>OY848931.1:2182143-2822143 GCA_963693285.1 Xestospongia muta
CCGAAGTTCTCACTAAACCGTCCAATCGGTAGTAGCGACGGGCGGTGTGTACAAAGGGCAGGGACGTAATCAGCGCGAGCTGATGACTCGCGCTTACTAGGAATTCCTCGTTCAAGATCGACAATTGCAACCATCTATCCCCAGCACGACGGAGTCTCGCAAGATTGCCCGCACCTCCCGGCGAAGGACACGCTCGCTGCCTCCGTCAGTGTAGCGCGCGTGCGGCCCAGAACATCTAAGGGCATCACAGACCTGTTATTGCCTCACTCCTCCCCCGGCTGAAACGCCGAGTGTCCCTCTAAGAAGTCGCCTGGCTGCAAGCCGGGACGGAACACGAAACCGACCTCCCGACACCGCCGGAGCACTGCGGAACGCCGAAACGAAAGAACCGCCCGCCGTTCGGAAACGGCACGACTAGTTAGCAGGTTAAGGTCTCGTTCGTTAACGGAATCAACCAGACAAATCACTCCACCAACTAAGAACGGCCATGCACCACCACCCATAGAATCAAGAAAGAGCTCTCGATCTGTCAATCCTTCCCATGTCCGGACCTGGTGAGGTTCCCCGTGTTGAGTCAAATTAAGCCGCAGGCTCCACTCCTGGTGGTGCCCTTCCGTCAATTCCTTTAAGTTTCAGCCTTGCGACCATACTCCCCCCGGAACCCAAAGGCTTTGATTTCTCCAAAGGTGCCGACGGAGTCGCACCCGACGTCCGCCGATCCCTAGCCGGCATCGTTTATGGTTGGGACTACGACGGTATCTGATCGTCTTCGAACCCCCAACTTTCGTTCTTGATTAATGAAAACATCCTTGGCAAATGCTTTCGCACTCGATCGTCTTCCGTAAATCCGAGAATTTCACCTCTGACAACTGAATACGAATGCCCCCAACTGTCCCTATCGACCATGACTGCCGTCCCGAAAACCAACAAAATAGGACAAAACACAGCCCTATTCCATTATTCCATGCTAACGTATTCAAAGCGACCGGCCTGCTTGGAACACTCTAATTTGTTCAAAGTAAACGTCCCGAACTCCCCGACCGCTGCAATCAAGAGCAGAAGGAGCCTCCGAGAGCACAGGGAGCCGCCGGGCAGTGCTCGCCTCTCGGCGGACCGCACCGGCCGAGCACGCCGCACGCCAGCGACGGAGACGCCAGGACCAGCGAACTGGACGAGAACGACCCCAAGCGCCGGGAACGGTCGCGGGCCCCGAAATCCAACTACGAGCTTTTTAACTGCAACAACTTTAATATACGCTATTGGAGCTGGAATTACCGCGGCTGCTGGCACCAGACTTGCCCTCCAATTGTTCCTCGTTAAGGGGTTTGGATTGGACTCATTCCAATTGCCGGACCGCTTTGGGGACCGGCATTGTTATTTATTGTCACTACCTCCCCGAGTCGGGATTGGGTAATTTGCGCGCCTGCTGCCCTCCTTAGATGTGGTAGCCGTTTCTCAGGCTCCCTCTCCGGAATCGAACCCTAATTCTCCGTCACCCGTTGCAACCATGGTAGGCCAATACCCTACCATCGAAAGTTGATAGGGCAGAAACTTGAATGAACCATCGCCGGCGCGAAGGCCAGGCGATTCGAACAGTTACCATGAATCACCAAACAGTAAAGCTGGGAGAGCCGAGAACGACTGCACCCAGGTTGGTTTTGGATCTAATAAATACGCCCCTTCCCCGCGAGGACGGAGTCGAGGCCTTCGGCATGTATTAGCTCTACGTTACCACGGTTATCCACGTAGTGGGAACACCATCAAATAAACTATAACTGATTTAATGAGCCATTCGCAGTCTCACGGTTCAAGCGTTTATACTTGCACATGCATGGCTTAGTCTTTGAGACAAGCATATGACTACTGGCAGGATCAACCAGGTAACTCGCTTCGGAAACGTACCCGAGCGACAAATTCCCAGGCACCTCGTCTTTGCAACACCAGATGCCTCGGGGATGGGATGACAAAACAGCACCACACACTAAAGCATTGGACACTCTTCCCCAACTGGCTTCAACGACCAAACTGCACACCGTCAACCAGGGCAGATACTGCCAACGGAAGACGAAAAAGCAGTTTGCATTACGGCGACCAACACCGATCACCACACAACACATACTAGTAGACCTGGTGGTCACAACTTGGCAATGCAGCGACACCAACAAACACTTAGGAAACGAAGGCACCGGCAGCTACGCACAAGAGCCGACAGTGACCTTCTCTCTCACATTCGCAACGACGAGTTGAACGAAACCTCCATTAATCGAAGGCCCCACTCAACCACAGTGTCGCGAAAACAACCTCGTTGCAACGCCAGACAATACGAGATACTGCTCTCCCTCGGAAGTGAGAACAGATCAATTCAAACACCCAATGGACACTCCGAACAAGACGAACACGATGCATTCGACGCATCCACCTTGCCACGTTCAGTGCCCCGCACACGCCAGACATAGAGGATTTGGAGCAGTTGCCCGAGAATGCAAATCGTACAAACGAAGCACATCTCCGACACCAACTCCCTCCTCTCATATAGAGCACCAACTGACAAAGCTTCTCCCAACAAATGCCACTACACCTTCACCGCGTCCGATCGACCCTTTGGCCCTCGCTTCTCGGGGAACAAAAGTCGGCCTCGCTCCGCCGCAGATGAATCGACCCTTTGGCCCTCACTTCTGGGGAAGGACAATTGGACTCGCTTCGCCTCGGACGGATCGCCTCGTTGGACCCTCAATTCAAGGGGAAGGAAAGTCTGCCTCGCTTCCATCTAAGTAAAAAGGTGGAATCACTATTCTCGCTTGTCTTTTGGTTATCGACAACAAGATATGGGTTTACTCGCTTTGGTGCTCAAATCCAACCTACTCAGGTATCGACAGCCGTGACCTACCTTGCCCGAACGTACATACCAGATTGTGTGCTTTGGTTAAGGGGACACAATGGAGTCGCTCCCATTGGCAAGATGCACGATCAAGATTTTGTCACAATCACCTCAGGTATCGAAAGCCTTGACTGTGTAACCTCGTTTCCCGGCGAAAGAAAGTTGGCCTCCCTCCGCCTCAGATGGATACACTCGTCGGACCCTCGCTTCCGGGGGAAGGAAAGTCGGCCTCCTTCTGCCTCGGATAGATCGGCCCTTTGGCTGTCACTTCCCTGGGAAGGAAAGTCGGCTTCCCTTCGGCTAAGACGGATCGACCCTTTAACCGTCGCTTTCGGGGGAAGGAGATTCGGCCTCCCTTTGCCTCAGATGGATCGACCCTTTGGCTGTCGCTTTCTGGGAAGGAGGGTCGGCCCCTACACTTTCACCGCTGCCGTCACT
Source organism: Xestospongia muta (assembly GCA_963693285.1). Lineage (NCBI taxonomy): Eukaryota > Metazoa > Porifera > Demospongiae > Haplosclerida > Petrosiidae > Xestospongia > Xestospongia muta. The sequence continues at coordinate 2,185,460 of OY848931.1, forward strand.
TCGCCCCAGATGGATCGACCCTTTAGCCGTAACTTTCATGGGAAGAGAAGTCGGCCTCGCTGCGTCTCAGACTGGTCGACCCCTTGGCCGTCACTTTCCCGAGAAGAAAAGTCGGCCTCGCTTCGCCTCGGATGGCTCGCCTCGTTGGACCCTCACTTCCCGCCCGACACTCGGCCTCCCTCCGCCTCAGTTGGATCGCCCCGTCGGACTCTCGCTTCTCAGGGAAGGCAAGTCAGCCTCCCTCCGCCTCGGATGGATCGTCTTGTTGGACCCTCACTTCACGGGGAAGGAAGGTGCCTCGCTTCCATCTAAGTAAAAAGCTGGGCCAACTAGTCCCAGTTGTGTTTTGATTCTCGAGAACAAGATATGGGTTTACTCGCTTTGGTGCTCAAATGCAAGGTACTCAGGTATCGAGAGCCCTGACCTACCTTGGCCGAACATACATACCAGATTGTGTGCTTTGGTCATACCAGATTGTGTGCTTTGGTTAAGGGGACAAAATCGGGTCGCTCGCATTGGTGAGATGCACGATCAAGATTTTCTCCCAATGACCTCAGGTATCGAAAGCCGTGACTGTGTATCCTTGACCCTAGTTTCCCGGCGAAGGAAAGTTGGCCTCCCTCTGCCTCAGATAGATCGGCCCTTTGGCTGTCACTTCCCGGGGAAGGAAAGTCGGCTTCCCTTCGGCTAAGACGGATCGACTCTTTAACCGTCGCTTTCAGGGGAAGGAGAGTCGGCCTCCTTTTGCCTCAGATGGATCGACCCTTTGGCTGTCGCTTCCTGGGAAGGAGGGTCGGCCCCTACACCTTCACCGCTGCCGTCACTTCGCCGCAGATGGATCGACCCTTTAGCCGTCACTTTCATGGGAAGAGAAGTCGGCCTCGCTGCGTCTCAGACAGGTCGACCCTTTGGCCGTCACTTCGCCTCGGATGGATCGCCCGGTCGGACCCTCGCTCCTCGGGGAAGGCAAGTCAGCCTCCCTCCGCCTCGGATGGATCGTCTCGTTGGACCCTCACTTCACGGGGAAGGAAGGTGCCTCGCTTCCATCTAAGTAAAAAGCTGGGCCAACTATTCCCGGTTGTGTTTTGATTATCGACAACAAGATATGGGTTTACTCGCTTTGCTGCTCAAATGCAAGGCACTCGGGTATCGAGAGCCGTGACCTACCTTGGCCGAACCTACACACCCGATTGTGCGTTTTGGTTAAGGGGACACAATGGGGTCGCTCGCATTGGTGAGATCCACGATCAAGCTTTTGTCCCAATGTCCTCACGTATTGAAAGCCTTGACTTGCTTACATTCACTTCTATTCTCACTTCTATTCTTACAGTATGAAAACCAACCAATATGTGACGCTATCATTTTCTCTCATCTTGTTCTATCAGAAACCATTTCAGTATGCCACGTGGGAAATGTGCTTACTATGTCTGTTACAAATGTAAGAAGGTAAGACAATTCCTTCATGTATATGTCTTTCTCTCCAGTATATTATCAACCATCTATCTATTCATTCATTTTTTCATCCACTCGTCTTTCTACCTATTTTTATCCATCCATTAGACATGTTACTGTGGTGAAGCACACTGTGCTGCAGATGCTAGTGATTATTTCCATTCTTCTGAACTAATTTGTCCAACTTGTCTTAATACTGGAGGTCAGTCCACCCAAAGTGACTCCTTATAACTTCTTACTGAGACTATCATGAAAACACTGATAATGACAAAATGTGGTACCTGGATTACGTGACCATCCCTCTGTATAAAATATCATACACATATCGTCAGCATCTTGTTTTAATCGATAGTGAGTGGATTTACCTTGAGTGCCACACCCATGAAGACATGCTATATAGACACTCCTTCTCTCCTTTTATGCCACGACAGAGTTCACCAAGAGACAGCAGCTTGTCGCACAGGCAGACGTAGCTCTCACTGACACTCAAGATCACCACAAACATTACCAATAGATAACTGACCAGTATTACTGGTAGTACTACAGACCTGTAGGCACCTTTACCTCCACCTGTAATATAGTCAGTGTTGTCATGGATACTGTTGCTATGATAATTATCAATCAATTAATCTCAATTAGTTGCTATAATAAAGTCAGCTCTCTAGGATCTACATATATGTTGCTATGGCAATTGCCAATGAATATTTAAATTGTATTTACTTACCTCCTACAGTCTATTTGAATTCGACCATTCCATTCAAAGTACAAGACTCAGCTAATGATATAGTCAAGTAGCGTTTGATGATCCACATTAATAGGTTCTTCTTTGAACATCTGAATAGAAGTGGAGGTCATTGTCACTCGCATTAGTTATCGGTACGTTTGTGATAATGCACTACACGATCACACTCTCCACACAAGTTACCACAATGATTACATAATATAAGAGCTTTAGTTTCACCATCACCATGATTAACATTAACATAAATAATTCTCTTTCTCAAGCATCCTCAACTGAGATTTGCTATAGTCTCTTAGCCATTATCCTGAGGAGATAGCAACAATATTTTCTTCATCAATGACACACAGAGCAGCTAAACATAGCCAGACTGTATGTGTGTGTGTGTGTGTGTGTGTGTGTGTAAGAGAGAGAAACAGAGAAAGAGGTTACATGCGTGTATCATATCAGCTATTACTTACAGTATGGGAATACATTCCAGGAACTGCATTACTAGCTTCTTCATTGATCTTTGTTAAATGTAATACAACTTCTCCAATAGCTGACTTAGCATAATCCTTCAATTGACTTTTAAGTGCAGACTATATAAAGAGATAGTGTTGTACTTTTTACCTTATCAACTTCTTTCAGGTTGTCCCTGTCAGGTCCATCAGAGAAATAGCTGTTCAATTCATTGCTATATGATAGTACATAGAAATACTAACTGCTTATCTATACCTCACTCTCTGTACAATCATCTATAAACCCATTCCTCTGTTTAAAATATAAATCCATCCCTCTATCAATCTACCCACCCACACATCCATCAACTACACATCTGTCCATCTATTCGTCCATTCCTACTCTAGAGTCAACTGATTATCAATATGAGTGTATGTCTAAATGTACCTCTGTATCAATCTGACAGTTATCATGTATTGTACATCTAATCTATCTCTTTGTATTGCACTCTATCTGCTTTTCAGATGTTCCCTCTTTCAGTCAAATATCTTAGAACTAGTTTCCAGGTTCTTTCTCTCCCTCAACCTCTTCCATGCTAGAGAGAACTTCACTGATGTTAGCATATACTTCACTTTGAAGTAGAAATGAAGTTGGAAATAAAGACAACAATATTTGAGAGCCATTTCTTGAACTATAGAAACAACAGCTAACTAAGGAGAGAGAGAATATACCTTAAAGAATTAAGTATATCATTACGTCTTGGACAGCAGCACAAGGTACATGAACATGCACACAATAATAACTGGCCTCATTTTTCAATATTAACTATAATATGTCTACAAGTTAAATGTTAAGAATAAATTGTGTACACATTCTTTCTCACATACAATGATGTCCTTTGTGTAATTTTTCTCCATGATGAACTTACTCATATAAAATAGAACAACATTATCTGTACTTAGTATTCAACCCTTCAATTGGTACATACATGGATCATATACTATCACATGATGCCTCTATAGTCACTACACTGCAAGACAAAACATTTGTTTGATGAGAGCATCAATGTAATAAGAATATACAGTAGCCCATTTGTTAGGTTTAAATGCACTTTGTTGTTGGACTGTCTATAATCTCTGGGATGTGGTTTTGATATAAACTGGTAATCAGGTAGTGATGAAACTTTTGTGGATGCACTTCTTTATCTTCAGAACATTCATGGCATCTGTTTAAAAGGACACATTGCAACCACCTCTTTTACCTGTATGTCCTATAATGCCAACTCACTGGTGATACTGTTGTGAATAAAGATCCCAAACCAATTGTAGGTGTGGCTTATGTTAGAGGTCAATGTTGGCATCTACAAGGGTCTATTGAGCAAGAAGTAGTGATAGAGATAGTTAACCTATTCAAAGATATTATTTTTTGATAAATTATAGACATTAGATTGTCTACTTATACATGCATATGTAGATGTACATTTTATATACTGGTTACTACTGAGGGACAAATAGCATGTGGTCCTTTAAAAATTATGTGATATCTCTTCTCTTTGATCTTTACCACTTTATTTGTAATTGTATAGTGTGTAATTATGATCTACGAATTATATTATATTATGTCCTATCTCTTTATATAGTCTGTACTTAAAGGTCAATTAAAGGATTATGCTATGTCAGCTTTTGGACAAGCTGCATTACATTTAACACAGATGCTATCTTACATTTATGCCTTCAACAAATATCACTTGGTCATGAGGACATACAATAATTGACAAGTAGAGTATCTATTGTCTTTGGTTCAAGATCTGATGCATTACAATCAACAAAACAATCTGGTTGGAACCATCTAATGGATGAATGAACAGATGAATTGGTGAATGGATTAATGAATAGGTATATAGACGGATGAACAAATAGATAAATGAATGGCAGATGAATGAATAACTGGATTAACAAATTGATAAAAAGATAGACAGAGAAAAAAGAGGAGAGGGAGAGAGAGAGAGAGAGAAAGAGAGATAATATACTCTAAAGAATTGAGTGATATCATTACCTCTTGGGCAGCAACACATGGTAAATTTACATCCAGATAATAATAACTGACCTCATTTTTCAAAATTAACTATAATATGTCTACAAGTTAAATGTTAGGAATAAATTTTGTAAACATTCTTTCTCACATGCAATGATGTCCTTTGTGTAATTCTTCTGCATGATGAACCTAGTCATATAACATAAGCATCAAGTTGAACATTATCTATACTTGCAATTCAATCCTTCAATTGATACATACAAGGTTCATATATACTATCACATGATGCCTCTATAGTCACTACACTGCAAGGCAAAATATCACAGGTAGTGATGAAAATTTTGTGGATGTACTTCTTGTATTTTCAGAACATTCATCCCAAGTCTTAATAGTTTTTTATTTTTTTATTGTTATGTTATGATACAATGGTATGTTCATTGCCTCTTAAAACTGTCTAAATCTTTTGTCAATTGTTATGATCAGTCTATTGAATAACAAACCTCAATGCAACAAGTTCATGTTTCTATTGTTTTCGTTCTAACGTTAAAGAGCACATTGGCCATTGAAGAGGGCTCTTATGTTTGTTCAAAGTTAGAATCTGTCTTTTCTTCTTCTCCTTCTTTGAATTGAGGAGATTACCGAATACCTGAATGGATACGTGGATAGATAGATAAGTCAATAAAATTATATGGATGAATGAATGACATGACAATACATCAATTCTCTTCTTATTTGTGAAATCAATAATATAATGATCTAAATGCCTCAGTTTCACAATCTTTTTACATAGGATTAGTAGTAGTTGGACAGGAATAAGAGCAGGTTCATCAGGTTGACCCAGTATTTAAACTTGTCTAGCTTGTATGTTATTTTGAACTCCATGTAACTCAAAATGCACAACTTTATACTGTTCATCACCTTCAGGTACTATGAGAGTCTTCCAACCATTATAACTAGTAGCCAGCCATATTACACAATATAGGGCAGCTAAATGACTATTTACAGTAAATATAAATATCACATTAATAATATCAAAAAATGAGGTATTTTAATCCAAACAGTAGTGTTGAACTTTTTACCTTATCAACTTCTTTCAGGCTGTCTGTGTCAGGTCCATCAGAGAGATAGCTGTTCAATTCATTGCTATATGATAGTACATAGAAATACTAACTACTTATCTATACCTCACTCTTTGTAAAATCATCTATAAACCTATTCCTCTGTTTAAAATATAAATCCATCCCTCTATCAATCTACCCACCCACACATCCATCAACTACACATCTGTCCATCTATTCCATCTAACTCAGACTATTGCTCATAGTATCATTAAAGGAGACCTTGAGTTTACCATCAGAAAATATGTTAGTCATTAACTCTCCTAATGTGTCCTGTGAATATAAAAATGCAGTGTCCATTTACTTCTGTATTAAGTATTCTGTCCAATAGTAATGTGTATGTCATCTGTGTGTTTTACATCTAATCTATTTCTTTGTAGTGCACTCCATCTGCTTTTCAGATGTTCCCTCTTTCAGTCAAATATCTCACAACTAGTTTGCAGGTTGTTTCTCTCTCTTGATCTCTCATACAAGAGAGAACTTCACTGATGTTAGCAGTAGAAGTAGCACTCTCTACATTCAATGCATTGTTACTGTGAAAAGAGGAAAGAGAGTGAGAGGGAGAGAGAGGGAGAGAAAGTAAGAGAGACAGAATCTACTGTAAAGAATTAAGTATATCATCACCTCTTGGACAGTAGCACATGGTACATGTACATACAGACAATAAATATTTGCATCATTTCTCAGTACAAGTTAAATGTTAGGATAAGTAAATGATTTGATAAGTAAAGATAATGTTTAAGGTGAACATTATCTTAACTTAATATTTAATCCTTTAATTGATACATACATGGTTCATACATACTATCACATGATGCCTCTATAGTCACTACACTGCAAGGCATAACATTTGTTTGATGAGAGCATCAATGTAATAAGAAGCCTCCTATAACTGACTAAATGTTTTGTCAATTGATATGATCAGTTCATTGAATAACTAACATTAACCTCATAGCAACAAGTTCATGTTTTTAGTGATTTTGCTCTAACATTAAAGAGTCAAGTTATTATATATAGAGATTGGATATAATGTGGGTGTCCTACAGAAAAAAACATTACCTTGATACAATGTATTGCATCTGTTTTACCTGTAGACAGTGTATCATTGTGTGATGACAAGGATAGATAATCCACTATGTATTGATGTCAGTGTTGCCTAAAAATGTAGGAATTAAACACAAGTAATAGTTTTATCCTTACTGCAAAGTTTTTGCATTCACTACACCTCTCTCAGTTTCACCATCAATACATAAACATTCCCTTTGCAGTTCTGTTAGAAAGTGATATGGTATTCTGTATTCTTGTTAATGTTTGGTTTTGTAAACTAAATTGTGCTGATGCTACATAACATACAAGACTGTGGGTATTAACATAACATGTATGAGTTGTAAGGAACTACTACAACATTGCACTATTTCTAAAGCCTTTGTTTAGAGTGCATTCTATTCACTATTATCGAGACACCCTGGTAGCACTCTTATGAGTATTAATATAGACAATTTTTATAAGATAGATTACTTACCAAAAGCTTTAATCTTTTCCAGTGGTTATGTACAACACTATGTCTACATGTACCTTTCATAAACTTGCACTTTGACTAAAAGAGAATGTACAGGTGAAGTTATAATGGAGGAAGTCCATACTGAAAAAGAATGGTTTAACCTTTAACGAACATGAATTCTAATCTATAAATTGCAAGAATTGATAGTTGGTGGTGACATAACATGTGTAATAATTACACTACCTGTGACTGCTGGTGAAATAACATATCTAATTATGCTTTGAGTGTTCTCCTGATTTCTTGTCTAAATAAAGAGGTAGATGGTTTGTGATGACCTCTTAGTTACCTTGAGAAATAAATTTGTCGGTTTGTTTTTGCCTGACCTTCATAGCAAGTTTTTATATGACTACTACCACTGTCAAGCATGCTAGCACTCACTTGTATAATATCAATAACTGTCAATATTCTTTCAGTATTTCTCAGCAATCTTGTTATTGACATAATAATCTAATCAATGTTATTAACTCTATTTAAGCGAATTTCTACTGAAGGGAAATTATTAAATTTTCCAGCTGTTTTCTGTTGTTAGCCTTGTTTCTTGAACTCTACAAGTTCAACTTGCAAAGCAGGTTATGGTAAGTGGTATTATCAGTTTTAATGTTCCTAATTAGTAGACAATATCCTAAATGTTTAGCCAATAGTATATTCCAGTAATGACTTTCATCCCATTTAGTGCTTTTATGGATAACAAATACATGCACATGTATAAGCATCAAGTTTATTCATGTACTTACTCCTCCCCCTCTCTCTAGAATCTTTAACAATAGTTGCCATGACAACTATTAATTTATTCTTACTATGGATATCTTTCATTAATCATTGCTATGGTTACCTTTTAAAGGATGGTACAACTATAGGATCACAAAAAGAATCATTTGATAATCCCAGAACGTTTGAAACTGGAACCAGAAGTGATCTACATAGCTTGAGTTGATTTTTTGGGCTCTTCCTTTATCCTCAGCTCTGAAGGAGAAATGAGTACTTCAGGACCAGAGTGTGTGGTTTTCACTCTGTATTCAATCTGTGTTCCTAAGCCTGATCCAGAAACTGGACCAGATGCAAAATTCCTTTATTCAAGGTCAGGTGACAATCACATAACAACATGTACATGTATACTGTATAATTTCATGTCATATTATAGTCCTTCTGGAAATTCTTAAAACATTGTCCAGCTAAGTATCAGCATGTCATCCATGTTATTAGATCATGCAGTTAGATGTTTGGAGTGTGTACTCAGTGATGGACGAACTGTGGAGACTGTTGAAACTTTCTTATCATCATTCTTAGTCTCGAATTTATTACCAAGTACTATAGCTCATTTAGGACCTGTTGCTTCACTACAAGCCAATGTATTGTATCTATTTGCCCATCTATCAATCTCTGATATGTCCTCTCATCCATTCATTCTTCAATCCATCCACCTGTGAGCTGCACACCCGTTCATCCATTCATCCATCCATCTGTCCATTGATATACCTTGTCCTTGCTTTATTTAGTCATCAGTAGCAGTATTAGATATGGTATAGCATACACTCCCTGTTTTACCTTCAACTGTACAGGAACTTTAAAATCTTGAGGAAACATTTGGGTATTTAGATGTTAAACTAACTTATGCTTCAGTTGAAATTGATTGTCATTACTAACAAACCTCAGTCTCACATTTCAGATTTCATTTTTCAGACTGGGTTCAATAAATGAATCTGAAATTTGATCCTAAATGTGGTTTTGTGGCCAGTTCATTGATTTTATGTAAGAAAGCTTGTGATAGAAAAGCTCCACCCACTACAGAGACAGTTGTATTATTTATGATTGATATTAATTTGGACAAGCTACTTTCTGATTTCAACACTTTTGATAAGACACTCCTACTGGATTGGTTCTCAGGCTCTCTCTCTCTCTCTCTCTCTCTCTCTCTCTCTCTCTCTCTCTCTCTCTCTCTCTCTCTCTCTCTCTCTCTCTCTCTCTCTCTCTCTCTCTCTCTCCCTCTCCCTCTCCCTCTCCCTCTCCCTCTCCCTCTCCCTCTCCCTCTCCCTCTCTCTCTCTCTCTCTCTCTCTCTCTCTCTCCCTCTCCCTCTCCCTCTCCCTCTCCCTCTCTCTCTCTCTCTCTCTCTCTCTCTCTCTCTTTCTAAATTGTCCTAGTACATACAGCATTGTTCAATGTGGTCACAATATTTTCCAAACTTAATGTGAAGGGATCTCCCATTGGCTAAAGGGAATAAAATTGAAGCTGTTGAATTGCTACATCTATAAATAATACTAAATATACATAATTTATACTGAATGAAATGACTCTCACTTTCACTCTTATAGGTTGAAAACAATGATGGTACCAGGTTATAACTTCAGTTCATCTTATTGAAAAGAAAGCAGATTCCTCAACGATAAAGAATAAAAGGTTGATGCCAAGTAAAAATTGGGTAAAATGTAAGCCCTCTAATTCCCTCACTACTTAATCATCTTGTGACATTTGGCATGAGATCTATCATATGGTCATCGACAACTCATCTGTCATGTTTGTACTTTCAAATGTAGCCAGTTACATACAAGAGCTCCAGAAATGCTACAAAGAGGAGAAAGAAATGGAAAAGTTGACAAAAGGAAAGAGAAATAAAGTAGAGGTGCAAGTGGAACTGGAGCTGATGCCTAGTGGTAGTAGCCTCCATTCATATTGATAACCAGAGGATTCTGGATGGATTTAGATTTTAACCAGAGAAATGGACTTATTGATGATTGGAGAAAGAGATACAGATAAGTACTTAGTATTTCTATCTAATATCATATGGCAATGTCTTGAAGAGTTTTTCTATGCCTCGTCAACTACTCCTGTTGCTATGCAAAAAGATTGTGAAACTGAGGTACTTAGATTATTTGGATTATTGACTTAAATAGTTACAGTGAATTGATACATCATTCATTCATTCAACCAATGGCAACCATCCATTCATTTATATGATTTTATTCAACTACCTATCTATCCATCTATCCATTCATGTATTTGATGGTCTCCTTTTGTCTACCACTTAACCCAAAAAAGGAGAATAAGAAGAGACAGGCTTTAACTTAGAACAACAGAAGAAGAAACATCTTCAATGGCCAATGTTCTCTTCAGAAAGAGTTATCTCTCTGGTCTACTAAAAGCAGTCAGTCAACATATTGTGGATTCTGTTCACACTGAAGCATCCCATATGAAATAAGACTAAGAAAAGAGTTTAAGAAACCTACAATGCTAAAGGTATCTCTAGGTTCCCAAACTAGCCGTGAACCCAGTGTTTTTGAGGGAATTAGTAGTCATAGTAAAGGGCCTGATACATATTGTTATGAGTTATTGATTAACAAACTATTTAATTGTATACATGCACATGTACCATTATGCACATCTAATTATTCTATATTTTTCTCTCAATTTCCATTAGTTATGTTCTCTATTACAATGTACTTTTCAATATATTAAACCAAGATACTTTGCTACAATGACTGACCATATCTGGGTTACAGTGCTATACCTAAGACTATTAATTCAGCTAATGCTTCCGATCAACTTGGCCTCCAGGGCTGTCTGTTTGCTATTATAGTGAAGGGGCATGGCTTAACTATATTACAGGTAAATGGCCCATTCACACATTGGAACCACCTCTCTTAAATGTCCATGTCCAATAATGCCATTGGCAACACACTGGTGATACTGCTGTGACCATAGTGACACTAGCAACTCCCAAAGATCCCAAACCTGTTGTAGATGAGCCTCATGTTAGAGGTTAACATTAGTATCTACAAGGGTCTATTGAGCAAGAAGTAGCAATAGAGATAGTTAAACTACTCAATGATATGATTTGAAATTATAAACATTACCATGTGTACTTGTACATGTATATGTAGATGTACATTTTATATACTAGTTACTACTGAGGGCCAAACAGCATGTGGTCCTTTAATAACCATTGCTATTTTTAACATTCTGTGTGGTATCTCTTCTCTGTGATCTTTACCACTTTATTTGTAATTATATAATGTGTAATTATGAATATTTAATAACTAGTGTCTTATGATCTATAAATTATATTATATTATGTCCTATCTCTTTATATAGTCTGTACTTAAAGACCAATTGAAGGATTATGCTAAGTCAACTAAAGCTATAGGACAAGTTGTATTACATTTGACAAGTATCAATGAGGAAACACATAATCTGGAATGTATTCCCATACTGCAGGTAGTAGCTAATATGATGCACACATGTAACATCACACACACACACACACACACGCAGTTTTGGTGAGAAGTGAGAACTTAACTAATGTGAGTGACAATGGTCTCCATCTCTTTTCAGATGTTCAAAGAAGAAGAACCTGTTAAAGTGGATCTTCATAAAGGGTATGGTTATCAAATTCTATTGGTCTATATCATTATCTGACTCTTGTACTTTGAACGGAATGGTGAATTCAAAGACATTGTAGGAGGTAAGGAAATGCAATGTAAATATTCACTGATAATCACCATAGCAACACCCTAAAGACCCCATATTTAATAGCAACTAATTAACATTGATTGATTGATAATTATCATAGCAACAGTATCCATGACAACACTGACTGTCTATATTATAGGTAGAGGTAAAGGTGCCTATAGGTTCTGTGGTATTAACAGTAATACTGTGATTTGTTAGCTATTGGTATTGTTTATGCTGATCCCGAGTGTCAAGAGAGGCCTGTCTGTGATACCTCAATGTCTTGATGTGTAAAAGGAGAGAAGAAGTGTCTCCCATGTCTCCATGGTGTGGCACTCAAGATGACTCCACCCAACTGCCATTAAAACAAAGTGCTGACAATATGCGATGTGATCTTTTATACATTGGAACTTTCAAGTGCATTTTGTTATGTGCTTGTAAGTTAGTTATAACAGTACTTGACAATCTTTATATGTTTAGATAAGGAAGACCCAATGCAAAAAATCATCATACGTACTCTAGCATATTCCAGCACTACCTTTAAGCTCTAAATCTTCCTTTAGTCATGTCAGAGTTCTTCTGATACTATAGAAGAGTACGTAAATAATCATCTTTCATTAACATGTAATTTATATTCTAACATAGGTAATCAGTCTTAATTTCATACAAAATGAAAAACTTGCTACTGGTACTTACATGTTCTATAGTGATGGTAAAGCTGTTGTAACTGTTCTTATCACAGTGTACTTTCTTCATAGATACATATGCAATTATCAAGCTTGATTGCCATGTTATGGAGCAAATTCCAATGATAGAACTTCCAGCTCCTGTTTGTTCAACTAGTGGTCAAAATAAAGTCCAGCTTTGACTTGTTAAAGGTAATAACTATGAGCAGTTAAACAAGTCATTCCAGTCATTTCATTGTTTAGGAAGGATATGTCTTTCTATGGAAAATGTAGAGGCTTTCCAAAGAGGTCAAGTCTGTAGTAAAAGACAAAGAAACTAAAATAAATGGAGTTTCATTGACACATTGACTTGAGACTTATCTCTATATAGTTGTGTTTAATTCACATTTCAGACTGTTTCACTTTTTTATATTAATCAATGGTATATATTTATTTCAGATAATATTTATATGTATATATGTGTGTATAAAAGTAGATGACATTCATACATGAATTAGAATACTTTCAGTAACATCCCTATAATTCTCAGTCATGAACACAGATATAATTCCGAATACTTTCAGGGTACTAGGTGCAGTAGTGACCTAGGCCTATTAGTGTGATATCATGTTTTCTGTGAACAAGTCTGTCCTGTTAAACAGGTTTGAAGTGTTCAACAGCTCAGGGGATAGTTCTTATACATATGAAATCTTCATCTTAAAGGTAAAAATTTCAATGATAGTTACAATGAAAACAGTTAATTCATTCTTACATGGTGATTACATCAGATACAAACAGTCGTAATGGTTACTATAGATACCTGTCATTAAATCATTGCTATGGTTACTTTTTATCGGATGGTACAACTATAGGATCACACAAAGGATCATTTGATCCATCAGGATCAGGTTTTTATGGAGACAACAATTTAATGTTCCCAGAACCCTTGAAACTGGAACCAGAAGTGATCTACATAACTCAAGTTGATTTCGTGGCCTTCTTTTACCCTCTTTCTTGAGGGAGAAATGAGTATTTAACGACCAGGGGGCATGATTTTCACACTGTATTCAACTGTTAATCCTAATCCATAAACAGGACCAGCTACAAAGTCCCATTATTCAAGGCCAGGTGACAATCACATAACATATACATTTACATGCATACTGTATAATTACATATCATTTTGTAGTCCTTTTGGAAGTCCTTAAAACATTGCCCAGCTCAATACAGTTGAGTGATGGACCAACAGTACAGGCTGTTAAAATTTTCTCAGCATCATTTTTAATCTGTAATTTATTACCAACTACTATAGCTCATTTAGGACCTATTGCTTCACTACAACCCAAGGTATTATATCTATTTGCCCTGTCCATCTGTGATATGTCCTCTATCCATTCATCCTTTAATCCATCCATTCATCAATCTGTGACCTGTACACCCATCCATCCATTCATTTATCCATGTATCCATTACCAATATACATTGTCCTTACTTTATTTAGACATCAGTAGCAGTATTGGATATGGTACAACATATATATCCTGTTTTACCTTCAACTGTACAGGAACTTAAAAAATCTCCTTGAGGAAACAAATGGCTATTTAGATGCTAAACTAACTCATTATGCTTCATTTGAAATTAATTGTCATTACAAACAAGCCTCAGTCTCACATTTCAGAGCCCAGTTCCCAGACCAGGTTCAGTAAATGAGTCTGAAATTTGATCCTAAATGCGGTTTTACACAAGAAGACAAACTGGGCAGTTTGTTGATTCTCTGTAAGAAAGCTGGGAATAGTGAAGTTCCACCCACTACAGAGACTGTTGTATCATCAATGATTGGTATTCATTTGGACAATCTATATTCTGATTTTCAACAATTTGGCTTAGACATTCCTGCTGGACTGGTTCTCATACCAGGTATATCCTGATTTTTGAACTACATGTAGTTCTAAAAGGAACCATCTCTTCACTTCTCTGTTATCCATTCATTCAACCACCATCCATCAATTTATATAACCACCCATCCATTTGTCCATATATTAGTTCATTCAACCATCCATTCATTCATTAACCCATCCATCTAGTTATTCAAGTATTTATCCATTAATCTATATAATCTTTTTTTTTAATTTAGGTAATGAAGTAGTCTCGCGTGCCAGACCCTTTGCTTAGAGAAAGCAAAGGGTCTGGCTCGTGAGACTAAATCCACACCACAGTCAGCAAGAAGGTAACATATTCTCTCTCCAAGTCCACGTCCTTTGAAATATGTAAGTCTACAGTATATGAAAAGTATGTCAAGAGTTGATCAAAGTGACTTACCTGACAGCCATTAGGAAGAAGAAGAAAGTTGTCCACCAACGAAATCAGGACTAACTAAGAATAAAAACTTTTATTGTTGTGCTCGACCAGATGGATCTAAAAATGATTTTAATTCAAGATGTAATTTCTTTCAATGGAGTCATAATCATTCACTTTATTAATAAAAATTAATTTTTCAAATCATACAAACATGACACAGTAGTCATGTAGCTGTCACACATTTACTTTCTACCCAGTACATATTTAACATGGGCCACATAATCTTGTCCTGGTAGAGGATAGTGTCGACCAGATTCATAAAATTGCTTCATATTTGGTCGTTCACCCATTGCCTTATTATATTGCTTTAAACGAGGATAATCCTCTATTGCAGTGGGTATAATTTCATTAATATATTCCAACAACTCCAGGAACAGAAAATCTGGGAAGGCCACATGGTCGCCAAGGAGATAACTTCCTTTGTTATTTATTATCATTTCTTTAAGTGATTTCAGATAACGTAATACAAAAGGCAAAAGGTTGTCACGTATATGAACTTCCTTATCATCAGCAAATGGATATCACAAAAATTTGCTCAAGAAATCATTTAGGCCACCTACTACCATATCACATATTACAGCTTCACGATCATCAGTACCATAGAGGTTAAATTTGCGAGCTAGATAGCGAATTATAGCACCAGATTGTACCAACTTTAGTCCATCTATCTCCAATAAAGGAAGCTGTTGGAACAAAAGGTGACCTTCTGATCAAATTTCTGCAAGCATCTCTTTAGTAATAATCCTTTCTTCATAATCCACACCACAGTCAGCAAGAAGGTAACGTATTCTCTCTCCAAGTCCACGTCCTTTGAAATATGTAAGTCTACAGTATATGAAAAGTATGTCAAAAATTGATCAAAGCGACTTAATTGACAGCCATTAGGAGGAAGAAGGAAGTTATCCACATTTTTAACCCACTTATTTCAAAGGAATTGTTATTATAAAGTTAGATAGAAAAAAGCATTATCTTTTGTTCCTTCTGCTCCAGACAAGTATAATAGCAATCAATTAAAAATTTGAATAACTTTCTCCTGCTAATGGCTGTCAACTTACCTTGTGGTAGCCATGATTAGCTAATTATAGAGAGTCAACTCAAGACTGTTTATATAAAGTTTATACAAAAAATGGACATTCATAATTTTGTGCATCAATTTTTATAAGAAGTGATGCCATATCTTTGAGCTTTAAAAAAGTGCAATGTAAATATATATAGTACAATAGAGAAGCAAGGTAAATAAGTTATAACCACAAAGTTAAAAATACCAGTTAAACAGGGTTTGGATGTAATAAATCTATACTATCAGTCACAATGAGGGATGGGGGTCGACTCCCTTCTGGAGGGGGAGATGAGGGGAGAGGTGGGGCTTCGTCTTCTCTCTCTTCAGTAGGTGTAGGCTCTTCAGGTACTTGTAATATTAACTTCTCAATTGTACACTGATCTTGTGAAGGAACAATGTCCTGATCTTTGGCAGTTTGTGACACAAGTGTACTGTCTGTATTTTGTAATTTCCCTTGGTCTTCCTCCTCTTGGTATTCAACTTTCTCTCCTTCTTTTTGTATTTCTTCCTTTTCTATTTCTTTGTCTCCTTTGTCTTCTTCCTCTTCTATTTCTTTGTCTCCTTTGTCTTCTTCCTCTTCTATTTCTTTGTCTCCTTTGTCTTCTTCCTCTTCTATTTCTTTGTCTCCTTTGTCTTCTTCATCTTCAGAAGCCACTTTTGTTAGTAGTTTACTTAATGCAATATAGCTCTCATCTTGTAAAGTATTAGACAACACTTCTACTGGATACTCTTCAGGTTCAATATTCTGTACCTTAAAATACGGTATTAATACTGGTACATGTATTAGTGACTTACTTGAGGCTCTAGATCTTTCTTTCTTTTAACAATAAATGTGGCCTCTGATTTGATCGCTCTCATCTCTTGGACACCATTGCGATGTTCAATGTTAATAAAACTCTTTCCATTCACCTAATAACTTTATAATACAAGAGGAACAACTCATTATTGTATAATTACTTGAATGATCTCATCTCCACTTCTCAATCTGCCATCAGACAAAGCTGGATCATAATCAACAGATGCTATATATAATCCTTTACCAACTAAATAAATATACACATAGTAATAATATAACATTTAGTAGATGAACTAACTTCGATCATCAGGATGATCTTTCCTAATTTTAAACCCAAATCCTTTGATTCCTTTGTGTAGTTTAACTGAAAACTCCTCATTGTCAGGACTTGGAGGAGCTCTTAACTGAGGAGAATCTGAAATCACAAATCGCGGAATTCCTATGTTAGCATTTCTTAGTGTAGTGTGGTCAGTGGGTGGAGTTGCTGGCTTATCTGATTTAATCTCTTCAGCTTCTTCATTCACTGCCTCCAACTGACAAAGTAATCCATTATATAATAAAGTTGTATGGATACACTTACTTGAGTAGATTTCTTAAGATAAATGTTAACTTCAGACTGTGCATTAAGTAATAGGTCACTAGCTTCACGATGAGTTAGATCTTTTAAACTATGTCCATTCAACTAGTGGGATAAAGTCAAAAGACAACTTATAAATATTAAAATTACCTGGATTATTTCATCTCCAGAATGGATCAGTCCAGTTTTATCAGCTTGTAAGCCTTTAGTAACAGTACTCACAATAGTACAACCTACAATAAATTATAGTAATACAATCACTATTATCAAATGAGACCTTGTTGATCTCTTTTAATACGTAGACCTAATGCTCCTTTCTTCTTATCCAAAGAAACAGCGACATAACTACCATCACCTGGTGGACAGAGTTGTAACTCTAGTTCCTCACCAGCATTTCTTAGCATTTTGAAAACCTAATATTTGATAATATTATTTGATACAGTAAGAGACTTACCTCTGTGTAGTTTTTACCATCAGTACTTTGGCCATCAACTGCTATAATATAGTCTCCCAATGATATTTGACCTGACTCTTCAGCTGAACCTCCAGGTGTAATCTTTGTAATGCAAACACTACGATATGGATTTTTATAACTGGCCTATAAAACCATATAAATGTTTCCATGTCACAATGGTATGATATATAACTCACAGCAATAGCAAAACCATAACTTCCTCTCTTCCGTTTTAATTTCACAAATCTTATATCATTCTAAAGACATCAATGATATTATATTTATTAGACTAGACTCTCTTACTGAGATGGAGAGTGAGCGAGCAGGTCCACTATCATTTAAAATAGCAGACTCTTTAACTAATGTGAGAGCTGATGCTTTATGAAGATTAGCCTTATCAGGAGTGTCTGGCTGATCAAAACTTAGCTCTTTATTTCCTGCAATCTCTACTACGACACTGACAGGTTCCTCCTCTTCTTCTATAGGGAAGAAATAGAACTGCCCCTAATAATTAGCTGGTTTAATTTACCAGGAGCGTAATCAGAACGTCGAAACACAACCAGTTGTACAAGAGGAGGGCTTTGTTTCAATATTTGTCCAATTTCTTGATGTGGTCTATTAACTAGATATTCCTCATTAGATTCAATCAGTAGGTCACCTATAATAGTGGAGTTATTATAATGATATCAAGAATATAACACAGACCCTTCTTTATAGTGCCGTCCATTGCAGCTGGACCATCTTTCTTAACAAGTTCTACTTCAGCAAATTTCTGAGAGTATGAAGCATGATGTTTGATAGTAATACCTGCAGTAATAGACTTTATAAATTTAGATGAACAACAATAATTATAAACACTGACCTAATCCTTTGATCTCATCTTTAAGAAGTTTGACAGTCAAAAATTCTCCCCTATAGTCCTTGACATCTTAGTGAGAGAGAGAGAGAATCATAATAATACAATAATTACTCTCACTATAAATTGCTTCTTGGTATTGTAGTGGATTAGGAGCAGAATCTCTCTTAAGAAAGTCAGATGTTGTTATGGGAGCAGATAAGTGACGATTTTTACGATCAAAGAAATGACAAAGTCGAGCCATTCTCACATAATACGCAGCTCTAAAAATATAAACGATATAATAATGATATACACATCAGACTTACTTCTTATAATGATGAACATATAAATTAATAGGCTCAGTCCCCACAACTTCCAGTGTTATCTGACGATTCTACAAAGATACTAAATGGACTATTGTTATATTATATATACTTACATGAAAAGCAATATTAGTTGTAGTCTTCCATGGACACAATAAAATTAATGTTTTTTCACCTTCATTTATTTGAACTAGCCTCAAATCACGTGTACTAAACCCCAACAT
The DNA here is from genome assembly GCA_963693285.1 of Xestospongia muta. NCBI lineage: Eukaryota > Metazoa > Porifera > Demospongiae > Haplosclerida > Petrosiidae > Xestospongia > Xestospongia muta. The sequence continues at coordinate 2,204,544 of OY848931.1, forward strand.
GTAGTTTTTATCAGTATTCTCTTTAGACTATACCACACATTCTAACTTGTATCATACATAATATTACTTACCATTGACACTTTGTAAAATATATATCCATAATCTTCTGATTTCATAGCTTCCTAAAAGAGGCATTGACTACCAACTGTTTATATTTTAAATATCATTACTTGTAGATAATAAGACTCTGCTTCATCTGATGTTAATCCTTCTCTTTGTTTATGAAGGTGCACCAGTGTCTCATGAACATTGCTGCGATACAACTCATTCAATACCTAATTATGAACATAATAACAGGGGCTCTTCCTTTGTTATTTAATTACTTTTATTGGGAGATAATCAATAGGGACAAAATAATTTTGTTTATTTGGCAGTTTCTGATAGTCACCCATTTTAGCTTGTAGAGCTAGTGCTGCTAGTCCTAATCCCTGGTCTCTTTTCACTGATATATTACCTGATATAACTTCATCAAATACCTGTACATAATGTTAATTAAATGGGTGGGGTTAATGGGTGGAGCACCTGAAGATAATGGATGTGGCGAGTCTGCTCTCTCTTCAATAGTGATATGTTATGACAATAGAACATCACTCGAAAATGGAGAATAAATTTTGGAGTGTCCCTTTTCAATGGCTACATTATTATTATTATTACATAATAATATAATAGTTAATAATCTATTCTTACATGTTTTAGCCATCCTTTAGGAGCATATTTGTAGAGTTTAGAGTCAGGGTCTAAAAATATGTACTCATTCTCTGTAAAATAATATAGAACTTGTAAATACATCTTATTATTGTAATGTATCTATTCATAGTACTTGTAATAGATAATATAGTACTAACATGTTAGTCTAAATAGTATATGTATTTATTATTTATTAATACCACTTGTATTTATTGATAGTACTATTATCTATTAATAGTACATTACCTATTAATTGAGCAAGACCAAATGTGCCTGGTTCCTCAATGTTTAATCTCTTGATTACAACTTGTTTCAAGTCGTGACAAGTTGCTTTAGCATCAATTCGTATAGTAGTGTCACCTGTATGTACTGCCTTAATTATAACTGAGTGTTCCTCTAAATAAAAGTCATTAGATTTTGAACGAGTTGATGTTCTTTTTTCAGAAGGAGTTCTTGAGAAATCTTCCCCTAATATTTTCTAAGAGAATATAAATTAGCATAACTTTTAACAAGTTACCTCAGCTTTATTTCTTGTAGTTTTCTCATTGGAGATTGTAGTATGTCTAGGAGATTCAGGTTCATCAAAAGATAGAACTTCTATATCCACTGTGTCATAGGATGAGAATGAGTCCACTGGCATAGAATATCTCTTTGGAGATGTCACTTCAGGAAGATATTGATCACCACCAAGAACATTATCAACTGAAGTAGCTTTGAATATTTCTTGTTCTTTTAATGGCTGACCACCTGGACGACCAAGAGTCTTAACTCCTTCTTCACTACTTTGTAATAAATGAAGTCGAGTTTTTTTAGTGAATGGGATAGTATAGTCATTCTCATCCTTTATTAATTCTCTTTTAATATCTTCATCATCTATATATCAAAATTATTATAATATTTAATAACCTGTGATTGTACCTTGTTGTTGAATGGATTCATTTGTAGGATCCTTCTTAAGTTCTACCTCATCAAAGTCCAAACTCTTCACTACTGTATTCTATAGGATTGTGATGTGACATGATGTCATATGATGTCATAGTTTACTTCGGGTGATAATTTCTTAGGAGGGATTGGAGGAGGCGATTCTAATAATTCTTTGTCCTGTATTACCAGAGAATTATTAAGATGTCATAATGATGTCATACCATGTCTACACTTAATCTTGGGGGTGAGGACAATGGAAGAGGGGGTGGAGCTACTTGAAATTCATCTGTCGTCTTTTCCAATGGAGGTTCACTAAATATAAGACTACTGCTATAATCAAAAGTATTATCTCCAACATCACTCATAAGAGGGTCAGGAGGGGGTGTGATTAAACTAGTCTCAACTACACCTTCCTTAGGATTATCATGATGGATATATTCATGATGATCAAGTGGAGTGAGAGAAGGGAGATGTGAGAGAAATGTTGGAGGAGGTGTTGGTGGGGCTTCTCTCTCAGTGACATCATTGTTTGATGCTACTACAAACAGATCTGGTGGAAGTTGATGAGTTGGTTGTAGAATATTATCATCTGTTATGTCAGTTAGTGAAGAGGACGCTAGTGTTTGTTTTGTCATTTTGTTAGCCTAGTGAATATGATGTCATTATGACCTCATGATTGTACATGTATTAACATACCTTAAGTAAATCAGGTGCACTGTTACTTTCTAAAATATGTTCAATCTTTAATAATGATGGCAGTTTAGTTTCTTTGGGTGTAGAAGTTACAATTATCGCGTCATCTTCTCTATTTGGGGGTGGAAGATCAGAGGGAGGAGGTGATGGTAGATCAGATGGTGGAGGTGATAGATCAGATGGTGGAGGTGGTAGATCAGATGGTGGAGGTGATAGAGGAGATGAAAGATCAGAAGGAGGAGGAGGAGGTGGTGGATCAGATGGTGGAGGTGGCAACGCTGGCATATCATTATCAGGAACTGATATTTGAGGGATGGTTTCCTCTTCTTTCTTCTCAACTTTCTTTCCACTTGGTAAATGAAGATTAAGAGAGACGTGTTTATTATCTTTCTTTCTTGATCGTACTGGAGTATAAAATTGAGACTCTTTGAGGTCTGTGTCTTTGAAATGTTTTAGTCGTTCGTGTGAAGACCAGCGATAACTGATAGGTCTTCTTGACCCATCACCACTAGGTCTAGTATTGAGAGCATCAGAACTGCCATATCCTAAGTCAGTAGTAATATAATATTAATACTGTCAATAGTACCTCGACTGTTTAAGCTTAAGGAACTGCCACCACTTGTTTGACTTTCTCCACTACATGGCTGATCTTCTAATTGTTCCTTTTTCTCTGCTTCTTCAAACTATAAAATCACAACTATACAAACACTGTATCAGTGAGACTCTACTCACCTCTGCAGCTAATGGTTCTCCAGTAATGGATTCATCAGAATCCTCTGACCCCAACTAATGAAAAATAAATGATATAAAATAAAACATATTGTATCATAAATAAAACAGACCGTATCAAAACATAATGTATCATAAAATTCATTGAAAGAAGGATCAGTTATGTTTGGTTTTGATATCTAGATGTGGAATTATTATAAGTAATTTATAGTAGAAGTACGTACTTGTAGAATAGTATCTAGTGAGGGTCTTTGAGCAGGATCATGACTACACATATCATATATTAATGAGAGGAGTCTTTCGCTGTAATTGACAGACTCTTGCTTCATTACTGAAGAGAGTACTGCACCAATACTATAGACTTGTGTCTAATATATCAATTATATTACAATTGGTTCAATAATAAATGCAAAACTACCTTTTGTAAATCTTGTATTGACAAATCTTTCTCTCCATCATTGAGCTCAGGAGCAGCAAATTCCTTTGCAGCTTCAGCTATTAACAATTCAAGTCTAGAATATTACAAAACAGAACTTACTTTGTAGACCTGAAGCAAATTTGACTTGCCCTGCTTTGTGTATCAGGAGGCAGTCCACAGAGATGATCAAACAAGGGCCAAGAGATTCAGTTACATCAGGATTTGGTTTATAATCTGATGCTAAGATTAAATGTATGTGATTATAAGATACTTTTTACCTCTGTATGTAGTAGACAAAGTCTCTATTGACAAATATAACAACGTCCAGACTTCATTCTCTACAAGTGGCCTCTTCAGATCATCAATAATATTTCTTAGACTCTTTGCCATTGTAAAACTAGAGGTGGGGCTGCTCGCTTTTATAAAATTTAATAATATTCACAATGGGCGTGGCTCATTATAATTTGTGTGGTCTAATAATTAATTTATGATAGATACGATACATTTCATTTTTTGCTCTTCTTTATACCACTACCACCTATAAACATAATAATCAAATTAAATCAATTAACAAAGGGTCTTACCCATTGGTCCTTTTTGTGCTGCTCTTGTTTGAGCTTCAGCTAATTTCTTTTTGTCTTCACGAAGTTTTTCTTTCAATGCTAAATCATCCTGTAATTAAGTAGGTGGAGTTAGTACTTAGCTATTATATTAACTAGTATAAATTGTATGTACTATTAACTCACATCATCAAGTTCTCTCTCAGATTTCTTGGGTTGTTTTAACGGCTTTTTCTTACCCCCTACATAATTAATAACTAGACTAGAAATATACTATAATACTTACCTTGTCTTCCTGACATTTTGAAAACAATAAATTTTATTAATTCTATTGAGCCACACCCCTCACTTGAGGTCGAAGCAGGACCAAAATGGCGTCTCTTGCAAGGGTGTGCTATATATCCCAGCCGCTCCAACCTCTAGGGTAAGTTTATTTCCAGTAATAGCCAAGTTCATTATTTTTCTATTTTGTTTCAAAGGCAATCAATTAGGAATTATGTTACTTTAAAAGACAGTAAGATTTGAGTTTTGTTAATCACGTGATCTCGTCTTTAGTTTCTGTTAGACTGAAAGCAGTTAAGAATATTCAAAAGATTACTAAATCCATGAAGATGGTAGCTGCTGCAAAATATGCTCGAGCAGAGAGAGAATTAAAACCAGCTAGAACATATGGAGAAGGAGCGATAGGTAGGTGGAGTTCACTGTTACCATAGTAACCATAATGTGCATTTAATAGCGCTCATGGACAAGGCAGATATTTTGCCAGAGGAACCAAAGCCTTCTCACATAATGATATGTATGTCATCTGATCGTGGTTTATGTGGCAGTATACATTCCAGTATTGCCAAGACTGTACGTGGGTTGCTCCAGGAGAGGACAACAGGAGATACTGCTCTTGTATTAGTGGGAGACAAACTCCGCACTATTCTCCAACGTACTCATAGCTCCAAAATTTTTCTTGCTTTCACTGAGGTTGGCCGACGTCCACCTACATTTCCTGAGGCCTCCTTCATAGCTCGTGAGGTTTTAAACTCTGGATATGAGTTTGAGACTGGAGAAATAGTGTATAACAAATTTAAGTAAGAGACAGGTTTAGAGTATATATGATATTATATGACATTGTATTTAGATCTGTCATATCTTTTAAGACAACATTACAACCTTTTGTACCATTGTCTGTGCTAATAGACTCTGGTAAGCCACGTTCCCTATTGACTGTAATTAGATATGTGGGTATGTTTTCTATTTATAGAGAAGATGAGTATCTATGATGATGTTGATGCAGAAATATTGCGATGCTATCATGAGATCACTTTAGCTAATATGATATTTTATGGATTAAAGGAAGGAGCTTGTAGTGAACAAAGTGCCCGCATGACAGCAATGGATGCTGCTAGTAAAAATGCAAGTATGTAATAAGTTATTAGTATTTGTAAAGATCTCCCTCCCTCTTTCTCTCTTTCTCTCTTTAGGTGAGATGATTGATAAACTGACGCTGACATATAATCGCACTAGACAAGCTGTAATCACACGAGAATTGATTGAAATTATTTCAGGAGCTGCCGCTCTGTAACTTTGACTGTAGAAAGTTGTAATAATAATTATTATGATGACTGTGTTAACTGGTAACATTTGCCTGTTCTAGGATCATAGAAATAATTAAGATCTGGATCATATAATAACTCTAATTTCTCATCAGAGTCATGATCATTGTCTTCTAAATGGAGTGATCCAACAGTATTATGTGGAGTGAGAGGTCCACCCATTCTTGTCACATCAATGCTATCATGTTGGGGTAACTGGAGTGCCTTCAATTGATCTTGTAATGTACCTGTTGGCTACACACCCACACATTTTATTAGTTTATAACTTGTAACTTACATAACTTGTTTCTAACGACTCGTCTAACTGGCTTTGACTTGTTCTGTCCTTGTAAAGTGGTTGGTCTGTGGATGGAGTCTCATCATCACTACTGCTATCATTTAAAGATTGGTATTGGTGCCAGTCGTAATTCTAATTAAATGGGTGGAGTTAATAGGACATAGTTATGTCATATTACCTCATCATTGAGGGTGGACTTTTCTGGAACAATTGAGAGGAAGTCTTCATTAAGTTTGGCTCCTCTTGTTTGTATTTTATGAGAAATAGACTCACTAGATTGTTTTCTTTTAGTTGCTGAGTGTGGTGGAGAGTTATAAGTAAACACGCCACTTGTTGTAGCACTTTGTAAAGTAGTAATAGCTAGTTCTTCATCACCACTTAGTACTGTAGGTTTGGGAACCAGTCCTACTGCTGGTATAGAAGAATGAGTTTCATCAGATTTTAGTTCATGACTTTTAAGTTTGTTTGAATCTGGTTTTGTCACTTGGGTTTTCAATGGTCGGTCATTTTGAGGACACTTCTTAACACTACCTAAGTGCTATAGTACATCAAAACAATAGTTTATACATAACAATATAATGGAGATACCTCCTGACTATTACTGGTAGTTCTATTAACAACAGCACTGGTACCACTACTAGTAGTATATTGTAGGATATGAGGTGGAATAGGTATTTTTTCACCAAATGCAATATGTTTTGGTTGAACTGTGTCTGTAAAGAAATTATTTAAGATATTGTTATATGATTCTACCTTTTTTAACACTACATGTATCTGATGTTGTAGATGAATCAATGACCTATTAATTCATGTAATATTGATATGATTATCACTGATCTTACTACTAATGGAAGCTGAGGTATTGAAGGAGGTGGTTGCCATGACGATGGTAGGTCTTCTGGTGATGTAATTCTATCACGTAGTGTTGCAATACGTCTTATTTTACAAGTACCACAGAATGTAATACTCTCCAATGTTTGATAATCTCGTGAGTAAACCCCTTGTAATATTATTGATAGATCAAGTAACACCCACTGCCACTAATTGTGTAATATAGTATTACAAACAGCCATTGTTCTAGCTTACTTGATCTGGAAGAACAGAAAGGGGTAACTTTGATAAAAGAGGTGTGGTAGTCCTCTCTTGTTGCCATGGCGATAATTGAAATCTCCTTTTACTGTTGGTTGTATCAAAAACACTGTCAATATAATTTGAATATAACCATTATTAATAAAGTGGGTGTTACCTGAACTCTAATAAAAATCTTGAGTCTTGAGGTACATAGAGTTGTATTAATAAAAAAGGTTGTAATAGACCCACTATTATAATAATGATGACATCATAATTACATAATGTTAATTCATACAGCCTCTTCTGTCGGTCTTTGGTAAGTGGACTCGAGTTGTTGCTGGAGTACCTGATAATGCTAACACATAACCTTTAATATATTGATCAAACTCTTTATTGACAGTGTGACCACCTTGTATACGTAATCTATAAGACATATATATAAAACTATTATATTATATTGTATCTATAGACTTGTTGAGTGGATCTTTGCCTTGTGCTGCAAATACTTCGACTGATTTACCACCCTATAATGATATCATAATGACATCATCAATAAATGTGAAAACTTACTTGATACTGACTGGAAAACATGTTTATTATTTTTTGCCGAGCAAGAATTATTATATTACCATGGAGACTGATAAATAAACATTGTAGGTTATTAGTTTACGGATCGGAACGGAAACATTCTGAAATTTCTATTGAAATATAATGGGCAAAAAAAGTTAATTAAATTTAGCTCCGTATATTACTTGAGGAACATGTCCTCTGCTGCAGAGAAAGATTATGTTATTTTAAAAACGATAGGTAAAGGAAGTTATGGGGAAGTTTTTCTTGTTAGAAAAAAGAGAGAAAAGAAACAAGTAAGTCCTAGTAATTTGAATTAATCCATATACCCAATATTCCTATTAGCTTGTAATGAAGAACATACGCCTTAGCTCTGGTGAGCTAAAGGAGAGAATGGCTGCTACACAAGAGGCAGCTCTTCTCTCGCAATTACAACATCCAAATATTGTGTCATATCACGAGTCTTTCCAGGATGACGAAGGTACTCAAAATTAATAAAAGGGGAGTAATTTATTACCAGTTTTAAGGTGTTCTTCATATTGTTATGGCTTATTGTGAAGGAGGTGATTTATGTTCTCGTCTACAAAGTTATGGTGGTCAATTACTTTCTGAAGAACAGGTTGTTGAGTGGTTTGTACAAATTGCACTTGCTTTACAGGTTAGACAAACTGGATTACAAAACATGTTTAACTGGTTTGTGTTTCTAGTATTTGCATGACAGAAAGATAATGCATCGAGATCTGAAGGTAAAATAATAATGATATTATTATTAAGATTATTATTATTATTAGACTCAGAATATTTTTCTCAGTAAACACGATGTTATTAAAGTAAGTCCAGTTATTAATAAGCTATTAATACTAATATTGTTACTACTTATAGGTTGGGGATTTGGGTATAGCACGTGTTCTAGAAGGTTCTCTTGATTTGGCTCATACAGTAGTTGGGACACCATATTACATGAGTCCAGAACTATTTGCTAATAAACCGTATAGTTTCAAATCAGATGTGTGGGCGTTAGGATGCTGCGTTTATGAAATGGCATCCCTTAAACGTGCCTTCTCTGCTCGAAATATAAGTGCTTTAATGTATAAGATACTGCAAGGACAAGTAAGACTAGTTTGATAAACTTGCTTTACTGGTTTTGATAGGTACCTCCACTTCCATCGTGTTTTTCAAGGGATCTCAATGTATTAGTTTGTCAAATGTTATCACAAGAAGCTACCCACAGACCTTCAGTACAACAAATATTACGTACCGAGTATATTCGTTCACATATCCGCCATTTTTTAGCAAAGGCATCAGATAGGAAAAAGAAGACCAAAACAAACTCTAATGGACCTTCTCAATTGGTTGATAAAGGGTTAAAAATAGACAGTGATCCCAAACCTTCACGTCAGGTATGACAATTATGTCCTTGGATTACATTACTTCTCTTTATACATTAGATTATGAAACCACTCCCATCTGCTCCACCCCCTTCAGCTACACCACTTTCTGTAGAACATAAACCAGAATTATCATCAGCACGAGAAAAACGACGTCGTTATAAGCAAGAAGCAAGGGGCCGTGTCGTATTACGTTCTTGTTCAGCAGATCATCTTCCAAATGCATCCCCTCCTACTATTGAAGAGACAGACAGCGGAGGGTCCGGTAAAGAAGAAGATGAAGTGATAACATTAATGGACACTACATTACATTTACCTGAGCCTAAATCACCTCATAGTCATCAAGGTCAACACACAGAAGGTATATTAAATAATATTATAAAACATTGTAATGATGTTGTTGTTAGGACAAGGTACTGACAGTAGATTGAAAGAGAGAGCATCAGCATTAAAAAGGTTAGTGATCTAATGTACATTATACTGTCAACATGATGAGGTGTATTTGTAGAGATTGTTGTCATGTGTTAGGACAAGAGGTAGTTTGTAGAGCACTTTATTTACTAGATAGAGTGACTCCTGAGGATAGTGAGGTATGTGTGTATTTTAGTATAATATGTATATGTTGTGTTACTACTGTAGGCAGAGATGATAAAGTTGTTAGGAGAGGAAAATTGTCAAGCATATTTTTTAAAGTTACAACAATTAAAATTATGTGAAGAATCTTTAAACACATAACAATAAGAATAAAATTTATTATCTATTTATTAAGCTATGGTCAGAGTCAGATGGTATAATTGTTTCTTCATCATCTCCCTCTAATTCAGGGATATCCCCATTTGATAACGGTAAGTAAATTGTTTGCCGTTTTTTCCTAAATGTAACTGCAGGATAATTTTGTTGTTGATTATTAGCTCTTTTTGTCAACTCATTACTTCTCATAATAATACTATCAACAATCCAGAACATAACAACCTATATAATTATATATATATATATATATATATATATATATATATATATATATAACCACACAGTCTATAAAAGACATAGATAATATATCACTTACATTCACTATAAATGGTACAATAAATATCACTATAGCTGTCCTTAATTCTTTATTTTGGAATGGTAACAATTTTGCACCAACCTAATGACAAATTAGAACATTCAATGACCTTGAACTTGTAGCCTACCTTTTCCCAGAAACTAAATATAGTCAGTGGTCCTATTATTAGTTTCATAGCTAACATGACAAGTAGTACTACACTGCATTGTGCTAACCAGTAATGGAATTTAAAGGGTTCACCTAGATAGTAAGCGATATCATCAATGTACCATTGTTAGAGTAACGTACCATATTCTCCTGTTATCAAGGGAGTTATTTCCCAATGTTTAACAGCAAATTTGATTATTTTAAAGAGCACATATATAATTAATATACCAAATGTGGAGTCCAGGAGGAAATTCATGAGATATCTGTTGAAGAAATTACCTTCCAGATCACATGACTATCACGTGACTCACAAAATACAATGATCAATTTGGTGTATTGGTAACAACTGCGCTAATAATAGATTACAGAAGTGAGCACCTAACATTCCTATGGCTTGCTTCAAAGCATCTGCCATCCTATATACATAATGTCTATATAGCATATACATTATTAGATATATTACCATATAAACACTGGTCTTCGAATAGCCTTAGGTTCTCTCCATCTCTTGACTATGATACAATAAATCTAATGCATAACATATAGAAGTACTTACTTAATAAAGTACTAATGGCTACTAGGCCTAATACAAATTGAAGTATAAAGCTTGGCAGACCAGTAAGATCACAACTTAGAGAGTTCTCTGTCTCTGTTTCTTCAGTTTTATTCGAGTTGTCCATATTTGACCAAACATAACACTCGTCTGCTTATTAACTAATAATAGGGAATTCCCCCTTTCCATGTGGTCTACAGAATGGCATATCATTATTTTGAAAATTTTAGTCGATTAAAAAATGTTATATATGCCGTAGCTGGAGGGATTATGTGTTTAGGATCACTACCACATATTGTGCCAGCATGGTTACAAGAAGGGTAAGGTGGGAGGGGCTGATCATGTGATACGTGTATTTTGTAGGTGTGAACAAAAAGACCAAAGTGTACCAGACGATTTGCAGCATCACGTCCACCGAATTGCTGCTGCTATGGTTAGTGTATTATGTCATGTGACCTCCATGTGATTGTCATGTGATTAGCATATAGCTCAACCTCATAGAATCAATGTCTTCATTAATAAAGGATTTTCAAGTACATATTATATTGACAACTATAAGCTCCACCCACTTAATAGGTATTAGTGCTGGCAACACAGTTCTACCAGCAGGAGCAGTAGTAGGGCTCCCAAGGTGGGTGTGGTTTGAATGATGATGTCATACTTAATTATATAGGTTGGTATTATTTCAGACAGAAAATGATGTGAAAAGTTCTGGTCTTAAAATATCAGGTAATTTATATTTTTATGTTAGTACATGATACTAATAATACATTGTGCAGAGGACCTAGTTGATTGGGAGTCACATGACAGTCACATGCTAATACCACTCCTCCTTCCTTCAGCTAATCAAATCAATTTTTCTATAGGTACTCATTAATTTTACCCATGACGTCATTATGACATCACATTATATAGCTCATGAACTAGCTCATATTCAACATTTGGACTTTGTAACAAGATCTCTTCTTGCTCCTCTCTCTCTAGTTGCAAGTTATCATTTAGCTTGTATCCTACCTCAATGTACGAGTTACCATGGTAACTCATGGTATACAATTTCTTATAGTTATATATCCTAGAAACCCCTCGGCAATGATTCCTTTAATATTGGCTGTTGGACTCATAATATATTCTCACATTCACTATTCACTGTGTAAGTATATTATTATTATGATGATACACTCATTATAAACTATATATACCATTAGGTCATTGGCAAGAATATCGTGCTGATAGACGAGCAGCCCTTTGTGGGCGTGGCTACACAGAAGGAGGTATTGAAATGATGAAGAAGAGAATAGCATTAGATCAAAAGTCAGGAGTCAAGTCAGTTATTAATTATTGTTAATTACTTTTATAATTAATTAGATCAAAGTCTCCAGGTTATCACACACACCCATCATATGAAGGTATATGTAACAGAGTCACACCCACTAATTATTATCATTAATTAGATCGCTTAGAACAGCTAGAAAAAATACATCAAAAACAAATCAACTGTTAATTTGCACTTGTTTATTAAAAAGCAGTTGTGATATACCACATACGTATTATATGATCAGTACAACAGTTATTTTAACATATCTTCATCGCTAGAACTTCTTTCATCAGAACTAGCCCCACTCTCTGTCAGAGGAATCTTTTTATAAACGACACGATCATGACTTTTAAGTAAAGAAGTGTTAACATTGTGTGAACATTATAAATGCATTACTTACAAACTGCTTCTCTTGTTATGACATTGTATGATAATGTACAAACCGAGAACAGCTGCTAAAATTACAGCTACTACAATGAACAGTGACCCAATAATGGCTTTAGCAACATTATTTTTCGATTTATTGTCCTACAAAATAAAGTATAGAGAGCATTATATAAGATAGCTTACATCATCTTTAGTATATCCACTGTTCTGTTCATGACCAGTACAACTTTTTTGTTGTTGTTTCAATAGGTTTTGACTCTGTGTTGTATTCATACAGATATCACCAGCAATCAAACGATATCTAAAGTACATTAATATATCAGATAGTTAGTGATATAGAGTATGTTACTGACCCACTAATACTTTGATAGTAATACTCTTGACCTGGAGGGCAGACTAATGACAAATTAAATCCATTCATTGGTGAACATGAGAACCCTCCATTACTTGTAGGCTTAGCAGTAAAGCCATAATCACTAAATAATTTGTTATATACAAGACTGATATGTAATATTATTACCATTCCATATCAGTGAAATTACAACGACATTTTATTTTACGAATAGGGAGAGGTGAGTAACTAGCATCATTATGGCAACTATGAAAGAGAAGTAATTAGTATTAATTAGAGGGGTTTTAACTCACACAGAGGATGGCTTTGTAATCTTGTATTCTGCTTTATAACCCAATATACAAACATTTGATGTCTTGTGTTCAGTAATTGTCATATAATCATTATCATGACCTAATGTAGAGAGAATTAAGTAGAGAATATTTATACATTATACTAACAAGAAGATCCAAGAATTGATCCAAAGTTGATACCAATTAGTCTCCATGCATCATTATCATTAATACCCTCTAATCCAAGAGCAAGTGCATATAGACTAGCAGCAGCAGGGTCCATTAGTAAACCTTTACTAACTTTAAAGTATTGAGAGGGATCTATTTCTTTTGATATGAAACAATTGCCACGATCGTGAGAAAACCTAACAAAACTGAATTGAATATTTGATTATTGTTGTCATGGTTACCATAAATTATTTGCATATTTGACATCAGGTACAACAGCAATAATGTTACCATAATCAGCTATACCATACAAATAGAGTCCTGTTAAATTACTATGTGCCTAGAATGTGGATGAAGGACCCCTAGTCTAATTACTGATAATTAAACTTACATTCCAAGTATATCCACCATCTTTAGAGGTCACAATAATAGCATTACTAGGATCATAATTATGTGATGTACCAACTGATCCTATATATATAATATACATTATACTGTAGTGAGAATAATAGTGACTTTACCATGTGCTATGATAAAACCAGGTGCATTACTAGAACTAAGAGGACCAGTTCGTAATGTACTATTGTAAAGTCGTGTTGATGCAAGTTGACTGTAAGAGATATGCAAATGTAGAGAGCATCCTGTGGTCTGAGACTAAAAGAGGTAAGACCCTTTATTATCGTTTTATGAGATCACTTAATTACTTACACATTCTATTCCAGTGGGTGGAGTTATTCGTTGCCATGATCCTCCATTATTGAATGTTATAACAGAGTAGTGTGAGGCTACAATGGACACAGAGTTAAAAAATGGACACACAGTTGTTTCACTAACAATCAGTAGGGTCAACTGCTGTTGTAATATATACACCTCTCATTGAAGATACTTCATAGAAATCATCAAATGTGAACATAACAACAGAAAGTATTGAATAACGTTGAAACTATCAATGAGAAACATCATTCATTACACATACATATACTGATATACTTACCAAATGATTGTCTAAAGAAAGTGTAAACCTTGATCCTCCTTTATCAGAGACATATAACTTTCCTTTATGCATATCTACAAATATCTTCAATATCACGTAAAAAATATTAATATTTTTACCTTTAGAATCTGATATATGTATAAATGCTCCAGTTTCATGTGTTGTCATGACAACTACATACTATAAAAATATTAATATTGATGTCTTGTAATATGATGGCTTACATCTTCCCATTTAGTTGCTGGTAGTTGGACTTCAGTGAATATGACATGTGATTGATCAAAATTAGTAGAAACATAAAACCTTCGAGTTAATCTGTCACTCTATAATAGACAGAGATAAACTAATTAGAAGTGGGTGGAGTTACTTACGGCAGCATTCCTAGTATAATTTTCCTTTGACAAAAAGAGATATTTATTATCCACATAAAACCGATAGGCCATTGAATCAATTTCTATCATAAATAAAGTAAAATTATATAATTTATTATAAATACCATCTAAAGTATGTGAATGAACAGTGTAACGATATAGAGGGAAGACTCGTGGCTTAGTTGATGCGATTGAGAAGAAAATAAATTCATTATTATGTGTTGTATTAACAAAGGATACTCTCTGAACATTTGAATGGACTAATTGCCAAGTACTTCCATAATTATCAGAGAAATATAACTAAATAAAAATCATTAATAGTCAGAGATATTCAAACTATTTCATTCCATACTTTTTTTTCACCAGTAACTAATACCATGTGTGCTTTATTAACAGAACTGAGCATGAAGTCTTGAACAACACCTGGCAATGAATGACTATGCCAGTTAGTACCTCCATTAGTACTAACATAAAGATCTCGTTTATCACCAGACAATAAAAACACCTATTAAAATATATAATGTTAATATCTTATTACAGTGATGTACTGTATTAAGAGAAGCTGGTGATATTTGGAGCGACTGAGGATCGACAGATCTTGTGATATCATTATGTTTAGTGAATCGAAATGTATTCACAACTGGCTGTTTAGCTCTACAATAGAACACAATTGTTATAAATATATTATATATTAATAATACTGACCCCAGCCATATGGTTGTTGGATTAGTAGCTGATGTTTTACTACCAACTACAATGATTGTCTAGAGAAGGAACTGGTTAATTAAATAATACGATATCTTATTAACTCACATCTTTAGTGGTCCATTGAGCTTGTAAGTTATTGGCAGTTTCATCAAATTCTGTGTGCTGGAAATAGAGAATAAATGGTTTTCTGAGGCGATTACAAACTTACCGGATCACTTTGTAACGTGCCTGTGATACCACACTTTTGACTGCCTTCATTATAACTTATTAAAGCCACAAACAACAAGATAATTAGGGACAACTCCATTCTTGTTCACTAGTTGTAGCTTGACTTGACCTATCACGACAGGGCGTGGTTACTTGATTAGTAGGTGTGGCTTACCTTGCTTATGATGGAGATGGAGGAAGAAGTGAGTGGTGAGATCGCAAGACAAGAGACTCAAGACGTTGAAGAGGGAACACTAGACGAACCCATACTTGTAACTATTGTAAGTGGTCATCTAATATAAAACTATAAATTAATTTGTTGCTATAGCGACGAGATGTATCAGCCATTATGAAGAAATGTTGGCATGTTTTGTTACCAGGAAGAAACAAAACATTATTACATGATTGTAAGTGATACATGCACAGACCTACTCCTGATATGAGTTTATATATAGGGGATTTATGGGGACCATTAATACTATGTCTAGTACTTGGAATGTAAGCCACCATCTTATCCTAATTTTAATATCATGATTATATTAATAATTAGATTATTACATGGGTCAGGTCATGGTGATAATGAGGAACCTACAATTCATTTTGTACATGTATTTGTGATGATTTGGGGCGGAGCAGCTGTCGTGACTATTAATGCGCAGCTTTTACGAGGAAAAATGTAATATATTACTTGTTAATTGAGGGGTTAATTATATCTATAATTTTAGCTCATTTTTTCAAAGTGTATGTACATTGGGATATTGTTTGTTACCACTAACATTGGCTGTATTTATATCACGTGTGTTGTTAACTTCTCCTCTACCATCTTCTGTTATATTTGTCATACGGTTGGTAATTGTTATAATGGCTCTATTTTGGGCTGTATGGGGTAAGATAATATGTATGATTATGACATATCAGATTTACTTTATTTGTAGGATCACTAGGTTTCCTGTCAGACTATCTTCCAGCTGATAGAAAAGCTTTAGCAATTTATCCAATACTCTTATTTTATTTTGCTATAAGCTGTTTAATTTTGGCACAGACAAACAGTTTAATATAAACATTATAATATATATGTGTGTGTGTGTCATACATGTTAAACAATGAATATAATTGTAATATTCATATCATTGTTATTAAACAGCCCCACCCTTCTAGTTGCCATGGTAATTTGTGTATCTTGTGTGATCTGATCATTCTTGCAGTTTCCTCAAATATGCCATTGTCATCAAGTTAATGTCGCGATATTCTCGACAATCCTTTTTCTTTCAGCAAAAGAGACGTTACCACACTCGCAGAGTTCGTAAACCTCTTGACACACAATCTATTTTAGCAGAAAAAAGAGAACCTGTTCTTACATTCTATCCTCAAGTAGAGACAGACTTACCATATAAGTCTCCTGGACGACATAGGCGACCATCATCTGGTGCTTCTCGACTTAGTTCAGTACGTCTCCCTCCAGTAGATACTACGGGACCTCATTTAACGACAGGGATATCCTCTCAAGTAATGCAATTAATATTCACATATATATTATATTATATTATATTAATATAGATACCTGCTGAACTTAGTGACAGGAAAAAGTCCATTTTAAAATCTATTGATGTTGTTCAACCAGAAGAATATACTGTACATCAACCTAACTATAAGTTTAATGAAATTAAAATTGCTTCAACAGCTATCTTGTTTAATCTCTCACATCGTTTTGAAGGGTTTACCTCATCCAGTGAACTATCATTACCTGAGACATTAGTTAATTTATTAGTACAAAGTTTTCATTCATTAGTTGCTGACACTATTTTAGAAAAGAGAGAGTGGCAAACAGATTGTTATTTGGACTACAAACCAAACAAGAGGAGACCATTTTTAACAGAGCCCTCAGAGGAAGGAGATAAGCTAAAGTTACTATCTTCATTGACTCATTTTGTAAAACAAGAACGTGAGGTTCTAAAGCAAAAACCAAATATGTCAGGCAAAAAGTTGGAGAGACCGTTAACAGCTAAAAGTACAGCATCAGGCGTGTCTATAAAATCTGATGTTTCTTATGGAAGTTCTCATGATGCTGAATATGACAAGTTACCTCCTGAATTAAGGGTTACTCGAGGACCACAAATTTTAAGATATCGACGAGAGTCACAGACCCCAAAAAGGAAATTCTCTGGACCAAAAACACGTCTAGAGAAATTCAAAGCTATGAAGTCAAAATATGGAAGAGAGGGAGAAAAAAGTAAATATATTGTGTACTTGTTAATTATGTGTTGTTATTGGTAGGGAGAGATCCTCTGTTATTTAAAGCTAAATCGATTGATGTTACTGATAAAGTGGAGACTGAAAGTAAACCACAATATTTTATAATACTTATTGTAATAAATCTACAGTTAAGACACAAAGTGGTGTTGGTAGTAGTACAATCAACTTTTCTCTATCTGAAAAAACCTGTGCTGATCAAGGTAGCTAGCTCTCTCATTAACTGTGGATCACTCACTATATGTATTGTTACTACTAGGTTGGATAATACATCCTAGTCAATCACAAGACCCTGAGGGTTATACCCTCTCTCAATGGGCTAGTAGTCGGTTACAAGAGGCAATGAGACAGCGTGAAGAGTCACGTCTTACAGCCAAATTACGAGGAGAGGATGGCCCCTTAATTGTACGTTATTATAGTGATAGTTATAGCCGGTCATTCCGAGGGACAAGACAGAGAGTATCTAGTTTACCTTTACCAGCTGTATTAAGTAAATTACCACCTAGTCTAGCTACCTTCTCATCACTGGGGCAACAAGAAAATATTTTAATTAATGAGGGACTTCAGCTCTGTCTCCTACAATTACCAGATAGTTCTGGATTTTGCAAGTAACCACCTTCTATTAATATACTATAGTTAATGAGGAGGCTCCTGTAATTATTATATTTATTATTTTAGTTATTATTCTGGTCGACGTGCTATCAGTTTTAGTCGTAAAGGTGACGGTTCTCGTGGTTTATACAGTATTGTTTATGATGATTCTGAGTCCAATAATGTCATTGCTTATTTTATGCCAACAGGCCATGCTGCCTGTTATCATAAAAATGGAGGACTTCACATGTTAACTGATCCTACAGGTGGACTACTACTAGATGAAGTTAGCCACCCCCCACAAACCACACCCATTATTAATTGCTATTAATTGATATATTATAGGATGGCTTTGAAGTTAGACAATGGCAATGGCCACCCATTACAGAGCGTATGAATCACACAGTGTTTATACAAGTACATATTTTTATGGCTGTTTGATATAATTATAGACACATTTAGTTGAACACACATTTGGCACTGCAGTGTACTGGTAGAACACAGATGATACTCAAGTTCTCCTGTCATGGCCAAATGCATCGATTTCCAGTTGGACTGATTCCTGAAGCCATAGCTCAAGAGGACAAGAATGAGTCTTTTTGGGTATGAGTTTTACTTTTATCTTAAAATTTAATTTTATTGTCAGATGAAAAGAACAGATGTAATTTCTGATACATTACAAACTTGTTATAACTTTCAGTCACAAGCATCTAGAGTATGTGGTATATCCTTGTCATTATAAATATATAATTAACTTTTAATAGGGACTAACTGAAGTATGGGCTAATAAACCACATAGCCATGAGAGCAGAGAGAGTAATAGAATGAATGGAGTTGATGATGTTCTTGGTATATCTCACAAATGGGATAGTGATATTATAAATAAAGAATTAGAAGATTATAAAAATAAAATGAGGTCTATTACATAATTATTGATTAACTCTTTTAATACCAATTATTAGATCTATCGTAAATGAGTGGTTAGGACATTATCGGCAAATTATTGGTATAACCCCTCCCTCTCGACAGGGACTGCAATCTTCTGGTGAGATCAGTACATATCATATACATTGTGTATGATCTAATAAACTATCATTAATTTTATAACTTGCTATGTACATTGGGTAGGATCTAATACTCGACTCATGTCTTCTATTGGAATTAAATCTCATCAAGGGTCACGCCCAACTACACAGCCATCAACTCGACCCTCTTCTCATCTATTAATCTATCCAATATCCTCATCCTCCCCTCGTCCAATAACCCCATTTTCTACTATCAGTAGTCCACCATCACCTGTTGAAGACATGCCTTTATCTTCTCTTAATAACTTGTAAATATATTTCTATCTATCTTTTTGTCTGTCTGTCTCATTATCTATCTGTTTATCTTTTTATCTACCTGTTTATCTCTTTATCTATCTGTTTATCTCTTTTTCTACCTGTTTATCTCTTTATCTACCTGTTTATCTATTTATCTACTTGTTTATCTCTTTTTTTGTCTGTTTATCTCTTTATCTACTTGTTTATCTCTTTTTCTGTCTGTTTATCTCATTAACTACCTGTTGTTTCTTTATCTACCTGTTTATCTCTTTATCTTTCTGTATGTAGTATTAAGAGACCCAAGTCTCAGGAACATTCTCTTCCATTCAAAGTGGGTCCTGCTAAGCCACAACCTCGTCCACCTCAACAATTCAGACCAGGATGTCCAGTGTATCCTTCATTATTATTATTATTAATTTATAATTGTATAAAATTATTATTAATCTTAACAATTTAGTGCACTCCATCAATTGTTGGTAAACAGATTATCTGAAATGCCTAAATGCAAGTGAGTAGTTGTCACATGATTGTCATGTGATTATAATCATGGTAGGTGTGACAAACGTCACCTTTCACTAATACGTGATGTTGAATTTGATGTATTTATGAAGACTCACGTTCCATCAAATCAACTAATTGTTATTTATATTATAGATTCTGGGTGAGTTATTGCTTGTTATTTTATGAGTTAATGGTCATTAATAGTGTAAAATGTGTAGGATTTGAATATAGAGTTACTCATCTGAAGAAGAAATGTCAAACAAAATGTCATTAGTCCCATTTCCTTGTCTCATATTCACAGAAAACCACATTTGTCATGTGAACTACTATTGGAGTCACTACATTTTGGTTGTAATCGCAATCGTTATGCACCATGTCAGCAGGTAAGGAGACACTACTGGATCACTTACACATGACTGTAGTATTTCCTCATACTAGAGTTGTAATGACCCATTTAGGCTGCTCAAATATGACATATCACTCGCTCTAAATGATCTCACTAGTCCACTCAAACCTTTGTTGATTCAAAGGCATCGTGTTACTACAGGAATGTTTTTGGTACATATATTATAGTCAATGTTATTTCTTTGACATAAGATTTCTCTATTAAGATGTATATGGGAAATCATCTTATTGGATGCACTAATAACTTTAATGGATATGGTCTTACTAAAAGAGATTTCCTTAAGCAAGTGAGACAATTGTCTGTTAATGCTGTACAATAAAAATATTATGATAACATAATTACTTTGTTCCGCCTCCACTTGGTATTTCCTACATGGTACGCCTCTCTAAATTATGTCTAGAAACAGCTACCTTACACAGCTTATGAATATCATTTTAAATTATTTTATGTCACACAACACACATAGTGAAGCCACAAAATGAATGTGACTGGCACACATCATTGAAGCCAAAATGAAGAAAGTGAGCGTGACATGTAATGTATATTTATACAGATACAACATTCACTGGATAGAGGTAGAAAAGGCCACTTTCTACCACCTGATTTCAAATTTTCCAGTTTTTCGACGTCTGGAGTTAAAATTCATAGCCATAGCTTATGGGCTTATCCAATATCAGGTAATTATTTTCATAAATTATAGGGTCAACACCTTTTATTTATTACACATACATGTAGGTGTATTAGATGAATTAGTGTCCCACACACCAAGTTCCACAACTAGTCAAACCAGTTCTATGAGCAGGTCAGTCTACTTTAACTATATTTACAGTCCCATTTCTCACACATCTACCTGTTTTTCGATCTGGCACATACATTATGTCCGGTAGTATTAAGACACCGTGTGTTATGGAATTAAATGTCCATTTCTATTGATATATTACAGTTTTGTATGTGACTTTAAGCTAATGAATGAATTTAACTTGTATACAGTAACTGCTATGGTAGCATCCAATTAATTTTACCTTGAGCACTTTGAATTGGGCATGATTGATTGAAGCTTCTCAGTTTTGTAACTCTAGAAAACGTCTAATCAGTTTCATAGCTTCTGCCATCTCTCTAGTTTTAAAACTCAGCAATAATTAAGTCGCTTACAGCAACAACATCATCAAAATAATCTTAACTTGTCCTCTTCTTGTGGCTAAGATAGAAAGTTAATAATTAAATGTTACAAACCATAGTATGTTAATGAACACACCGATGTGTTTACATACCATTTAGATTGTGGATTCATATTAAGAGTGATGATAGATCTCAGTTATATAAATAAGAAATTCATTATCTCTAAAATGATGTCATTCTGATCTCATCTTTATATTAATTCTTAGAAATACACTAAGGTCATCAGATTGCTTTAATAATGTCAATTTTTGTTATTATTAGTGGAATTTTCTCTTTATATAACACAGTGTTGACTGCCATTCTTCAGCTGGTGTATTATGTAATACTTCTTTCTCTGTCTCAAAATTAGTTTTTAAAAGAGAGGATTAACAATATTGACTACAGGACATTTTGTGTTGAAAGATGTTAATGTTAGTTTTTATTATTGTATTAGTTAATAGAATATCAATTTTATTATAAAAAATAACAAATTAAGCCATTGTAGTTGAAAAATTAACGTCATCATTTTAAATACACAGCAATATGTTTGAACAATATATTATAATACAGTTATAAAATGTCCATTAATATATGTATTTGTGGTCGAAATTAAAGTCCATTATGTCGATAAGAGCTTGCAGAAGAAGTGAGATTAATTTCCTGCAATTTCTCCCAGTGGTTATGCGAAGCACAGTATGTCTTAATGACAAGTTTGCCATATATACCTCTAGCATTACTTGAAAGTCGGACTGTCTTTTCAATTATCTCTGATATTGAACCGTCCACTTTGAAATCTGACCATAATTCTTTTTGTCCAGTCTCTTTGTCAGGTTCAAACTGACCTTGTAGTTCCACACGAATTTTTTGACCTTTAGAAGCCTTTAATGAATGTGGAAAAGATATTTGCTGATGTCCAGGCGGTCCTTCAATAGTGTTACTTTGTTTGCTGTCATTGTGTGGAGATATAAAGACAGAGATTTGGCCACTTGTCTGTTCAGCAAATATATGACCAAAGACATTGATGTCTAACAATATTGGTTCCTCTGTAAAAGCAGAAGTAACTGCAAGCTGCATTATTTTGGTGAGGTCATATTTCAATGTAGCCAATAATAACCACCCAGTGTAATCGGTATGTAGTGTAATTCTATCTGACTTCATTGTTATTTCTGTACTAGGATCATCTGTGCGATCTATCCATGAATTCATATAGTTACTCTGAAGTAAACGAATTGGTGAAGCAGGGGCTGTGACATTATCTGATAACATAATAGTCACTTCCACTGGTTTGTTAAATCGCTCCACTGGAGGACTACATATGATATAAATAGCTCCTATTACAGAGAGCATGCTCGACCAAGGTGAACTCTGAATAGCTTGATGTATTTCTTCTTGTGTCATGTTACTTAATGTTAGTTTGACAGTCTGAGATAATGCTCCATCAGGTATTATGAGACTGGTATTGTAGAGATCAATGCTCTTTCCTTTTGCGTCAACTTCTGTAGTTACTTCACTTCTAATAGGTTTACGAACTGCAACAAATAACATTAATTTTACAGCAATTAAATTAATTAATGACTTACCAAGTGTTGTTCTGGACTCTTGAATAAGTTTTTTCGGATTGAGCTCTTTTTCAAGTTGTTTTACTAATGCTATCATTTTAGGCATTGTCATAGTTGGTGAAGATTCGCTTGCTTCAACTAACTTGTCCATACTGTTCACCAATTTGAGAACATGATTGACCTTTGTCCTACATATAGAGAGACATACAGTTTATTTTGGGAAGTCAGTAATGAGTTTACTTACAAGTTTTCCTTTTTCCTTCTTTTATTTGCAATAACAGCAAGGCATATATAAACAAATGCTTTTAGGGGAACTCTCTGAAATAGTGGCAAGTGCATTGCTTGTGTGAAAATTATTTCTGCTTCATCTAATTTGTTTTTGACTACAGACTGTAGACCATGGACTACAACTTGTTTCAATAGACTTTTCAAATCCTATGATGAAATAGACCATAAGGGGATGTTATAGAGTTATTATAGCTAGCCACAACAACAGGTTCAAGAATGTCACTATCTAAATGTAGTGTAGTGTGGTCCTGGTGTGACATGCATACACACGTACCTTTTGTTGAGTAGATAGTGATCCAGGTTGTAAGGGTGCACAACTCCGGGATAACTTCTTTAAAACTTTATTTTCCTCCTCACTAGAAAATTAGATATGAAGTATGATGAAGACAATACTTTAATAAATTTACCTTTGTTTTAATACAGCATAACGTCGACTTAGGTTCCATGAAGGATGGCTGTTGAGTGTACCAACAAATAGATCAACACATATGTACTCATCTCCTTGCTTAGCTTTACTTGCATGTAAAATCTCAGCTTCCTTTATCCATTCTTGTTGAGGTTCCAAAAGATGGAGACCTTCTTTTGGATAAATGACATGAGAGCGGTACATCATAGATTGCCGATGAGAGCGAATTGAGAAAGCAATCTTGTGATCAGTGGTGTTCACAACTTTGAGGACAATTGACTTGGTACTATTATCAACTTCGACGACAGACGTTGTCATATTTAAGGATTGTGTCCCAATTTGAAACTTTACTTGTAGATCTGGATTCCACATTAATATTGGAAATGTATTGTCTCCAAATGCTCCAAGAACAACATCCTTTGGATAGGGTAATGACACATGCCAGGTATTAGACTGTTGAAGTATGGATGAAGTAGATGACATAGAAGAGAACACATCTGGTCCAGAGATTCTTCTATGTAAATCATCTAAATTTGGAGCATCAAAAACACTGTCTTTTCTTTTACCAGCTTGGAGTGAACCAGCACGATTACGAGGAAAAAGATGTGGAGGTAAAGCCTCAGGGCTTTTTGGTAAATTGTCTCCAAGTGAACATTCCTTATTTAGACTTGAAGTGCTTGATATACCTGATGTTGATCGTGATATTCTTTGAGGTTTGTCTTGATTCTCTTGAACATCCAAAAATACACTATTAGACATTTCTTCCTCTTCGGAACCATTTTCCTGAAATTCTGCTTCATCCTTTTCTGGTGCTTTGATTGTAGTATACCCACTGGGTAACAGAGGTGGAGGATTTTGACAAGCTTCTTGAAATCGAAGGATGCCTGAAGGAAGGCTATAAGTGGTTTTGAGAGCTGTCTCAATTAAGGCATCTGCTTGTCGAGCTCCTGGCCCTTTGCAGCAGAAACTTGAAAGAAGGTGATAAATGATTTGGTCAATGACTAATCCTAGTCGAATGTTACCATTACATAAAAGAACATCAGCTTGTGCGCAGACCATACTTCCCACTGTATTATCTTCTTTTTGATGGAAGAATGGAGACTGCATTAATTGTGGTAGTAAAACTGGAAGCTCTGCGTCTGTTGGTTGCAAACTAAATAGAATGGGCTGCAGTATGTCCATAGCTATAAGGAAAAAAGTTAGACTATTTTGATGTTATTCAATAACCTTTACCTCCAGCTTCTCCTTGTACTGTAAGTCTGCCAGTCCGTAGCACATTGCCTGCCTCTGCATCAATACGCTCCATCACGTCTTGCAGAGGATCGACGTAAATTCTGTTGAATACTACTTGTACAGTCTCACAGTCATCTTCGTCTTCCAGTGAAGAGGAACTCTCTCGATCATGTAAATATTCGTCATATTCGTCGCTGCTAGCGCTAGTGTGACGAGGTGGTGAGCTAACGAAAGCTCTCAGTGCTACAGCACTCATAGTACAATCTTGTCGAGAAACATCCATTTACGCAAGCACAGTTTGTTTTGTTAGCTCACAATATCATTGACGCAATAGAAAGCTCGTTGCTTTTCTATCCAACAATTTCATGAGTTGTATTTATTTATAGAAGCAGGCGTTTCGCCAGCTTGTGAATATTTGATATCCTCGTTGTCATGGTAACAAACAATAAAACATTATGGCAGAGGTCAGTACGTATTTGGAATTTGAAGGAGGTGGTTTACAACAAGAGATGGAGCTTTCTCAGTCGTTTACTCATGGATCAGAGCCTATGGAATCAATGAAAGAGATACAGGTGTGTGTGTGTGTGCGTGTGTGTGTGTGTGTGTGTGTGTGTGTGTGTGTGTGTGTGTGTGTGTGTGTGTGTGTGTGTGTGTGTGTGTGTGTGTGTGTACAATGGACCTAATCTATCTTATTTTTATTAGAATGGTGGTTGCATTCTATCAAGGGAGGATGTAAGTCAGGGACTATCACAGCTAGGGTATACAGCAGATGGCACAAAATTAGTCTTCTTACGACTTACTCTACCAGTAAGCTCCACCCATTTCTTGGTAACTGTGTGTTGTTCTCCTGTAATAATATTCATAGTCTGCCATTTCCTTCATGTCTCCTTCCTACTTTTGTAGTTATGATAAGAGTTATGAGAATGTAATAATTCACAAATCTCCAAGGGCTACAACAAACTCTAGTTCCTAATCAGTTCATGCTTATCAAATTAGTTTTGTTAGGAAATGAAGTGACCAGGTTATTTTGATAAGTAATATTAGATATGATAATTCAAAGCATGGTCTAGTGTGGTATGTGACTAGTTTATATTAGGACACGTAATTACAGGATGATCCTAATGATTTGGTCATCAATGGAGATAGAAAAGAATATATTTACTCCAGTTGTCTCAATCTGCCGTTTCCTACATTGGCACTATCTCCTTCCTACTTTTGTTGCTATGATAGGAAGTTAATAAGAATGTGATAATTTACACATCTCTAAGGACTAAGGCAAACTTGAACATGTGACCAGTTTATGATTGTCAGATATAATTGTGTTAGAAAATGAATGAGGTGACCAATTCATAGTTGTCACGTAATATATTAGATAATTACACTCACCTAAACAAGGTCTGATGTACGCGGTGCATAACTAGTTTACATAATGACATAATTGGGGTGATCCTAATAATTGGTCATTTAATGAAATAGTAAACAAAGATGAGTAACTAATTAATCACTTCATATATTACATATATCAGAGTTAACTTCTTTTATGTTGTATAATATATTGGAAAAGTGTCCACTCATTGGTACTTAGTAAAGAACTATAAAATTGACAGAATAATATGTTATTAATTGTACTATATTTTGTTAGACAAATTTGTTACAATTATAAGAATTGTTACACTTCTGTCTTAATGGAAATTTTGGTTAAATTATTCTTTGTATGTTCTATTCATGTTTTTGTGACTGTATCTAACCACAACCACATTGGGGAATTTTGTTGATCTATTGTTATCATCTGTTCTAATCCCCTTACATGTTTATCTCTTTATAATTACATTCTTAACTGACATAGTAAACATTAATAATATTCATTATTTCCTGCTTGACCTTCTGTCACTACATGAAATTACTTATTACTAAATTAGTTATAATAATTTAATTTTTGTGCGTACATTCTTTGATAATGTTACTACTACAGACATTTGGATACTACTACATTGCATGTTTCATTAATTGGGATGCATAAACATTTGACGTAGACTAATCACTACTAATTATAATTTTATAAATAAAAATTAATGATTATTTTAATTCTATAATAGGATCATGGTCTAGTTGATGTCAATCTGTTGTGTATGTATCCACATTTACAACATTTAGAACTCTCTCATAATAAACTTAAAGGTACAAAATATATTATTATAAAATATATGAACTGGTTTATTTTATTAGATGTCTCTAGCCTCAGTGCTCTCTCCAATCTTACATACCTCAATGTGTCTCATAATAATCTGACAACTCTTCTTGATTTTACTCCACCCATTAATCTATCAGTGAGTTAGCTCCTTTCGTTATAGCTACATAATTATAGTCACTAATAGACTGTGGACTATTCTTATAATGAAATTGAAGAGATTCCAGATCTGTCATCTTTTGATTTCATCAAAACATTAATTTTAGACGGTATGTTAGCATCATAAGTAGGTGTGGTTAATTGTTGTTGCTAGGTAACCAAATCACTGAGTTAAGAGGTCTTAGCAAATTACAATGTCTGACATATTTCAGTATCTCTGATAATCGTATTGAGATAATACAAGGTCTTGATCATTTGCCGCTGACTTATCTTAACTTAGTATGCCCATTACATATCATGTAACATGTAATATAATAGCTTATCTTTTGTATACAGTGTGGTAATGTACTGGGTAGTATTGTTGGACTTGAAACATTAAGACTATTGCAGGTATGGATAATGTCATATTTACTTACTAATCAAGTATTGTTTTATAGACTATCAATTTAGCTGGTAATCATATTTCTAGTCTTCAAGGATTATCTGGTCATCCATATCTTAGTGATCTCAACATTGAAGAGAATGAGGTCACTACATCACTGATAAGCACATACCATCATATATAGCCTACTGTTGAATAGTAAATATAATAGTATTATGACCTTAGAAAGTCAAACAATTTAATAGCTAGCCTTAAAAGGTAGACTATAGACTTATGATGTGGTTATATTGATGGTAATATTTTTAGTATAATTTAATTTCACTGTCTGTTGTTCATGATATGATCACACTATAGATAATAGATTTAACTGAATTACAATACTTACAAGATTTAACATCATTGACAACATTGAGTCTTAAGAAAAACCCTCTACAGGTTGAATACAATTAACAGTGACATACTCACACTATATTTAACAGGCTCTAGGTGACTACAGACAAAGAGTTATCATACAATTACCATCAGTAATTATATTAGATGGACAAAGACTTTCTGTAGAAGAGAAGGTACATATTATTTTATGATGTAGTGTCTCATAGTCTGTAGGTAGCTGCCAGGAACCGTCAATCACCTCCAATGCATATCAGAGCTGGACATGACCATATCCAGTTAATGAGTAAAGCTGCTAGGAAACCAGCTCGGCTACGATTTAGGTATTTATCTGATCTCCATACATGAAAATATTTCAGATATTTTTTTATAGTACATTGACACAATTAGATGAACCTTATCCAATGTTAGTGTTATGTGGTCCTCATGGATCTGGAAAAGGATTTTTTACACAATTACTTGTAGAGGAATTCTCAAGTTTTTTTGGTTTAGGGTGAGTAAGAGAATTATTGTACCAAACATGACATTATTTTAATGACAGAGTGTCCCACACAACACGCCCACAACAATCTAAGGAAAGTCATGGCCGTGATTATTATTTTATTAATGAGACCACTTTTAAAAGAGCAACTGATGCAGTACGTCACTTAAATTAATGATGATGTCATACTATGTCATGCTTAATAGGGTGAATTTATCCAAACATGTCAGATATCAAGTTATTGGTATGGACTAACAATGGCTGTCATAGAACAAGTAGCTCAACAGGGACTAGCTTGTGTTACTCATATGACATTAGAGGTATGTCCCTTACTAATTAAATAATAATTAACTATATATTACAGGGAGTACTGGCATTGAAACAAAGTCACTTTGAACCTCGGTATATTCTTACAATGCCACTGACTACACAGGTCAGATATGTCATAATGATGTCATAGTGATCTCATAGGATGTTGTTGTAGATTCATAAGCAAAGATTACATACTAAAGATTATTTAACTGATAATGATATAGAACAAGCTCTCAATGATGTTCAATATTATCGAGAATATCATCAAGAGAAGCCAGGATTTTTTGATGCTACTATTAATACAGGTTTGTTAATATTAAGGATGCTCCTCTCGTTAACTCATAATTAACTACAGATAGTCTTCATGATGGATATAATATCTTACGAAGTGTAGTGATGGCCTATGGAGGAATATCTCCAGAAACACCTCTTACATTGTCTCTCTCTGCCTCTCGTCCAACCACTCAACAAAGCTCAACTTCACTTAGTACATTTGATATTCATGATAACCCAACCACACAACCAACTACAGCAGTGGCTAGTACTCTGTTACCATCAATTGTACAACCATCTAATAGTAGTCCCATTCCCATACTTCTAGCACAGTCTTGGTCTCGGCCTTCTAGTACTAGTTCTACTAATGAACGACCAAAAATGAAAAAAGTATGATACATTGCAAACTCATGACCACACCCTTTTTTGTTAGTCTCTATCAGATCAAGGGACCCAACACGATGACGTCCCTGCACCAGATTATATTGTACCCTCGGCATCTAGGTATGGTGTGGTCTTAGATACATTGTGTAGTATCTGTTGATGTAGTAAGGTACAAGATGTTGTCATAGTAACCGAAGAAAAAGACCAGGAGTGTGGTAAAGAAAGCCAAGAAGATTTATTAAACTCCTAGTTAATTAAACGAGGAGGTGTTTATTCATTAAGTGGG
Source organism: Xestospongia muta (assembly GCA_963693285.1). Lineage (NCBI taxonomy): Eukaryota > Metazoa > Porifera > Demospongiae > Haplosclerida > Petrosiidae > Xestospongia > Xestospongia muta. Next base: position 2,234,571 of record OY848931.1, read on the forward strand.
AGTTATCTTTTTTAAATGAGATTCACTGTTTATTATAGTCACGTGCTATTATTTGAGTTAACTTGGCTGGAAAAGTGTTTTCTTAGAAATTGGTGAGTTGAGAGACAGAAACTTAAGTATTAGCAACAGAAACTGAGTTGTAGTGACTTGACTTCCTTTTAATTGACTCCACCCCTTTTTTCTCCAGGGACAGGATGTTTGCATTTTTCAATAGAATAATAGAATGGTTTAAAAGTCTCTTTTGGAAAGAAGAGATGGAACTAACATTAGTGGGTTTACAAAACTCTGGAAAGACCACCTTTGTTAATGTTATTGCTGTACGTCACAAAAATATTCTAAATAATGCCCATTGTTATATCATCTATTTACAGAGTGGTCAATTCAATGAAGACATGATTCCTACGGTTGGTTTTAACATGAGAAAAGTCACAAAAGGCAACGTCACTATAAAAGTTAGTTCAAATATCTCATGATACATGAGACTGACACCCCCTCTTTTTATTAGCTCTGGGACATTGGTGGTCAGCCTAGATTTCGTAGCATGTGGGAACGATATTGCAGAGGTGTCACAGCTATTGTGTATGTTATTATTATTGTTAATTTGTAGTTCTTTCTCAGTTATATGGTAGATGCTGCAGATCATGAAAAAATTGAGGCGTCAAAAAATGAGCTACATAGTCTTCTTGATAAGCCACAATTAGCTGGCATACCTGTAAGCTACACCCACTACTTATCTTGTAATTTGAAAATTGTGTTGTTATAGGTACTTGTTTTGGGCAACAAAGTTGATTTGCCCAATGCATTAAGGGAAAGAGAAGTAATAGAGAGAATGTAAGAATGGAAATTGAAATTGAAAACAAATATGATGATGAATGGATGGATGGTTTGACAAATGGATACATAGTTTAACAAATGAATGCATGGTTTGAGAAAGAATTAAATGAACAAATACACTTTTATCTCTAGGGGATTAAGTGAGATTAAAGATCGTGAAATTTGTTGTTATTCCATCTCTTGTAAAGAGCGAGAAAACATAGGTAACCATAATAGCATTCTTCTTTATGATGTTATAAACTACAATAGATATAACTTTGCAGTGGCTCATACAACAAGCTAAAAATCAACGATCTTAGGAAGGACTACCTGATTAATTAATAATGATTGTGTGTGGGTGTATTATCCCTACATGTATTTTGTATTAATTATTGAGTATAATACATGTACATAAGATTCAGGTGTGTGCATATTCTTTTAATAAATATATATATATATATGCTGATGTGTCCAGGGTGTTACAAGAGGAGGTTTTAATGTAATACAAGATGGTGTCAGATAAACTTTTCACAACAAGAACTGCATTGTCAGCAATAATTAGTTTGTTTTATTATAAACTTTGCGGGTTTTGAATGGTCTCTTGGGAGACCTCTTGTTTCTTCAGTAAAGAGGCGCACCTGTTACTAGAAACCTCATAATATGAATTAATGGTAAATCATAAATGTCAGAGAGTATTAGGTTATTATTATTCATAAGAGAAACCTTTAAACTCCATTTTAAAAATAGTACAAATCTTTTTTATTAGATTGACAGAGAAGTCTTGTTTTAAATTTAAGGTTTAATTAATAGAATTATTGACTAATTAAAACATTGTACATGAAACCTTTTGGTTACATTGAGGAGGGCCTTTTCCAACAGTTGATTTAGTCAAACCTCTCTCACATAACTTAACCATATGTTCCTATGTGCAAAGATATTGGGAGGAGCTAGAAGACAACAGAATGCATGCAACAACTGCAACAACACCAGGGCAAGTCACTTCCAGACCAAAGTGAGTTGACATATAATGCAAACAGCAAATACTTAACTACAATAATTTTGTAAGTATTTTAAGTGGGTGATGAATCTCTTAAGATATTGTTTCCTTTACTACAGACATGCACATGTATTGTTCTGTTATGATTTTACTGGTAATTCTACTTAAATTATATGCGCAGCAGCAAGATTGGTCAGCACAACAAGTTAATGTATCATCAGATATTAATGCAACATTTATTTGTTCTAACTTCACACCTATCATTAGAATGGAAGAAATAGATATAGGATTAAAGTAAGATAATATAGAGACAAATTTGTTCACTCTATTTTACTGACAGAAAAGAATGGAGATTTTATTGTCAGGAGGAAAATGACAGCATAATTTTCTCTTCTGGATTTTGGTTAGAAACAACTATTGGAAACTCTATTTCATATTATTGTGGTCCTAACCACATCTGGTCTGGTTTTAAAACTATAAGAATCAGCAGTATACAACGAATATGGACTCTCTATTGTAGTCATATTCCTACTGATTGGTATGTCACTACTGAATGTAAAATATCAAATATGAAAGGATTTATGAATAAATTTTCACCAACACTACCACCAAACACTTTCTACATAGGTACTCATTTGGACTATAAAGAAAGATATCTGTGAGTACCTGTGTTTTTAAAGTAAACGTTATTATTTTCTCTTTGTCTCAGATGGTATGAATGGAAGTTAGAATATTGTCTCGTATCGGGTGAGTTGTTGACTTGTGGTAATTTTTATCCATCCTCTAAAACAACTCCTTAATAGAGTCTGAATTGATTGTTATCATGCAGGCATTCCCTCCTTATCAATGCTAATTGCAATGACTATGTTATGACATAGATGAGGTCATGATAATTTGTTTTTATTTCATGCACAGAGACGCTAGACAATGGATATGCCAATGAAGTAGATGGCATGATTGAGTATTCTTGTATAGAAGGTTATCAAGTAATTGGACCTTCAATAATTGATGTTTCTGCTGTACAGCCTCATATACCCATATGCAAAGGTAATAGATTATTAACATAAATAATATTAGTTATATATTTTGTGCAGAGTGCTGTGGTGAAGTGGACATTGTAGGATCTGAGACCATTCTGTGTCAATATGATAATTTGGTTGTTACGTGCATGAAGGGTAGACGATGGTCTGGTCCTGACTTGTTATGTTCAAGTGACTTTAACTCTACACTACATGCTTGTAAGAATTGATGACATGAGATATCATGAGATGTTTTTTTTTACTAAAGGTTGTGAATATGATATTGAATTTAAAGATTGTGCAGAAATCAGTTGTAAAACTGGTAAAACACAATGTGTTAGATGCAGCAACTCAACAGTTTTTAATAAAGCTAAAATTGAATGTGGTTGTAAGTATAATATGTTATCAGTATATTATCAATTTTATAATTATCAGATAAAGCTCAAGTGATCTCCTTGTCACTTACAAAGCAATTTCATGAATATTCTTTTGCCGTGTATTGTGAATATAATGGTACACTTCCATTGTCTATTCATTGGTATGAAAATACTCTCAATGATGACAAGGAAATAATGCTGTTTCGTGATATAAAAGTAGTACCAGTTAGTATTAGAAATATTACAGCCAATGTTTATTGCGAAGTACGTAATGAATATGGGACACATTACAGGAACTTATCACTAGGTATGGCTCAGTAGATAAGACTATTTTTACTCTCTCTAACTAGCTAATGTCAAAGTCTTAATATTAGATCCTACAGTAGCACAGTATGTCTCAGTTAATACTTCATGTGATCTACATTGCGTTATTGAAGGAGACGTGTTTTATTTCAAATGGTCTTTCAATAAGGTACCATTATATGTCAATACATCTTTGTATTCAATATTACCAAACTCAACTCTACGACTACATTATGTAAGACAAACTGGTATATACAGATGCGAAGCTTTTAATATTCACGCTACACATATTAAAGAAGTGTTGGTATCTTTTAGTAATAAAGGTGAGTATTCATTATCTATAATGATAATAATAGTATTGTTTTGTCTGTAGTTACTAATAATATAATTGCTCCAAAAATTGTCAAGTTTGTTCATAACTATACTGCTGTCCTGGGTGGATCAGTGGATCTCTGTTGCCTAGCAATTGGAGAGCCAACCCCCATTATTGTGTGGAGTAGAGACAGTCGGATATTATTCCCCAAAGCTGGTGAAGTGAAGTTAAAACACGAAGGAATATTAAGATTATATAATGTGACAAAAAAAGATGCTGGTATTTATATATGTACTGCTAAAAATACAATAGGTATGGACTACCATACAGCAATATTGACTGTTATTAGACCATCTGTTGTCACACCTGCTTTTGTACCATCTTCTTGGGACAATGGTACATATCTTTTAGTTTTATTATCCAGTCTTTATATTGCTACAATTATTATAGTATTATGTCTGGCTTGTATAGCATATTTATCAAATAGAGATTACAAATGAAACTAAGAATAATATATTTTTATAGTTTTATTTTCCCCTATTAAAATTATTGTTTTGTTATTGAATAGTAAAATCTCTTAGTAATGTAACACGACGTATTTCTGTGACATTCATCTGTCGCTCCAAATCCTGTCATAATATAGTTTAAATTATACTAATGTTATAATAATACTTACTGCTCTGTCTGTGATGTTAGCTCTCTCTACTTTCCATGAGAGATTTTCTATTTCAAGTTCCAATTGAGCCTGCTGGTATTCGAACTAATGGATATATAGAGTTAAATGGATCGCTAGTTGATACACTCACAAGTTGTTTATTGTCTCCTTCCATCCAATATGCTCTTGGGTATGTGTATTTTAGAGTGTAACGACACTAACAGAGGGAGACTTAGGAACACAATGAAAATATATAACATACTTTTCTTAATAGATCAGCAGCTTTCACTAAATACTGCCAGTCAATCCAAGTCCCTTCACCGCAGGCCACCTTCTCGTGAATATGAGTTTGAATTTTAAGTAGAGTTTGTTCTTCAAGTAACAAACTACGATGATGATTATCCCACTATAATTACAATAAATTATCACTAATGAAGGGAGCCATTATCACTTACCCTTTCATAATAAAAAAGATATTTTTTGAGTGCTGCTCTTGCAGAGGTTACTTTTTCTTTACCAATATCAGGGTTGCTTCTATAACGACTGCATTCATAGTACTCACTATTATGAGCAGACCAATCTATGCAACAACTGAGTATAAAAAACATTAGAATTGTACTAACCTCCCATACACATCCAACAAAAATCTAATAAAGAGAAAATCAAAATGAGGGAGAAAGAAATTATAAACTTACCATGTTTGCATTTAGTGCAGTGCTAGTGTGTGTGAGAGAGAGAGTATCATCTAGACTACACTATGGTAACACTTACCATGTGATTACAACCACCATTTTTCTCAATAGCAGTATTACATTTAGGACACTATATTAGAGGTCATATAGATACACTATATTGTACAAAGTCTTACATCTTTAGTATTAGCAGCAATGTAATTGGCAGTCTCAGAATCATCTTGACACTTTGCTAACCATTCTTTAAATGTCTCACATTCTAATTAACTTTAATTATAACATCTATAACAAGGAACTTACCTGCTGGACTATGATACTCTTCACCACATTTGAAACTACAATAGAGACAACTAAGACCACACCTATCAATTAACTTACCAAGTCAATGACTTGCATGATGTACATTGAACACGTTTTGGCTGACACTCCTTTACATGAAATATCATGTTACAATCCTTTCCAGGACACCAACGTAACAAATGATGGCTCTATACAACAGGTATATATATATAATACATATATTACTATATGTAGCACCTCCACATATTGACTAACAGCTATCTTTAGATAACGTGTATATTCTTGGGTCAATGGTTTTAATAATTTCTCAATAATATCCAGTGTTACATATACATCACACTGTAAACATTCTATATCTAATGAGGGGTGTGGTCAAAATAGAAGAGATATTATTGGACATATGTATGTACCTATAGCTAGACCCCTCTCTAATTTAGCAATAATGTGATTAGTCCAACAGTCAGAACAGAACATGTGTCCACATTCTAAACCAAGTAACTGTATTGTACCTGTTGTACAGAGACACACTGGACACTCAATACCCTAAAGTAGGTGGAGTCAATGGGTGGAGTCAACAACAGTTTTAAAACTAACAAATCCAAGAGATCCTTGAGGAGTACTTGGATAAATATGAGCATCAATATATAACTGTAACTTATCTTCATTAAATCTAATTATATCATTATGATGTCATGATGTTTTATTAAGCTCCACCTACTTTGTCATGGCTGTTTCTGGTTGCCAATTAGAACATTGTAACAATGATCTAGCAATTTTATTGTCAACTTGAAGGCATCGACTTAACATTTGAACTTCTTCTTGCAATAATGCCCACACATCATCAGTAGACATACATATATATTCATACCTACAGTAGAATAGTTAGTGGAGGGTGTGGCTAAATGGATTACACCAGGATATCAATTCCCATTGATTCCCAATGGAAATTGATATCATGATATCAAATCACTAGACCTTACCATTGACACTAAATCACTAGACCTACCATTGATACCAAATCACTAGACCTTACCATTGATACTAAATCACTAGACCTACCATTGATACCAAATCACTAGACCTTACCATTGACACCAAATCACTAGACCTTACCATTCTGGGTCTTTCTCTTCTAATGGTTGACTTTCTTCCATTTCATCATCATAATATTGATAGATATCATCATCGTCGTCTTCTTCAGGACCACTATCTACTTGCTCTAATAAGACATTACTATTAATAGAGTAATTACACTAACCCATACTAGATGCTTGAGACTCAGGTATTGATTTCTGATGATCATACTCCATTTTGAAAATTGTTCTATTTTTAGTAACATAAATCGACCACTCCTACTAATATCTCTGATCACATCATGGCCAGTTTATTAGAGCAGATTAATCTCATATTACTGGATCCTAAATATAAACCATTATTGTCTTTAGTTAAGGCATTTAGAAATGGTATCATGTAAGTTTGATCACGTAATGTTGTTGGTCTCTGAACCAGCCAGAGCCACTCCCCCATTTTCTAGGTATGGTGTTAAAATTCGTTTTCCACATTCCTTGGTAATGACATTTTTATTTCATGAAGGAAGGTATATGTCATAATATTAAATGATTAATATATGACACAATTGTAGTTTAAAGGAGAAATTACAGTTTATTATAATGGCAACAATACAACATGCTAAAAATCTCGCTTGTTTTGCCCTTGTCTACAAATCTCTATGTATGGTTCTTCATAAGGTGTGTGGGCGTAGTCATCCAGTACATAATTTTGTTGCTGGTTTAGCTGGTGGTTATATTGTATTTGGTACTAATAATAAAGTTAATATGCAGGTAACTAGTATGATTACCATAATAATTATCACTTCTTTAATTAATAGATTAATTTATATTTATTATCGCGTGTTATGGCTGGACTAGCACGACTAGCTGTTAAAAGTCAAATTATTCCAGAACCTAAGATTAAAGTATTTCCAATATTTGCATCTATAGTTTGGGGTCTTGCTTTAACACTATATGAATATCACAAGGACACTCTTCAGCCATCACTCCAGAACTCAATGACCTATTTATATCACGACAGCACAATATGGTCAAGTCTAAGTGACTTTTTATTATACAACAATACAGCATTGTGGTAATTGTGTGTACTAAATTTGAATCATTTTTATAAAAATAGAGCATCATATTATTTACAGGAACATACTTTGAAAACGTTTTATTAATTGGTCCATTACATCAGGGAGCTCAGTAATATTGAGAATACATGCAAGTGTTGGTGATTGGGATGAAGCTAATGGAGTTACTGGTTTGCCAAACAAGAGATCCCTCCCAGAAGGAATAACTAAAATAATAACATTAATTACTAGGGGCTTATATTCATAACTTACGTTGTTGTTGATGTGGTAGTGGAGGTCGTTGTGATGAAAATGTATGAGAAATTATATCAACAAACATTAATTTTGTCAAAATGGCTGTAGGATCTTTTACCTGTAATGATACAAAATGGATTATTAGAATACAAATATAATAATAACCTGAGACTCAGAGAGAAAATGAACCGGTAGAGATGAGCCATTACTATAAGTCAGTGGTATAAGAATAGGATCAGGACCCTACATATAATATATAATATAATAGATTATAACATCCACTTACTTTAGAACCTTTAAATGTAACCAATGGAACAAAATGGTTTCTAGTATCTACGTTAGGTCATGTGACAATCATGTGATAGTCATGGACTAACTTACAATCAAAGCCTAGTACAAGAGGATTTCGGAGATGAGGATAAGAATCACAGGGATACACAACTCCTGGCCCCTCCCACAATAATGGCAGATACACTCCTCTAATTATAATAATAATGATTATTAGCTGGATTATATGTTAGTGATTACCCCACTGTACTTTCAGGATGAGAATACACAATAACGGGACGTTGAATAATATTTGATAATGTAAAGATATGTAACTGTGGTGCACCAGTAATGTTCTGTTTGGCAGCCTCCCACTGTGCAAATTGCTAAAGATATATATATTGTATGAATATTTAGTAATAGAGTTGAGGTTTATACACACACATATGACTCACTATACCCACTGGTTTCTCTGAGCCTGGCGGAAGAGAACAAGCAAGTTGATCACTCCAACGATCATAAAGATTAATTTGAGCTTTAGGGTCTTTTAAACTATGAGTAACAGCATTTTTTAACAACAATGTACGATCGTGTATACCCCAGAGACCCAGTGAGGCAGCATGAAATAATGAACAGCTATCAGCTTCAGTCTAAAGAGATTTAATTCTACTTACATTGTATTAGTATAATTACTTTTAATGGCATGAGAGGAGCAAATGCAAGCCGCCGTATTTGGAACATTTCTTGTGTAGATAAGTTTGCCAGCTTTCCAACTGAATAACTGACTTGAAATTGATGTGGAAATAAAAGAAATTGCCATTCAAGATGAGCTGTGCTATATCCAGCTTCTATATGACCTAAAAATATAATAAAGTTTAACAGATAACAACACATCTCTTATTCTCTTACTAGCAGCAGTATCCTCAAGGTAAGTCCATTCTCCACCATGTGCTGGTCGATATTGCCATAATACTGAAGTGTTCCAGTTAATACTCCCACAAGTTTCCAAATGTTCAAGTGATATTGGATCCATTAAATGACTACGTATGCCATCACGTATCTCTCTATAAAATAAATTAACAGAGTAATTGTATAGGGTCATACTCACTTGCTAAGACGCTGAGGATCAACTTTAGGGTTCAAGTCCCATGGCAAAACAAAGGTGGTTTCTACACGATGTTCAAAGGAGAAGATCCCATTTTTACTGTACTGCAATGCACCAGTCACAGCAGATCTGATTTCAGCAGCTTTATCTGGTGCAACATGAGACAGTGTACTCTGAAGAGTAGGAATACGCCCAGCCATATGACGTAATACACTCTAAACAAAAATAATAAACAAACTAAAATCAACAAAGTGAAAGTGATACCTTTTGAGTGAGAGGAGAGAGAGGCAAGGCAGCCACACCCTTAAATTGCTTTGAAGGTGTGGCTAACCGCACCCTCACTTATTAACAACAATTATAACTAATTCCTTTATGTCATAATAAAGTAATATATACCTCCCCCTTATATTAAGACAATAATTGGGTGTAAACACTAACACAAGAATAGACAGAGAAAGGTAAAGGAAAAGAAAAATATATCAGTAGTGTGTCAACAAGGGGTTAACATTCTAGTTCAGTTTTCAGACGTTTGCTAGGAGGCTCTTTATCTTCAGAAGTTAATAGATTATTGTCACCTTCTGACATAAGGACCACACCATCTGATATATTAGCACCTGTAGATACAGTTGTAGGTACATCTATTGCAAGATAACACTTTATATAATAAATATAATTAGCTTACTAGATGACGGGGGCATACCACCAGCTAATGAATTGATGGCCTCAACTGATAACGCCTTAACTGGTTCATTAGTTGCACCCAGTAAAGAGACAGTGGTTGCTGTCACAACACCTCGAGGAGGAGTAGATGTTGATGTGGACCCTACTATAATAGTAAGAGATATTATCAAAATGTTGTTAACATTAGTACCCTGTGGTCTTAGGGGAGAGGCCAACACTCGTGCAGCAATAGATCTCATTTGAGAATTGGATGAATTGGATGGTAAGTTTTTAGCTAAAGCTGATAGAAGATTTTGTGTTGTACGAATATTATTAGCCAAAATATTAATAGAACTTGGTTGTGAAACAGGTTCTAAATGTGTGTGCGTGAGAGAGAGAGAGAGAGAGAGAGAGAGAGAGAGAGAGAGAGAGAGAGAGAGAGAGAGAGAGAGAGAGAGAGAGAGAGAGAGAGAGAGAGAGAGAGAGAGAGAGAGAGAGAGAGAGAGAGAGAGAGAGAGAGAGAGAGAGAGAGAGAGAGAGAGAGAGAGAGAGAGAGAGAGACAGAGAAAGACAGACAGAGACAGAGAGAGTGGAAACTATTCTCCTAATAAAGAAATACTATACCACTTGATGATGATTTATCACTAGGTTCAGCTGGCTCCAACTAAAAAACAGTACATCAATTCAAACAAACAACTAGTGACTAACCTGGACTTTACTCTTGTTATTAAACGAGGTTTGTTGTTGCTGTTGCTGTTGTTGTTGTCTCAAGGACTGACGTTGTTGGACTTTTTCTGCTATACTAGCTATCAAATCTTCAGGATTTTCACTACTCCCTATTTCTTGAGCTTGTTCAAGTGCATTCACTATAATACAAGAACATATATTACTGTATTATAGAACTGCTTGCCTTGTTCTTCTAGAATTTCATTCTTCTTTTTAAGTTCATCAATTTCCATACTTCGAACAGCACTATTTCGTTGCATTTCACGAATATATTCAGTTGCCTTATTAAGAACATGAGCACGAGATACCTAGAAAGATTATGTGATCATAATATGATTGTCATGTGACAATTACTTTTTCTCCAGACAGAGAAGGAATGCAATCTCGAAGATTTGTGAAGGAGTCTTTAATATGATCACGCCGCTTTCTCTCAAGTGCATTGTGATGTGCTCGTTTGTCAAGACACTATATAATAAAAAATACTGAATCAGCATTTATATGATCCACACCCCTTTTTAAAACTTAAACTCCTCTTTAAAATAAAAATTTATTAATACATTACCACATCTTGTAGTATAATAAAACACTACATTTCAAGGTATATTGACAATGAATTTAGGTGATAAATCTACATCTAGTACATAGAATCTGACCTTCCCAGAGAAATCTTCGTTCATATCGCCTCCTTCGGCAACATCATCACTTTCCACATCAATTTCTCCCTCGTCACTCATTCTGTTCACAAAATAGTTTGATCAGTAAATCGCCCCAAAACGCACCTCTCTCACTTCTGTTTAACTTGCAAACGCATCACGTGGGTACCACGTGGACTTTATAACTTTTAATTAACTGAAACTAAAAACCTTTGATTATAGTAATAATAATCTAGGATTGTTTCTTCTTTTGTTTTGCTTTTTTAGCTGCCTTTTGTATCGCCTTCGTTTTATTTTCTATAAAATATTTCAAAAATTATTTTCTCAATTATTTTTGTTACCTTGTTTCTCTTTCTTTTTATTTTCTCTATCAATTTCTTTTGCCAAATAGCATGCTAGAATTCCACTCAGTACAAACAGTGGTAATAACATTAAAAATACTAGATGATAGCGGGACTAAATGACTTCATATGAAGTAATGCACGTACTTACATCTAGATAGAAAGTCATAGGGATCTTCTCGAGCATAATTTGCTGCCCAATCTAACCAAGAAATAAGGTAGGTTTTCACATTGGAGAGATCCATCTTTAATGAGATTCATAAGTCCTTAGCAATCGAGGAAGGTATTACTTATTAAGTATTAACGTTATAAAAATTAGTATGGAATGCTATAATTGTTATGATGATGTAACTCATGTAGTCCAGTAGTCAGTCACCTAGTATGTCAGTCTAAAAACACAACATCATACAATTAATAGCAGACATTTATGGCAAGAAAGGTATGTGTAATAAAATTTGTGAAGTTCAAAGCAGCACCTGTGAGCTCCGTCAACACCTGACTATGTACGACTGTAGTTCCTGCATCTGCTTGTATTCAAAGTTACAATACAATGAATAGGTGTTGTCAAATCACTTTATATACAAAATGTTTGTATCACTTAAATTTGTATTAAAAGCTTCAAAACAGTTCAAAAAATATTTTAACATGCGTAGTTACATTTGAGATGTCCAAATGGACATACACACATTAAACAAGTTGCTTTGTTATAAGAAAAAGAACCATGTTGCAATTTTTTATTTGTTTCAGGATGACGGCAGTTACCTTGTAAATAATAGCATCAATACAGTGTTACTTTTTGTCAGTGAACTTACCATAAATAATTTTTCGTTTCAGTCTTGGTTTCCAATCTTCTGGAACATCTCCTTTCTCATTATCTTCAGGTTCACTCTCTGTGGTTGAACTACTAGAATATTATTATCCTGGTCTCACATACCTTGATTATGAGGAGAACCCTGCCATCCTGAGCCCATTTTGTTGCTGTCAGAAATCCTTTTAAACCTCTCATCAATCAACATTGTATTATGGGCCTCTACAATAGACACACATATATCAGTTACTGTCTTTAACCTGTACTTACTTGATTTATGATGATCTTGTACACCATGGTTTGAAAAAGGAACAGCAATTGATAGATTATAAGGACACACTACAACTAAAATTAGAGCAATCTCTATCCACTTCATTCTTATTGATACTGTGGTTTCTCTACTTCAAATTATCTCAAGCTATATAAGTGCATTACACTATGTTTTGACTCAATTCAGTAGTGAATGGGTGACATTACTATAAATAGAACACATTGGGCTTCTATAACACATGACATCATTAATACAGTGGATCAATAAAAGATTTTAATATAATGAATAATTTGTTCATCTCTTCCGCCAGAGCTGTCTCAGTGAGAGGAGATGACTTTATCTTTGAAACTGTGGTTGTTAATAAATGTAATTCATGATAACAAGCCTGTTTCTGCTCTGTATCAGCTTTAGACATCTTCTTTTGTTTAACTGATATAATATACATAACATTAATAATAATAGATTAGTAGGGACTTACCAGCAAGTAATACAGTAGAAAATCGCTTTAATATTAGTGACAGTGTAGTATGTAGAGGACGAAGATATCTGGTAGGTGGATTAGTTTGACCATAGAAGTCTTATTTTACTATACCTAATTTCCTGTTGTGTCGTGATCACTTGTCTTATGTAAGGTAGTAACACTATACAAACTCCTAATGTCCAATATGACCTTTACAAAAGTTAAGTAAAATTATTAATTGATCTCAGAACTTACGGTTTAGAGCAGAAACACTCAAGACAGTCAATAAAAAGTGGTATATCAGTATGTCCATTAAAGAAACATGTGACAATACAATTTGAAGCTGCTTGCAGTGGTTTCTCTGCCCTCCATAACTCACTAATACCACCTAACAACTACAGAACACCTCACATTTAAACATAACAAGAACTACTTACTTCTTTCCTTTCACTCAATGTCTGTAAAATTTGACTATGATCATTTTCTATTCCCTCTACTTGTACATCACCACTGCTGCTAGTAGGTTCATCCTGTTGTTTGTTATGTATATGCTGTGAATTTCTAATAGCTTTAAGATATGATCCTCGACTCTCTCTTTTAAAGGAGACTCGATTATAGTGAGGTAATTGTTCAGGAGGTAGAGTTGGTTCTACTTTAAGAATTCTTTGAGGTTTCTTTACTTTAGTTTGATCAGATGATGTTAGTCTTTGAGGTTTAGGAATTAAATGTATTGGCAATGACAGCTCAGCATCATATTGTACAACAGTAGGTTTCTCTTCTTCGAGAATATTCTCTGATGATTTACTGTACAATAATTTTTTAGGAGGTATCATTGGTAGTTTACGAGGTGTGGGGGTTGTTGCCCCAGTTGGTCTTGTATCCTTGGCCCCTTCCTAATGAGATATTAATAAGTAATATTATCACTATGTGACATACCAATGATGGAGGATCCATAAACAATTGAGTACGACAGCGATTTCGTTTTGGTTTGGGAGGAGGTTTACGAGGAGTTGGTACTGGTCTAGTAATAATATGATGATGTCATAATGATGTCATGTCAACAGAGTCACTTACAATGGAGCAAGAGCTATCATGATAGTCTGTAACATAACATTAACTTGGTCATCATCTTGAACATATACTGGTAATTCCAATAACATTTCTCTAATACCACTCTCTTCCAATAATTGGAAAATATCTCGAGCATAAGCTGTGAACACAAGGGGGAATTCCTGCAATTATATAATACATAATATCTTTATTACATTGTGAATAAGGAGGAGGATCAGAACTTGTAGCTGTAGCACAAGATCGAACAGTAGTCGTTAATACACATAGAAATTTAAGAATAGCTCTAGTTAATTTTCCACAGTGAGTGTACTGATCTAACTGTCGTTTCATATGACTGATTAACAAAGTAACTGCTTGTATGTGGACTGGTGGCTGTTCAAATAGTAAACAAAGTTATTGAAGACCATTGACAACTAATTGATCAATACCTTTTTATCAATTGGAGTTGGAACACTTGTTATTTGACTCAGCACTTCCCAGCCATAACTCTGTAATTCTTTATTATCTGCCATACTGGTTAAGTTCATACAACCAACTACTTTAGAAGGACTCTTATAATCAACTAAAACTTGTTGGTTTTGTGAAGAAGTACTAAATATTGAAAGCAACTGCATCCAAAGAGATGGATCTGGTATAATAAAATGTTGCTTGTCATCAACCTATAATTATAAGAATTTACAAACTTATAATTGCTTTCAACTGACTGGAAGTGAACAGACTTGAACACAGAGATCAGTTATAAACTTAACAGTGGGTACATCAGGTGGGTGCAGGCATTGTGGCGTAGCTTTCTTCTTAAGACTAGAATCGAATGACTCTAAATAGTCTTCAAATAACCACTTTGTACTAGTCTCCAGTTCCTTAAAAGCAAACCATATTTATGACAACTTTTAATTTGGCTTACTCACTTTCAGTGCAGGGTACATACTTGTTATCAATGTCTGGGATATATTTGGATGTGACTGTAACAACAGTTGGTAAGCAATGCTATTGCCAACTCTTTCATACATCTATATTATGTACAAAAAATTGAACATATGGTAATGTTGGCTAATAAGTCTTCCTTACTGGAGGTAGTGGTTGTTTACTGTCTCTTTGTCCTGTTTTCCTTAAATGAATATCTCGTGATAAACGTTTAAGAGTATTCTGCAGAGCATCATCCATTTGATAAGATGTTGTGAGAGATGGTGAGGATATTGAAGCTGTTAAATAACCACGACCGCTCTCTAAACTACCAAGCGATATTGCCTGCATACTTGAACTGGTTTCCATTTTCTGGCATATGATCAGAGATGCTCTTATTTTTGGGTGAGGGATAAACAACACTAACTTTTGTTGTTGTTGTTGTTGTTATTGAATTGAATGGAATCTTGTTAACAGGGTTTAAGGGTAATTGCCTTAATGGAATTCTATAAAAATGATGTGTAGATTATTGTTGTGGGAGAGCCTCTGTTATATTACTTGATGACAAATTTAAGTTGAAGAGATGAACTAATATGTAACACTTCACCTGTTTTGAATGAAATTAGTTCATAATATTATGAGGAGGAGTATCTAAACTGACCACTGCATATGGTAATTGTTCCTCCAAGACTTACTACAGTTGATTTAGTAGAACCAGCAAGTATTGTCACAATACCACTACTGCCAACTATATTAACCTAGTAGTATACATCACTGTAACACCAAATTATGTCCAGTATAATAATAACCTCAGCAATATATTGATCTTTACAGGGAATTATTTGTATATGAGTGTCCTCTACCAGAAATGTAGATAAGATTTGAGCACTAGAAGCTAAAATACATCAATTACAAGAAGAGAATATTGATGTAAAAGTATACTTTTGCACATATCTGAGCTTACCTATTATATTTCTGCCTGCTTTTAGTTGATAAATAGTGTTTCTATGCAGATCCACTAGTGTATACTGCGTAGGAGAGCCAGTGGATGCCGTAGAATGCATTTCCTATTGCATTCAACTTCACCTTATTGGTATTCATTAGAAAGAACTAATTAATATAGGTGTGGCCTTACAATCACGTGATTTTTAAACGTGGATTAAGTATTCCCGGTTCTGTACTGTACTTCTGTGACCACAGCAGGAGAGTCGCTGAATGTACTAAGATATTACAAGAGGAGTCAGTGAAAGACGTTCATTTATATATATTCCTTATTTATCAGGTTAATAATCATCTGTTATTATGGGAGGATCCTCCTCATGTACATATGTGTGTGTACTTTAGTTACATAGTGAGATCTTATGGTCCTCGGGATGAGTGGACGGAGCGGCGAACCTCGCCGTGGTAATCCTCAAGTCAAAAAAGAGAAAAGTTCTTCAGAAAACATGTCGCAACAAACAACGCAACCCCCTCAAAAATTTAAAGTAGGTGTGATGTCTATGATGTCACATGATGTCATCATTTATTAGGCACCATCAGCAGAACAAGTTCATATAGCTCGTATTCTTGAAGAGAGAACTCCTGCAGACATTGATGATTTAGTCAGACAAGTACTAGCCGTGGTAAATAGACCAGAGGAGGACATCAACATTGCACTACATGACAATGATTACAATGTAGAGAAAACCATCGAAGCCTTGTTAGATAGCTCTAGTAGTACACAGGTATGATAATTCCAGCTTCTAGTCTAAATTCTAATTAATGCCCAATCTTTAGGAGGAATGGACGACTATGGCTACTTCTAAAAAAGGTCGTAAGAAACAACAAGAGTCAGAGGAACAGACGTCTCGAGGAAAAGGGAGCAGTTGGCTTCGTGAAAACAAAGGGAACAGATCAGGTGAGGATATTGCCTTTGTTAAATTTATTTGATGTCTTTGTATAGCTAATAAATCTCGAGAAAGTTTCAGTGGAAATGTCACCACGGAAACAGCTGAGACTAAAGTTAATCGAGAAGACCAAACATCAAGAGGGAGTAAAGGACGACCATATAGTAGTGGGCGTGGTCCTAAGAGGTACAACAACAACAGAGAGGGACGGAAAGATCGTGATTTTCGGACTGACAGAGGACCTCCTTATGGTAGGAAAAAAGAATGGAATAGTTCAAATATCCATCCTGCTCCTGTTATTAAATTATCTGAAGATAATTGGGGAGAAGATGAAGAACCCATTCATCGCAAATCTACTGGTAAATACAGTAGCTATTATATACAGTTAATAATGTTAATTATAGGGTGGGAGTCAAAGTTAGTGTCCACACCTCCTGTTGACGAGTCCTGGGGAGGTGATGAGGAGTGGGTTATCGTAGATCCTCCTACCTCATCTGAGCAAGGTGATTTTCCTGTTGCATTTCCGCAAGGGGGTGTGTCTTCATCATCAAGTTCTCCTCCTCGAGATGATCATACATGTACTACATACATTGAAGACAAGTATGTTTCCAATAGTGATGTCATTGTGATGTCATTGAATGTCATACAACATCACTTTAGAAGATCATTAAACAGTCCATCGCAGGACAACATACCGTTGAAAAGTAATAAGACAAGACGTTATAGATCATCACGAATTCCCTCACAACCTGTAGAAATGCCAAGATGGATTGATACACTTACTTTAGAAGTAAACCCCTTCATCTGTTTGATAATTAAATAATTAAATTTTTAGTTTGGATCATTAGGTGTTGATTTTGTGGGCTCAGAAACCACACCCAACACTAACGAACCTGCTTCTTCGCCTACTGTATTATTGTCGAATCAAACATTTCAAGAAATTCCTCCTTCCTCTCCTCAGGTAATTATCATGTGATGTTTATATGATAGTCACATGATGTCATCGTAGGTCACTCAAAGTGCATCTCCACTTATAAATACTGCACATTATCCTACAAGGTATGAAATGATGGGTGGAGTTATCCATCTCACCACACCTCTTTCCAATAGTCTTTCTGAAGATACAGCTGTTATTGCTATGTCTACTGCTACATTTAGTGAGACTCCACCCACTAAATTAGATCCCCCACCTGGACTAACTCATCCGAGTCAGCACAATATTGTTGCTCCAGCAACCACAGGATTATTATCAAGTCCTCCTGAACCTATCAGTATGCCTCCTCAAACAACCAATAAATTAGAGGGGTTGTTAACATCGGGAGGCACTGGTACTGCTAATCTTCCTTCAGTGTCTTTCCCTCTCTCATTACCAGTAACAACTGGTCCATCAACACTTGTAAGTAGAGTATCTTCCTATGTCACTTTCATGTCAAGTGATAGGTGACCACACCCAATTTTTCGGCAGCTGGTTCTACTTCACAGGCAGAACCTCTTTTTTCTACTCAATCCACTTCTGTTGCCATAGTAACTAATCCAATTCCTTCATCTCAGCATGTTTCTACATCATCTGTTGTCATGGCAACAACAGGAAATAATAAGACAGGGGTTACACATAGTGGTATGTATCCATTTAACCAGAGCAAGTGTCCATTGTTCAATAGGTAAAGTTCATGGTAATGTTCATCCAATGGCAGCTACAGGTATGGTCTATCCTCATGTATTGCATCAATTTCCACACTATGGGACAGCTCCCATGATGGTAAGTGTGTATGTCATTGGTGGGCATATCACTTATTATCTACCTTAGCTTCCAACTTATCCATATGATGTGGAGACATTAAACAGATACCAAGGAGTAAGTCCCTGTGTTGAAAGAATTTAATTATGATTATAATGATAGTTTTACAGTCAACATCAAACTACTCAAGATCAAACTGGTTTATCAGGTGCTGGTGTAGGAGGTAGAGGTGATCATCCAACTAGTTCATATAGTAGTGATAATAAATACGATATGACTTCACCTGTTGGTGCTACTAATCCTAACAATACACAACAACAAGGTAATTATATTAAAATATCTCATTATTATACCTTGTATTTAGGGGCACTTCAAAACCACCCATTTTATAATCCTTATATTTATACAATTGGGTATGGACCACATTTGGGTATGCCCGGCTATTCAGCTCAAGTATGTTTGTTTGTCTGTCCCATTTGGATGTTGTCATTATGACTTTTAGATTGGTCACAAACATGGCGGAGGGACTACTTATCCTGTAGGTAGCTCGTATCAACCCACTCCACAAGGACAATATGGCTTGACTTATGAAGAAGAATATACCAAACTTTATGCTGGATCTGCTATGCCAAAGACTAATTCAGGTACGATAACATAGTCACATGATAAATAGTGATAGTCACATGGTCAATTGTTATGTCACATGACTAGTCAATACTGATATCTTATGAATAATCATATCATTAGTGGCATCATATGATAAGCACATGACTGGCTAGTATTAATTATCTATTTTTTAGTTCCATCTACATCTGCTGGTACTGAATTTGCTGGTTATAGTAAGTATGATACAAAAGGGGGTGGAGCTTATAGCAGTTATGTTCCAACTGGTCCTCCAATGGGTGGATATATGATGGCTCCCCATGTCCCTCCACAAATGGGTGGACCTATCATGACCACACCCCATGATGCATCATCGCGATCAAAACACTCAAAAACTTATTGGAATCCTACGCATACTTGATTGGCTCCACCTGCTTCCTTCTTTGAGCCACACCTCCTAGCAGCTACTGACGGGTTCTTTTGATTTATTGTATATAATGATAATACTAATATTAGTTAATTGTGTGTATGTGTAGTTTATCTCTCAGTGTGTGTGTGTGTTGTACAATATAATATATTAGTAGTCCTGACAGTAAAACTGAATGATGACATTGTTGATGATATGAATAAATTTATAGCTTCCTGGAATGCTGTAAACAAAGAGTATGTGTAACGTCTGAGGTTAATAATTCACTTACTGATGAATGTAATATTGACTCGACAAAAAAGTCCACCAGTTCACTTATCCATTTTGCTTGATTGGATTCCACAGGATAATTCTTGTTATTAAAGGCCTTAAATTTAAAGGGAGGAGTCACAGTATATAAGCCACACCCACAACCTACCACAACAAAAGTTCTACGAGAGTATGCCCAATTCTTGAGGACTTGGTATTCCCAGAAATCTAGTACTTCTTTAGATTTGGGACAGACCCTCATAATTCCTTGTTTATTGACTCCTAATAATACAGGCTTTAGTCTAGTATTTTGTAATAAACGACGTCGAGGCTCCTATAATTACAAAATAATTATCATTACTAATAGAGACAACGTACTCTAACAGGGAAGAACACAGTGTTGTTGGTAGGTAGTGAACAAGCATACTTGATGTAGAACTTTTGGATTTCAACATGAGATTTAGACTTGATTTTCTCTTGTTCTTTATACATACGTTGTTCAATACCACGCATACCAGCAAATTCTGCTGGTAAAAACTCATTAGGACTATTAACAACAGGGGCAAAGTAATTATTTTGATATGCAATGTGACATACCGACAGAACCCAATGACAGAATTCTCTGCTGTCCTTTCTAGGAAATATGCTTGATATTGTATAGCAGCCAACTATATGACATCATAATGACATCAATATTCTACGGCTATTAGATGCTTACCTTAACTGCTGCTTCAAGAGTACATGGTTGATTTCCTTGTACAACAGCCAACCATCGCTAATAATTAAATAGTTAATAACAGGAGCAATTAACATTATTGAGTTACCTTATGAAAGTCATTACCCTGAACTACTTCATTATAATCAATTACTGCTTCTTCATCAGCATCATCCAATCTAATAAAATATGAAACCACAACCATTAATTAATTACACACCTTAAAATTCTTGAAGTGGTAATGCCTTGCATCCGAAACGACAAGGCATTTTTGAGAAGTATAGGTGCATTCCCTTGATCTAAAGACAGAATTACTATATCATCACATAATGTATCATACCTGCTAAAGAATTGTTATCTACTAATTGAGTCAATGAGACAGAGCGATCAACTTGTGCTTTAGCTGATTGGACTTCCCCAAACTAGAGTAATAATAAACTAATAAATGTTTTATAATTAAAGGGCTTACCTCCAGTGTGGCTTCCTTCATTGTAGTTAGTATTGAACCCTCAACATATAAACAGCAACTATCAACTACAGCTATAAAGTACAAAGAAATGGTTGTCATGGCAACTTGTAATAACACTTACTTCCTCCGAGCAAGTCCATTAACTTGTCAATCAAAACAGATACTGGTCTATTAATATTGACCTACATATATAGCACAAGTCACACATCATACATCACTTATGTCACACAAATATCATACATCACATATAGCACAAGTCACATACCACTTCAGAGATAAGTTGTCCGTTAGGTAACTTGATAAAGAACACTCTATAGTCTCGATTAATGTATGAAAAATCCTATTTATTTCAATAATAATAGTTAATCTTAATTTATTTGACTTACCTTCATAGTATCGCCAACACGCTGTGCTCGTTGAACACCATGAGGTGCTTTAAAATCATCACTGCATTTAACTGTCTTACTACGACGATGAATGACTCTCTTATTTAAACGTGGACTAATAGCAAATTGAGTACTTTCTGATGACTTGAGTTTACGAACTTGTGACACTAATGTTGCAGATTTGTCTGCATCCAAATCTCGTTGACCGAGAGTTTCATCAGAAATGTTATAGTGCTCACTATGTGGACGACTACCTTTACTATTTAGCCGTGGGCGATCATCGTCTTGTGACTGTACCCCTCCAATAACGACCTCCTCATAATTGTGTGGGCGTCTGTGCATACGTTGGAGTGTATTAGGAGCAGATTGAGGTATATACACAAGAGGTTCAAATCCAGACTCTGAAGAACTTCGTCGACCTGAACTACTTCCTATTGAGACAGTTTCCTCATCCTGTTGTATGTCTTCTTCATGAATAACTTCCTCTGGTTTTGTCATTAAATCATAACCAACAGTAGGAGACACTTTAATACCACGAATGTAATCATAAATTGGATTTAATTCTTGTGACCAGCGGAGATGAGATCTTGACGGGGGAGCTGCTAACAGATCAACAAATGGATCACTGTCACCCTCCTCTTTTTTGCGTCTTAAGACCACACCCCCATGAGAAGGAAGAGGTGAAGGTGCTTCATCATCACTCATTGATAATTCTCCTTCATCACTTGGAGTGACTTCAACAGCAGGTTTCTCAAGTAATGGACTATGGAAGTTCATTGGTGGTAGTGACTCATTACGACGTATGGGAGATTTGACAACCTCTTCCTCTTCTCCAAGCTCATCTTTTGAATTCTTTTTACGTCTGATAGCATTTTTATGCGGCTTTTTATTTGGAAAGAGATGATCATATTCTCCACTATCTTGCACAGGTTTGTCTTTCCAACTAAGATGATCGTAACACTTATTACTTTTGTCTACAGCAGAACCAAACATCTCAATGTCTTCATATGTATGCGGTCGCCATTTCATAGAACTAGTACCTTTCAGCTCATCTTCATTGACTTTAATGAGAACATTATCATCAGATGGAGACTGACCTAGACTGGTGCGACGAGGAGGAACAACAGGAGGTTGTTCATTTGACTCCTCTTTATCTAAAGAAGTCCTTCGAAGTAGCTTAGGAGGTGGGATAGGATTATGAACAATACCATTACTTGAAGGATCTTGAGATGAATCTAATTTTTTTGATGGAGGTGACTCTCTTCTCTGAAGGGGTACTGACGACTTTCTTTGTGGCAAGGGAGGAGAGGAGAGGTAGTCATTGGATGATTCATGAACGCCATTTAACAACGAGTCCATTGATTGTGCACGAGGAGATGTTTTATTATCAGAAGGTTGACTTTGTTGTTCTGTCTTTGTTTTGGGGGACAATGATGTACCAGTACTCCAACGTAATTGATCTTTATCTTGCGCTGTAGAATTTTGTGAATGTAGTAATTGTGGTTTAGTTTTATTACGATCTACACCATATGCTGATAACATTCGAGATTGATCAATAGAATGTTTGGTACGACGAGGATTTAATGTATAAAATTTTGCTTGATAATTGATTGGTTTAAGCTCTACACAAAACATGTAAAATACATACAATTAATACATTAAGACTTACCAGCTGAAAACTTTCTCATTGTACCAGACACTCCAAGACTTTTGAATTGTTTAGATGCCACCTTAAATCAATAATATGATATGAACAATTTATACTTGAACAATACTTACAAGAGCCTGGTCTGGGTTTTTAGTAAAGGAATCAATCCAGTGACTGATAGCTTGACCATCATCAGTACGTACGTGATAATTTCTTTTGTTTTTAAATGACTGTAAAGAAATTAATCAAAGTAAAAAAAATAAATATATTACCAGTGTAAAAGAATAACCAGAGAAACTCCAGTCTTCAATATCAGAATAACCCCAAAATGCTAACACCTGTTAGTATGATAATGTGGTAACTATGTGGTAATGAATTACCTTGTCTTCCTCTCGCTCAAATTTATAGACACCATCATTACCAATACCTAGTCTTATAAGACGAGGTGGACTCCGCCTACCTCCTATATTAGATTCATTTAATTCCTATAGAGAAATCAACTTATCATATCAAAGCAAAACAACATAAACAAAGGACCTTAGCTGGGAAAAACAGGAGATCATCTACGTTAAGTTTGGGTCCATCATCTTGTAAAGGTTTGCTTTTAACACTCATTATATCCCTAAATGTTCAAAAGAGATTATATTGACATATTTGAGATAGTTACACATTTATTAGGGCAAAGCCTACACACCAAGATGTAGACCTACACACAAACACACTTTTCAATCCCTTACAATCTAAATCTATCATTTCTATTATATAACAAATTACTATATGATTTATAATGTTATTGTTAATGATTAGCTTAACACAACAATGTATTGTTCTATATTAATACCTCGTTTCAAATAAACAATAAAATATTAACGTGAACTTACCTGGTACTATAGTAATGACGAGGTAACAACAATGACAGTATTATTCTAAAGGGTATTCGGCAACCAGTCTGTCGTCCTTAGCCACAACCCGGCGACAACGTACGTTATGATGTGCTGTCAAGGAATCTTTGATTTATTGATTTCAATCAATGATATGATCATCACTGATCAAAGATGGCGGCTGCTCAACAGCAGGGGGTGAGAAGATTTGATGGCAAACTGGATGGAGTATTGAGGAGAGAATTATCAGTAGTTACATATGAGAGAATAGTAGCTACAGAAGTGTGTATTCTGGTCACCTCAGCTGGCAAAAGAACTCATGGACATGTCATTTTGGGAGGGAATTATTTATATTTTGCACCAATACCAGTTAAAAATCTCAGACCACTTCTCAAGCTCTCTGATATTGTATCTATAGCAACTGTACGTTAAACTAGTTGCTAGGCAATCAATGATCTGTATGTTTATAATAGGCTAATGATTTACCTGCTTTTCTTGGGACCAAGGAAGGAGAGAAAACTGTTCATATTATCGTCAAATATTACAGTTATAAACAAAAAGATCAAAAAACAAAAACTCAATTACAAGAAACCACACCCACTTCATTAACTCCACCTCCTTTGACTACTAGAAGTCGTTCCCTTAGTCCAATGGTGACATCGCATGACATCACACCAAAAAAAGAAACTCGTTCCTTAACTCCAACAGCAATATCACATATGACATCATCACCAGATAAGCAATATCATAGTCATCTTCAGTTTAAAGACGTTAGCTGGAATAGTACGTTTAATGTTACAGAATTACTAGAAGAAGAAGAATCCTGTCGTGAGTTAGTATGTCTTGATCTCTTTTTATTAAAAGAAGATACAGACTTTGTTCATCATTTTAATGTTTACTTAGAAGATGTTCAGTTAGTAAGTTAATCATTTCACTAGTACTAAATGATTATTTTCTTAAGACAGCAAGTTGTATAGAGAGAGAGGACATTGTTCAGGAGACAGACAGAATGTAACCAATGATATCAACTATAAAACTAATAAATACTTATTATAGGGGCATCTCTCAACATTTTCTTTCATTGAAAATGGAATTACTCTCTTCTGAATCTGTAGAAGATTCTGCAAAATTATATGTGGAGATGAGCCTTGCTGTTGATCGATATTTTCAGTTAAAAGTGTTATTGTGGCAAAACTCTGAATTACTACAGCACTTTATTGAGGATCTTGATAAGAAGAAGGAGACAAACTTACTTGATCATATTGAGTAAGTTCATCAGTAGTACAATCAGGGATTGTCTTCAGATATAAAGTTATCATTACAGAATTATTAAGGAAGATATTTCAAGATACTTACATATGTCAAGACAGATGGATTCTGCTGACACAGCATAAGTATGTCATTGATATTATTATCATCTTTTGTAGCTACTTGTGTAGTGGCCAGATGATTGAGAAGTTAGTCAATGTCCTATTGAACACTTTTGTAAACTTACCATCTCATGAGAGTCCAGAGGTAATACTTATAATAATATTAGTAGTAATATCTTGAATCAGTTGTCTAGTTTACTAACTGAAGTCAGTGGAAATATCAGTATTATTCTATATGAACTATCACGCATTGTACAACAAGTAAAGAGATGTTAATATTCATATATGTATATATTCTTGATAAGGTCACTTGGAGGTGTGTTAGATCGACCATTTCTATATCATGGTTGTGTGAACTATGTCAACATCACAGTGGTTGTGTAAGGATGAATATATTGTGAGTAGTCATAACTTTGTCTTTATTGATAGCTCATTTTTCTGTGTACAATAGTACAGACATTGTGTCATCAAATGAGTACTGAACAGTCGTCAGTGGTGTCTGTATATTACAATATATCCCTATTGTTAGTATTAGTGACTTATTCTTGTCATATCTTAGAACTATGTCGGAGACATTGTCAGGAGGAATTTCAATATGTTATAATTCCCTCAAAACTAATGGTTACTAATCAGTTAACACTAACACTTATTAATAAATTAAAACATTTAAGAAAATTAATATTGTCTAATAATTAATTATTATTATTATTAGTTGATTTATTGTCCTCTACGTCTGTAGACATTGTCTCCTCCTCGTCCTCAGTATATTTACTATATACTTCAGGATAACTTTTAAAACATTCCTGTGTGTATAGTGATGACACACATTGGTTAGTGATGTCTACATACTTGCATCTCTTTAAATTGAGGTATACAATCAGATCCTTTCATTTCTTCTGTACTATAATGAAAACAACTAAATGCTGCCTTGAATTCGTTACCACATGGTCCTTGAGCCATACCACCTAATGGAGAAGTTAAAGAACATATATTACAAAACCTATTCGATACCTAAACACGGACAATCCCAATTTATGGATCCATCTTCTAATATTAAACCATATTTCTCGTCTTCAATTAATGTGGAGATAGTGATAGGATCACTAGCATCCTCTTTTGTCACAAATACTGCTTTATCTTTACCTGTAGACGCACTAAAACTAGACCTATTGCAGAGTACGACCACTTATAGTTACCTTCTCGTTTGCAGTATGACATCTTGCTAGTAGTATACGGAATTGGATGTATTTTTTCCATTACATTTTGTATACAAATTTCAGAATGTTTCCGTTTATTCTCGTAAATGTTCCACATGGACTGCCACGTGTATAGTCGTTTCTAAAGGTGTGGTCAATCTGTGTCTCTGTCTGTGTCATCATCTCCTAATGGATAATGTATGTAGTAAACGATTATCTAGTGCATTATTAGATGAGACACAACATAATAATACTTTTACAAATAACAATCAAACGATGTCTTTAGTTGCATAATACAAATATTTGAAACAGCTGGTCACGTACAGTGGGTATGTTGTATGTTGTTTGTTTACAGGACAGTCTGGAGAAGAGCAGTCATGTAAATCAAGTTATTATACAACCAAGACAGTCTGCCCCTTCATGTAGAGGTGTGTTATACAATCGTGTTATTGCTCGCTTACTCCAAAGTAAGTCAGTATTATCATATAATATTTGTTGTAAATAAAACATAAACTACAGTCAATAATAGAAGGTATAAATTAATACTTAATAAAAAATTGTGGGCAGAATTTTAATGTAATTTAATAGTTAACATTGTATAGCTACTGCATCTGATAAGATTTGACTGGTAAATGTTCCAGTGCGTTTCTCTTCCACTATATACGTCAAATCTTGTGTTATACTGGGAGTGCAAAGGGAACGATACATCCTTCCTGACAATTGATGGTGAAGCCATCCGTGATTTGAAGTATCATCTAATTCTGCATAGTTTGTATTCGGTTTGACTGGAACACATGCGCCGATATTAATGTGAGCATCTTCAATGAAATGATGATCTACTGATAACACTCGTATATCAGAGAGTTTAATAAAATGTGGTTCTAGTCGACAATGAGTTGTAGTAAACACTTCCCTTCGCTTGCGTCCCTCCAAAGTTTTTGATAAAATGGTTTTCTTAGTTTCTGTAAATAGAGTTAACATTGGGATTAAGTTGTAGTAACTAGGAACATCGTTTGATGTTTTGGGAGCAGAACAGCTGAAAATAAAGTAATATTGCATTTCTTCACAGGAAAGGGTTTTATCAGTTTTAATAGATACAGAAAGTTTTGTTTGATAGTCACCATATTGTAAACCTCGAGCATAATCATTAACTTCAAATACCTTCCATCCTTGTTTATCTTTAGTGCTAATGGTATCCATAGCAACTACGTATATGCCTCCATTAGAGTCAGTATAGTAAACAGTAATCGCTAATGTTAAACTATCTTCATCGTCATTTGGTGGCAGTTTGTAGAGTGATAAATCACCACCAAGAACTTTGTGATTGCCCTCTTCAAGCTGTATGTTAAAGCTGAGAACACAACCTCTGTTCTCTTCAACTAATTCACCACTTCCACTAATCTCAGCTGTTCTTTCTAGTTGGGAAAAAAATGAAGTAAGAAATCACAGTTATTACATCTTACCTATTGTTCCTTTTAGACCTTGAATAGAATTGCTGATGCAGTAATTTTCATTAATTTTTAGTTTTTTATATTCCTCAATACACTGATTTGACAATGATTTGGCTTGTCTGTGCAATCGAAATGACTCAAGTATATATAAGTTTATGCCTTTAACATTGCAGACCGGCTGAATAGATCGACTGTAAACTTCGTTGACAAGGAGATAGTATATGAGGCATACAGCAAATTCTCGATACATGATGTCAGCAGAATATTTCTTCTTTATTGCTCTCTTGTAGTCTGTAGAATGATAAAATGTGCTTCTATTTATATACTAAGGGGGCTGCATTGCTCTGGCTTCAGACAGCTGAACAATGGTCATGAATAATTCATGACCACAGAACAATGTTGATAACAGTGTTAAGTAATCGATGTCTAGGTAACAGATTGAGTTAACTATTATGCTAATTGAATACAACTTAATTTGAATCATAATTTCATTTCAATAGAGAAACATGCTGACATTGACTTCAACAAGACATTGCAGGTGACATCAAAATTAGGGGAATTCATTTTGTTATTTCATTTTCTACATATCATGACCTTCATTGTATTTCCTTCCTTATCCAGGAACCAACCACTGTAATAGTCCCTGATGTATATGGTCATCCCTCCATTCAAATAAGAAAACCACTTCCTCCCACACAACTATTAGTTGGGTGTAGTCAAAATGGTAAATAACATTACACAATAATGGATAATATAGCTGCACCTGTTCAATGTGTAGGAGCTATGTTTTCGCTCCAGAAATGGTAGTCATTTTTCAAACATAGCAGCCCCCTCACAAATTAGGAATTTGATATTTCCACTTGCTATCAATACTGACATGAGATGAACATGTTCACATGTACAACATGATAATAGTAATGCTAACTCATTGTCAATGACACTATGGTTCTGATTAATAGTTCATCTAATGGCTTCCTTCTATTTTCTTATAGGAGCTGAGAGAAATGGTCTCTTTTCAGACCACCTGGTCTGTCAGGTACACATTCCTAACATTGAGTGGGTGGGGATTGTTGATATAGAACAATGTGACATCCTGCAATTATGACAATTAATTGAATGATGTATGTCTGTGTGTACATTGATTAGGACTTTATCAAGAAAGGCAAGGACACACCTTGTCTCATGACTGAAAGTTCAAGTGATGTATTGAATGGACTGCATGAGATTGCAATGAGTGTGGTTTATAGAGACGGTAGTACTTCCTTCTCTGTTGATAAGGTATTGTGGCATCTAGGGAAGGTTGATCAATTCAAACAGGTGGACATTAATTGTATACTAATTTAATAATAGAAAGTTCCTTGGACTTTAAAATTACTACTTAAGAAGCCCAATAGTTGTGTTTAGTTTGTCTTCATGTTACTTTTATTGGTGACCTCTCAAAGTCAATGGACCATGAGAAAGAGGTCACTAATTATGATAGATCAGACATTCCACTGTCTAAGTATCTTAAGTAATGATAATGGAATCAATGAAGTACATGTTATCATTGGCAGACAGCTTCAATCAGTAGGAGATCATGTCAGCAGGTACAACACTGCTGACATTAGATAGGATATATGATCAACATATAGGTAGGTGGAATATGTATTGCTTATTCAGTGTCTGGAAAGGAGCCGTCTACAATGAGTCATGTCATGTTACCAGATATTGGTGAGTGGGTGAGGTAAGTTTCGTCTTACTAGTTTACTAATATAGTGTTTGTTCTTATTGTTTATTATATTGATGAAATAATGTATTATTATAGACCATAGTATGTGAAAATTGTTTAGGGTAATTTTATTGAAGTTATTGGAGACATCTACTAGAATTATTTGTTACGATGTTCATCAGTTGTACGATGTCCTGTTGTCTCATTATAAACTAGACATCACTAACTTGTCAGGTATGACATACTCCTCTTGTATATGTTGGTATATTATATAACACTTTATCAACATATACCTCTCCCACTAATAACTCAACAGACAGCTTTGACGGTACACCTACCATATTTGGTATATTAACTTGTTTGACAGCTGTGCCTTGTAGAAAATATAATTTGCTCTTTGTAATGGCTTCAAATTTATTTAATTAATAATATAGTATATGAAGCCAATTTCTGATCATCGTTTTGTTCCAACTCGCCAAAATATGTATTCTAAGTCATGAATTACTTCATTATTATTGTAATGTTAGTAATCTCAATGTCTTCCAGACACAACAGTAGATATTTTAGATCCCATTGCTTGCATGTTGCCATAACAACATCACATCATCTATAATTTCTTTTTAGACAAATGGCATTTGTTAGATGTGAAGATTGCTGCCTATCTATTAGATCCAGACAATCCTCCTTCAACTTACTATAACCTTCTTACTCACTACAATCTAATGTCTTATGAGGTATAACATTGAATGTGTAAAGATCTTTTGATGTTCTGTAGAGTGGTACAATAATTGGTGACATGTCTAGACTAGGACCTGTTATGGTAAAGCTTTATCATCAACTCCAGGTTTGTGGTGTTTACTTGAGCTTATCTCTTCTAGTTAGATCCTCCCTTATAGTTAATGTTGTCTAGTATAATTGAATTAGACATGTAATATTACATTATCTTAATGTCACATAGTTGACTCAGTGGTGTTGTGGGAAGACACTATGTTAACAAAATTAAATTGTTGTCTATTTTAGGAACATTGCTTATGGTATTTGTATGAGAACTTAGAAATGAAGATATCACCAATATTAGCTGGTATTAGTAAACATATTGTATATATAATATATATATGTGTATGTATCATAGACAGTGGGGGACTTCTGGTTAACACTGATCAATTACTATCTTATATAGATATATTAAAGGTGGTTAGCTATATCATGATGATGTCATTATTCTTATGTATAGATAAAGATTGAGCAATTAGAAAAAGAAGCACATCAACTTGTGGGACATCATTTCTCGTTAACTAGTCTACCTCAATTAAGAGAAGTATGTTATAATTTCCTTTATACACTAAAATTATATTTTTAGGTTTTATTCTCGGAGTTAAAGTTAGATGCCAAATGTCCTAATAGTTTACACAAAACATCTGTTCAGAAAGTGACTTCTACTTCAGAGTCAGTGGTCAGTATTACTGTATTATTCCTTATTTTTATTGAATTACAGTTAATTCAGTTACATTCTATTCATCCTTTACCTGGTCTAATACTGGAACATCGTCATGTATGTGTGTATATATATCTCACTGTATTATTTGATATCTTTTAGCTCTCAAAACTGAAGGCATTTATTGACAATGTTCTCACTCAAACACATGAGGTATACTTACTACATATGTTATAATTACATTATCATTTTAATGTAGGGTGTTGTCAGTCCATGTTGGTAAGATGTACAAAGTTAATGTTGTGTAAATGTCTTGGTATGTAGGTTACCAGATGGTACAGCTACTGGACGGCTAGCTTGCTGTAATCCAGTAAGTGGGTTGCTAAGAGATGTTATATCAATATTGAGATTTTGTGCATTCTTTGACATTCACTCCTTTTCTAAAGCTAACTATTGTTTTGTAGACAATTATATAATAATGTATGATGTCACTGGTCAGGTCTGACCAACATTGGCCAACATTGGATAATTTATTGTGTTAACATTATATAATTTGTAACAATCAAATATAAAAATTAAAATTATTTTACAGAACATGCAAGCTTTTCCTAAGAAACCTTGTGAAGTCATTATCAAAAAAAGTATTTTTTAGACCATACTTTCTATATTGTATTATATTTACATGTTAGGGGTGAAATCTACTACAGTTCAAATTAATATCAGAGAAGCTATTTATAGCCGATCACAGACCAGTTTTATGGCACTCGGTAAAATATATTAATAGCACATTATTATATTATTATTATTACAGATTTTAAAAGTATTGAATTACGTCTGTTAGCTCACCTCTCACAAGATAAAGCACTTTTATCAGTACTAATATCTAAGGAATGTAATGATGTTTTTAAACTACTAGCATCACAATGGTATGGGTCTCTGTCTATAAAATGATTTAGTCTGTGTCTTCAATGTAGGTTTGGTCTTAACCCTCATAATATAACACAATCTGATAGAGAAAAAGCCAAGAGAGTTGTATATGCCATCATATATGGTATAGGTCAGTAATTGATATTACTATATAAAATGTCTCATGTCATATTTTAGGTAAAGAAAAATTGTCTGAAATGTTACAAATATCCACAGAAATAGCTCAGGAATTAATGACACATTTTCTCAGTGAGCTATTTTTTACTAGTACATTTCTAACATTATCATATAGAGTCATTTCCTGGTGTATATAGTCTTATAAAGAGAACTATAGAACAATGTAGGACATATAGTAAGAGTTAACTGTTAAAGTGTGGGTGTGTTGAATTGAATATATTAGAATATTGTACAACAATTTGTGGCCGTAAGAGATGGTTCCCTCAAATATTATCTGGTCATTATCAAACTAAAATGTCTGCAGAACGTCAAGCTGTAAACTTTATTGTACAAGGTAAGGACTCTATTGAGATATATTATATTTTATCAATTGTATAGGATCTGCAGCCGATATATGTAAACTGGCTATGCTAAAAATCAAACATGTTTTGATCAAATCAAGTCCATTTACAAAGTAAATATATTATATATCAGTTGTATTCAATGTATATTACTAGATTATTGTTACAAATTCATGATGAACTCCTCTATGAAGTCCCTGATGAGGATATCCCTGTAATTAGTACTCAATTAAAGACATTATTGGAATCACCAAATTTAGTGGAAGGTTATTGTGAACCTCTTACAGTAAGTAGTACATTATGTGACATATTACATTGTGGTTAGGTTCCACTAGAAGTACGTGTCTCTACTGGTAAAAACTGGTCTGAACTTCAAGAACAAACTATTAATTAATATATTAAATATTCATTGTCATTTATTAAAGTGGGCGTGTGCTCGATATGAAAATAACTGATGGGTGTGGCACTTTGTAGTTGTCATTAGATTTGATAGTGGCCTGAGAGTATTATTATGGCAAATATAGGAGATGGAAAGAAATCATTTTGGAAGAGAGGAAATGATACAAAGCTACCAGGAAGGTATTATAAAAGAGAGTTCTAATTAGTGCCTATTTTCCCCCTTTCTCCTAGACCTCAACCTGTAGCCCGTAGCCCAGATATACGTCCACGCTCAAAGACATTTGAAGAATACGAAAAGGATACTGATGATGCTTGGGATGAAGAACCTGGTGATATATCTCATTTATCTTCTCCAGCTGCTCAACTGGAGTTTGATCACAGTGGAGAAATGGATATAAAGATTGCCGGCAAAACAAAAAGTAGGCACATGACCATTCAACAATGTCACCATTATAGTCACATGACCTTTAAATGATGTCACTATTACTAGATCCTTTAAAATCTCGTTTATTTGATGTTGTAAAGCCACGAGCTGCTAGCACTTCTCATACAATCAGTGGAGGAGATCCATCTCGTCAACGTTCTCATACTGATATTGCTCCTGAACAAAGTAAGTATTATTAATTGAAATAATAATAATATTTTGTTTGTAGAATGTCGATCTGTTAGTCCTCCAAGTGATCCTTTTGATATACCAGATAGAGAAACAATAAAATTACAGAAATTTGGTAAACTGTTAGCTGGACCCACAACAGATTTAGGTACAATGATATGTTATATTGTATATTTTAGTTGAAACTTTATAGAACAATTACGTCGACTAAGTTGGTCAGGAATTCCATCGTCTGTTCGAGCTACTACTTGGCAGTTACTATGTGTAAGTGATTAATGATTAATGAAAGGGTTTATCTCAACTTTTAATAGGGTTATTTACCTGTTAACATTGATCGTCGTGAAGAAACATTACAACGTAAACGACAAGAATATAACAATCTTATTGAGCAATATTATTGTATGAGGACTGATCCAGTTCACAAAGATACTTTCCGACAAATTCATATTGATATTCCGCGTATGAATCCTTGTATACCACTCTTCCAACAGCAACTTGTTCAAGAGGTAAGAGTTAAATAAAATACTCTCAAATTACATGATATAGTGTTTTGAGAGAATTCTATTTATATGGTCAATGAGACATCCAGCTAGTGGGTATGTACAAGGAATTAATGACTTAGTCACACCCTTTTTTGTTGTCTACCTTGGTTATTACATATGTAAGTCATTTTAAATAAGTGGGTGTGGTCATTGTGTCTTTTATCAGCTGGTGATAAAGACCCAGAGAGGTATGACCTGTCCAAACTTCCTGAAAGCACTTTAAAAATGATTGAAGCTGATAGCTTTTGGTGTCTGCAGAAATTACTTGAAGGTATTCAGGTGGGTGGAGCTAGATAAGAGTACAAGGTTATATTATGTGTGTTTAATTTAGGACAACTACACATTAGCTCAACCAGGTATTCAAACTAAAGTGATGTCACTACAAGACTTAATTAAAAGAATTGATGGTAAGAAGTGGGTTTGGTTTACTATAAAGAGACACACCTCCTCATTAGGTGATCTACACAGTCATCTCAAAAGTAATTCAGTTGATTACTTACAATTTGCTTTTCGTTGGATGAACAATTTATTGATGAGAGAGTTTCCATTACGTTGTGTTATCAGATTATGGGATTCTTATCTCGTATGTAATTGCCACACCCACTAATTAACATAACTATTATTGTATTATACAGAGTGAACCAGAAGGATTTGCTACATTTCATATATATGTGTGTGCTTCTCTCCTTATAAAATACTCATCAGAAGTTAGATCTAAGAAAGATTTTCAGGTAATATTCTTCTTAATTAATTAATAATTAGTGTTATAATTACTAGGAGATTATGCTATTTCTTCAAAACTTACCAACTTCAAAATGGACTGATGATGATATTCAACTTTTATTAGCAGAAGCTTTTAAATTAAAATACATGTTTGCAGATGCTCCAGGTCACTTGCAACATCGATAATAATTTATTTATGATATTGAACAGGTGTTACATAATTTTGTATAATGCTTCCTATTTGTATTGTATAGCGTGTGTATGTAATATAACTTTTGGTAAAATTCATGGGCACTGGGTGTAGCTGCAGGGCCAGGGGAAATCCCTTTAATCATCAGATCATTTCTAGCAGGGCTAAGGCTGGTCTAGAAGTGAGAGCAATGGAGTCTTCTACTGTCTTTATCGTGATGGGTGCTTCTGTGAGTAGATATTACGCGTTTATTTACCTCGTAGTTTATTTTATATTAGGGTGATTTAGCCAAGAAGAAGATTTATCCTACACTATGGTAAGTATACTGTGTTATGATCTATAATGTTAGAGACTCCATTACAGGAATATTTACAAGACGGGTTTGCTGCCTGAAGGCACTCATTTTTTGGGCTATGCTCGTTCTGATCTTACTATAGTTCAATTGAGGGAACGTATCACACCATTTTTGAAGGTTTTGTGTCTATATTGCTGTCACTATTATTATAATTATGATGTTATCACTATAGATCAAAGATGGGGAAGGAGATAAACTGGATAAGTTTTTTGCAGTTAACAGTTATGTGAAAGGTTCGTATACTGATGACGATGCCTTTAAAGGTCTAAATGAGGCACTTTTGAAACAAGAGAAAGGCTGTAAAACTGGCAACAGATTATTTTATTTAGCACTTCCTCCATCTGTATTTGAGCCAGTGACAACTCTTATTAAGAAATATTGCATGTCTACAACGTGAGTTATTCTATAAACATTATACAACTATTTACTATAATACACTATGCAGTGGTTGGAATCGTGTGATTGTTGAGAAGCCATTTGGTAAAGATAGTGAAAGTTCTGCCAAGTTATCAACTCATTTAGCTGCCTTGTTTCAAGAGGAAGAGATATATCGTATTGATCATTATCTTGGTAAAGAAATGGTCCAGAATTTATTGGTGTTGCGGTAAATTGAAGTCCTTAGTTTTATCATGAGTTTATATAATATTATAGGTTTGCTAATGCTATATTTCAACCTATATGGAACCGTGATACTATAGCTAGTGTTGTCGTAACATTTAAAGAGCCTTTTGGAACTAAAGGAAGAGGTGGTTATTTTGATGAGTTTGGGATTATACGTGATGTTATGCAAAACCATCTGTTACAATTAATGTGTCTAACTGCAATGGAAAAACCACCTACTAGTGATCCTGAAGATATCCGTAATGAAAAGGTAAATCATATTATCTAAAAACAACAATTAGCTTGTCCTATCAGGTTAAAGTTCTGCGATGTATTCGTCCTCTTGAATTGAACGATGTTGTCTTGGGACAATATGAAGGAGACCCTGCTGGTCAAGGAGATGCTAAAGAAGGTTATTTGGATGACCCTACTGTTCCAAGTGGGTCCATCACTCCAACATTTGCTGTAGCTGTCCTTTATATTAAGAATGAACGTTGGGATGGTGTACCATTTATTCTCAAGTGTGGCAAAGGTTGTTTTTCATTCCATTCTATCTGATTTAAAATTTTTCATATAGCTCTTAATGAAAGGAAAGCTGAAATAAGAGTACAATTTAAAAATGTTCCTGGTGATATTTTTGGTGGTAAAACACGTCGCAATGAGTTAGTTATACGTGTTCAACCAAATGAAGCAATGTATACAAAATTGATGACTAAGCAGCCTGGTATGTTGTTTGATCCTGTTGAAAGTGAACTTGATTTGACCTATAAAATCCGTTATAAGGTATTAATAGTGACATACTTTTTATTTATCACTATAACTTATTGCTCAGGATGTCTACTTGCCTGATGCTTATGAGCGACTTATTTTGGATGTATTTACTGGGAGCCAAATGCATTTTGTGAGGAGGTAACTCCTAGCATTTTATATTATAATGAAATGAAATTACTATTTGAAGTGATGAACTTGCTGAGGCTTGGCGTATTTTTACCCCACTTCTTCATCGAATTGAAAGAGAGAAAATAACACCAATTAAATACCGTTATGGAACGTGAGTAAATCCCTATTAATTAATAAATTATGATAATCATCATCCAGGAGAGGACCAGACGAAGCAGACCAGTTCATCCAAAAACTTGGTTTTGTGTACACTGGTACATACCAATGGAACCCAAATCAATAACTTTTGATCAAGTTTTAGTATCAATATGCGTATAGATTTTAACCAATATTATTAGTTTTATTCATGTGGTTTCTGCTGATCTAAGTAATGTTCTATTGGCGTTGAAAATGCAGTGTTGCGATGAAATGGAGACTTTGTACATATTTGGCTCACCCCCTAGAATAATATGACATAATTATGTAATATTGTTATAAGCATACTGTAATTTGATGGACGTTTTGACTCCAATATGATGTAGGAGCCTCGCTCAAGTCATGTGACTAAACAATGATTTAAATAAGTTCTATTAATGATCGATTACTTACCATATTTGGAGGGTTTTTTGCTGGAATGAAATCTATCATTAATGATATAGAGACATTTAAAGTATAATATATTAGTACTTACCTTTAGTGTAATCCATTTTTGTCACTGAAGTATACTCTATTGTAGGAGGGGATGTCTCTTGGTCAATTTGTGTTTTGGCTAGTTCATAAAGTTGTTGATTTAATATCTCCTGTCTCTTCCCAATTATTTTAACAGTACATGGTTTGGGTGGACTGTAAGAGACACTGAATGTACTTTCCATATCTGTTGTTGTTTGTGTTGACAGAATGCCCTGCAATATGTGTCATAATATTAACACAATTGCTATAAATATCACCTTATGACCTTCATGATGAAGTCTTGTACATAAGGTTCCATCTTTGTTCCATTTGTCTCTTTCAAACTCTTCACATTGACGCTGTATGTAAACCAGTAAATAGATGCATGAACTTATAAATGAATGCATAGAATCAGCACCTACATGCATAAACTCATAAATAAATGGACACTTACCTCTTCTACCCAATTATTGATAAGAGTTGGGGTTCTCTTTACACTCATCGTTTGATATTGCTTCTGTTACCATTGGTTACCATGGTGTCTATTTATAGTAGTTCTATTTTTAGACGTGACGTTTTACATATTAGCCGAGTCATTAACACAAACTTGAATCTCATTAATTATTTTCTATCATGGCTACTGGAGAAGTTGATCTATTCAACGACTCTGACTATGAAGAAAGGTAATTCTTACATATCTGTCCATCTGTCTTTCTGTTTATTTATCTATCTGTCTATCTATCCATTCATTGATCCCCTATCCATCCAGTGAAGATGAAGAAGAAGTGTTTGGAGATGGTTTACTGATGAGAGAGGAGAGTATACCTATTAAAACTACACCGGAATGGCAGACTCTATCACCAGATGAAATATCAAAGAAAATGTTTGAAATTGTAGATGATGTCAATGCCGTTTTTCAAGTACATCATTTAGTGGGTGTGGCTTGTCATAAACCTTCTCTTTTTTTAGTTACCAACACCTCATGTAAGAATTTTATTATCGACTTGTAAATGGGATAAAGAAAAATTATTGGAAAGGTACAAAACATTTGCAGAGTCACATTATAATAGATGTTATGTGTATAGATATTATGCAGGTGATCAAGAGGCACTCTTTAGAGAAGCTCATTTGATTCATCCTCAACGACGTATCCACAATCCTAAACCAATTGTAAAAGCTCAAACTACTACCAGTTGTGGTGCTGCTGCTAGTCCGAGTGAAGAATTTATATGTGATATATGTATGCTAGCATATCAATTGGATGTAATGCATGGCCTTGAATGTGGACATTTGTTTTGTCAACTTTGTTGGGCTAGCTATCTCAAAGTAATGGTTATGGATGAAGGGAGAGCTCAAGTCAGTTCTAAGTTCTTTGTTCTTTATTTCAAAGATCCTTCTAGACAATCTATTGTCCTGCCTTTAATTGTGATATTGTAGTGGATGAATCAACTGTTCTGTAAGTACCACACAATGTCTCATATTATATTCCTTTTAAGAGAATTACTATGTGATTTGGAGGTTCGTCAGAAGTATCAACGTCTAATAACAAATAGTTTTGTTCAAGATCATCCCAACTTGAAGTGGTGTCCAGCACCTGGTTGTCCTAATGCTGTTCTTGCTACAAACATAGAATATGCTCCTATATCATGTACTTGTGGCCACTTCTTTTGGTATGGATATGTTATAATTATTGTGTTATTTTTCTCATATTTTAGTTTTAAATGTAGCCGAGATCCTCATGAACCTATTCTTTGTGAGGTAACCATTGTCATACCCTGTTATTAAGTAATAATAATTATAGTATTTGTCAAAATGGCTCAAGAAATGCGATGATGATAGTGAGACATCTAACTGGATTCATGTTAATACTAAGGTAATCTTACTGATAGTAGTTCAATTAAACATTTTAATTATAGGAGTGTCCAAAATGTCGTGCTACTATTGAGAAAAATGGCGGTTGTAATCACATGATATGTCGCAATAATGCATGTAAGGCTGAGTTTTGTTGGGTGTGCCTTGGACCATGGGAACCACATGGAACAAGTTGGTAAGAAGTGGGTGTGGTTAGCATTGATTCAGTTTCTATTTTAAAGGTATAACTGTAATAGATACAATGAAGATGATGCCAAGTCAGCACGTGATGCTCAACAGGTAGAGAGAGAGAACAATGTTGTCTGTAATAACTAACTATTGTAGAGCTCAAGAGCTGCATTAGAACGCTATCTGTTTTATTGCAATCGTTATATGAATCATTTGAGAAGTTCACGTATGGAGCACAAGGTAACAAGTGTAATATTAAATAGAATAATATTATATATTTCATGTAGTTATATGAAATGGTACATGAAAAAATGAAGGAGCTACAACAGCTAGGTATGTCATGGGTTGAAGTTCAATTCATGAAGAAAGCTGTTGATGTTCTTTGTCAGTGTCGACAAACATTAATGTATACGTATGTCTTTGCTTACTACCTCAAAAAGAACAATCATATGTTAATATTTGAGGTATGCCCCATGTAATTAACGTATTATTGATCCTGGGATTGCTATAGGATAATCAATGTGATTTAGAACTTGCCACAGAGTGTTTATCAGAATATTTAGAGAGAGAAGTTACTAGTGTGGCATTAACTGACCTCAAAATTCAAGTGCAAGACAAGAGCAAGTAAAGACCACACCCACTTATGACTATATCATCTGATCTTTAGATATTGTGAAGGAAGACGTCAAGTTCTCCTGGATCATGTTTACGAAGGATATGAAAATGAATTTTGGGATTTTACAGACTAAAACTATTTTATGTCAATATTACAAAATGAGCTGGCCTATTATAATAAATGCATTGTTTCTAGATCACATCCTACATAAAAAGATAAACTATTTGAGTTTCTCTCTGGGTACTAGGTGATCGATGGAACGACCTTTCTCCAATTGTTTCTCCATGTCAACAAGAAGATTAACACCATCAATTACAATTTGGACCAATTCAACCTGTAGCACAAACTAGAATAAGTTTACAAGTGAAATATTTCACCTCTGATTTGCCAAGACGATCAATATTGGAAATATCAAAAATACCTCCTTCAGCTTTTGTATCTACACCTCCTGTCCCTCTTTTTTGTAGACGTAATTTTCCTAATACCTCTGGAAACTTGGGATGCTATACAATATAATATGTATTATAGTATATGTACAACATATCTCTTTACTTTGCTGAGATTTGGGATTTTAACATGAACACCAGCTCGTAATCCAGTGCCCAAATTAGAGGGGCATGTTAGAATATAACCCAAATGAGAGTTCCACATAAATTCACGATTGTCTTTCTTTATAACGTCCTCAACTCTCTTAAGACCTGTACAAAAACGATCAAATACTTCCTTCATGTTGCCTCCTTTTTGCATGGAAATAACTC
Organism: Xestospongia muta; assembly: GCA_963693285.1. Taxonomy (NCBI): domain Eukaryota; kingdom Metazoa; phylum Porifera; class Demospongiae; order Haplosclerida; family Petrosiidae; genus Xestospongia; species Xestospongia muta. The sequence goes on from OY848931.1 coordinate 2,275,676, forward strand.
GAGTATGATCCTCTTCATTGATCCATACCAAAAAGTTTTTCTTTTCATTGTGCCTACAATGTTGTAAATAAGTTAACTTATGCAAACTAGACTGTTAGTGCATACCAGATCCCTCGTGCATCAGGCCAATCACGAGCCATCCCAGAAGCCAACAATAGTGGAGAAACAGGTTTGTCAAACAAGAAATGATCCTTGAAAAAGTAAAACTCTATCAATACAACAAAAATAACATCATTACTATAATATTACATTGATAAGCTGCTCTTGTTCTGCATCTGTCATTTTAGAAAGAGGATAGTATTTGCCACTAAAATCACCATCAAGACCATTAAGGGCAGATACAACAATCTATTTACTTTTAATAAAAATTAATTGTTTATTTGTTTCAATAATTTACTTTTTCAACTTCTCTTCTTTCTGCACGAGTACACGCTGGAGGAAGACTTAGGCCTCGAATACTGCGACCAGTACGAACTCGAGATGACAGCACATAATTTTCATCAAACACACCTCCTTTTATCTGTTTCATTTAATGTACAAAGTTAATATAAATAATAGAGGAGTTTACTTTTGAAGAATCAAGATCTGTAGGATGGATAGCAGTTTTAGGATAACCGGCATGACGTTCGTCAATGACAGGATCAAAGAGATCAGCAAATACCTAAATTATGATACTATAATAATTATATATGCCGTTCATTTCTCAACTGATTACTTCATAAGATTCTTCATCTCCAGCTACCATTCCAACAGTTTTAATAAAAGGATGACCAGGATTATCAACACCAGTTTGTATGCATTGATCAATAGTATACCCTTTTGGTGTTTTAAGATCACGAAGCCGACTATAAATCTAGTTAAGATCATAAGTCCTTGTTATAATTATAATATAATATATTTAGATGCACTGTTCTTATTAATAATAAAATAATGTCAAGTCATCATCTTCTATATATAACAATTTAGTTTATTTCCTTATTCTTGCCTGTTTCAAAGGATATTACTTCCTCTTGATAAGGAAGTCTATATTATTGTCTTGAACCTAGCTATCAGTATATATATTCTGTATTTTAATAAGAACAGTATAATGTTTACTACTTTTATTATTTCATCATGTATTATGTGCAACAATAATGATAATAATTATAATATATTTATAATATATTTACTTGTGGAGTGAGGTTGTTTGCCATTACATTATTGTGTTTAGAAAGATCAGGGTAGTCAGCACTTGGTGGAAACAACTTGTATGCTCCTAAATAGGATAAATAATACAATGTAGAAAATAGTAAAAGAGCGTACTTTTGGAATCAGTATCCAATGTTTTGTTAGCTGATATATATATATCATCATAAAGTTAGTAAACAAGGTATATATATATAATGTGTAACATACCAGTAGCTGTTCCTGCCTCAGTAGAACCAGATAAATAACGACTTGTTAGCACAAGTGCACTAGCTCCAAGAGTAGCTGCTGCAATAACACGTGGATTTCGTAAAAAAGCAGCCATCTGAAACAAACCATTTTTCAAGTTAAATTTTAGGGTGGGGCTCAAATGCAACAGGACTGCTTACTTAAGTTTCTTTAGGTGGATTTTCCAAAAAATTACTTCTGTTAGTAGCACAGAAATTATTTATATTTCTAATAGAAGAAAACTGAAGAAAATGTTGGAGAAAAATCAATAAGCAGATTGTTGACTACAACAACTTCTCCGAACGCTACGGTGCTATAGCGACGGGAAAAGCAGTACGTGTTGCGCATGCGCAGACGAATCGTCATCTGATCAAATGAATGTTGTTCATTGAATGGGATCAACTTTGACTCAATCACACAATCAGGAAAATTTCACGTTGGAGAAGGAATTGAATTCAGTAGTACGTTGTTATATTATATTGTTTTGTGTTCAAGTTAGTTTTATAGATGTCCTTGAATGGTGACCCTCATATTGGTAGTTACACTGAGGTAAACTCATTTCCAGAAGATTACAAGTAAGATTATATTAAGTGATCATTATTCTAACTTGTGCTAGCTATGGAGGAGAAGATGACATAAGTGGAGCAACAGGAGGTGTTGAGACTAAACCAAGAATACTACTAATGGGATTACGAAGGTAAGTCATGCCACTGATCTAAGTCATTACCTTAATTAATAGGAGTGGCAAGTCATCTATTCAAAAGGTGGTGTTTCATAAATTATCGCCAAATGAAACACTCTTTCTTGAAAGTACTAGCAAAGTTGTAAAAGATGGTAAATTAATATTATAAAATTATGTCATTATGATGTTATCTTTACAGACATCAATAACAGTTCATTTGTACAGTTTCAGGTATTATAGTTCCTTTTAATAATGTTTATAATTTGGTATATTAGATTTGGGATTTCCCAGGACAAATTGATTTCTTTGATCCAACTTTTGATTCTGAACAAATCTTTGGTGGTTGTGGTGCATTGATTTTTGTCATTGATGCACAAGATGATTATCGACAAGCTTTAATACGTTTACATCAAACATTAACTAAAGCATTTCAAGTAAATATTATTGTATCTCACCATTTAATTTATTGTTTTATTGTTAACTAGGTCAATCAAAATATTAAATTTGAAGTATTTATCCATAAAGTAGATGGATTGACAGATGATAGAAAATGGGGTAAGTACACTTTAATTAAAGCATGATAATTATATTAATTATGTAGAGGCTCAACGAGATATTCAGTCTAAAGTAACCTGTGACTTAGCTGATGCTTTTCTAGAAGGAGTGTTACGGCCAAGTTTCTATCTTACTTCAATTTATGATCATTCCATATTTGAGGTTGATTAATAATAGGTACATTTTAAATGAGTATCTTGTTAGGCATTTAGTCGAGTTGTTCAAAAGTTAATACCACAGTTACCAACACTGGAAAATCTTTTAAATATTCTTGTTTCTGTGAGTGCATATAGTATGTAATAAAATTAAGTGTTAACATTACTTTAGAATTGTGGATTAGAAAAGGCATTTCTCTTTGATGTTGTCAGCAAGATTTACATAGCAACTGACAGGTTTGTAATGTCTATCTCTTCCTCTTTATTTATAAATGTTTGTAGTTCTCCAGTTGATATGTTGTCTTATGAATTATGCTGTGACATGATTGATGTGGTCATTGATGTTTCTTGTATTTATGGGTAAGGAAATATAAATCAATGACATCATTATGATATCACTCTAAAGATTACGTGATGATATTGAAAGTTGTGCATATGACCAGTACTCTGCCTCTATTATCAAGTTAACTAATGGTACTGTCCTATATCTCAGAGAAGTGAACAGGTATATACTTGCCAAATAGTGGTTACTATTTATTTCTGTGTGAGTAGATTCCTGGCATTAGTCTGTTTAATTAGAGAAGATGTTTTTGAGCGTCAAGGGTTAATCGAATATAATTTCCATTGTTTCAGAGATTCTATACAACAGGTTTTTATTCTAATTATTAGTAATAAATTGAGGATGTTTTAACAATAGGTGTTTGAAGTACGTCGTCATAAGTTACAAGGTCCACTGCAGTCGTTAGGAGGATATCCCAATGATCAATAATATTAATTGGTAATTTCTATGACACAAGGTCTTCCTTACATTTCACTCTAATCACACTAAAATAGACTACATAAATATATCTTGTTACATAACATTCGTTACTATACTTAACTGTGAGTTATTGTTCATTACTTTTAATAATATGATATAAATGAGAGGGTCCACTAAATGGGTGTGGTTCATGTAATGGGTCATTCGTTGTCCAACACGGCTCTTCAACTATATATTGTGTAGTACTATAGATTTGTTGTTAAGAACAATAACGTATTGGTAGCGTACATACAATAAATGGAGGATACTAAGTTGAGAGGTGTGGCTCTTCTGTTGTACTTTGCTTCATAACATGAGGTCTTTTGTGAGGTTTGTACTGTAAAACTAGTTGCTCAAAACTATTATCTGATATATCAAGTTGAGGAAGATTAGTATATCGAGTCACGTGACTTGGAACATTCAACTTCTATAAACAGACACAATTTACAACAACATTTAATGTAAAAATTACTTTAAGTGCTTTTGACTTTGTTCTAGTGTTCCAATGTGTCTCTTTAGTAGTTTTTTGAGGATTTTCTTTTTCTGGAGTTAGATCTAAATCAGATGTAGTGTGAGGAGACATTGGATGAGGAGATGGCAATGGTGGAATGGAGTGAGACAACTCTGTTAAACGCTCCATAATAAAATTCAATTTTTCATATTTAGAACATACGGTATTGATTGGACATCTAAGAACTATTGATGTTGCTAAAGGCTCACAGCAGTCAAAATATGATCATTTGTAAGGTTTTATTCTTTATATATGTAAACAACGAACTAGCTCGTGGATAACAGTAAGAACACAATGTTTGTTCTACTTCTCTCTGCAGTATTAGTTACAGGTAAGTCTTGTTGCAATATAAATTATTTTTTAATGTTTTTTTGCCTAGCTGCTGCACAAAATACAGCCTTTTCTGAATATGGTAAAATTTTTCATCTGGGTATCTTAAAGAATTACAAACACGGCACTTCTGCTACTTGGTTGGAAGTCACAACTCATTTGTCTGAAGTTGTCTTCTTTAATGTGACTTATGGTACAACCACAATTCAAAAACAAACAACATTGTCATCTCCTACATTTGTTACACTACCTATCTCATCCATTGTGACTTCTTCTGGGGAGCGTAATAAAGGAATAAAAGTTACTTCTAGTGGAGTTATTTCTGTTATTACATTTAACTGGGAGGATGGCAGTGTAGGGGATTATTTAGCTTTTCCATGTCATGATATGGGTCAACCTGAATATGAATATTATATTATATCCTCAAGTAGTGTTTATCAAGTACCTGCTCTCTGGAGCCAAGCTTTACTTGTTGGTTGTCATAGTAACACAACTGTAACCATCACTCCATCTCGGTCATTAAATCTGCCACTAGATACACAGGGTGGAAGTCAACTGATCACAGTGAGTGCAGGAACATCACATACAGTCATGCTTCATGAAGGACAAACACTTTACTTTGGTAAACCATATAGTGATATAACTGGTACCAGAGTTGTGTCTAGCAAACCATTGACATTAATTAGTGGTCATGAATGTGGTAATGTTCCAAGTAATACAAATTGGTGTGAGCAGCTAAACCAACAAATACCTCCCATAGTTACTTGGGGAAAAGAATTTTTACTAATTCCATTCCTAGGACGTGAAAGTGGACAGTATTTTAAAGTAGTAGCATCTCAAGATGAGACTGTTGTTAACCAGACATGTCATGGACTTGTTACTAAATATTTAGCTGTTCGAGGTAATAGCTATACATTTTTTGTGAACTCAACAACATTTTGTTATGCATATGCAAACAAACCAATTGCAATAGTCCAATTATCTACTGGTGGCTCCACTGATGGAATAGGTGATCCTATAATGATTTATGTTCAACCAATAGAGCAATACTCTCAAAAGTTTCTGTTTACTACACAAAATACCGACCGATTTGCTAATAGCTATATCAGCATAACAGTGACTCCTACTAACTTTATTGCTGCCAATATTTTATATGATGATGCTCCAATTGCAGGTACATGGACAGCCATATATAATACACAACATGTAATAGTTGGTTATGGATGTCGATTGTCAGTTAACAGTAGTGGATCACATGGTGTCACGCATACTGCTGGTGGTTTGGCTTCTGTGATGGTATATGGATTCAATACTAGCCCAGCAAGAGGCTATGGGTATCCTGCAGGAATCAACTTGACACCTATTGATTATAGTATGTGATTGGCATGATTTTATGGTGTTAAAGAATTTGTTCTTTTATTGCAGAAGTAGTAATTCAGTTTAACAGTTGTGAATACATTGTGATGGAGAACATGACTCAGGTCATTGTAACAATACAACGAAATATTGCTATCCATCCTCTCTCAGTTACTATAGTAACAAAACCAGGCACAGCAAGTAAGTTAACAGTGATACAATCATTTAAACATATGCACTTTCTACAGGTAATACTGACTTTCAACCTTTACACAATGTGGTGACATTTGGTGTGGGTGAAACACACAAAGAGGTGAATGTTACTATCATTAATGATGAGTGGGTGGAACCACCCGAGCAGTTTATAGTACAACTATCTACTGATAATGGACATACTGACACAACTAAAATAATCATCACAGATGATGACTGTAGGTTGTTGTGTGATGTCATTAATATTTAGTGTTGATTATATTGACAGATGTCACAGTTGGTTTTCTTAGCCCTTTGTATCGACAGAATAGCAAAGTGTACTCTCTTCTAGTACGCATATTGAGTGGAGTATTACAACCTGGTTCATCAGCTGTTGTCATAGTACATATTTCTGTTTTACAAGATGGTTAGTAATCATAACAAACTCCATTCTAATAATTTTATTATTTAGGTTCTGTTTATTCAGCTAATCATAATGTCAACTTGACCTATTACATGTACAAAACACAACTTTATTTTGATTTCTCTCGTATTCTGCTTTATAGAGAACTCAAAGCAGGGAGCTTAGTACGGGTTCAATTATTGAAAACAAATAAAGGAAGTGTAAATATAGTTATTGGGCACCATTCCTTCAGTCAAGTGATCACTATTCCATCAACAACATCATCATTGATGCAACTGACATCATTTACTCCATCAAAAATGTCATCTACAAACTCTCCATTATTTACTCTTTTGTCTTCTATGAAAAGACCATTATCAACAAAGCAATCATTATCCAGTAGTAGTAGTAGTAGCAGTTCACAGACGGAAAGAGTTCTACCAACAGTACTTTCTGATACACAAACTGAGTCCAATTTCCTCAATTTGTTGGCAATTGTTTTGGCTTCAACTTCAATTGTTTTCATTATTCTCTTACTTATCATTTTGATTACAATCCTGTTACGTAAGAGACATCATCATTCTACCCCACCAACTTCAGCTACTAATCCTTATGAAGTAGCACCTCCTCCACATCAACTAGAAGAGATATATGACATTCCAACAGCATCAACAGACAATAAAATATACTATGAAGACCTCAAATAAATAATTTTGAACACATTTTTGAACATGCTACAAATAGAAATAAGGTGTTGTTATTTTTGTAATGATGAAACTGCTTTAGAAGCTGCATCAGTTAAATCTTGTGCAGATATAATAGGCAGACCACTGGTTTGAAGTAATCTTCTTGCATCATCCACGTTAGTACCTACCATAATAACTAAGTTACTATCTTTGAAACATGAGCTACCTTCTAGTCGGACAATGAGAGGTAATTGTAACTTTATATCTCTACATGCAGCAATAATTCCATTTGCTATCGTTGCACAGTTTACTATTCCTCCAAAAATGTTAACTAAGATAGCTTTAACCTAACAAGAATTAGAACACATATATACAATAATACAGATGATATACTTGCTGATCTTCAGTGAGTATTTTAAATGCCTCAAATACTTGTTTTTCATTGACTCCTCCACCCACATCCAAGAAATTAGCAGGTTCTCCTTGATGTAATTTAATAATGTCCATTGTAGCCATAGCCAGTCCAGCTCCATTAACTAGTTTTAAGATAAATGTCCATATTTTAAATAGAATTCTTACCAAGACAGCCAATGTTACCATCCATACCAATATAATTTAAATTATGTTGAGTTGCAGCCACTTCACGTGGATCAGTTTCACTAGTATCTTCTTGAGAAAATATCTCCATCTGACGAAATTTAGCATTATCATCAAAATTAATCTTGGCATCAAAGCAAACCACTAAAATGCAAATCACCACAGTAACCATATCAACATCATACCTTGTCCATCAGATGTTTCTCCAAAAGGATTAATTTCTACTTGTGTAGCATCAACACTAACAAATAAATCATAAAGACGTATTATTTGTTCAGTAGCTTGATCTAATGCAGAACCAGTAAATTCTAGATTCTGAGCAAGACTATGAGCTTGTTCAGTTGTAACTCCTTGTGAAATATCTACTGGTATCTAATTCACATTATAATGACATGTCTACAAAAATAATGTGTACTTTGAATATCTTTTCTGGTGTTTGAGCTGCTACTTCTTCAATATCTACACCTCCAGCAGGACTACCAACTAATACAGGACCTTGATAACCACGATCCATAACTATTGCTAAATATGTTTCTCGTGATATATCTAATGCCTCAGCTATCATGACCTAATGCAGAAGAATGGATCTATAGTAATGAAATGGACAGACACCTTTCTAACAAGCACTCCATCTTGTGGAGTTTGTTTTGTGACAAGACGGTGGTTTATCATTTGTTTAGTTAAATCTGGTATGGAGTCCAACATTGTCGTCACTTTCACTCCCCCTTCCAGACCACTAGAGAATGTGCCTTTACCACGCCCACCAGCTAATATTTGAGCTTTCAACACAACCTCAGGTACTCCTATCATATATAGTTAATTAAATATAATAACTAGAATAATAACCTAATTGATGCACAGCCTGCTCAGCATCTTCTGGAGTTTCTGCAGTTTTAAATTTCTGGATAGTAATGCCATACTTTTGCATCAAGTCTTTACTCTGATATTCATGCAAATTAAGATGGCGGACAGGTAACTAAACAATATAAAATAATATCATTCTAAATGTAAGCCTATTACCCCAGAAAATACTTTCAGCTGAGAAAAGCACACAGCTCTATCGAATAGTCTTCTTACTGCAGCCATGCTTAACTGTGACCACACCTATCACATGACTAGCCACACCTACTTTGAGCAGCACTATGTATGGAGGGACAGGACAAGACAATGCTTACCAGCCACTGTTTGGAGAGACAAGGAGAAGAGTATGCACATAATACAGGTCTTACTGAATTATATTATATTTTTAGGACAAGATTATCAACATTGTGTTAGCTGTTATTACAGGGTTTATGGCTACAGTATGTATTAGACATGTTACATATAATCATGATATGTTGATGTAGATAACAGTTGTCATGTCAGTTCTAAGTGGTGTACTTAAACCATCTGGTCGATGTTGTCTTCTTGGTCAGCCAACTGATCGTCATATTTGTGTTTATTTTATGGATATCATATTTGCTTTTGTCATTTTACTATTACTAATACCTCAAGTATTTGTGGTGAGTTAACTGACAGAATAGAATGTTAGTTACTTTATATTATAGGCATTATGGTACAGACGTGGAGAGTTGGAACCAAAGTTTCGTCGCTTGATTTACTATAATGCAGTAGTTACTGTTTTATTGTGTTTGACAGCTAATTTCTACTTTTTTAAAGTTGGTTTTAAAAAGATGCCATCTTGTTCAACTGGTAATAATTTTACAAGACATTAATTGTATATATGTCTATATTCACTTTATGTAACTGTGTTTGAACACAAATAAACAATACTTTTAACTCAATGATCTAATATTTTAAAAAAGTACTCTATTTCTAGTATGCCATCATCAGGTAGATCAGTACAATGGACTGCATTCTCTACTTTTGTGAAACCATAGTGAGCTCGTAATGTGTGTGGGCGGAGATGACGTGCTATTTCAGGATCAGGTGGACCAACAAGCTTTCGAAATGCATCTTGAGCATTTTCACCTGTGATTTCGAGTGCAATACATGGACCAGAAGACAGGCATTCTACCATTTGAGTGTATTCACTAACAACTCCTTTGTAGATCTCATAAAATTCAGCAGCATTAGCTTTCTCTACGTTAAAGAGAGCGAGAGCAGTAACAGACAGTCCTGACTCTTCAATATCCTTTAATATCTTGCCTGTATATCCTAATTTTATAGCATCTGGTTTGATTATACCAAGAGTATTACCAGCTGCATATGTAGCAGTGTTTTGACCATGACGTTGAAGACCAAAGAAATACTCAATCTCTCTGTGTCCAGATGTTATTGAGTCTGAACCATGACATGCATTACGAGTAGAGTCTGTTCCAAATTTTGCTCGTATTGAAGATGGAGCACTTTGTCTGGCCTCACTAGGATCTGTTGGACCAAGAAGAGATCTCCAATGAGACACTGCATTCTCTCCTATCATTTCAAAAGCAATGATGGGACCTTCAGACATGAATTTAACAAGTTTGTTAAAAAAAGGCTTGCCATTATGTTCAGCATAAAATTCAGAAGCTTCCTTTGTATTGAGTGTTACCATTCTCATATTACAGAGAGTGAAACCTTCTTCTAATACAATACTGAGTATGTCGGCCATCTTTGAGATGCAGTCTGGTTTAATAATTCCTAACGTCTTCTCTTTTTTGGACTGGAGTTTTTTTCGAGTAAATTCGTCACCAAAGTCAATGATTTTGAGTTGTCGTGATTGAATGGTAATTACAGATCCCAAAAACAAGTTATCAAGTTGTAAGTTGTTGCAGGATGAACGTTTTAAAAAGAGACGTTTGTTTTTGAGGTCAACCATTTCACATGTTTTATCACTAGGGTAATAAATTAATTGATACTCTCTCTTAAGAGCAGCATGAGGGTCGTACCACTCTGTGACAAAGGAATAACGTTCCTCCATGTTCTAAAAAAACAAACAAAATAAATTTAACAAACAAAAGTTAACTCATACTTTGGAAAACTTATTTGTCTTTTGTTGGATTGTGCTTCTCCAAATGTTGCTATAGTAACACACCGTCGAAGAATACGTACGTAAACGGAAACATTCTGAATTTTACATAGAAATGTAATGGTGAATAAAATAAACCGTTTCCGTATACTATAAGTTTGACCTTTCTTTCAACGAGACTGAAGAATGGAGTCAGCTATGCTAGTTTTCCTTGTATTTCTAGTAGGGCTAGCTCGCAGTGCTGTTCCTGTTTCCTCTGATATGCGTACATTTTCTTCAGCAATTAAAGGTGGAAAAATTTCAGCTAATGTGGAGAAGCTGCTGTATGAACACAACACTGGACAACCTGGTGTAATTACTGAGCAATGGTTTACAGGTATATGGTAACTGTAATGTAATATTACATACAATTATTCTTTTAATGCAGGAATTGGTGTCATGAATGAGAACATGCGTATCAGAATATACATTGATGGTGAGACAGAAGCAAGTCTTGATTTTATGCTTTTATTAGCTCATGGTATTGGATTTAGTGAAGCAGATGATGTTCAATACATTCCTTGGGGTACTAAAAGACTAGCACATGCTGCTGATGGAGGTATCTATAACACTTATCGAATCCCTTTTTATAAATCAGTGAGGATCACTGCAACTCATCCTCAGGGTGGACAATTTTTTTACATAATTAGAGGAGTCGAGAACTATCCTTTAATTTTAGGAGACCTACTTTTGCCTAAAACAACACGACTCAAATTATACAAGAATGTAAATGTTGCTTTAAAACCATATGACTTTATTGTCTTGTCTAATGTCACTGGGTCAGCTGGTGCTGTATTTCTAGTTACACTTGCTGCAAATAGCTCCGATTATAATTATTTAGAAGCTTGTATGAGAGTCAATATTGATGGAGGATCTACAATGTTTCTCTCGTCTGGAACTGAAGATTTCTTTTTGTCTGCATATTATTTTAATCGTGGTCTCTATCATATGGACAATGCAGGTTGTACTTTTAAAGAAGGCAAGGGTGGAATATCAGCTTATAAACTATTCGAAAATGATCCTCTTTTATTTAGTCAATCACTACAGTTGTCATGGCGATGTGGAGAGATGAGTAATGGTCAAACTGGATGTCCTTCTGATTATCCTCCGCCCCATTTTGATAAGGAGGAGCGTGTGAACTTTGCACCTCAACTTGCTGACACTGTAGTGACCACTTACACTTGGGTCTATGAATGGTAAATTTAATTCATAGATTGTGTATTGTGAGCCACACCCATACTTTGTTGATGCAGAATATTTTGAAAAAAGTTTTGTATTTTGACAGTATGGCTATAATTTTGTTATTACTTTATCTATTGTTGCATAATATTGGTAAGTTGTGTAATTAATGTTTTATTGTTGAAATCCAACGATTGCCTATAGCTTTGGGAAGTCGAGACTTCTATTTTGGAGGATTGAGAAATAAGGAAGATGATGCTGACTCATCAATGTTAACTTTGCTTGTAATCAATGAGGAAGCTTTTTCAATATCTGTCACAGTGGAACAATTACAAGGACATTTTGTTACTCGAAATATTTCTGCTCTTACTGGTGTTGAAATCCTATTACCAACCGAAATTAGAGTTACAAATAGTAGCTATTCTCAACGACACAAAGGTATTCGTATTCAGTCTACAGGAAATATAGTAGTGACTGCTTTGAGTAGTAAACAGAATAGCTCGGATGCATTTAAAATCTACCCAATGTTGTCACCTCACCCTCAAATTTTTGTAGAGTATGTCTATTATGCTATGGCAACTGGTAGTAGTAGTGGTACAGAGTCACCTTACTGGAGCCAAATATTGCTAATTGGAAGTCGAGACAATACTACCATTAGAATTAGTCCATCTCAATCGATTAAAATTCCTCAAAATTTGCAAGATACAGGAAATAACTATGTAACAATTGATATGGGTGGTCTATACACTGGAATTTTACATGAAAAGCAATCATTTCTTTTTGGTGTGGCAGGTGGGGATTTGACAGGAACTAAAATCATATCTGACAAACCTTTGGCTGTTTTTAGTGGTCATGAGTGTGCTGACTTTGGTCAAGGCTCTTGTAGTTTTATGGCTGAACAAATCCCTCCAATTGGTTATTGGGGTAGAGAGTTCATACTTTCTCCATATATAGCAAATGAGTACATAGTGTTGGCTAGTGTGAGCAATACTATGCTTAATAGAACTTGTACCAATGGTTTTAGGAATACCACTACTTTATCACATGAAGGAAACTGGTACCAATTCAGTAATTTAGCATTCTGCTCTTTAATTGCTGATGTGCCTGTTTTAGTCAGTGCAATAACAACAGGAGACCACCCTTTAATGACGTTGGTAACACCAATTGAACAATATGAATCTAACGTTAGCTTCAAGCCATATTCTTGTGCAACAAATAATTCCATTGTACTAGCAGCTTATACACAATTCATTGACACTGCAAATATCCTTTTCAACGGAAATCCACTACATGATAATGGTACAACATTTTTCCCAGGAGTAGGCTATACCTTCCATATTGTATTACGAGATATGTCAAGGCAAGTGATTAACTCAGAATTTGGTGTAGGAGTCTCCTTTTATGGAGAAAGTGAAGTATGCTGGTATGCATATACACCTGTTTGGAGATTAACTCCATTATCAGGTAAGTTCAGTAGATCTCATCAAATTATTTTAAAATTTACTTTATAGTACCTAATGTTACATTTGCAAAGCCAAATTTTGTGGTGTCTGAAAATGAAAGATTCGTTGTCTTACAAGTAAACAGAACAAGTGTACTGGATATAAAGACATTTGTAACTCTTATATCTTTAGACAACTTCACATCTGGTAAGCTGATTTGTATTACTTTAAACTTTTATTTTTTGTTAAGATTTCCAATTCATTGATGAAGTTGTAACGTTTGAGGTTGGTGAAGTGTACAAGGAAGTGATTGTTAATATTGTTAATGATGAGTGGGTGGAACTGCCTGAGCAGTTTATTGTACAATTAATACCTTCATCAATAGCTGCCATTGATCCAATTGATACTGCATTGGTAACTATAATGGATGACGACAGTAAGTACTTGTTGATTAATAATATTGTTATATTTTAATTCTTAGGTCTTGTTGTGGGTTTATCACTTATGACATATACACCAATGTCATCATTATTAACAGTGAGAACAAGTATTACAAGTGGTATGATGGCACCAGATCAATTATTGAGCTTAATATTAACTGTTTCTCTTAATGGTAGCAATTCATTTAATGTTAGTTTCTCCTTGTCGTATTTAGCAGTGAGCCATACTCTTGTGTTTAATTTATCTCGTGTCAACTCATTGTGTTTAGTTGCCATTAGTCAGTGTATAGTGGCTACTTATTTAACATCAAATGTGACGTATTACAATGTAACTATAGACCCAGCATCTCTCAACAATTCTCTTAGTAATATTGTTGAACTAGATGACTTGTCATGTAATTTTGTCTTTGGCGAATTCACCCAACAATCTCTCCTCATATTGTCTTGTGTAGCTGGTTCACTAGCTTTACTGTGCATACTTTTTGCTGTATTTAGTATTATTGGATGTGCTATGACATATCATACAAAAAGAAAATGGACTATTGGTGGTGCTCTTAATAAACTTTACTTTCAAGATGATGCTATTTCACTCTCAACAACAGATCCTGAAACGTATGAATTAATGAATCGTCTTGGAGAAAGAAAAACTGCCACATTAGCTATTAATGATGATAAGGAGTATAATCTTTAAACTAATTTATCATAAGTTTGTTATGTATCATATCTTTTGTTTACAATGTGATATGCTTGTGGTTATGGTTTAGTTTGTGTGTAAACAGTGAAATTCTAAAAAGTGATACTAGTAATAATGTGGTTTATACAAACCACTAATTGAACCTGTTATATGCAAACAACATACCTGACATAACGCGTCGCTGTTCTAATATAACATGTTAACAAAACACTCATTCATAGAGTGCTGCATATCCTTATCCTCTATCAGTTATTGGAATTTAATTTTAAGAGATGCTTACTCTGTTCTTTTTGGTTTTGTTGCTCTCTTCAGGTAAGAACTGTCTATATTGTTTATAATCATGATCTCTACAATATAGGAGCTCTGTGTGATAATATTACTTATATCTTTGGTATACCTAAGAACTATCAACAATCTTCTACTAATGCAAAGATCATTATCTCCACTACAGCTGAACACAATGTATCTTTTACTGTGCTATTGAGATTTGATGAAATATTAGATTCTGGATATGTAAATACAAAAAATCCTGTCCACATAACAATTCCTCATCAATTTATTGCTAATAACTACAGCTATGCTAACAGATATAAAGCCATTGCTGTAGAAACTTCAGAAGATGTTTCTGTGATTGCTCTAAACTCTCTTTTTATACCCAATACAGGTGCCTCAACAGGAGTCTTTCGAGTTTTACCGCATCAAAATCTACTAGTGAAGGAATACGAGTATTTTGCAGTGAGCTCAAAATCTCCAAGACCAGACCTATCCAGCCTCTTATTACTTGTTGGTTGTGAAGATAGAACTGTCATAGATATAAAGCCATCAGTCAACGTGCTACTACCTAATGATACTCAAAATAATACTTCTAATGTGATTGAAGTTAAAGCTGGTACAGTCTATAGAACAATACTTCATCGTTTACAGACATTGTTGATAAGTAGTCCAGGAGGAGATCTAAGTGGTACACAAGTTATCAGCGACAAACCACTTTCTGTTATTAGTGGTCACGAATGTGCTAATGTACCAGAAAATATTAAAGGGTGTGATCAAATTCTAACACAAGTACCTCCTACAGTGACATGGGGTAAAGAATTCTTATTAGTTCCCTTTGAAGGTCGTAGGGAAGGTCAAACTTTTAAGATTGTGTCAGCTAAGGAAGAAACTGTCTTAAGACATGGTTGTAGTAATGTTGGAACAACCAGCACTATCAATATGACAAATAGTGGTGATACATTTGAACTCCATACCAGTAGTTATCAAACCTGTCACTTGATGGCTACCAAACCTATTCTTGTCGCTCAGTTTAGTTTGGGTTATGATACAGATAAAGTTGGTGATCCTGCTGTTATGATAGTCCCACCCTTTGAACAATATGTTAATGAAGTGACTTTTACTTCTCTCCAATCAGATGATTTTTCTCAGCAATACGTAACACTGGTAACATTAACTCAAAACTTTCATCCTAAATCTATTTTATTGGATAATGAACCAATGCATTGTGAATGGAGTTTCACTTTTACTGCCGATTACTCATCTGTATTAGGTTATACTTGTAAATTGGAGCTAAGACCTGGTCCACATAACATTGTACACAGTGAACCAAATGGTAAATTAGCTGTGATGGTGTATGGTTTTAACAGTGGTGACTACAAAAGACAAGGTTATGCTTATAACACAGGATTGGCTATGATTCCTTTAAATACAGGTATATCAAAATGATTGTTATCATAGGTATACAGAATAAGATATATTTATATGCTTAATTTTTAACTAAATTACAGGAACCATAGCCTCACAAAAGATGAAGGAGCATGCGAAAGAAGCAAAAACAGCTGTAGTGAATGACCATAATAAGGAAATATGTAATTATATTCATAATGAGTAGGTTGCCTGCAGGCATTTACATACAATACGTCTCTGTTTTCATAAGCGAGTATTTTCAACATGATTAGCGTAGGAATGTTATAGCACCTCATTTAACTTTCTTGTACAAACTTTAAATTATAAAAACTATTGCAGTATTTTAGACAAACTTTACCGGGGCATTTCCCAAGTAATAAATACACTATGATAATAATGATTTATAATTACTTCTTGCTATAGATATAAAAGTCAACTTTACATCAACTCATTACATAGTTCAAGAGAATGAGAGTGTAGTGAGTATAAACCTGAGGAGATTGCCAAATGGAATTGATACAAAATTAAGTGTATTACTAATAACTGCGAGTAGTACTGCAGGTGAGGGAGGATACAATATTAATACAATGTATGATAACATTAACACTAAGATGACTTACATTGTGTGACATAAAATGAGATTTTTTATAATAATTTTGTTTAGTATCTGGTGTGGACTTTCAACCTTTACATGAAGTGGTGTCATTTGGTGTGGGTGAAATACATAAAGAGGTGATAGTTAATATCATTAATGATGAGTGGGTGGAACCACCTGAGCAGTTTATAGTACAACTAAAAAGTATGGATGATATGTCAATAATAAGGAAAGCAACTGTTACCATTAAAGATGATGACAGTAAGTGTGTAATGGTTAATGTCATCATGTTTTATTATTATGTAGTAATTAATATTGGATTTATAATACCCAATAATACAATAATTTCAAAGACAGACGTTCTACAAGTCGCTACACTAAATGGAATACTTCAATCAAATGTTTTAGTCAAAATGGACTTGAGTGTGGCATTTATTTCAGGTATGTTGACATCATGTATGTAACTTGATAACAATGTTATGTTTTGTAGGTCATCTTAACATGACATCACAATCTCATCATATAACTATTTCTGATAGTAACAATAATGTATCAGTTCCAATACTAGGTTATAATATGAGTACTCCTGTTACTGTGTTGGGTATTCTTACAATAGCAGATCAAGATCTTTCTGTTAAAGTTTATCCTAGCATTACGTCATTAGTCATTAGTCCAACTATGTCGTCATCATATACCATTAGCTCCTCCCAAACTATAGTTGCCCCGTCATTAAGAGATAGTTCATCCATTTTACCACTTACTATGAAAACCATTTCTACTGCAATTTCATCAAACACGATTAAAAGTTCATCAACCTATAATATTGTATCTACTTCAAGACCCCCTTCAACTATTATGGTTAGAACTCCATCATCTGCTGCGCTTACACATAAAAATTGGGATGATGTTATTATTGCAGTTCTTCTATCTACTGTTTGTACAGCTCTTGTCGCTATTGTTATTGGTTTGATTAGTTGTTATGGATCATATCGCTATGGACAAAGAAATGGATATCGAGTAACTAAAGGCAATTTTAATATTATGGAAACAGAAACATATCTTGTACAATCAGTTAGTATGTAATTTATAAATGTTTTCATTGTATTATAAAATTTTGTTATTTTCTTGTTGTATTTTTGTTAATGTTTATGCAACTATCTGTCATATGTCAATTAGTAGGAAGTGCAATTTGTATTGAGTAACAGAGTCCAAAGATAATTAAAGTTTTTTACATAGTTTACATTATTATTATTACTATAAGACACGTTGTACATGATATTGTCAGTAAAGATGTTTACTCTGTTCTTTTTGGTTTTGTTGCTCTCTTCAGGTAAGAACTGTCTATATTGTTTATAATCATGATCTCTACAATATAGGAGCTCTGTGTGATAATATTACTTATATCTTTGGTATACCTAAGAACTATCATCAATCTTCTACTAATGCAAAAATCATTATCTCCACTACAGCTGAACACAATGTATCTTTTACTGTGTTATTGAGATTTGATGAAATATCAGATTCTGGATATATAAATACAAAAAATCCTGTCCACATAACAATTCCTCATCAATTTATTGCTAATAACTACAGCTATGCTAACAGATATAAAGCCATTGCTGTAAAAACTTCAGAAGATGTTTCTGTGACTGCTCTAAACTCTCTTTTTATACCCAATACAGGTGCCTCAACAGGAGTCTTTCGAGTTTTACCGCATCAAAATCTACTAGTGAAGGAATATGAGTATTTTGCAGTGAGCTCAAAATCTCCAAGACCAGACCTATCCAGCCTCTTATTACTTGTTGGTTGTGAAGATAGAACTGTCATAGATATAAAGCCATCAGTCAACGTGCTACTACCTAATGATACTCAAAATAATACTTCTAATGTGATTGAAGTTAAAGCTGGTACAGTCTATAAAACAATACTTCATCGTTTACAGACATTGTTGATAAGTAGTCCAGGAGGAGATCTAAGTGGTACACAAGTTATCAGCAACAAACCTCTTTCTGTTATTAGTGGTCACGAATGTGCTAATGTACCAGAAAATATTAAAGGGTGTGATCAAATTCTAACACAAGTACCTCCTACAGTGACATGGGGTAAAGAATTTGTATTAGTTCCCTTTGAAGGTCGTAGGGAAGGTCAAACTTTTAAGATTGTATCGGCTAAGGAAGAAACTGTCTTAAGACATGGTTGTAGTAATGTTGGAACAACCAGCACTATCAATATGACAAATAGTGGTGATACATTTGAACTCCATACCAGTAGTTATCAAACCTGTCACTTGATGGCTACCAAGCCTATTCTTGTCGCTCAGTTTAGTTTGGGTTATGATACAGATAAAGTTGGTGATCCTGCTGTTATGATAGTCCCACCCTTTGAACAATATGTTAATGAGGTGACTTTTACTTCTCTCCAATCAGATGATTTTTCTCAACAATACATAACAGTTGTGACATTAACCCAAAACTTTTATCCTAAGTCTATTTTATTGGATAATGAACCGATGCGTTGTGAATGGATTCTCTTTTTTACTGCGAATTACTCATCTGTATTAGGTTATACTTGTAAATTGGAGCTAAGACCTGGTCCACATAATATTGTACACAGTGAACCAAATGGTAAATTAGCTGTGATGGTATATGGTTTTAACAGTGGTGACTACAAAAGACAAGGTTATGCTTATAACACAGGATTGGCTATGATTCCTCTAAATACAGGTATTACAATGATATTAATTATTTGTATTTACTTTGTGCTATAGATATTAAAGTCAACTTTACATCAACTCATTACATAGTTCAGGAGAATGAGAGTGTAGTGAGAATAAATCTTTGGCGACATGAAGATCTCAATATAGTACTTGATGTATTAGTTGAT
This sequence comes from Xestospongia muta, assembly GCA_963693285.1. Classification (NCBI taxonomy): domain Eukaryota; kingdom Metazoa; phylum Porifera; class Demospongiae; order Haplosclerida; family Petrosiidae; genus Xestospongia; species Xestospongia muta. The sequence goes on from OY848931.1 coordinate 2,295,257, forward strand.
GTAGTTGATATGAATTCTTGTGAGTACAACACAATGAGTAATTTGTTCATATCTTGTGAAACATACTACCCACATACGTAACCATTATCGGGTTATCTGTTGTAAACATGTTTTCAATGACAATACTATTATTATATTTGTTTAGTATCTGGCGTGGACTTTCAACCTTTACATGAAGTGGTGTCATTTGGTGTGGGTGAAATACACAAAGATGTGATAGTTAATATCATTAATGATGAGTGGGTGGAACCACCTGAGCAGTTTATGGTACAACTAAAAAGTATGGATGACATGTCAATAATAAGGAAAGCAACTGTTACCATTAAAGATGATGACAGTAAGTGTGTAATGGTTAATGTCATCATGTTTTATTATTATGTAGTAATTAATATTGGATTTATAATACCCAATAATACAACAATTTCAAAGACAGATGTTCTACAAGTCGCTACACTAAATGGAATACTTCAATCAAATGTTTTAGTCAAAATGGACTTGAGTGTGGCATTTATTTCAGGTATGTTGACATCATGTATGTAACTTGATAACAATGTTATGTTTTGTAGGTTATCTTAACATGACATCACAATCTCATCATATAACTATTTCTGATAGTAACAATAATGTATCAGTTCCAATACTAGGTTATAATATGAGTACTCCTGTTACTGTGTTGGGCATTCTTACAATAGCAGATAACAAGTCATCAGTTTATATAAAACTCTATCCTAGTGTTATATTACTAGATGGAGGAGCTGTTTCAATGTCTAGGAAAACTTACCAGTCTACCTCAACTATTGTAGCTGCTACTCCTCCTCTGGCAATTTCAATACACACTCAAATAAACTGGGACAACATCATTGTTGCTGTCATAGTGACATGTGTTACTACTACCTTAATTGCTATCATAATATGTACCATTGGCTGTTATGTTGTATACAAGCGTAGACAGAAGTGTATCCAAACAACTGTTGTATTAGATTAATAATTATTGTTTTTGTTTTTTTATGAATCGTTTTCTTTGTTCATCCTAAGCACTGCTCCTGGATTAGGATAAGGTCTCATTTGAAATAAAGGACCATTAGCTGTTGTGTCAACACCAGTTTTAGCTTCTCCTTTTTTTACCAAACCTGTACTCCATGTCCCTCTAAGCAGAAATAAATAGATTACTGGAAGTTATGATGTCACAAACCTTGGTGTATCAGAGTAGGATGCTGGGTCCATAGGATCAAGTTCATCATCAACTGGTTCTAATAAAAACTTCATTACACAGAAGAATTGATAACATGGCATACTGTGTTTCTTCTTTTTAGAAGGAGGTCTTTTAAATACTTTACGTTGAGTTTTTTCATCCTGGAGAACACTATCAACACATGTTGTCATGACAACATATTACCTGTAACTTTGGCTTTTTATTAGTGTAAGTAGCTATAAAGATAATATAATAATAATCTTGTGATACATTAACTGACCTTCTGATGGTGGATACCAAGACACTTCATTTGTTTTAATATTCCAAAAATAATAATGACCTCTATAGACAATGTAACAATTATAATAATAATAATTATAGGCATTATTACGTTGTATCATCCATTATCTGACGCCAATCTGAAGGTAAAATCAGTTGGGATTCTGATGTTGGGTTGGTTGTTGGTGCCTAATTGTAATATTACAACGTTAACATCACTGACTTTCTCTCACCTTTTGACCCCATCTTTCTCTGCAGTAGTCACTGCACTCATGGTAAGGATTGCTGGTATTCGGACAGTTGGTATCTACAATGTATCATCAAGTGTTCTAGCAGCTAAAATAGTCTACTAACCCGAGCTAGTCTCTGGCAGTAATCCTCTTTTTAACAACCTCGCCTGTAAAGCTGGAGGTAAGGACATTATTATGAATGGGCGTGGTTATAACTTATTATTATTCATGATAATTATAATTGTCTGAAAACACAAATCAATACATAGTAGTTTCTGAGATATAAATTAATGAAGTGAAAGCTAAATAGCCAAAAGATCTGTCTGTTTCTAAAGGACTACAAAGAATGGATCAATATATGAACGTTGTATACTTACCTGGTTGCATTTTTCATTAACTGACATCGATCTATAAAGAAAATTGTTACATAATAATGATGTAATATGTATTACTTGATGCTTTGAAGTGTAATCTAACATATCCATTTGACCTAACTTTAGGAATACAAGGTAAAGTAGCTTCATAATATAGACCTGGTGAACTAATCTGAAGCTATAAAGAAGACACTAATATAATTATTAATAATATTAATCAACTAACCCAACTGCGAGAAGATATAGTTTGTTTGTTAGCATAGTTTGAACTACATTTCCATGTTGAGCTCCAATTTATAGTACCAGGTTTACCAAGAAATCCCATCCTAATAATAACTTGTTTTGGTTGATAGTCCATAACACGAGTAGTATCATATTCCATTGTAAACATATAATTACATGGTACAGATGACGGAATAGGTAGCATAATGTACTTGGATTTAGTTGGATAAACAGTCATGGCTTGTCGTACTTGAGATAGTTTGACAGGAACTCTTTTCCCTGTTCTACCTTCATATTTTGAAAATGTTGGTGGATTTTTGATTGCAAAGAGGAAAGACTGTAGAGGTGTATTTTGGTATCGAGTAGAAAATTGATAGGATGACACATAGAGGCTATAGGGTGTCATTGAAAGACTTTGTGGTGATGAAGACCAAGGCAATGGAGTGACTTCTTTAACAGAATTGTGGTCTTGCATGGCTGCCCAAGATGACTTAATTGCTGAGTTTTTTGTGCCCATTATCCTAAAAAATAACAAGTAACTTTAACAATTATATTAGGAGACTTACATCAGACGAACAGTTATCGTGCAATTACAAACATTAAGCAATGCAATTGTTACATTAGTGTCTACAATTACAGCCTCTCCAACAATTGGTTGACTTCCAAGGCTTGAAGTAATAAAACATGGACAGTTTGATCTCATATATTGTCCTCCATCAATTTCAATATGAAGGCGTGATCCATTCGACAACTTTCCTAAGAGAGCATACATTGTTGCTTCAGGAGTAGCAGGATGACCTGCATTGTAGCGAAATTGACAATCATTACATTTAGAAGTACCCTATAATGGTACATGTTAATATATGTGTTTTTGAGAGTGATAACATACCTTGTAATCAAATAACAACCTGTGTATGATTTTTCCTGGATGTCTCAATAAAGCAAATGTACTCATCATTAAGGGAAATGTACGATTAATGTAATAGCTTTGTTTTGACATTTCAGCTGAATTTGACTTGATGTTGCTTTCAGTTATTGCCACAGGAAGAAACATGTTATATTTTACTAAAGCATATGCATTGGTTGTTTCAATAGCATTCAAAAGATTCTATACAAAGAAAATTTGTTCACACAGACACTTAGACATAGAATTAACCTCTGGTGAAGCACTTCTATCAAAAGCATGAAAGTCAATGAAATCTAACAGCTTCTTCTTAGCTGCAGTATCAATTAAGGGTTTCATGTAAGTGTACCACATCATCAAGGACTTCTTTCTATAGTGGTAACCACAATGTGTAGAGAACAAGTTTTTCTTAAAAGGCACACTTATGATGAATACATTTAATGAACCACGTAATGGTTTTTACATGTTGTCAACATGTTATTTTTTGTTCATGCAACAATTCAAGTCTAATAGTAAATGATCTCATACTTTGTTTGAAGGTAGTCTGTGGAAGGAGAACTGCTTACCTATATAATTAATAACAAGATATGAAATTATTTTATCATTCTTACTGGACCTCCAATTCTAATATTTGGCCAGTTGGCTTTAATCAATTTCGAGGTTGAAACAAAGAATTTTGCATAATACGATCCATTTTTCCCATCCTTACAGAATGTCTGACATAAAAATATTATAATATGATAATGGACAATTTATATTCACCGAGTCAGGCTCATTCCAAATATGAATGATATCAATATTTGGATCAGCTTTGAGAGCTAGACTAAGATAGCCTGTGATTAAAGTTGTCCACCATTGAAACATTCTTTGATCATTGTTGTTATTAGATTTAGGAGTACCTCCTCTATTCCAACAATTTTCTTTTTCACAAAAAGGAGTACAACCTTCCAAAGGATTTCTAATAAAGAGGAAAGGTAGTGCTCCAGCCTTCCTAATTCCTCTTGCTTTGAGAGTTAGAAAGTCTCCAGTACGTTTATATCTTTTATAAGCACTACCAGAACTAAACCACTCTTGCAGAGTCGATGTTGTCATGGAATATTCCCCAGTTGGTAGCAATGTACTTAATGTTGTGCCAAAGCCAACAGTATCTATGTTATGATCCGAAAGAAAATGTATACCTTCCTCTGATGCAAAATCGTACACTCCATTATAAGCCCTACATAAAAAATAATGTAAGTTGAGCAAGTGAAGTAACTGACGTCAAACCAAACACAGAAGGAACAGTAGAAATGCCATCTACTTCTTCAAGAGTATTTGCATATACGGATACGTATACTTTATTATTTCCTCCATAAAATAAATCCTCTGCTTCGAGGCCAGTAGTACGGGCCTTGAAACAAAGAAATAGAAGCAGAAAGAGAAACATTCCAATCGAGTTGACTCGTGGACATGACATGGAATTTTTATATAACACAATCGAGCCACGCCTTTTCTGATGAAGATACGCCCCCTTTTAAGTACAAGAATGCCTGGAAAAAACATCGCTGGTATTTTTCTACTATATTCTGTAAAGACCTAATTTGGTTTTCATCTAGGTGTGTTACCAGTCGGTTGGGAGCGGTGTGAGACAACTCAAGGCATTCCCTTTTATAAGAAGTAAGTTAATTCATTCATTAGTAGCTTTGTTATTTTGCAATGGTGTAGCCATGAAGATCAGCTAACTCAGTGGGACCATCCGTTACTATTTCAATTGTTTAAAAAGCTAGGTGACTTTTTCAATATAATTTGTGTATATTAATAATAAAATATAGAGTCATTTCAGAACATCAAGTATGCTGCATACAGAACTGGAATGAAACTCCGTTCTTTACAAGCCTTGACTAACTGTTAGTATTCCACAGGAAATTTTGTTGTCCATTTCTTATACTGTAGTACATATGATTGATGGAAGCGTTCTTGATGAGATGTTAACAGATCTTGGCTTTGATGAAACAAGCACTTTGTTTGTCTCTGAAGTTGAAGCTCTTTTTTCCAAGCTGTTTTCAAATGTAGTTAACCTTGATTCATCACTTATAGAGCAATCTACTGAACTATCATTGAATTGGGCTCTGAAGTGTTATGACAGGTTAGAATCTTCTATATTCTTTTACATGCATGTCTTTACAACACACAGTGGTCGCACTGGTCAGGTTTTGCTTAGGTCCTTAAAAATAGGACTGATATTACTGTCAGCAATGGCTCCTGAAGATAAATATATAGGTGAGGAGGTAGCAGCACTTTAACGGTTAGTTTGCTATCTTTGCATAGGACTATTCAACACAGTATCAACCAATAATCGTACCATGTCTAAAAATGATCTTGCAAGTTTGCTTTCTGATATGTTAATGGTAAGAGAGGCTTACTGTTATATTTTGATATCTTTGTAAGTTACCAGATTGTTTGGGTGAAAGTGGTACATTTAGCAGTAAAGACATACTTGGATCTGTTGAGTCTTGTGTAAGAGATGTCAATGAGAAAGTAATAGCATTCAGTATCTCAATGTTATTTTAGCTACATACTGAAGAGAATTTAACTCGAGAAAATTATATATGTTGGATGAGAAAAGAACCTCAACTTTTAGTGTGGCTTCCTACTCTACATAGAATTGTGACAGCTGAATCAGGTACACTACAATGTAATGTATGCTAATGAGATAATTGTTTAGTGAAACATGAAGCAAAGTGTACTGTGTGTAAAGCTTATCCCATTTTGGGTTTACGATATCGTTGTTTAAAATGTCTTAACACTGATCTCTGCCAGGTTAGCTAGTAGAATCACTTACTTTGATGTAACAACCATCTTTAGAGTTGTTATTGGACACAGAGGAGCACACGTGTTCACAAATTCACACATCCTGTCAGAGAATATTGCACGACTGTTAGTTTTATAAATGTCACTATACTTCAGTGTCCTCTTATAACAGACTACCTCTGGAGATGATGTGAAAGATTTTGTTAAGCAGATGAGGAACAAGATTACTCGTCAATATCGTCGTCATGGTCCAAAAAAGACTTATTTGTCACAAATGACATGTAGTGCAGATAACAAAGAAAGCTCTTCAGAGTCATTTGCTCAATTACATGTTAGAGTAGCTGGACTAGCTTCAAAGTAAGTCTTTGCGTTATCAATGTTGATGTAGGATTTAACACATTAGACTTTCAGAGAAAGATGATTCTGAAGTTAACAGCAGGTAAGTGTATATATAATAATTTTTTAAAGAATTTCTAGACCAATGTCTTCTAGCTCTAGTAATTCCTGCAATAATGATGACACAGTAAGTTGTATATGTTGTAATGTTGAATTTCATTCTTAGTACTTAGACTTTTAGTAGGCAGTATTTAGCAATCATAGATGGCTTGCAACAAGAAAAAAAGTGAGTCAGAAATCTATGTTCTACATTTCATACTTCAACAGACAGCTAGAGGAACAGCTACTACTACAGCATCAAACACATAGTACTACAAATAGTGAGGCAGCAACTATTGTTATATAATAATTGCTCTAATTACATAGGTGGCAACAAAACAAGTGCATCTTCTGTGAAACAAATAGTTAGCTCTATCGATATTTTGTCATTTAATTTTAACACGAACTATCTAGTTTGATGTCAAAGTTTCATCAATAACAGGAGGTTTGTCTGTCTCTACATTGGATGATTGGGCATTTGTCTTGGGTGGAGAGGAAGAGAGATTGCAAGAGATGACAGATTTATTACTTAAAATGTTTGTTGGTCAAGGCAAGTTAAATCTGTTACTTGTATTGTGCTATCAAGTCTGCTATAGACAGCAGTTACCTGCCAGAAGCTGCTCTACTGGGTGCTGCTCAGGAAGTTGAAAGAGCAATGTCATCATTTACTAATGAAGTTGAAATATCTGTTTATAACATGTAGATGTAATTAAGAGTTGGACAACCCATTATATACCTTTTCTTTAGTGACATTATATAGTAGTTCAAAGATATTACATTAATATTACTGCTCTTAAATATTGCATTCATCTAAAAAAGTGATAATCCCCTTTGTTAATATGAAATAGCTTGAAATGTTTATGAAGTTAGAGTTATATTCCTTGTTAATTGCATTAATATTACTGCTTTTAAATGTTTCTTTAATTCTTTCTTCATAACTGTCACTCCTTTCATTTGCTTAAAGAACTTTTTTGAATTTTTTGATACAAAGTTAACATTTCAACAGTACTTAAATAGCTATTAATGTAATCAGTATGGAAATAGTCTGGATTTTAGCAGTTGTCTATTCTGATAACATTTATGTTCACAGTAGTTTTAATATGATTGATTTAAATGTATTTATGTATCAGAATCTGAAAGTACAGTTCCAACACCAAATGGCTCTCTTTGTTGTGCCATTTATTGAACGACTTATCATTTTTATAGATGTAATTACTACTTGTAATGTGACTCCTATAAAATTATCAAATGGGACTTATCTGGCCAGTTATAGTATCCAAGTATGATAACTTATTATAATAACATAATATACCAATATTTTTTCCAGACTGTGTATTTTCTATTACCACTATCAATATCCAGTAATTTAACTCATAGTAATAGAAGTAGCATAGTTTTTGATGGAAGTTTAACTGACGTTGTTGATAGTATAATTGTTGGAAAAATAATTATGGATATAGTCAGAAAACAGAAGTGGATAATGAATTTGGCCTTAGGATATGATTGTAGAAGTCTCCTATATAATTCACCAGATAAAACATTTTGTAAGCTAAATTATAAGTTAATTAATTTTTTACCATTTTAATGTTCCATTAGCCATATTTCAAACTCAAAGAGGTAGTTTAAGCATCACAGACTCTACTACTGGAGAATTTTGTTTTACTTGGTATTTTCTTGTGGGCAGTAAGGCATAAGGATGTTATATTAAATATAACTCAATTATAAGATATTATAGTGGTTATGTTATCATTAACAAAACATCAGTAGATACCAGTACTGCTAGTAAATGTGTGACAGGAATATATACCAGTAACTATAATGTGACATTTTATGATATGGATGAGAACTATAATATTTACATGGAGGAATATGCTGTTAAGATAACTCATCAACCTGTAATTGGTCTATCCGCTCCTACTCTGTTTATATCAACCTCAATGTCAAGCTTAAGCAGTTTTGCATTTTTATATTCATCACCTACAACCTGCACTTATTGTGATAGTAAATATATATATTTATTAAATACTACTACTATTACTACTATAAATAGTGGGGAGCACCAATCCACTAAGTCTGTGGCCAGTATATATTAGTGGTATGTTCGTCTACATGATGTTATTATTCCATGTGAGTTCTCTTGTAGTAGTTGTAATGTTATTGTTATGGTAGCTATAAATATAATCAGTAAGTTTGATAAACTAGTAATGAATAGCATGTTTAAATCTTATTAAGTATTAGGGATATTGATTTGTTCAAAAAGGCAGACAAAAAATGCACTTCGTGATGAAAGCATAACAAGAGTCTTGGCATCTAATATTATCATCAAATTTTATAGAAATTGTCAACAGGTGATCATACGCAGATTTAGTATACTGTTCTAAGTGGTAGCATGTTTGTGTATAAAGGAAGTGTTCTTGTTTACAATTATATACTCATTTGTTTAATGGAATAGTTTGTACACACATCTGATGAGATATTGTCAGATGACATTTTATGTGTGATCAATTATCGACACATTTTTTTCATTATTATTATCATAGCTTGTTTAAAGGGTCAATGTGGTGTTGCACTTCAGCATGCAGGCAAATATGTACATTGGTGCACATACACCAAGAATATTGTATACAAAAACAATATTAAAACATTTTAATAACTACAAAAGTACCACAAGCACATGCTAACTGAAATCCACTTGTGTAACAAAGCACACAAACACAATAGTAAATCACCTAGACTGGTCTTCAGCCTTGATGTGTGCTAACAAAGTTGACTTGCCTGTACACTAAGTGTGCCTATGGTCAGAAGAGTGTAGCATTTATGATGGCAGTCTAATTTTACTTTTGAATTTAGATGCAAGAAAGGACTGAGCGAGGAGAGTTGAGACCCAATATAAGACTCTATTCTAGTTCTTAAGGTCAAATTATCTATGTTTGGTGCATGTGCTATCACTCTGTTTCATACCTAAACATGTACATGTATTACTAGTGTTTACTTATCTACTATCAGGCTGACGTTTCTGAGGATGACACCCAAGAACAGATAAAATCCTTACCGCCAGGTGCTCTAAACAATATCAGTCAAATATAATGACCTCTGTTGTGTTTGGCATCTGATTCACATCAGTTTGTAGCACTAATAATTGAATTGATGTGATCTGAAGCATTAGATTAACCATGGAATTACTGTGTGTGTGTGTGTGACCACAGGCTGCTTTTTCATCTCTGGCCACACTATGCAGCTGTACAGACATAATAGTATTAGTATTTTTTATATAATAATACAGTGTCCTGGCACTTATTGAAACTGATTACAATGATAATGGCTATTGAAACTGATTACAATGATAACGGCTATACCATTATCATTATCAATAAGTGCCAGGACATTGTACTATTTTAAACATATTATTTACCATGAAGCTTTAAAAGCAGTAAAAAACATTGACGTAAGTAAAAGGTTGTGTATGTATACAAGACAATACTGCCATTCACTATGAGGCATCTAATTCACTTTATCTACACATCACATTTTACTATATAATGATTAGAGGTTTATTGAACACTAAATTCACAAAAGGGTGAATCTTTAGAAGTATATCAGATTTGTAATACTAGTATTTAAGGAAATATAGTGTGTGACTAATTATCGATCAATAATAATTATTCACAGGTTGTTACAATAACATGCAAGTCCAAAGGATTTGCTTTCAAGGTTTCTAAACACATCCAGGTCTGACTCTAGCACTTTTAGGGCCCAGCAAACTAGCCCCACCCTTTAAAATTAATAGGGAAAACTGGCTAGTTAGACTAGGGACCCCAGGTAAACAAAGGGGACCTTGTACAATCGCACCCTTTACTAGGGTCTAAATTTCTAGCTGAAGGTAGCAACCCTATGGTTTAGTGTAACAGTGTGCACAAATGTTTTGGGCTAAGTAAATATTTATAGTCAGTATGGTAAATCTTTTTATTTCTTACTGTAAGACATGACAAAGATTTCCTATGTACAAACCGTAATCCATGTACTATAAGGGAATGGTTTTTATTAAATGGTCTTTAATTTTAAATATCAGTGAGCTGAAATAGTTAGTTTTAATAACCTTTTTATTGGACTCCATGAACCAGCAATAGACCATTTAGTATTAGCTTAAGTATAATACACAAACCACGTAGTTTCAGTGCAGTTGATATAGTATTGATGGTCTGAAGAGGGTAAGAAAGATTTAACAATTTGACATACTATCATGTTAGAGAAGTATCCCTAAGCTAAGGGTGAGGTAATGCTGTTTAATGTCAATGGCTTGCTTCTCATCAGGTGATATGTACCAACGTGAAACTTTGATTACTTAAGTATTACATATGTTAATACTAACTTGTGGATATCACTTCCATATCAGTATATACTGTAACATAACGTAATATATAGGTTATACTATGTTATATTTTTAATATGAGTGTGTGAATGAAGTAGTTTGGGTGTGCAATTGTGTATCCTTTGTTTGACAATGTGATGTTATACCTTTCCTGTTTACAACTCCATGTGATATTCTGCCTGGCACAGTGTGCAACATGGCAAGTGGTCTCAAGATTGTTTTGGACTTTTAAGTGTCTATCTATCTATCTATCTATCTATATACACACTGTATATATATAGTGTGCATGCATGCATTTGTGTGTGTACCCATTTTTATAATTTTAATCTAATGTTATATGTGACTTTGAGAACAACAAATTAAATTAACTTAAAGATTATTATTACTTCTGCCATGAGTGGCGTTGAATGCTAGCTTTGAATTGAGTGTGACTATATAAATTGTCATAGTATACATACTTGTATAGTAATAATTATGGATTATATAACTTTGTGTGTGTGTCTATGTCTGTGTTGTGCATTTGATTTGAGTGTATTAATTTGTCCCACAGGTCTGCTATTATACCTGCTATTGTTAATAATATACCCAGATGTTCAATTATTTAAACAATAAGACCAGTGACTTAAACAAGATAGATCAGATCAGGAGCACTCCTGATCTGGCTTATTGGAATATTAGCAGCATTATTATCTTGCTATTATAGTTTGTTCACATTTTATGTTAGTCATCATACACACACAATGCATAGTTAAACAACTATTAGTTGTATAAGTCTTGTCTCTTTTAAGAAGTAATAGAATATTTTCTTTGAACTGGAATAAGATAAGATAAATCTACAATAGATAACATAAAATGTTAACATACCACTGTTGTGTTTTCTCATTGATATAACAAATTACAAGACTAATAATGTAATGTAAATCAGGTTAATTTCAAAGTTGTTCACTTTTCACAAAAACCAGATTATTAATTTGGACATTTTTAATATAAGTTATAGTAGTACTAATATGGACTTACAGTTGCTGTATGATCTAAATGTTATAATAAGGTTTTCAAACTAACCATGTAGATATTATAGTAGATTGACCCCAGACCACATAAGAAGCTCAGTTCTGACTACTATAGTAGAGTCACTAGAGTGACCCCAGACCACATAGGAAGCTCATTTATGACCGCACTACATGAAGTTGATAGTTCAACGTTCTATATAAACAGATAGGATAAGGTAATAGTACAATTGTATATTATAATCATAAGAATGAAGCTGCTAACTCTATGAAAGAACACTAGAAATTTGGATATTAATACTTAGTAAAGAAAACAACATGTCTATTACTTTGGTAATCTTAATGATGTATTGTTTGCATTGTAAGTACCATTGCCAGTACTGAATTATGTGTTGGTGATGCATGAACACGAAACATGAAAACACGATGAATAAGGTAACTTCAGTCATTCAGTCATGTATATGTACATATACATTTAGTAGATTATTTACATGTATAAAGTATTAGGGTAAGGTTGTCAATAAAAGAATGCTATATTTTAATCACTTACCTACTTCTGACAATAAGTTCCCAATGTGCTGGTCTACTTGTCATACTAAAAGTACTTGGATAGATCAGTAATGTATAGCCTAATGTATGAAGGAAAGATAAGTCAGGAATAAGTGACATATTAGTATAGAAAAACATTGAGACAATAAGATATTATAGTATTTTGAAAGTAATCAACATGGATGTCTATATTTGGTGTAAATATATCTTAGCTTACTTCTCTGGTACATTTGAACAATAGAGGAGGAGACACATGTTATTACTAGGCTACCATTAAGATTTCATGATCATTATTAATATAAAGTCACATAAGGATGATCATGGTAAGTAAAATGGGACTATCAAGTCTTCAACTAGTGTTATTTTAGTTCATGTTCATTAGTACATGTGTATTAAGTAAGAATACTAATAAACACAAAGTAGTATGTATATATTTGCTACTACACTCCCTTCAATTAAGCTAGTTAGAAACATTAAGGCTTGTTTTTTTAATCTCTTACTTAATTATGGCTAAACTAAGTGCAAGTGTAGTAGACAATTAGTTATTAGGACATGTGAAGTATATAAAAATATAATTGAGTATATACCCAAAATAATAACAACTAATATACTTCCTGTCTAATCTAGTTATTTACTTGATTAGTCAAGACATCATACATTGGAGTATAAGATTTGAAAAGCAGTTTAAGACTTGTGTTTCAAAGAGGTGGATCAAGACAAAACAGCCATACCATATATATGGGTATACCCAAACCATAATAACACGATGACATAAAATACCTGATATCTCCTCACACTGTGGTAAGCTATTTTGTTCTGGAGTTTGTTAAATGGAGAAAAAAAGTTACTATAAATTGTATATATATATATATATATATATATATATATATCATGTGATGACTAATGTATGTTGACTTTCTTTACAGTTTTTAGTATGAACTACAGTGGATTGACCTGCTCCTTCTGCTGGCCATTGATCACTTTAACCACACCTTTATTAAATACTTAATATTAGAGGTGTGACAGTTATATATTATGTAGTATGTCTATAATTATAGTAGTTTGTATAAACTATAGTTATATAATAATAAATTACACTGTGGTATTGCAACATATATGTACGCATGACATTTAGTTATAGTTAATGGATTATTTTGATTTTGTCTGCTACAAAATTTGTCTCCTGAGACAGACTATTTACTAGTAAATAATGTCCTGAAATAATTTACAATTTACTAGTCAATACTTCTAATGACTATGACAATAATTAGTAACAATTATTTATTTGTAATTAATGAATATGAGTGACTATTGAGTGTAACTGAACAAAATAGAAATCTTATGATTGTTAATCACATGTAACCTTGACATTACCATATTTTGTAATTAGTCATCATCTGTAACAAAAAACACAAGTAAGTATTTTGTGTGTGTTACAACAAACAACAACATTATATGTGACATGTAAATGAGTGACATTTTGTAACTTACTATCACGTATTATAATGTAGAGAGAACCCAACAAGATAATTGTCATTTCACTCCTTCAGTGATAATAGCTCTCTCTCTCTTTCCCTCTCTTTATATACAGAAAACATTTGTCATCAATGTTCAATGTAACATGTCAAGCTCAATTGAATTATATTATAGTATAATATATTATATTATATTAATGAGGACATTTCCTCTACAGGAGTCAATTCAGCACACAAACATAGGGTCTAGTGTCACTGTCATAGGAGGGAAAGACTGTCCTCCTCTAAATGATTCTGGTTTAGGTATAGTTAACACTAACATTCCCTGAATGGGTACTTTAATGGTTCAGGAGTTCTGGAAGAATTAATGTTAGGGATGTTAGTGTATTAATCCAGTCTAAACTAGAAATATTCAAAATCATTCATGTGCTCTTGCAATTAATTGCATGTTGGAGCAACATAGTTCACATAATATTTTAGAACTTTCAGTGATAGGGCCATTGTTCTACTGAGTCTTAACACCTACCCAATGAGTGACTAAATTTAATTTCATTTTGGTTAGTAAACTAGCATCTTGAGGAAAATCAAAACAAGTAATATTAATAAAAACATTAGATAATATTGTACAACGTTTTCCAAAGTTGTTCCTTTAATTTTTTCAGGATATAAGCCATATTTAAGCAGTAAATACTCTAGCTTTCATAATTGCAATACACGTAATTATGTGTCATTACAGTTAGTGGTAGCTACATATTAAATGTTCCTTATAAGAAGATCTCTTGTTAACATAATTATTACCAAATACAAACCATTTAATAATTATGAACAAATAAATTAACAAGTACAGGAAATGTGCTAATGTAATGACTACATCTTAAACATAACCATAACACTGATATTAATTGTATAAATTATGTTGATGATGTGTACTTACTATCTGTGTCACATTGAGTTATCAAATTTTGCTGACACTTGAGAAAGAGAAGTTTGTATATTGAGGATTATTGTTTAGAATAGGATCTTTTGGAACATGACTCACTGAAGTGATATTGACATTAATAACTTGGGTATACTTTCGTTCATTTATAATTACTGATAATGTAATATAATAACTTTTACTGTAAGTAGTATATTAACTGATTCAGTACACGAGAATGTTGATCTTCTAGGTCATGTCAAATGTTCTGAACTAGATATCTCACCTTGGCTGTACAATATGTGACATGGCTAATAAATACACAATATGTATGGCGTTGACAACTCACTGATGTCCGAATACATAGTCTTGTACTAATACTATTTTGAGTTAATGTGATCTAAATTATGCTACAATAACATTATCAGACAAACCATGGAGATACTATGCCATGTTGCCTTTTCTCACTGCTACACTACATGCAGTTACATACAGATATATTATTTGTGCTTTCTGTAAGCAATATGTAGAGACTGTTGAAATTTTGTCATCATTATTCTTAATTTCTAATTTACTACCAACTACTATAGCTCATTTAGGACCTATTGCTTCACTACAAACCAAGGTATTATATCTATTTGCCCATCTGTGATATGTCCTCTCATCCATTCGTCCTTTAACCCATACTTCAAATCCATTCATCTGTGAGCTGCACACACATTCATCTATTCATTCATCCATCTGTCCATCCATCCATTCATTACCAATATACCTATATTTTTTAGCTTTATTTAATCATCATTAGTAGTATTGGATATTGCACAATAACTTCTTGTTGTATCTTCAACTGTACAGGAACTTAACTCTCCTTAAGGAAGCAAATAGTTAGTTTTTAAACTAACTTACTATGCTTCAGTCGAAACTGATCATCCTTACAAACAAGCCTGATCTTACATTTCAGAGTCCAGTTCCCAGACCAGGTTTAATAAATTAGTCTGAAATTTGATCCTAAATGTGGTTTTGCACAATAAGAAGCCAAAGGACAATCAATATTCTGATTTCAACACTTTGGATTAGACACTCCTGGTGGACTGGTTCTCATACCTGTGTATTCTGATTTTGAACTAAATGTAGCACTAAAAGGATCCATTTCTGCACTTCTCTATTTATCCATTCATTCTACCACCATCCATCTATTCATATAATCACCCATCCATTTGTTCATCTATCTATTTATTCAGCCATCCATTCATTCATTCATTAAGCCATCCATCTATCCATTCATTGATTTATCCATTAATCTATATAATAATTTTATATACTTTAGGTAATAAAGTAGAATATGAGAAATGGACAAATTCAATCATTATATCATCAAATTTTAACTTATTAGTTAAGAATGATTGAGAGACAGCAAACAGGTGATGGTCATATGGGAATCATGAGGTCATAATACGTATGTCACTATTGTCTTTATCTCTTTAGTGTTTGTCTCTGTTGGAGAAAGAATTAGTTACTTTGGTTGCTATGTGCACAGGTATACTTGTCTTTGAAGATCTCAACCTTCTAGGTCAGTGAAATAAACAGAGCATACAAGATGCAAGTTATTGTCTGAATGTACATGTACCGTATGCTGCCATTGACTAGTATGCTTTGATTAACCTCTCCTTTTTTCAATAGAGAAATCACCTGTTAGTTATTATCCTAATGATACTGAAAAAACTGATATGAGAATTGTTCAAGCTGCTGCTCAAGAGGTAATGATATTACTTAATTATTCAGAATACTCTCTCTCTCTCTCTCTCTCTCTAGTTAGCTATTTGTTTCTATAACTCAAGAAATGGCTCACAAATATTGTTGTCTTTATTTCCAACTTCATTTTCTAACTCAAAGTCATATATTTGGTTACGTCAATGAAGTTCTCTCTGGCATGGAAGAGGTCGAAGGAGAGAAACAACCTGCAAACTAGTTGTAAGATATTTGACTGAAAGAGAGAGCCTCTGAACAGCATATAGAGTGAGATAAAAAGAGATAGATAAGATGTACAATACATAGATGACTATCGGATTGATGGATAGGTACGCATATTACTATTGGACAGAATACTTAATACAGAAGTAAATGGACACTGCATTTTATATTTACAGGAGACATTAGTGTTGTTAATGATTAACATATTATCTGATGGCAAACTCAAGGTCTCCTCTAAAAATGCTATAAGCAATAGTCTGAGTAATGGATCTAGTGAAACCTTCTGAGAATTTCATGATGAACCATGTGGGTAAGTCTCATTCTAATACTGATAAAGTAATCAAGATATTTGTGGCCTTCATTCATATTGATAATCAGTTGACTCTAGAGTAAGAATGAATGAATAGATGGATAGATGGGTAGTGGATTGATGTGTGGGTGGGTAGATTTATAGAAGGATGGATTTATATTTTAAACAGAGGAATGAATTTATAGATGATTGTACAAAAAGAAAGGTATAGCTAAGTAGTTAGTATTTCTATGTACTATTATGTAGCAATGTATTGAACAGTTATCTCTCTCTGATGACTTGACAAAGACAGCCTGAAAGAAGTTGATAAGGTAAGAAGTACAACACTTCTGTTTGCAATAAAATACCTTATTTTTTGATATTATTAATGTGATATATATATATATATATATATATATATATATCTACTGTAAATAGTCTTTTAGCTGCCCTTTATTGTGTAATTATGTCTCTCTCTCTTTCTCTCTCTCTCTCTCCTCTTCTCTTTTTTCTCTGTCTATCTTTTTATCAATTTGTTTATCCAGTTATTCATTCATCTGCCATTCATTTATCTATTTGTTCATCCATCTATCTACCCATTCATTAATCCATTCACCAATTCATTTATTCAATCAACCATTAGGTGGTTCCAACCAGATTGTTCTGTTGATCGCAATGCATCAGACCTTGAACTAAAGACAATAGATACTCTAGTTGTCAATTATTGTAAGTCCTCATGACCAAGTGGTATTTGTTGAAGGCATAAATGTAAGATAGCATCTTTGGTAAATGTAATGCAGCTTGTCCAAAAGCTGATGTAGCATAATCCTTTAATTAACCATTAAGTACAGACTATATAAAGAGATAGGACATAATATAATATATAATTCGTAGATCATAATTACACACAATACAATTACAAATAAAGTGGTAAAGATCACAGAGAAGAGATATCACATAATTTTAAAGGACAACATGCTATTTGATCCTCAGTAGTAACCAGTATATAAAATGTACATCTCCATATACATGTATAAGTACACATTCTAATGTTTATAATTTATCAAATCATATCTTTGAATAGGTTAACTATCTCTATCACTACTTCTTACTCAATAGACCCTTGTAGATGCCAATATTGACCTCTAACATGAGCCTCACTCACCTAAAATAGGTTTGGGATGTTTATTCACAGCAGTATCACCAGTGAATTGCTAATGGCATTATTGGACATACATGTAAAAGAGGTGGTTCTAATGTGTCCTTTTACACAGATGCCCGTCATGAATGTTCTGAAGATAAAGAAGTGCATCCACAAAAGTTTCATCAATACTATGAGCAATAGTCTGAGTAATGGATCTAGTAAAACCTGAGAATTTCATGATGAACATGTGGTAAGTCTCATTCTATTACTGTAACTTATGATAAAGTAATCAAGATATTTGCAGCCTTTATTCATATTGATAATCAGTTGACTCTAGAGTAAGAATGGACGAATAGATGGACAGATGGGTAGTTGATTGATGTGTGGGTGGGTAGATTAATAGAGGGATGGATTTATATTTTTAAACAGAGGAATGGGTTAATAGATGATTGTACAAAGAATGAGGTATAGATAGATAAGTAGTTAGTATTGCTATGTACTATCATATAGCAATGTATCGAACAGCTATTTCTCTGATGGACCTGACAAGGACAGCCTGAAAGAAGTTGATAAGGTAAAAAGTACAACACTACTATTTGCATTAAAATACCTTATTTTTGATATTATTAATGTGATATTTATATCTAGTGTAAGTAGTCGAGAGTAGTCGTTTAGGTGCCCTATATTGTGTAAGTTGGCTAGCCACTAGTCATGATGGTTGGAAGACTCTCATAGTACCTGAAGGTGATGAACAGCATGAAGTTGTGCATTTTGAGTTACATGGAGTTCAAAATAACATACTAGCTAGACAAGTTGAAAAACCTGATCATCCTGCTTCTATGCCTATCCAACTACTACTATTGCTATGCAAAACAACTGTGAAACCGAGGCATTTAGATCATTTATATTATTGACTTCACAGTTAAAAAGAGAATTGATGTACTGTCATGCCATTCATTCATCCATATAATTTTATTGACTTATCTATCTATCCATGTATCCATTCAGGTATTCAATAGTCTCCTCAATTCAAAGAAAGAGAAGAAGAAAAGACAGATTCTAACTTTGAACAAACAGAAGAACCCTCATTGATGACCAAATGTGCTCTTCAACAGTCATATCTACGGTCTACTAAAATCAGTCTGTCAACATATCATTGACTCATGTATTATTCTTCCATATATTAAACTAAGAGGCTTTGCTACAATGACTAATGTGACAGTCCTACTACGTTTTGGTTAAAGCGGTATAGCTGAGACAGTTAAGTCAGCTGCTACTATCAATCAACTTGGCTTCTGAGACTGTTATTGGTAATGTGCTGTCTGTACAAGTTAAAGTGAAAGTGCAGGGCTCATACATATTACAGGTGGATGTGTCAATTGACATGTTGGAGCCACCACTTTTACATGTAGATATGCAATGATGCCATCAGTTAAGTTGCCCAATAGTACTTAGATGAATAAAGTCCCACCATACCTAGTCACTAATTTATTGTTTGTACATATACATAATATAAACATTACACATATTAGTGATATAGTATAATTATGAGTTATTGTATCATTACAATAGAAAGTCACTGGTGATACTGCTGTGTCTTCATTGATACTAGAAGCTCCCATAGATCGTAAACCTGTTGTAGGTGATTCTCATGTTCAATGTACATTTTTTGTACTGGTTAATGAGGGCCAAATACCATGTGGTCCTATAAAGACTATTGCTTTTTGAAGAGCCTATGTGGGATCTATTCTTATATTCATAGTGATCTTTACTACTTTATTTGTAATTGTATATAGTATAATATGAACATTTATTAAGTAGTGCTAATGATCTATGAATTATATTATATTATATTATATTAGGTGTGGCACTCAAGATGACTCCACCCACCTGCCACTAAAACAAAGTGCTGACAATATGTGATGTCAGATCTTTTATACAGTGGGACTTTTAAGTGCATTTTGTTAAATGCTTATAAGTTAGCCATAAGAGTACTTCACAATCTTTATATGTTTAGATAAAGAAGACTCAATGCAAGAAATCATCATAGGTACTCTAGCATATTCCACCACTACTTTTAAGTTCTAAATCATCCTTTAGTCATATCAGAGGTCTTCTGATATTACAGAAGGGTACATTAGAAATAAACATCCTTTATTAAGATGTAGTCTATATTCTAACATAGACAATCAGTCTTAATTTCATGCAAAAATGAAATACTGGCTACTGGTACTTACATGTCCTATAGTGATGGTAAAGCTGTTGTAATTGTTCTTATCACAGTGTACTTTCTTCATAGATAAGTATCCAATTTTCAAGCTTGATTGCCATGTTATGGAGCAAATTCCAGTGATAAAACTTCCAGCTCTTGGTTGTTCAGCTAGTGGTCAAAATAAAGTCCAGCTTTGACCTGTTGAAGGTAATAAATACAGGCAGTTAAACAAGTCATTGCAGTCATTTCATTGTTTAGGAAGGAGATCTCTTTCTATGGAAAATGTAAAGGCTTTCCAAGAAGGAACTATCTGGAGGATACATTTACAGAACCCTCACAAAAACATTTTTCAAAAAAGTCAGTTCAGTGGTAAAAGACAAAAGAAACCTAACAGAAAATGCATGGAGTTTCATTGTATTAGAATGAGACTTACCACATGGTTCATCATGAAATTCCCAGAAGGTTTCACTAGATTCATTACTCAGACTATTGCTTATAGCATTTTTAGAAGAGACCTTGAGTTTACCATCAGATGTTAATCATTAACTCCACTAATTTGTCCTGTAAATATAAAATGCAGTGCCATTTACTATGTATTAAATATTCTGTCCAATAGTAACATGTATGTCTAAATGTACCTATCCATCAATCTGATAGTCATCCATGTATTGTGCATCTAATCTCTCTTTTTATCTCACTCTATCTGCTGTTCAGAGGTTCCCTCTTTCAGTCAAATATCTTACAACTAGTTTGCGGGTTGTTTCCCTCCTTCGACCTCTTCCATGCTAGAGAGAACTTCACTGACATTAGCAAATACATGACTCTGAGTTAGAAATGAAGCTGGAAATAAAGACAACAATATTTGAGAGCCATTTCTTGAACTAAAGAAACAAATGGCTAACTAAAGAGAGAGAGAGGGGGGGGGGGAGGGACAGAGGGAGAGAGGGAGGGAGGGAAAGAGAGAGAGGGAGGGAGGGAAGGAGAGAGAGAGAGAGAGAGAGAGAGAGAGAGAGAGAGAGAGAGAGAGAGAGAGAGAGAGAGAGAGAGAGAGAGAGAGAGAGAGAGAGAGAGAGAGAGAGAGAGAGAGAGAGAGAGAGTGAGAAATGTATAGGAATTAAACACAAGTGATAGTTTTATCCTTACAGTAATATTTTGCAATTACTACACATCTCTCAATTTTGCCAACAATACATTTTGTTTGCAGTTCTATTAGAAAGTGATGTCGTATCCTGTATTATCTTTTGGTTTGTGAACTAAATTGTGCTGGTACTACATACCATATAAGACTGTGGGTATTAACATAACATGTAAGAATTGTAAGGAACTAGTATAACCTTGTACTAGTTCTAAACATTAAAGCCTTTGTTTAGAATGCATTCTATTTCACTATTATAGAGACACCCTGGTAGTACTCCTATGAGTATTAATGTAGACAAATTTTATAAGATTAAGCTGTAATTTTTTCTAGTGGTTTTGTACACACAACACTGTGCATACGTGTACCTTTTATAAACTTGTACTTTGACTAAAAGAGAATGTACAGGTGAAGTTATAATGGAGGAATTCCACACTGAAAAAGAATGTTTTAATCTTCAATAAACATTATTTTCTAATCTATACATTGCATGAATTGATAGTTGGTGGTGACATAACATGTGTAATAATTACACTACCAGTAACTGTTGGTGGAGTAACATATCTAATTATGCTTTGAGTGTTCTCCTGATCTCATGTCTAAATAAAGTAGATGGTTTGTGAGGACCTGTTAGTTACCATGAGAAATAAATTTGTCAGTTTGTTTTTGCCTGACCTTTATAGCAAGTATTTTACATGACTACCACCAATGTCAAGCATGCTAGCACTCACTTGTATAATCTCAATAACTGTAACTGTCAATATTCTTTCCATTTAGGACCTATTGCTTCACTACAACCCAAGGTATTATATCTATTTGCCTATCTGTCCATCTGTGATATGTCCTCTTTTCCATTCATCCATTAATCTATACTTCAATCCATCCATCTGTGAGCTGCACACCCTTTCATCCATTCATTCATCCATCTGTCTATCCATCCATCCATACAAATATACCTTGTTCTTGCTTTATTTAGTCCTCAGTAACAGTATTAGATATGGTACAACATACATTTCCTGTTGCATCTTCAACTGTACAAGAACTTAAAAATCTCCTTAAGGAAACATATGGCTATTTAGATGTTAAACTAACTCATTATGTTCAGTTGAAACTGATCATCCTTACAAACAAACCTTAGTCTGACATTTCAGATTCCAGTTCCCAGACCAGGCTCAATAAATGAGTCTGAAATTTGATCCTAAATGTGGTAATGTGGTTAGCATGAGAAGAAGACAAACTGGCCAGTTTGTTGATTTTGTGTAAGAAAGCTTTTGATAGCAAAGTTCCACCTGCTACAGAGACTGTTGTATAATCAATGATTGATATTAATTTTGACAAGCTATTTACTGATTTCAACACTTTTAATTAGACACTCCTCCTGGACTATTTCTCAGGATCTCTGTCTCTGTCTCTGTCTCTGTCTGTCTGTCTGTTTGTCTCTCTCTCTCTCTCTCTCTCTCTCTCCATAATACAGCATTGTTCAATGTGGTTCCAATATTAGCTCCAAACTTAATGTGAAGGGATCTTCCATTGGCTAAAATTGAAGCCATTGAATTGTTATGAAAGAAAGAGAATAAAGTGGAGATGCGGGTGGAGCTGGAGCTGATGGTAATAGCCTCCATTCATATTGATAACTAGAGGATTCTGGTGTAAAAATGGACGAATAGATGGATGGATGGGTAGATTGATTGATGGATGGATTTAGATTTTAACCAGAGAAATTGGACTTATTGATGATTGGACAAAGAGAGAGATGTAGATAATTACTTAGTATTTCTATCTAATATCATATAGTAATGTCTTGAAGAGTTCTATGCATGTTCAACTACGTTGCTATGCAAAAAGAATGTAAAACAGAGGTACTTAGATTATTTGGATTATTGAGTAGAGTGAATTGATACATCATTCATTCATCCAACCAATGGCAACCATTCGTTCATTTATATGATTTTATTATCTATACTTACTATTCAACCCTCAATTATACATTCATGGTTAATATATACTATCATATTATGCCTCTATAGTCATTACACTGCAGGGCAAAACAATTGTGTTTGATGAAAGCATCAATGTAATGAGAATATACAGTAGCTCATTTGACCAATTTAACTGCTTTTTGTTGCTTGAAATGTCCATAATCTCTGGCATGTGGTATTGATATAAACTAGTAATTTGTAGTGATATCACTTTTGTGGATGTACTTCTTGTATTTTCAGAACATTCATGGCATCTATATTAAAAAGATAAATGAATATGTCTTGTTGTATAATGATTATAAAACAAAATATTTTCAATTCTCAAGTGTTAATATTTTTTCCATTGTTATGTTATGATACAATGGCGTGTTTCATTGCCTCTTATAACTGTCTAATTTCTTTGGCAATTGTTATGATCAGTCCATTGAATGACTAACCTCATTGCAACAAGTTCATGTTTTTAGTGCTTTTGTTCTTACATTAAAGAGTCATGTTATAATGTATAGAGACTGGATATAATATGGGTGTCCTATACAGGAAAAAACATCACCTTGATACAATATTTTTGATCTGTTTTAACTGTAACAATGTATTAACTCCGATATAAGTAGTGACTCTTCTGATGTATCATTGTGTGATGACAAGGATAGATAATCCACAATGCATTGATGTCAGTGTTGATTCTGGATAGTTTGTTGATTCTCTGTAAGAAAGCTGGCAATAGTGACCTTCCTCCTGTTACAGAGACTGTTGTATCATCAATGATTGGTATTAATTTGGACTATCTATATAATGATTTTCAAGACTTTGGATTAAACATTTCTGCTAGACTGGTTCAAGTATATCCTGATTCTTCAACTACACGTAGCTCTAAAAGAATTCATCTCTTCACTCCTCTGTTATCCATTCATACAACCATTCATCCATTTGTCCATCTACCTGTTCATTAAGCCATCCGTTCATTCATTAAGCCATCCATCTAGCTATTCTAGCTTATATCCATTAATCTATGTATTGTTTTTATTTAATTAGGTAACGAAGTGCATATTATAATTAATACACAAATAGAATATGAGAATAGAGACAAGTCCAATCATTATGGTATCAAGTGTCGACTTATTGGTTAAGAACAATCAAGAGACAGTAAACAGGTGATAGTCATAAGAGAATCATGTGATCACGATATGTCACTATTGTCTGTCTCTCTTTAGTGTTTGTCTCTCCTAGAAAAAAGATTAGCTACTTTGGGTGCTATGTGCACTTGTGCACTCCTTTTTGAAGACCTCAACCTTCCATATCCTAGTCAGTGAAATAAACAGAGCCATGCATGATGCCAGTTACTATTGTCTGTGTGTACATGTACCATGTGCTACCATTGACTTGTGTACTCTGATTGACCTCTCCTTTCTTCAATAGAGAAATTAACTGTTAGTTATTATCCTAATGATACTGAAAAAGCTGATATGAGAAGTTGTCTCTGGTATGTAAGAGGTTGAGGGAGAAAAACAACCTGCAAACTAGTTGTAAGATTATGGACTGAAAGAGTGACCTCTGAAAAGCAGATAGAATCAGAAATAGATTAGATGTACAATACATAGATGACTATCGAATTGATGGATAGGTGGTACATTTAGACATACATGTTACTATTGGACAGAATACTTAATGCAGAAGTAAATGGACACTGCAATTTTATATTTACAGAGCACATTAGTGAAGTTAATAACTAACATATTATCTGATGAATGGTAAACTCGAGTTCTCCTCAATGCAATACAATGTAAATATTCACTGATAATCACCATAGCAACACCCTAAAGACCCCATGTTTATAGCAACTAATTGACATTAATTGATTGATAATAGCAACACTATCCATGACAACACTGACTATGTATATTACAGGTAGAGGTAAAGGTGCCTGTAAGTTCTGTGGTACTAACAGTAATAGTGTAGCCTGTAGCTATTGGTAATATTTGTGCTGATCCTGAGTGTCAAGAGAGACCTGTCTGTGATAAGTCAATGTTTTAGTGTGTAAAAGGAGAGAAGAAAGTCATGTCTCCATAGTGTGGCACTCAAGATGTCTCCACCCACCTGCCATTAAAACAAAGTGCTGACAATATGTGATGTCAGATCTTTTATACAGTGGGACTTTCAAGTGCATTTTGTTAAATGCTTATAAGTTAGCCATAAGAGTACTTCACAATCTTTATATGTTTAGATAAGGAAGACTCAATGCAAGAAATCATCATAGGTATTCTAGCATATTCCACCACTATTTTTAAGCTCTAAATCATCCTTTAGTCATATCAGAGGTCTTCTGATATTACAGAAGAGTACATTAGAAGTAATCATCCTTTATTAACATGTAATCTATATTCTAATATAGGCAATCAGTCTTAATTTCATGCAAAAATGAAAAACTGGCTCTGGTACTTACATATCCTATAGTGATGGTAAAGCTGTTGTAATTGTTCATATCACACTATGCTTTCTTCATAAATACGTATCCAATTTTCAAGCTTGATTGCCATGTTATGGAGCAAATTCCAGTGATAGAACTTCCAGCTCTTGGTTGTTCAGCTAGTGGTCAAAATAAAGTCCAGCTTTGACCTGTTGAAGGTAATAAATACAGGCAGTTAAACAAGTCATTGAAGTCATTTTATTGTTTAGGAAGGAGATCTCTTTCTATGGAAAATGTAAAGGCTTTCCAAGAAGGAACTATCTGGAGGATACATTTACAGAACCCTCACAAAAGACATTTTTCAAAAAAGTCAGTTCAGTGGTAAAAGACAAAAGAAACCTAACAGTAAATGCATGGAGTTTCATTGACACATCAACTTGACACTTATCTCTATATAGTGGTGTTGTGTTCACATTTCAGACTGTTTCACTTTTTATATTAGCCAATGGTATATATATTGTACACAATTTCACATCAAAAAGTATTTTAGAGGATTTTCCAATATATCATTTCAGATAATGTTTATATATATTGGTGTATATAAAAGTAGATGACATTTGTATATGAATTAGAATATTTTCCGGTAACATCCATATAATTTTCAGTCATGCACACAGAAATAATTCAGAATACTTTCATGGTACTAGGTACAATAGTGACCTGTTACTGATATCATGTCTTCTGTGAACAAGTCTCTCTTGTTAAACAGATTTGGAGTGTTCAATGGCTTAGGGGATAGTTCTTATACATATGAAAATCTTCATCTTAATGGTAACAATTGCCATAGCAAGATATATGTACATCTTAAAGAGCCCACTTTGTTATGGCAACTAATTGACATTAATTGACTGATAATTATCATAACAACAGTATCCATGACAACACTGACTATCTTTTTACGGTTGGAGGTAAAGATACCTATAGGTTCTGTGGTACTACCAGTAATACTGGTGTGTTATCTATTGGTAATGTTAGAGGTGATCCTGAATGTCAAGAGAGAGTTTCGTCTGTCCGTGATAAGTTGCTGTATTTTGGTCAACTCTGTTGTGGCATAAAAGGAGAGAAGGAGTGTCTACCATTTCTTTTTGGGTGTGGCACTCAAGAAAAGTCCACTTACTATTGATTAAAACAATATGCTGAAAATACATGTATGATATTTTATACAGAGGGATGGTGATGTACTCCAGCTATTCAGTTAGAGTGTGATCATATTTTTCATTGTTAGTGTTTTCATAATACTCTCAATAAGAAGTGATATGGAGTATCTTCAGGTTTATGTTATGTTACATTTGTGAGGGATGAGGGTAGCAGCTGTCCATTTAACTATATCCATTGATCCATTAATCTGTTGTCTATCCATTGTATCATCTCTGGTAGTTGATTCTGTATTCTAGTTTTCACTATAAAGACAAACACATAGGTCATCCTCATCTCTCTCATATGTGGTTATACCCCTGTTGAGATTTATGATGATGTGAAGAGGAAGTGTCAGTTACATTTGAAGTATGAGTACCAATGAAAATGTGATGCTATCATTTTCCCGCATCTAATTCTATCAAAAAACTTGAGTATACCATGTGGAAATATGCTTACTAAATCTGTTACTAATGTAAAGTCAAACAATTTGTTCATCTATATGTCTATCTTTCCAGTATTTATCCATCATCTATCCATTCATTCTTCCACAACCATCTTTCTACCTGTTTTTATGCATCCATTAGACATGTTATGGTGGTGAAGCACACTATGCTGTTGCTAGTGATGATTTGATCCTAGTGAACTAATTTGTCCAACTTGTTCTAATGTTGGAAGTCAGTCAGGTAAATATGTTATATAGAAGCCATTTTCATTACTGTAAGAATAGAAGTGAGTCTTCTTTTTAATGTTATGTAGTATAAATGTCATTAATGTTGTTCTGTGCCCATGTACTTCTGCTTTGGGTACCACCCACTTTTGGATACAGATATATAGAACACAGACTACTGATAATCTTGCTACTTTCAGGGAAGTCACATTTGCTTGTATTAAGTAGCTAATTCACACACAAACATTTACTATCACTGAAGTCAGTAGAGACTTGTACTTTGTCTTGTAGATCAAATAAACCTAATGGCAAACATTATATTCAAAGCTTGCATAGACAGTCATTGAGTTTAATGTATCTTGATGTATGTAATTATTTTAGATAAAGTAAATGCTCCATTCTATCTCTTTGGAAGAATTGCTGAGAGCATACTAATGATAAGCACTGTGACAAGTACTGATGTACAGTTTATTAACTTTCTTAGATCATTATTGAATAGGTTGTAATGTGGACTACATTATCTGGTGGTACTTAATAAGATATCCTAGGTGTTGTTAGCCAACCTTAGGCCACCTACTTTAAATTTATGTTTCATTTTTTTTACACAATGACTTGACTAATGCATGAATAGAAGGAAAACATGAGACAAGTGGCATCAGCACATCAAACTGTTAAGTAAGTTTTCCTGTCAATCTTTCTGTGGATACATTATTGACCAACAAGACTTTTTGTCTGTTCATTCTTCTAGGAATTGTCTTTTCTTACTTCAATTGCTTTATCTCAATTATTAAGTCTATTAACAATGTGATCAAAGATAAAAGGCTATTTGTTGTCTCAGACTGTGGCTAACATCATTGAAATAAAATAAATCATTGAACATAAATCAACTACTTTGTATGAAAATGTGACTGAAACATTGTTGTGTGTGAGTATCAGATACGTACTATGTATTGTACTAGACTGAAACTGAAAGTCATCATGCAACCTTCCTACATATCTGTGACAGTATACCCAAATGGAACCAAGTCTGATATGCATACTTCAATTTTGAGAGTAACATTACCTATTGAGAAGGATTTATAATTTGTTTCAGTCCTAGGCTAAGTACTGATGTTGACTAGTTTATAGCATACTATGGTAAGCATCCTATGTAATTTTCCTAGGTCATGTACTTCTCTCCCAGCCTCATCTGCTCTTGTTGACCACCTTCATTATCTTTGAAATGTGTAGGTTACAGATGAATGATTCTATTTATAAAATTATCTTCATTATACATAACTAACAAGTAATACAATATTAAATTGCATTGAAAAAATGATTTCTATTATTTAATTTGATACTTGAACTAGTACTTTGGTGCATTTAAAAATTATTTGTTGTATAATTATCATGACCATTCCAAGCAGAGGCAAACACATTATTACATGAACACAGAAGTTATATTGGTAGGACATGTTGTTATCAAATGCTAGCTATTACACTTGAATCAGTGGATGTTATCAAATCATTATTAACAGAGAGAGACACAAAGCGAGAAAGAGAGAGAGACAGAGAAAGGATGAATGAATATTAGTATTTAATATGACAATTACAGAGAACATAATATAATAACACGATCCATCTGAGGAGAGGTCAGCCGATTTTCCTTCTCCGGGAAGTGACGGTCCAAAGAGTCGATCCATCTGAGGTGGTCAAGCCGATATTCCTTTCAGGGGAAGTGACGGTCCAATGAGTCGATCCATCTGAGGAAAGCGATGTCAAGCAGACTTTCATTCCGGGTAGTGACAATCCAATAAATCGATCCATCTCAGGCGAGGTCAGGGCGACTTTCCTTGCCCGTGAACTGACGTTCCAAAGAATCGATCCACCTAAGGTGAAGGTAAGCTGACTTTTCTTCCCCAGGAAGTGACGGTCCAAAGAGTCCATCATGTGAGGCGCGAATTCAGGCTGTTTTTCTTTCCCAAAGAAGTGACGGTCCAATGAGTCAACTCATCTCAGGCGATATGAGGCGGACTTTCATTCCAGGGAAGTGACAGTCCTATGAATCAATCCTGAGGCGAAGTCAGGACGACTTTCATTCTCAAAGAAGTGACGGTACAATGAGTCGATCCATCTGAGAAGTCAGGGCTAAGAGGTAATTTCTCTATTAAAAAAGGAGACGTCAATCAAAGTACACTAGTAAATGGTAGCACATGATACATGCACATGCAGACAATAATAACTGCTAATGGATGGATAAAAACAGATAGATAGATGAGTCGATGGATGGATGAATGAGACAGATATGGTCTTATCTTTTTACATTTCAGGAGATGAGGATGAGCTATTGGTTTTTCCTGTATAGTAAAAAATAGATTGATGACTACAGAATGGACTACAGAGATGATAGAATGGATGGACAACAGAATTATGGATCAATTTATACAGTTAAATGGACACCTGCTACCCTTTTACCTCACAAATGGAACATAACACAAACCTGAAGGTAATCCTTAGTCTAGACCATTTGTTACTGAGAGCATTAGACAACACTGATAATCGAAACATTACCACACTCTAACTGGATTGCTGGAGCGCACAACAGTCCCTCATATAAAATAGCATTCATATTTCATCAGCATTTTTTTAATGATGGTGAGTAGAGTCATCTTGAGTGCCAGACCCATCTTGACATTAGAGACAATTGTTCTTTCCTTTTATGTCACAACAGAGATGACCACAAGACAGTGACTTATCACAGACAGACTTAACTCTTTCTAGCATCTCTACCTCCACCTGTAATAGAGGTAGTCAGTGTTGTCGTGGATACTGTTTCTATGATAATTATCAATCAATTAATGTCAATTAGTTGATATAACAAAGTGGGCTCTTTAGGATGTACACATATGTTGCTCTGGTGAATATCTGTGAACATTTATATTGTATTTTCTTACTCCCTGCAGTTCATTTGAATTCAATCATTCCACTTAAGTTACAAGTCAGCTAATGATATAGTCCAATAGAGTTTGACATGACGATACCTGTTATGAAAAACCACTTTCTGTATAGTAAAAAATAGATTGTTGATTATGGAATGGACTAGCAGAGATGATAGAATGGATCATTATATACAGTTATAATGGACAGCTGCTATCCTGCTACCCTCTTCTCTCACAAATGGAACATGACACACATCTTGACATAACATAACATGCATTATGATAATACTGATAATGCAAAACTTGACCATACTCTAACTGGATAGCTGGAGCACATGACAATCTTTCTGTATAACTTATCACACACATATCGTAGAGAGAGAAAGAGAGAGAGAGAGAGAGAGAGAGAGAGAGAGAGAGAGAGAGTATATTCTAAAGAATAAAGTGATATCATTAAACCTTGAGCAGTAGCTTGAACAATTCTCATATCAGCTTTTTCAGTATCATCAGGGTAATAGCTAACAAGTAATTTCTCTATTGAAAAAAGGAGAACTCAATCAAAGTACACTAGTCAATGGTAGCACTTGACTAATGAATGAATAGAAGGAAAATCTGAGACAAGTGGCACCAGCACATCAAACTGTTAAGTGAGTTATCCTGTCAATCTTTCTGTGGATAGATAATTGACCAACAAGACTTTTTGTCTGTTCATTCTTCTAGGAATTGTCTTTTCTTACTTCAATTGCTTTATCTCAATTATTAAGTCTATTAACAATGTGATCAAAGATAAAAGGCTATCTGTTGTCTCAGACTGTGGCTAATACCATTGAAATAAAATAGATCATTGCACATAAATCAACTACTTTGTATGAAAATGTGACTGAAACATTGTTGTGTGTGAGTATCAGATACGTACTATATATTGTACTAGACTGAAACTGAAAGTCATCATGTAACCTTCCTACATATCTGTGACAGTATACCCAAATGGAATTGAGTCTGATATGCATACTTCAATTTGAAGGTCATATTACCTATTGAGAAGGATTTATAATTTTTTTCAGTCCTAGGCTAGGTACTGATGTTGACTAGCTTATAGCATACTATGGTAAACATCCTATGTAACTGTGTTGAGTATTAACGGGTTTATTTTATTTTCCTAGGTCATGTACTTCTCTGCCAGCTTCATTTGCTCTTGTTGACCACCACCTTTTATTATCTTTGAAATGTGTAGGTTACAGATGAATGATCCGTGAACTGACGTTCCAAAGAGTCGATCGACCTGAGGCGAAGGTAAGTCGACTTTCCCTTGAAGTGACGTTCCAAAGATTCGATCCACCTGAGGTGAAGGTAAGCCGACTTTCTTCCCCAGGAAGTGACGGTCCAACGAGTCGATCCATGTGAGGCGAATTCAGGCTGGTTTTCTTTCCCAAAGAAGTGACGGTCCAAAGAGTCAACCTATCTCGTGCGAAATGAGGCGGGCTTTCATTCCCGGAAAGTGACCGTCCTATGAGTCGATCCTTCTGAGGCGAAGTCAGGACTACTTTCATTCTCAAAGAAGTGATGGTCCAATGAGTCGATCCATCTGAGAAGTCAGGGCTAAGAGGTAATTTCTCTATTAAAAAAGGAGACGTCAATCAAAGTACACTAGTAAATGGTAGCACATGATACATGCACATGCAGACAATAATAACTGGCATCGTGTATGGTTCTGTTTATTTTACTGACCAGGATATAGAAGGTTGATCTTGAAAGAGGAGTGCACCAGTTAACATAGCAACCAAAGTAACTAACTCATTCTCCAACAGAGACGAACACTAACCTGGTTACAACAAACAAACAATCTTTAGACATATTAAATTCTTAAGATGAGTTAATAGTCTAATTTTATTGTTTAATTTTACATTCGTCTCTTTATCATTTTCTTAACTATAGCTACTACAACTATAGTCTATCATCTGGAGTCATTACAAGTAGTACAATATCTTTATCACTGTCAGGTAATTTAGTACGTATAAACATTTTCAATTTCTAATGGATGGATAAAAACAGATAGATAGATGAGTTGACGGATGGATGAATGAGACAAACAAATGGTCTTATCTTCTTACATTTCAGGAGATGAGGATGAGCTATAGGTTTTTCCTGCATAGTGTAAAATAGATTGATGACTACAGAATGGACTACAGAGATGATAGAATTGATGGACAACAGAATTATGGATCAATTTATACAGTTAAATGGACACCTGCTACCCTTATACCTCACCAATGGAACATGACACAAACCTGAAGGTAATTCTTAGTCTAGACCATTTCTTACTGAGAGCATTAGACAACACTGATAATCGAAACATTACCACACTCTAACTGGATTGCTGGAGCACATCACAGTCCCTCATATAAAATAGCATTCATATTTCATCAGCATTTTTTTAATGATGGTGAGTGGAGTCATCTTCAATGCCAGACCCATCATCACATAGGAGACAATTGTTCTTTCTTTTTATGTCACAAAAGAGATGACCACAAGACAGTGACTTATCACAGACAGACTTAACTCTTTCTAGCATCTCTACCTCCACCTGTAATAGAGGTAGTCAGTGTTGTTATAGATACTGTTTCTATGATAATTATCAATCAATTAATGTTAATTAGTTGATATAACAAAGTGGGCTCTTTAGGATGTACACATATGTTGCTCTGGTGAATATCAGTAAACATTTATATTGTATTCTCCTTGCAGTGCATTTGAATGCAACCATTCCACTCAAGTTACAAGTCAGCTAATGATATAGTCCAATAGAGTTTGACATGACGATACCCTTTATGAAGAACCACTTTCTGTGTAGTAAAAAATAGATTGTTGATTATGGAATGGACTAGCAGACATGATGGAATGGATCATTATATACAGTTATAATGGACAGCTGCTATCCTGCTACCCTCTTCTCTCACAAATGGAACATAACACACATCTTGACATAACATACCACACGCATTATGACAATACTGATAATGCAAAACTTGACCATACTCTAACTGGATAGCTGGAGCACATGAGAGTCCCTCTGTATAACTTATCACACACATATCGTTGGAGAGAGAGAGAGAGAGAGAGAGAGAGAGAGAGAGAGATGTAATTTTCCTAGGTCATGTACTTCTCTCCCAGCCTCATCTGCTCTTGTTGACCACCTTCATTATCTTTGAAATGTGTAGGTTACAGATGAATGATTCTATTTATAAAATTATCTTCATTATACATAACTAACATGTAATACAATATTAAATTGCATTGAAAAAATGATTTCTATTATTTAATTTGATACTTGAACTAGTACTTTGGTGCATTTAAAAATTATTTGTTGTATAATTATCATGACCATTCCAAGCAGAGGCAAACACATTATTACATGAACACAGAAGTTATATTGGTAGGACATGTTGTTATCAAATGCTAGCTATTACATGTATATCCTTGAATCAGTGATGTTATCACATCACTATTAACAGAGAGAGACACAAAGCGAGAAAGAGAGAGAGACAAGAAAGGATGAATGAATATTAGTATTTAATATGACAATTACAGAGAACATAATATAATAACACGATCCATCTGAGGAGAGGTCAGCCGATTACCTTCTCCGGGAAGTGACGGTCCAAAGAGTCGATCCATCTGAGGCGGTCAAGCCGATATTCCTTTTCAGGGGAACTGACGGTCCAATGAGTCGATCCATCTGAGGAAAGCGATAGTTCTTATACATATGAAAATCTTCATCTTAATGGTAACAATTGTACACAATTTCACATCGAAAAGTATTTTAGAGGATTTTCCAATATATCATTTCAGATAATGTTTATATATATTAGTGTATATAAAAGTAGATGACATTTGTATATGAATTAGAATATTTTCAGATAACATCCATATAATTTTCAGTCATGCACACAGAAATAATTCAGAATACTTTCATGGTACTAGGTACAATAGTAACCTGTTACTGATATCATGTCTTCTGTGAACAAGTCTCTCTTGTTAAACAGATTTGGAGTGTTCAATGGCTTTGGTAATAGTTCTTATACATATGAAAATCTTCATCTTAATGGTAATAATTTTAGTGATAATTACAACAAAAGCAGTTGATATTCTTGCATGGTGATTACAGCAGATACAAACAGTCACGAAAATTACTATGGATACCTTTCATTAATTATTGGTATGGTTACTTTATATAGGATGATACAACTATAGGAACGCACAAAGGATTGTTTGATCGATCAGGTTTTTATCGAGACAACAATTTCATCAATTTATTGTTCCCAGAATCCTTGAACCTGGAACCAGAAGTGATCTACATAACTCAAGATGATTTTGTGGTCTTATTTCACCCTCTGCTTTAAGGAAGAAATGAGTATCCATTAATCTATATAATGTTTTTATTTAATTTAGGTAACGAAGTGCATGTTATAATTAATACACAAATAGAATATGAGAATAGAGACAAGTCCAATCATTATGGTATTAAGTGTCAACTTATTGGTTAACAACAATCAAGAGACAGTAAACAGGTGATAGTCATATGAGAATCATGTGATCTTGATATGTCACTATTGTCTGTCTCTCTTTAGTGTTTGTCTCTCTTAGAAAAAAAGATTAGCTACTTTGGGTGCTATGTGCACTTGTGCACTCCTTTTTGAAGACCTCAACCTTCCATATCCTAGTCAGTGAAATAAACAGAGCCATGTATGATGCCATTTACTATTGTTTGCGTGTACATGTACCATGTGCTGCCATTGACTAGTGTACTTTGATTGACCTCCCCTTTTCTCAATAGAGAAATTAACTGTTAGTTAATGTCCTAATGATACTGAAAAAGCTGATATGAGAAGTTGTCTCTAGCATGTAAGGGGTTGAGGGAGAGAAACAACCTGCAAATTAGTTGTGAGATTGTGGACTAAAAGAGGGACCTCTGAAAAGCAGATAGAGTCAGAGATAGATTAGATGTACAATACATAGATGACTATCAAATTGATGGATAGGTGGGTGGTACATTTA
The DNA here is from genome assembly GCA_963693285.1 of Xestospongia muta. NCBI lineage: Eukaryota > Metazoa > Porifera > Demospongiae > Haplosclerida > Petrosiidae > Xestospongia > Xestospongia muta. The sequence goes on from OY848931.1 coordinate 2,330,970, forward strand.
GACATACATGTTACTATTGGACAGAATACTTAATACAAAAGTAAATGGGCACTGCAATTTTATATTTACAGGACACGTTAGTGGAATTAATGATTAACATATCATCTGATGGTAAACTCGAGGTCTTCTCTAAAAATGCTATAGGCAATAGTCTCTGTAATGGGTCTAGTGAAACCTTCCGAGAAATTTTTCTGATTAACCATGTGGTAGAGCACAGTTAGTGGATTTAATAACTAACATATTATCTGATGCATAGTAAACTCAAGTTCTCCTCTAATGATGTAATGAGTAATAGTCTGTGTAATTGATCTAGAGAATCTCATGATGAACCATGTGGTAAGCCTTATTCTATTACTGTGACTTACAATAAAGTATCAAGATATTTGGAGGCTTCATTCATATTGATAACAGTTGACTCTGGAGTAAGAATGGATGAATAGATGGAGAGATAGGTTGTTGGATAATGGATGGGTAGGTAGATTAATAAAGGGATGGATTTAGATTTTAAATAGAGGAATGAATTTATAGCTAATTGGACAAAGAGAAAGTTGTAGATATATAGCAATCCATTGAACAGTTATTACTAAAAAGCTGATATGAGGATTGTTCAAGCTTATGCTCATGAGGTAATTATATCACTTAATTTCTTTAGAATACACACACTCTCTTTAGTTTCCTGTTGAATATACAGCTCAACAGATGGCTCTGAAATATTGGTGTCTTGACTTCTAACCTCAAGATCACTTGTTTCTATTTCTATGTCTGGTATTTGCTAACATTAGTGAAGCTGTCACTGGCATGTAAGAGGTTAAGGGAGAGAAACAACCTGCAAACAAGTGGTAAGATATTTGACTGAAAGAGGGAACCTTTGAGAAACAGAGAGAGTGAGAAAGAAAGAGATAGATTAGATGTACAACACAATGACTCGACTAATGCAGGAGTAGAAGGGAAATCTGAGACAAGTGGCATCAGTACATCAATTTTTAAGTGACTTTCCTTGTCAATTTTTCTGTCCATACATTATTGACCAACAAGTCTGTTTGTCCATTCTTCTGTGAATCGTCTTTTCTTATTTCAATTCCTTTATCTCAATTATTAAATATATCAACAATGTGACATAGCTTGACCAAGGACAAAAGGCTGTCTGTTGTCTCAGACTGCTACTGACACCTAAGAAATTAAATGAATCATTGACATAATCAACTACTGTGTATGAAAATGTGACTGAAACATTGTTGTGTGTGAGTATCAGATACATACTATGTACTATATTACAATAATATAACTAACAGGTAATTTCTGTATTGAAAAAGGGAGAGGCCAATCAAAGTACACTAGTCAATGGCAGCGCATGGTACATGTACACACAGACAATAATAACTAGGATCTTGTATGGCTCTGTTAATTTCACTGACCAGGATATAAAAGGTTGAGATCTTCAAAGACAAGTACACAAGTGCACATAGCAACCAAAGTAACTAATTCTTTCTCAAACAGATCTAGAGTCAAACACTAGAAAAAGATAATAGTGACATATGCATTATGACCATCACCTGTTTGCTATCACTTGATCATTCTTAACTAATAAATTGAGATTTGATGATATAATGATTGAACTTGTCCTTTTTGTCATATTCTATTGCAATATTAACTGTAGTATGTACTTCATTACCTAAATTATATTAAATCTATTAAGTAGATTAATGGATAAATGGTTGAATGGATAGACAAATGGCTTAATAAATGAATAGGTGGATGAATGAACAGACAGCTGGACAAATGGATGGGTGGTTATATGAATGGATGGATGGTGGTAGAATGAATGGATAAATAGAGAAGTGCAGAAATGGATCCTTTTAGTGCTACATTTAGTTCAAGATCAGGATACACCTGGTATGAGAACCAGTCCAGCAGGAGTGTCTAATTCAAAGTGTTGAAATCAGAATATAAATTGTCCAAATTAATATCAATCATGGATGGTTCTTGGTGCAATTTGACTATGATGACATCATAATGAAATGACACACAGTGCTGTCATCATATTGATGACACACAGTGCTGTCATCATATTGATGACATCACCTAAACGTTAAACCAAACCTAACATTATTAACTCTATGACACGTAGTGATGTCATCATAGGACATGTTGTTACATCATCAGTCAAGAAGCACCCTCAATCATCGATAATACGACAGTCTCTGTAGTGGGTGGAGCTTTGCTATCACAAGCTTTTTTACACAGAATCAACAAACTGGCCAGTTTGTTGTCTTCTTGTGCAAAACCACATTTAGGATCAAATTTCAGACTTATTTATTGAGCCCAGTCTGGGAACTGGACTCTGAAATGTAAGACTGAGGTTTGTTTGTAAGGATGATCAGTTTCAACTGAATCATAATAAGTTAGTTTAACATCTAAATAGCCATTTGTTTCCTCAAGGAGATTTTTAAGTTCCTGTACAGTTGAAGACACAACAGGAAGCTATTGTACCATATCCACCTTGATGCTTATGCTATGTGACTAGGTTCATCACGGAGAAGAATTACACAAAGAACATTATTGCATGCGAGAAAGAATGTCTACACATATTTGTTCCTCTCTCTCTCTCTTTCTCTTTTTCTTTCTCTCTCCATCTCCTCTTCTCTTTCTTATCTGTCCATCCATTTATCAACGTGTTTGTACATTCATTCATTCATCTGTCATTCATTTATCTATTTGTTCATCTATCTATCTACCCATTCATTGATCCATTTACCTATTCATCTATTCATTCATCCATTAGGTGGTTCCAATCAGATTGTTCTGATAATCCTAATGCATCAGATCTTAAACTAAAGACAACAGATGTTCCAGTTGTCAATAAACAGATTGAGTTTATTGTATGTCCTCATGACCAAGTAGTATTTGTTGAAGGCATAAATGTAAGATAACATCTTTGTTAAACGTAATACAGCCTGTCTAATAGCGGACTTAGCATAATCTTTCAATTGACCTTTAAGTACAAACTATATAAAGATATAGGACATCATACAATATAATATAATATAATTCATAGGTCATTAGACACTACTTATTAAATAAGTGGTAAAGATGTCTATAAATAAGAGAATAATAGCAATAGTCTTTAAAGGACCACACCTATTTGGCCTTCATTAGTAACCAGTATAAAAAATGTACAAGTACACATGCTATTGTTTATACCTTCATCATATCATTGAGTAGTTTAACTATCTTTATCGCTACTTCTTGTTGAATGGATCCTTATAGATACAAAAGTTGACTTATAACATGAGCCACACCCACAACAGATTTAGGATCTTTAGGAGTTTCTAGTGTCACTGCAAACCACAGCAGTATTCAACAGTGAATTATTAATATAATGATACAAATAACACATAGTTATAATATATCACTAATATGTGTAATGTTTATATTATGCACATGTATAAACAATGCATTAGTGACTAGGTATGGTGGAACTTCATTCATCTAAGTACTATTGGGCAACTTAACTGCTGTGAAATTGTTGTGATGATATTGAAAATATCAGATGCTATAATGTCTTATCAACATTAACATTTAAAATTGATGTGACGTCATCCTTCTTAGTGACAATAAATCCATCTTCAAGTAAGTTTAAAATTCATTGATAGTATGACACACATTATGTAGTTGTTAATGACAATTTAACAGAACAATGTTGCATTTGATAAAGTAAGGCTAGATATCTCTGGTGTTGTAATTATAGTCATTACCAAAAACATCATAATCCATTTCAAATCTTGACAACAGTTTCCAAACTTAATCCTACTTTACCAATGAATCCAGAACACTAAACAGTTATTTAAAGATTATCTGCATGCATGCATAGTGGAACCTGGTTACAACAAATAAACAATCTTTAGACATAATAAATTCTTAAGATAAGTTAATAGTCTAGTTTTATTGTTTGATTTTACATTGCTATGATGATTATCAGTGAACGTTTACATTGTGTTTCCTTACCTCCTGCAGTGTATTTGAATTCAACCATTCCACTCAAGTTACAAGAGTCAGCTAATGATATAGTCCAATAGAGTTGACATAACCATACTCTCTTTATATGAAGAGCTACTTTCTTCTTTGAACATCTGAATAGACGTGGAGGTCATCGTCACTCACATTAGTTAAGTTATCAGTATGTTTGTAATGATGTAGTACACGATCACATTCTCCACGCAAATTACCACAACAATTACATAATATAAGAGCTTTAGTTTCACCATCATCATAATTATCACGTATATAGAGGCTAATTATCACATAAAGACAATTATTATAAATAATTCTATCTTCCTCAAGTATCCTCATATGAGGTTTTCCATCTTGTTGTAGCCCTTTTCCTGAGGAGATAGCAACAGTATGTTGTTCATCAATGACATACAGAACAGCTAAATATGGCCACGCGTGTGAGTGAGAAAGATATCAGTTACTACTCACAGTATGGGAATACATTCCAGAATCTGCATTACGAGCTTTTTCATTGACCTTTCCCAAATGTAATACAACCTGTCCAAAAGCCAACATAGCCAAATCCTTCAATAATATAAGTCATAGATCATTAGCACTTCTTATTAAATAAAATATTCTTAATTTTATACTATACAGTGACAAAAAATGTGACCGGATATACAAAAAGGGACTACTGTGTCATTTCTCTCATTTTGATTTTTTTATATAATTTTTGAAGTATTCACGACGCTTAATTTGTTGATACCTTCGATAAACGCATGCGTTGTTAGTCACACAATATAAACGAACAAACATAGGCCACTACACAAAATTAATTCTGAGAAAAGTGGAATTAATTTTCCACAACACATACCGCATACTATTCAATTTCCACGAATGCTGATATACCTTGTCCTTGGTTTATTTAGTCATCAGTAACAGTTGGATATGGTACAACATACACTTCCTGTTCCAGGAGGAGTTGGTCAGTTGTAGAGTTTGTGTGCTAAGAAGTGATAAAAGGTGTACTTAACAAAATATGATAGCACACTTTAGTCTTCACCACTAGCTAAAGAGTCGCTGTTTTCCTCCAGGAGATCATCATGAGTTGGAGAACGTAAATCAACAAACTCAGATGATTATGCATGTACATGCATTTGTTATCCTTAAAAGAACTAAATGGGATGAAAGAAATTACCCATTTGTAATAATACAAATAACAATACAAATAGCATGTAGTTATGATCCCTCACTAATAAATGTGCTATGTTTATATTATGTACATGGAACTTTATTCATCTGAGTACTATTGGGTAACTTAACTGATGGCATTATCGGATGTAAAAGGTGGTCTCAACATGTGAATGGACACATTCATCTGCACATATTTGAGCCCTGTTCCTTCACTTTAACTTGTAGAATATACAATAACTATAAAATGCTGGGAATAAAAAATGTCTGGACAACACCATATCACCCTCAAACGAACGGACTGGTGGAAAGATTCAACCAGACCCACAAACAGATGCTTAGAAAGATGATTGACAAGGAAAGACGGGACTGGGACAAGCTTGTTCCCTACATCCTATTCGCTTACAGAGAAGTGCCTCAATCATCCATGGGATTCAGTTCTTTCAAGATGGTTTATGGAAGAAATGTTAAAAGAAGGATGGATTGGATGAAAACCAGGAGGAGATGACATAATTACATATGTTATCCTGATCTATGAATGCCTGGAAGCAGCAAAGGAGACCGTATCGGAGAATCTGCGACAAGCACAACAGAAACAGAAGACCTGGTATGATAAGAGAGCCAGAGAGACCCAGTTCGAGGTGGGAGATAAAGTGTTAGTATTGCTACCCACTCATACAGAGAAACTGTTAGCCAAATGAAAAGGACCCTACATTGTAATTCGGAAAGTAGGGAAGGTTAACTATGAACTGGAAATGACAGATGGAAGGAAAGGACGAAAGCTCTTTCACGTGAACATCCTGAAAAAGTGGAACAAACCGGAGGAGATGTTCGTAAATCAGATATCTGACTAACAGGAGGAGGTTCCCTGCTACCAGAAAAAACAACAGAATATACAGGATGTTGTGTACGAGGAGCAATTAACAAAGAAGCAAAAAGAGAAAGTAGAACAATTAATCAAAAAGTTCCCACAGGTTATACAAGCAAGAAATAGTGTCACAACTCAAGTGAGACACCAAATTAACACAACCGATCAACAGCCCATAAGACAGAGATCCTATCGGATACCTCCGGCTATCAAAAGAGACGTAATCAAGGAACTACAAGAAATGAAAGATGATGGAATTGTAGAGGAGTCAACCAGTGAATGGGCGTCACCACTAGTGATAGTAAAGAAAAAGGACGGAAGTAACCGAATCTGCGTTGACTACCGGAGGCTGAATGCCAAAACTAAGTTTGATGCATATCCGATGCCAAGGATTGATGATCTACTGGATAACATCGGACAATCAAAGTATCTCACCACTCTAGACCTGGTGAAAGGTTATTGGCAAGTTCAGATGGATGAAAGAGACAAAGAAAAGACAGCATTTACGAGCCCGTTGGGACTGCTACAATTTACAGCAATGCCGTTTGGACTAAGTGGAGCTCCAACAACATTCCAGAGACTGATGGACCGAGTTCTCAGAGGAACAGAGGAATATGCAGGAGTCTACCTAGATGACATAATTGTCTATGGAACAGACTGGGAAGAGCACCTAAAGAATCTGGAAGGAGTATTCGAAAGACTAAGTGGAGCAGGACTCACAATTAAACTCAAGAAGTGTACTTTTGGAGCACAAGAATGCACCTACCTAGGACACAAGATTGGAAATGGAGGAGTACTACTGTAAGATGCTAAAGTACAAGCAATTATAAAGATAGCCAAACCAAGGACCAAAAAAGAAGTGAGGAGTTTTCTAGAAATGGTAGGATACTACCAGAGGTTCATTCCTTACTTTGCTACGAAAGCAGAACCACTAACCGCCTTAATGAAGAAAGGACAACCGGACCAAGTGACTTGGACCACTTGGGAAGCAGAAGCCTTTGAACTCCTAAAGAAGGACTTCATCGACACAGTGATGTTGAAAAACCCGGATTTCAGTAAACTTGAAAAACCCAGATTTCAGTAAACCATTTCAACTACAAACTGATGCTTCAGACATGCGAGTAGGAGCAGTATTAAGTCAAGGAGGAGATCAACATCAGCCTATCGCATACTTCAGCAGAAAGATATTGGACCGTGAAAGAAACTACTCAACAATAGAAAAGGAATGCTTAACCACAGTATTGGGAATTAAGGCCTTTGCTACATACCTTGTCGGAAAACCCTTTATACTACAAACAGACCACCGTTCACTCACGTGGTTACGGACCTTCCAAGACAAAAACATGAGACTGACCAGGTGGAGTTTGGCACTACAGCTGTATACATTTGAAATCCAACACCAAAAGGGACGAGACAATGCCAATGCAGATGCCCTATCAAGACTTCCTGGAATAGTCAAAACAGACCTGTGCTTCGCACTAGAGAAAGAGGAGAGTAATGTGACGGATAATATATGTCGAGCTAGAGGATCAGGTCGAGCTAGCAGATCACTTAATCAAGAACGAAGTGTACCAATCACAAGACAGGAAAGGGAATTCCAAAGCGGTCCATTGATCCCGAGTGATCCTGGCCAGGACTATATAAAGAACTAATACTTATAAAGGATATATAGTAGGAGAGTTGTCGTTGGTTTTTGTAGCTGTATTATTATTATTATTAAAAGTTTAAAACTATTTTAGTCACTCTGTAACACTGTAATTGTCTAGATAAACAGTGTTGTTATGTATACTGTGCTATGATAATCATAGTGATTATCAGTGAATATATTGTATTCTTTACCTCCTACAGTGTATTTGAATTAGACTATATTTCAAAATACAAGAGTCAGCCAATAACATTGTCTAATAGAATTTGACACATTTTAATGTGGGTAATTTTTTCGATCAATAAACAAAGGAATGGCTGAATAGATGAACCGTCACTTCCTTGGGGAAGGAAAGTCGGTCTGAATTTGCCTCAGTTGACTCCGCCACGTGTGGACCGCCTCACAGGACAGTCACTTCGCCGGGAAAGAATATCGGCCTGACTACGCCTCAAGTAGATCGGCTCTTTGGACGGTCACTTTCCTGGGAAGGAAAGTCGCCCTGATATCGCCTCTGATGGATCGACGGACTCTTTGGACCGTCACCTCCTTGGAGAAAAAGGTGGCTTGACTACGCCACTGCTGGATGGACACTTTGGACCGTCACTTTCCGGGGAAGGAGGAGGCCCTGACTTGGCCTCAGATTGATCCGCTCTTTGGACCGTCGCTTCTCCAGGAGGAAATTGAGTCTGAACGCCTCAGAGGGATCCATTCTTTCTACCGTCACTTCCCGGTGAAGGAAGTCGGCCTGACCTAGCCTGAGATGGATGGACTCTTTGGACCGTCACTTCTCGAGAAGGAAAGTCGGCCTGTCCTTGACTAAGCCTCAGATTGATCTGCTCTTTGGACCGTCAGTTCCCGGGGAAGGAAAGGCGGCTGACCTAACCTGAGATGGATTGCCTCTTTGGACATCTCGGCCTGGCCCCGCCTCAGACGAATTGATTCATTTGACCGTGTCTTCTCCGTGAGGAATGTCCGCCAGACCTAGCCTGAGATGGATGGACTCTTTCTTTGTACAGTCACTTCTTTGCACAGTCACTTCCCTGGAAAGGAAAGTTGACTTAAGTTCGCCTGAGATGGATTGCCTCTTTGGACCGTCACTTCGCGGGAAGGAAAGTCGGCCTGTCCGCACCTGACATGGATTGCCTCTTTGGATTTCTCGGGGAGAAATGTCGGCCTGACTCCGCCTGAGATGGATCGTTTCTTTTGACTGTCACTTCCCTGTGAAGGAAAGTCAGCCTGATTCCGCCTGAGATGGACCGATCGACCCTTTGGACAGTCACTTGGCGGGGAAGGAAAGTCAGCCTGACCACGCCTCCGATGAAACGTCTCATTGGACCGTGTCTTCCCAAGGAAGGATGTCGGCCCGACCACCTCAGATGAATGGACTCAGCTTGTATGCCTGTCCAACTACTGCACTTACTGTGCAAAAAATTGTAAAACTGAGGCACTTAGACTATTTAGATTATTGACTTCACTATAAAAGGCAATTTATGCACTGTTATCAACCATCCTTTCGTTCATATAATTTCATTCATTTACCTATCTATCTATTCAAATGAGGGGAAGAGACAGATTCCAACTTAGAATTACCAGAAGAAGAACCATCTTCACGGTCGACATTCTCTTCAACAAGAGTCATCTCTGTGATTTACACTAAAGGCAGCCTGTCAACACTTCATGGACTTATCTATTATTCTTTCATATGTTAAACCAAGAGACTTTGATACAATGACTAATGTGATAGTCCTACCACCTTTGGGTTGTTCAGACTGTTATTGGTAAAGAAAGCACTCTCTGTACAAGCTAATAAATGAAAGGACAGGGTTGAAATATATTGGAGGTAAACGTGCCCATTGACACATTGAAACCACCAAAATGTCTGATAATGCTGTCAGTTAATTCGCCCAATGATACTTAGGCGAACAAAGTTCCACCAGACCTAGTCACTAATGTATTGTTTATACTTGTACATGTAATGAACATTGATTAGGCTGCTATAGATGAGGCTCGTGTTGAAGGTCAACGTTGGTATCTAGAAGGATCCACTGAATATTTTAATAATGCAGTTAAAGGAGACATTTAAACAACATTATCCGACCAGTAAGTTAAAGTAAACAAAAAGGAACATAATTAATGTAGGCAGTTATTAAAACAACTGAAAATGTTCTGGAAATGAATTGTATGGTGAATGGCTGGAGAAAATCTTTAGAATTAATATGCAGCTTCCACAAACTCTGGCTCTGGAGGTGTTAATGAAACTCAATTTAAAAGGCCTTTCTGGTATACCTCGAGTTAATGTGAGTATCTGTAAGAACAGGTACATGTATATACTCTTTCTAACACACATATATTCACACAGAGTGATGTAGAAAAGATTATAGACAACATTTGTCAAGTATTGGGCAACAAAAAAACAAGTTGAGATAATCATGTTACAGCACTCATGAACTAAGAGCTGTGATCCTATTGACCATCAAGTCTTCCTTGGTCTATTATGTAACATGGATATACCATTTAGTGATGCATTGAAAGATCTCTCCATTCACAATGCAAGTAGTAAGAGAAGCCTATGTGACTCTGAGTAGTTTGGTAGTCTATTTGAGAGTTGATTTCTCAATATTTGCTGAACTAATGTTACCACATCTGGTTGCTTTATTACCTAATTCAGCTAAAGTCATGGCTTTTTCAGCTAGTGTGTGTACAAAGATTATAATAAAGGTACTACACTCTTTGTAATGGATGATATAAGATTCTTTTTTATTATTGATAACTTTCCAGTTATAATCTACTTTTATTGATGGTTCTCAATGTCCACTTTAGAATTTTCCTAGTCATCAGTTAATTCATCCTTTAATTCAAGGATATCAAACATCAAAGTCACCAATCACTTGTAAAAGTTGTGCTGAATTGATTGAATTAGTCACTCACGTTTAGACATTAGTGTTCTAGATAGAGCAAGGAGTTTATTAGAGGAAGTAATCATAAAGGGAATTAAAGATACTGACCCTACTGCTAGGAAATTAATGAGAAGGTAATTAATTTGTTATTGTATTAATTATATCATTCTTATCTTATTATAGAGCATTATGGGGTTATCATCATCACTATCCTACTACAGCTGATAGATTATTTAACCCTTGATTGTTATTTTTAGAAACATTTCAACAATGAAAAAAGACTGTTAGATGGAGGACCAGCTGCTACACCAATGCATCTGTCTCGAGTTCAGTATGTTAGCATTTATCAGATATAATATATCTGATAAATGCTAACATACTATGTACAGTTTATATTTTGTATGTAGATTTGTATGCAATAATATAGCATTTGTGTCATCTTTAGTAGGAACAATCATCATTCTGAGACCACACCCTTTAAAGTAAAGTTACCAAAAATCTCCCTTCACATAAATACCACACCTATTCTGTCCAATAGTAACATGTATATCTAAATGTATCTATCCATCAATCTGATAGTTATCTATACGTTGTACATCTTATTTATTTCTTTCTTTCTCACTCTCTCCATTTCTCAGAGGTTCCCTCTTTCAGTCAAATATCTTACCACTTGTTTGTAGATTGTTTCTCTCCCTCAACCTCTTACATGCCAGTGACAGCTTCATTGATGTTAGCAAATACCAGACATTGGAATAGAAACAAGTGATCTTAAGGTTAGAAGTCAAGACACCAATATTTGAGAGCTATCTATTGAGGTAATAAAAAACTAGAGAGAGAGAGAGAGAGAGAGAGAGAGAGAGAGAGAGAGAGAGAGAGAGAGAGAGAGTAAGTGAGAGAGAGTGAGAGAGTAAGTGAGAGAGAGTGAGAGAGTGAGTGAGAGAGTGAGTGAGAGAGAGTGAGAGAGTGAGAGAGAGTGAGAGAGTGAGAGTGAGAGTATATTCTAAATAAATTAAGTGTTATAATTACCTATTGAGCAGTAACTTGAACAATTCTCATACCACCTTTTTTAGTAATAACTGTTGATTGCATTGCTATATGATAGTAGATAGAAACACTAAATACATATCTAGATCTTTCTTTGTCCAATCATCTATAAATCCATTCCTCTTTTTAAAATTTAAATCTATCCCTTTATCAATCTACCTATCTATCCATTATCCAACAACACATCTGTCCATCTATTCATCAATTCTTACTCCATAGTCAACTGGTTATCAATATGAATGAAGCCTACAAATATCTTGAAACTTTATCATAAGTCACAGTAATAGAATGAGGCTTACCACATGGTTCATCATGTGATTCTCTAGATCAATTACACAGACTATTGCTAATAGCATCATTAGATGAGAACTTGAGTTTACCATCAGATAATATGTTAGTCATTAACTTGACTAATGTGCTCTGTAAATATAAAATGCAGTGTCCATTTAATTCTGTATTAAGTTACTGTCCAATAGTAACATGTATGTCTAAATGCACTTATCCATCAATCTGATAGTCATCTACGTATTGTACATCTAATCTAGCTATCACTCTACCTACTTTTAGAGGTTCTCTTGCAGTCAAATATCTTACAACTAGTTTGCAAGGTTGTTTCTCCTCCTCGACCTTTTGCATACCAGAGACAAATTCACTGGTATTAGAAAATACCAGACATTGAAGTAGAAATGGTTATCTTGAAGTTAGAAGTGAAGACACCAACATTTAAGAGCCATCTGTTCAGCTAGAGAGGGAGAGAAAGTATATTCTAAATAATTAAGTGATATCATTACCACTTGAGGAGCAGGTTGAACAATTCTCATATCAGCTTTTTCAGTATCATTAGGATAATAACTAACAGTTAAGGAGAGGTTAATCAAAGTACACTAGACAATGGCAGCACACGGTACATGTACATGCAGACAATAATAACTCAAATCATGTATGGCTCTGTTTATTTCACTGACTAGGATATAGAAGGTTGAGATCTTCAAAGAGGAGTGCACCAGTGCACATAGCACTCAAATTAGCTAATTTTTTTCTCTAGTAGAGACAAACACTAAAGAGAGAAAGACAATAGTGACATATCATGATTCTCATATAACATATGTATTATGATGAGATGATTCCCATAATTATGACAATTACCTGTTTGCTATCTCTTGATCATTCTTAACTAATAAGTTGACATTCAGTATTAACTATAATATGTACTTCATTACCTAAATAAAAAAAGAATATATAGATTAATGGATAAATACTTGAATAGCTAGATGGATGGGTTAATAAATAAATGGATAGCTGAATGAACAAATATATGGACAAATGGATGGATGGTTATATAAATGGATGGATGGTGGTTGGATGAATGGATAACAGAGAAGTGAAGAGATGGATCTTTTTAGAACTATATGTAGTTCAAGAATCAGGATATACTTGGTATGAGAACCAGTCCAGCAGGAATGTCTAATCTAAAGTGTTAAAAATTAGAATAAAGATTGTCCAAAGTAATACTAATCATTGATGATACAACAGTCTCTGTAGTGGGAAGAACTTCACTATTCCCAGCTTTCTTACAGAGAATCAACAAACTGCCCAGTTTGTCTTCTTTTGTAAAACCACATTTAGGATCACATTTCAGACTCATTTACTGAACCTGGTCTGGGACCTGGGCTCTGAAATGTGAGACTGAGGCTTGTTTGTAATGACAATCAATTTTAACTGAAGCATAATGAGTTAGTTTAGCATCTAAATAGCCATTTGTTTCCTCGTGGAGATTTTTTAAGTTCTTGTACAGTTGAAGATACAACAGGAAGTATATGTTGTACCATATCCAATGTTGTTACTGATGACTAAATAAAGTAAGGACAATCTATATTGGTAATGGATACATGGATGAATGAATAGATGGATGGGTGTACAGGTCACAGATTGATGAATGGATGAATTAAAGGATGAATGGATGGAGGACATATCACAGATGGACAGATGGGCAAATAGATATAATACCTTGGGTTGTAGTGAAGCAATAGGTCCTAAACAAGCTATAGTAGTTGGTAATAAATTACAGACTAAAAATGATGCTGAGAAAATTTTAACAGCCTCTACTGTTGGTCCATCACTCAACTGTATTGAGCTGGGCAAAGTTTTAAGGACTTCCAGATTGTTGCTTCTTGGAAAGCCTGTACTTTTTCCATAGAAAGACATCTCCTTCCTAAACAATGAAATGACTGCAATGACTCGTTTAACTGCCTGTATTTATTACCTTTAACAGGTCAAAGTTGGACTTCATTTTGACCACTAGCTGAACAAACAGGAGCTGGAAGTTCTATTACTAGAATTTGCTCCATAACATGGTAATCAAGTTTGATAATTGCATACGTATCTATGAAGAAAGTACAGTGCGATGAGAAGAATTACAACAGCTTTACCATCACTATAGGACACATACGTACCAGTAGCATGTTTTTCATTTTGTATGAAATTAAACTGATTACCTATGTTAGAATATAGATTACTTGTTAATGAAGGATGATTATTTACGTACTCTTCTGTAATATCAGAAGAACTCTGACATGACTAAGGAAGATTTAGTTGGTCCATCACTCAACTGTATTGAGCTGGGCAAAGTTTTAAGGACTTCCAGATTGTTCCTTCTTGGAAAGACTTTACATTTTCCATAGAAAGAGATCTCCTTCCTAAACAATGAAATGACTGCAATGACTTGTTTAACTGCTCATAGTTATTACCTTTAACAGGTCAAAGTTGGACTTTATTTTGACCACTAGCTGAACAAACAAGAGCTGGAAGTTTTATCACTAGAATTTGCTCCATAACATGGCAATCAAGCTTGAAAATTGGATACGTATTTATGAAGAAAGCATAGTGTGATAAGAACAATTACAACAGCTTTACCATCACTATAGGACATGTAAGTACCAGAGCCAGTTTTTCATTTTTGCATGAAATTAAGACTGATTGCCTATGTTAGAATATAGATTACATGTTAATAAAGGATGATTATTTCGAATGTACTCTTCTCTAATATCAGAAGACCTCTGATATGACTAAAGGATGATTTAGAGCTTAAAAGTAGTGGTGGAATATGTTAGAGTACCTATGATGATTTTTTGCATTGGGTCTTCCTTATCTAAACATATAAAGATTGTCAAGTACTGTTATGACAAACTGACAAGCACATAACAAAATGCACTTGAAAGTCCCATTGTATAAAAGATATCACATTGCATATCGACAGCACTTTGTTTTAATGGCAGGTGGGTGGACTCATCTTGAGTGACACACCATGGAGACATGGGAGACACTTCTTCTCTCGTTTTACACATCAAGACATTGAGGTATCACAGACAGGCCTCTCTTGACACTCGGGATCAGCATAAACATTACCAATAGCTAACAGATCACAGTATTACTGTTAATACCACAGAACCTATAGGCACATTTACCTCTACCAGTAATATAGACAGTCAGTGTTGTCATGGATATTGTTGCTATGATAATTATCAATCAATTAATATTAATTAGTTGCTATTAAATATAGGGTCTTTAGGGTGTTGCTATGGTGATTATCAGTGAATATTTTCATTGTATTTCCTTACCTTTTACAGTGTCTTTGAATTCACCATTCCATTCAAAGTACAAAAGTCAGCTAGTGATATAGACCAATAGAATTTGATAACCGTACCCTTAATGAAGACCCATTTTAATAGATTTTTCTTCTTTGAACATCTGAAAAGATATTCAATAGTTAAGTTCTCACTTGTCACCAGAACTGTGTGTGTGTGTGTCTGTGAGATGTTACAAGTATGTATCATATCAGCTATTACTTGTAGTATGGGAATACATTCCAGATTACGAGTTTCCTCATTGCTCCTTGTCAAATGTAACACAACTTGTCCTATAGCTATAGTTGACTTAGTATAATCCTTCAATTGGTCTTTAAGTACAGACAATATATAGAGATAGGACATAATATAATATAATTCATAGACCATAAGACACTAGTTATTAAATATTCATAATTACACACTATACAATTACAGAGAAGAGATACCACACAGAATGTTAAAAATAGCAATGATCTTTAAAGGACCACATGCTATTTGGCCCTCAGTAGTAACTAGTATATAAAATGTACATCTACATATACATGTACAAGTACACATGGTAATGTTTATAATATATCAAATTATATCATTGAGTAGTTTAACTATCTCTATTGCTACTTCTTGCTCAATAGACCCTTGTAGATACTAATGTTGACTTCTAACATGAGCCTCATCTACAACAGGTTTGGGATCTTTAGGAGTTTGTAGAGTCACTACAGTCACAGCAGCATCACCAGTGTGTTCCTGAGGGCATTATTGGCCATGGATATTTAAAAGAGGTGGTTCCAATGTGTCAATGGGCCATTTACCTGTAATATAGTTAAGCCACGCCCCTTCACTATAACAGTTAACAGACAGCCCTGGAGGCCAAGTTCATTGGTAGCATTAGCTGAATTAACAGTCTTAGCTATAGCACTGTAACCCAGATATGGTCAGTCATTGTAGCAAAGTATCTTGGTTTAATATATGAAAAAGTACATTGTAATATAGAACATAACTAATGGAAATTGAGAGAAAAATATAGAATTAGATATGCATAATGATACATGTAAATGTATATAATTAAATAGTATGTTAATCAATAACTCATAACAATATTTATCAGGTACTTTATTATGACTACTAATTCCCTCAAAATTACTAGGTTCACGGCTAGTTTGGGAACATAGAGATACCTTTAGCATTGTAGGTTTCTTAAAACTCTTTTCCTAGTCTTATTTCATATGGGATGCTTCAGTGTGAACAGAATCCACAATATGTTGACAGACTGCTTTTAGTAGACCAGAGAGATGATTCTTTCTGAAGAGAACATTGGCTATTGAAGATGGTTCTTCTTCTGTTTGTTCTAAGTTAAAATCTGTCTCTTATTGTTCTCCTTTTTTGGGTTGAGTGGTAGACAACAGGAGACTACCAAATACCTGAATGGATAGATGGATAGATAGGTAGTTGAAAAAAATCATATAAATGAATGGATGGTTGCCATTGATTGAACGAATGAATGATGTATCAATTCACTATATTATTTAAGTCAATAATCCAAATAATCTAAGTACCTCAGTTTCACAATCTTTTTGCATAGCAACAGGAGTAGTTGAAGAGGTATAGAAAAACTCTTCAAGACATTGCTATATGATATTAGATAGAAATACTAAGCACTTATCTGCATCTCTCTCTTTGTCCAATCATCAATAAGTCCATTTCTCTGGTTAAAATCTAAATCCATCCATCAATCAATCTATCCATCTATCCCCATCTATTCATCCATTCTTACACCAGAATCCTCTGGTTATCAATATGAATGGAGGCTACTACCACCAGCTCCAGTTCCACTTGCACCTCCACTTTTCTTACCTTTCGTCAACTTTTCCATTTCTTTCTTCTCCTTTTTGTAGCATTTTTGGAGCTCTTGTATGTAACTGGCTACCTTTGAAAGTGCAAACATGACAGATGAGTTGTTGATGACCATATGATAGATCTCATGCCAAATGTCACAAGATGATTAAGTGGTGAGGGAATTATAGGGCTAAATTGTACCAAATTTTGACTTGGTATCAACCTTTTATTTTTCTTTATCATTTGATCTTGTGTTGAGGAATCTGCTTTCTATTCAATAATTCAGAAAGAAACTTTAAATAGACAGATGAAGCATTTGAGAACTCAAATGCTTTGTACCTGTCATTGCCTTCTTGTGTTAAGAAAATATGACCACTGTGATGAACTAAGAGTTATAACCTGGTACCATCATTGTTTTCAACCTATAAGAGTGAAAGTGAGAGTCATTTCATTCAGTATAAATTATGTATAGTTACAGATGTAGCAATTCAATAGCTCAATTTATTCCCTTTACCTCCTTTAGCCAATGGAAGATAGATAGAGAGAGAGAGAGAGAGAGAGAGAGAAAGAGAGAGAGAGAGAGCCTGAGAACCAATCCAGTAGTAGTGTCTTGTCAAAAGTGTTGAAATCAGAAAGTAGCTTGTCCAAATTAATATCAATTTTGATAATACAACAGTCTCTGTAGTGGGTGGAGTTTTTCTATCACAAGCATTCTTACATAAAATCAACAAACTGGCCACAAAACCACATTTAGGATCAAATTTCAGATTCATTTATTGAACCCAGTCTGGGAAATAGAATCTGAAATGTGAGACTTGCATCTACACAGCACTTCCACAATGTAAGTTTTATTATGGATGAATGCATAATAATCAGATGTTTAGGTATGAATTATCAAGTGTAAGTTATATGTATAGTATTTATAGAAGTCAAACTGTTGAGTAATTCTTTATTATAGTCAATGGACTTTCTGAATGATTCAGTGTCACCTCTGCTTCCTCCCTTGAAGGGACTGACCTCTGACCTCCCGAATAATCGTGTTTCACCTGTCAAGGCTTCTAAGCCCAGAAATGGAATCAACTACACACCCTCTAATTTAGGACAACAACTTCAGACAGTATGTTACATAAATATAGTATTTATATACTATTCATAAGTGTTGAGTAACTCTATATTATAGTCAATGAACTTCCTGAATGACTCGATGTCACCCCTGCTCTTCCCTTGAAGGCCTCTAAACCTCTGCTGTGCGATGATATTGTATCTAGCACACCCGCAAAACCTGGAGGATATTTTACATCCTTCAAAATGATTCTTTCTCGCCAATTAACCTCCAGACTAGATACCAAGCCAAACAATCCATTCCAAAGGGTAATATATGTATATTCAATTTAAAACGTTTTTTATGATTGTGCAAACATTAATGCTCTTCTTAATTATAGGTTTTGTGGCAAATATGAAGGTCCAATCTGAAGCTCTCCCATCCAGCCGTAGAAAGTGAAAATTAACATTTGCTGCAGCCAAAGATCAAAAGAGAAGGAGGTTAAAACATGAAAACAACATTAATGGACGTAAAGTGATTGGTGAGTTTCATGTTCATTAAATTGAAAGCATTTATTATTTTAGCCTTTGTGTACAGATCAAGTAGACTTAACAGTTGCATGCAGAACACAAAAAATAGTCCTGTGAAGATGCTCTGGATTGAAGAGTTTGGGCTGTACACTTCACACAAAGAGTGCATAGCTGGAGGAAACTGGTTAATTGATGATATCATCACTGCCTCAGAGAAGTTAATGGAAATAGCCTACCCACACACTGGAGGTCTCCAGCCCCAATACTTGGGGAGACCCTTGGATTTGCTATAGAGAAAGGGGAATTTGTGCAAGTTCTAAATGTTCGTCGCTGTCATTGGATAACAGTATCAACCATTGGCTGTCCTAAAGGGCAGGTTAATTTTTTTTGATAGTCTTCCATGTGTGGATGTGCCAAGTCAGACGAAAGAGCAAATAGCTGCGATTTGTTTCATGGAAGCATCATCAATCACTTTGAACTTCCCTAATATGCAGAAACAGAGAGGGCACAATGATTGTGGACTTTTTGCTCTTGCTTTTGCAATGTCCCTTTGTGCTTGAGAGGATCCTTGTAAAACGAATTATATCCAGCACAAATTTCGTGTGCACCTAATCAAGTGCCTTGAAAACAGATCGATGAATGTTTTTCCAAAGCACAGAAGAAATAGAGTTATGGTCTTTCCAGCTGCTTGTGTTCAATTCTCCGTGTATTGTTTGTGTAGACGGCCAAAAAGTGGGAGGATGGTGGAATGTGAAAAATGCAAAGAGTGTTTCATGAAGAGTGTGTAGAAGTTCCGTCAACAGTCTGGAAGTATAAAACTGAGCCATAGAGTGTTGTAAATGTAACAAAATTTAGTTTCTTTGCGTACTTGAAATATTACAATATTATGATAGCACTGATTAATATCTGAATATTGAAATTTTTTTCTATATTATAACTATAATTATGTAACAGCATTTTTTCAGTACAATTTTATCAGGACAAAATTTACTGAAAACGGACCGTTTTTACTGGATAAATTGATTTGAGGGGGAACAATTTTTCTGCAGCAGTTTCAGCCTGGGGGACCATCTTTACCAGGACCAGAATTCCAGTGACAGGTTTGTTTATAATGATAATCAATTTCAACTGAAGCATAATAAGTTAGTTTAACATCTAAATAGCCATTTGTTTCCTCAAGATTTTTAAGTTCCTGTACAGTTGAAGGTAAAACAGGGAGTGTATGTTGTACCATATCCAATACTGCTACTGATGACTAAATAAAGCAAGGACATGGTATATCAATGGACAGATGGATAAAAGATGGATGGATTGAAGTATGGATTGAAGGATAAATGGATGAGAGGACATATCACAGATTGACAGATGGGCAAATAGATACAATGCATTGGTTTGTAGTGAAGCAATAGGTCCTAAATGAGCTATAGTAGTTGGTAGTAAATTAGAGACTAAGAATGATGATGAGAAAGTTTCAACAGTCTCTACAGTTCGTCCATCACTGAGTACATACTCCAAAAATCTATCTGAGTGATCTAATAACATGGATGACATGCTGACACTCAGCTGGACAATGTTTTAAGAACTTCCAGAAGGACTATAATAGGCATGAAATTATACAGTATAGATGTACATATTATGTGATTGTCATCTGATCTTGAATAAAGAAATTTTGTATCTGGTCCAGTTTCTGGATCAGCCTTAGGAACACTAATTGAATACAGAGCGAAAACCACACACTTTGTTCCTGAAGTACTCATTTCTCCTTCAAAGCTGAGGATAAAGGAAGAGCCCACAAATCAACTCGAGCTATGTAGATCACTTCTGGTTTCAGTTTCAAGGGTTCTGGGATTGATCAAATGATTCTTTTTGTGATCCTATAGTTGTACCGTCCTATAAAAAGTAACCATAGAAATGATTAATTAAAGGTATCCATAGTAACCATCATAACTATTTGTATTAGTTGTAATCCCATGTAAGAATAAATTAATAATTGTCATGGCAACTATTGCTGAAGATTCTAGAGAGAGGGGGAGGAGTAAGTAAATGAATAAACTTGATGCTTATACATGTGTATGTATTTGTTATCCATAAAAGCACTAAATGGGATGAAAGTCATTACTGGAATACACTATTGGCTAAACACTTAGGATGTTGTCTACTGATTAGGAACATCAAACTGGTAATACCATATACCATAACCTGTTTTGCAACTTGAACTCGTAGACTTCTGCTTAAATAGAGTTAATAACATTGATTAGATTATTTATGTCAATAACAAGATTGCTGAGAAATACTGAAAGAATATTGACAGTTATTGATATTATACAAGTGAGTGCTAGCATGATTAACAGTGGTGGTAGTCATATAACAACTTGTGAAAGGACATTTCAGACTTTATATTTGTTTGGACAACCAACTAAAAATCAATAAACTAAACCAAGCTATATATATAATACAACAACCAATCAAAATACATCTAAGGAGTCTATAGCAACAGCCAATGAGGTAGCTGGAATAGAGTCCTTGACAGATCACAACTGGTTGAAGTGAGCAAGGTTGTTTCGATCTTCTAACCAGAGATCTCATCAGCAGACACGGCAGAACACCTAAAGTCCTAGATTATTTTTCACCCTCCTGTAAGCTAGTGAGATAGAGCGTCCCACTGTTGTTAAAATTAACCATGACAGCACGTCGATGGTAGCCATAGGTAGCCACGCCTATGCATATATAATAGCTACGTAGCTTTACTTCCAATAATAATATTGGTTTTGTTTATTGATTTTTAGTATTGGTTGTCCAGACAAATATAAAGTCTGAAATGTTCTTTCACATCTATTACCCCTTCGCCTAAGACTTTTCAACATATAACAACTCGCTATGAAGGTCAAGCAAAAACAAACTGACAAATTTATTTCTCAAGGTAACTAAGAGGTCATCATAAACCATCTACCTCTTTATTTAGACAAGAAATCAGGAAGAAACTCAAAGCATAATTAGATATGTTATTCCACCAGCAGTCACTGGTAGTGTAATTATTACAAATGTTATGTCACCACCAACTATCAACTCATGCAATGTATAAATTAGAAATTCATGTTCATTAAAGGTTAAACCATTCTTTTTCACTATGGACTTCCTCCATTATAACTTCACCTGTACATTCTCTTTTAGTCAAAGTACAATTTTATGAAAGGTACATGTAGACATAGTGTTGTACATAACCACTGGGAAAGATTACAGCTTTCGGTAAGTAATCTATCTTATAAAAATTGTCTATATTAATACTCATAGGAGTGCTACCAGGGTGTCTCGATAATAGTGAAATAGAATGCACTCTAAACAAAGGCTTTAGAAATAGTACAATGTTGTAGTAGTTCCTTACAACTCATACGTGTTATGTTAATACCCACAGTCTTATATGTTATGTAGCATCGGCACAATTTAGTTTACAAAACCAAGCATTAACAAGAATACAGAATACCATATCACTTTCTAACAGAACTGCAAAGGGAATGTTTATGTATTGATGGTGAAACAAAGAGAGGTGTAGTGAATGCAAAAACTTTTCAGTAAGGATAAAACTATTACTTGTGTTTAATTCCTACATTTTTAGGCAACACTTACATCAATACATAGTGGATTATCTATTCTTGTCATCACACAATGATACACTGTCTACAGGTAAAACAGATACAATATATTGTATCAAGGTAATGTTTTTTCTGTAGGACACCCACATTATATCCAATCTCTATATATTATAACTTAACTCTTAATGTTAGAGCAAAAGCACTAAAAATATGAACTTGTTGCAATGAGGTTAGTTATTCAATGAACTGATCATATCAATTGACAAAACATTTAGACAGTTATAAGAGGCTTCTTATTACATTGATGCTCTGTCATCAAACAAATATTTTGCCTTGCAGTGTATTGACTATAGAGGCATCATGTGATAGTATGTATGAACCATGTATGTTTAAAGGATTAAATATTAAGTAAAGATAATGTTCACCTTGATGCTTACGTTATATGAGTAGGTTCATCGTGGAAAAGAATAACACAAAGGACATCATTGTATGTGAGAAAGAATATCTACACTAACATTTAACTCGTACTGAGAAATGATGCAAATATTTATTGTCTGTATGTACATGTGCCACGTGCTGCTGTCCAAGAGGTAATGATATACTTAATTCTTTACAGTAGACTCTGACTCTCTTATTTTCTCTCCCTTTCCCTCTCTCTCTCTCTCTCTCTCTCTCTCTCTCTCTCTCTCTCTCTCTCTCTCTCTCACTCTCTCTCTCTCTCTCTCTCTCTCTCTCTCTCTCTCTTCTCTCAAACCTGCAAACTAGTTGTGAGATATTTGACTGAAAGAGGGAATGCCTGAAAAGCAGATAGAGTGCAATATAAAGAGATAGATTAGATGTACAATACATAGATGACTATCAGATTGATGGATAGGTACATTTAGACATACATTTTACTTTTGGACAGAATACTTAATGCAGAAGTAAATGGACACTGCATTTTTATATTCACAGGACACATTAGCAGAGTTAATGACTAACATATTTTCTGATATTAAACTCAAGGTCTCCTTTAATGATACTATGAGCAATAGTCTGAGTAATGGATCTAGTAAAACCTTTTGAGAATTTCATGATGAACCATGTGGTAAGTCTCATTCTAATACTGTAACTCACAATAAAGTAATCAAAATATTTTCGGCCTTTATTTATATTGATAATCAGTTCACTCTAGAGTAAGAATAGATGAATAGATGGACAGATGTGTAGTTGATGGATGTGTGGGTGGGTAGATTGATAGAAGGATGGATTTATATTTTAAACAGAGGAATGGGTTTGTAGATGATTGTACGAAGAATGAGGTATAGATAAGTAGTTAGTATTTCTATATACTATCATATAGCAACGAATTGAACATCTATCTCTCTGAATGGCCTGACAAAGACAGCCTGAAAGAAGTTGATAAGGTAAATAGTACAACACTACTGTTTGCATTAATATACCTCCTTTTTTGATATTATTAATTTGATATTTATATTTACTGTAAATAGTCGTTTAGCTGCTCTATATTGTGTAAGTTGGCTGGCTACTAGTCATAATGGTTGGAAGACTCTCATAGCACCTGAAGGTGATGAACAGTATAAACTTGTGCATTTTTAGTTACATGGAGTTCAAAATAACATACAAGCTAGACAAGTTGAATTACTGGGTCAACCTGATAAACCTGCTCTTATCCCTGTCCAACTACTACTATTCCTATGCAAATAGATTGTGAAACTGAAGCATTTAGATCATTTATATTATTGACTACACAGTTAAAAAGAGAATTGATGTACTGTAATCCATATAATTTTATTGACTTATCTATCTATCCATGTATTCATTCAGGTATTCGATAGTCTCCTCAATTCAAAGAAGGAGAAGAAGAAAAGACAGATTCTAACTTTGAACAAACATAAGAACCCTCTTCAATGGCCAATGTGCTCTTTAGCGTTAGAACAAAAGCACTAAAAACATGAACTTGTTGCAATGAGGTTAGTTATTCAATGGACTGATCATAACAATTGACAAAACATTTAGACAGTTATAAGAGGCAATGAACATACCATTGTATCATAACATAACAATGGAAAAACTATTAAGACTTGGGAATTGAAAATATTGCTTTATAATCATTATACAACAAGACATATACATTTCATAGGAGGCTGAAGGGAGGGGGGGGCTGAAGGGGCTAGACCCCCCCCCCAATATTTAGAAAGAGGGGGCTCAACCCCCCCCCCCCCAAATTTTATTGCTTTCTACTTACCCCACAAAAAGAATCTAAGTTAATCTTATTGGTGTTGATGAAACTGTCAAAAGTTTTGACATTTGCTGGCAACAATGACGGAAAAATGGCTTAACAATTGTCTGGTCCTTCATGTACACAAATGCATAACTAATGAGTGTGATCTTGTTGAAATAGCTAAGGAATTGTTATGGTAAATGATGAACAAAGGAAATACTTTGGTACGTTTTAAATTAATGTTGGTAATACTGATTGTGATTATATCAAACATAGCTTCTGCATTATAGGTACATTCATGTCTGCATATTCATCACATAGTTATGGTGTGAGCCCCCCCAAAATATAAGTGCCTCATCTGCCTATGCATTTATCCTTTTACATAGATGCCACGAATGTTCTGAAGATACAAGAAGTACATCTACAAAACTTTCATCACTACCTGTGATGTTTTGCCTTGCAGTGTAGTGACTATAGAGGCATCATGTGATAGCATATATGAACCGTGTATGTATCAATTGAAGGATTGAATTGTAAATATAGATAATGTTCAACTTGATGCTTATGTTATATGACTAGGTTCATCATGGAGAAGAATTACACAAAGGACATCATTGCATGTGAGAAAGAATGTCTACAAAATTTATTCCTAACATTTAACTTGTAGACATATTATAGTTAATATTTCAAAATGATGCCAGTTATTATTGTCTGCATATACATTTACCATGTGTTGCTGCCCAAGAGGTAATGATATCACTCAATTCTTTAGATTATATTATCTCTCTTTCTCTCTCCCTCTCCTTTTCTCTTTTTTCTCTGTTTATCTTTTTATCAATCTGTCTATCCAGTTATTCATTCATCTGCTATTCATTTATCTATTTGTTCATCCATCTATCTACCCATTTATTGATCCATTCAACAATTCATCTATTCATTCAACCATTAGTGAGTGACATTGACTTCCACTTCTATTCAGATGTTCAAAGAAGAATCTGTTAAAGTGGATCATCAAACCTTGCTTGGCTATATCATTAGTTGAGTCTTGTACTTTGAATGAAATGGTCGAATTCAAATACACTGTAGGAGGTAAGTAAATACAATTTAAATATTCAATGACAATTGCCATAGCAACATATATGTAGATCCTAGAGAGCTGACTTTATTATAGCAACTAATTTACATTAATTGATTGATAATTATCATAGCAACAGTATCCATGACAACACTGACTATATTACAGGTGGAGATAAAGGTGCCTATAGGTCTGTTGTACTACCATTAATACTGGTCTGTTATCTATGGGTAATGTTTTTGGTGATCTTGAGTGTCAAGTGAGAGCTACGTCTGTGTGATAAGCTGCTGTCTTTTGGTGAAGTCTGTTGCGGCATAAAAGGAAAGAAGGAGTGTCTATATAGCTTGTCTTCATGGGTATGGCACTCAAGGTAAGTCACTCACTATCGATTAAAACAAGATGCTGACGATATGTGTATGATATTTTATACAGAGGGATGGTCATGTACTCCAACTATCACATTTTGTCATAATCAGTGTTTTCATAATACTCTCAGGAAGAAGTGATAAGGAGTCACTTCAGGTTTTTGTTATGCTCCATTATGAGGTAAGAGGGTAGTAGCTGTCCATTTAACTTATGGATTGATCTGTTTATCTGTCGTCTATCCATTGTATCATCCCTGGTAGTTGATTCTGTATTCTATTTTTGACTGTAAGGACAAATCCACAGCTTATCCTCATCTCTCAGATGTGGTCAGACCCCTGTTTGAGGTTTATGACAATGTAAAGAAGTGTTAGTTACGTTTGAAGTATGAGAACCAATCAAAATGTGACGCTATCATTTTCTATCATCTAGTTCTATCAGAAACCATTTGCGTATGCCACGTGGGAAATGTGCTTACTATGTATGTTACAAATGTAAGAAGGTAAGACAATTTGTCCATGTATATGTCTTTCTCTCCAGTATATTATCAACCATCTATCTATTCATTCATTTTTTCATCCACTCATCTTTCTACCTATTTTTATCCATCCATTAGACATGTTACTGTGGTGAAGCACACTATGCTGCAGATGCTAGTGATGATTTTGATTCTTCTGAACTAATTTGTCCAACTTGTTTTAATACTGGAGGTCAGTCCAGGTAAGTATGTTATGTAGAAACCATTTTCATTACAGTAAGAATAGAAGTGAGAATAGAAGCAAATGTAAGGGAGTCAAGGCTTTCAATACCTGAGGACAATGGGACAAAATCTTGATCGTGCATCTCACCAATGCGAGCAACCCAATGGTGTTCCCATAACCAAAACACACAGTCGGGTGTGCATATTCGGCCAAGGTAGGTCATGGCTCTCGATACCTGAGTACCTTGCATTTGAGCACCAAAGCGAGTAAACCCATATCTTGTTCTCGATAATCAAAACACAACCGGAATAGTTGGCCCAGCTTTTTACTTAGATGGAAGTGAGGCACCTTCCTTCCCCGTAAAGTGAGGGTCCAATGAGACGGTTCATCCGAGGCCAAGCGAGGCCGACTTTCCTTTACCGAGAAGCGCGTATCCGACAGGGCGATCCATTTGAGGTAAAGTGAGGCCGACTATCCTTCCACTAAAAGTGACGGCCGGGAGGTGAGGGTCCAACGAGGCGAGCCATCCCAGACGAAGTGAGGCCAACTGTCCTTCACTGGAAAGTAACGGCCAAGGGTCGATCCATCTGAGGCGAGCGAGGCCTTCCCCGAGAAGCGAGGGTCTAACGAGTCGATCCATCCGAGGCGAAAGCGAGGCGGACTGTCCTTTCCCTGAAGGCGACGGCCGAAGGGTCGATCCATCTTCGGCGTAGCGAGGCCGACTCCTCTTCCCATGAAAGTGACGGCTACAGGGTCGATCCATCTTTGGCGTGGCGAGGCCGACTCCTCTTCCCATGAAAGTGACGGCTATAAGGTCGATCCATTTGAGGCAAAGGGAGGCTGATTCTCCTTCCCCTGAATGTGACGGTTAAGAGGTCAATCAGTCTGAGCTGAACCGAAGCCGACTTTCCTTCCCCGTGAAGTGACAGCAAAAGGGTCGATCCATCTAAGGCAAAGGGAGGCCGACTTTCCTTCCCCCGGAGGCGAGGGTCCGATGAGTATATCCTTTTGAGGCGTAGGGAGGCCAAGTTTTCTTCGCAGGGAAGCGAGGGTCAAGGATACACAGTCAAGGCTTTCGATACGTAAGGTCAAATCTTGATGGTGCATCTCACCAATGCTAGCGAGCCCATTGTATACCCTTACCCAAAGCACACAATCTGATATGTATGTTCGGCCAAGGTAGGTTACGGCTCTCGATACATGAGTACCTTGCATTTAAGCACCAAAGCAAGTAAACTCATATCTTGTTCTCGATAACCAAAACACAACCGGGAATAGTTGGTCCAGCTATTTACTTAGATGGAAGTGAAGCAGACTTTCCTTCCCGGTTAAGTGAGGGTCAAACGAGGCGAGCGAGTCCAATTGTGCATCCCCAGAAAGTGACGGCCAAAGGGTGGATTCATCTAGGGCAAAACGAGGCCGACCTCCTTCACCAAGAAATGAGGGCCAAAGGGTCGATCCGTCTGAGACGACACGCGGCCGACCCTCCTCCCATTGGACGTGATGGTCAAAATGAGTCGATCTATCGGAGGCAAAGCGAGGCCGACTGTCCTTCCTATGAAAATGAGGGCCAAAGGGTGGATTCATCTGCGGCAAAGCGAGGCCGACCTCTTTCCCTAAGAAGTGAGGGCCAAAGGGTCGATCCGTCTGAGACGACACGAGGCCTACCCTCCTTCCATTGGAAGTGATGGTCAAAACGAGTTGATCTATCGGAGGCAAAGCGAGGCCAACTGTCCTTCCCATGAAAATGAGGGCCAAAGTGTCGATTCATCTGCGGCGAAGGGTCGATTCATCTGCACGGTGAAGGTGTATGGGCACCTCTCGGGAAAGCTTTGTCAGTTGGTGCTCTATATGAGAGGAGCGAGTTAGTGTCAGAGATTTGCTTCGTGTGTACGATTTGTATTCTCGGGCAGCTGCTCCAAACCCTCTATGTCTGGCGTGTGGAGGGCACTGAACGTGGCAAGGTGGATAGGTTGAATGCAACGTGTTCGTCTTGTTCCAAGTGTCCATTGGGTGTTTGAATCGTTCTAAGTGTCCATTGGGTGTTTGAATCGATCTGTTCTTTCATCTGAGGTTTCATCTGAGGGAGCAGTATCTTGAATTGTCTGGTGTTGCAACGAGGTTGTTTTCGTGACACTGTGGTTGAGTGGGGCCTTCCAGTAATGTTTCAGGTTTGTGTTATGACCGTAACATGTCTAATGGATGCATGAATGGATAGATGATGGATAAATACTGGAAAGATAGACATATAGATGAACAAATTGTTTGACTTTACATTAGTAACAGATTTAGTAAGCATATTTCCACATGGTATACTCAAGTTTTTTGATAGAATTAGATGCGGGAAAATGATAGCATCACATTTTCATTGGTACTCATACTTCAAATGTAACTGACACTTCCTCTTCACATCATCATAAATCTCAACAGGGGTATAACCACATATGAGAGAGATGAGGATGACCTATGTGTTTGTCTTTATAGTGAAAACTAGAATACAGAATCAACTACCAGAGATGATACAATGGATAGACAACAGATTAATGGATCAATGGATATAGTTAAATGGACAGCTGCTACCCTCATCCCTCACAAATGTAACATATCATAAACCTGAAAACACTAACAATGAAAAATATGATCACACTCTAACTGGATAGCTGGAGTACATCACCATCCCTCTGTATAAAATATCATACATGTATTTTCAGCATATTGTTGTAATCGATAGTGAGTGGACTTTTCTTGAGTGCCACACCCAAAAAGAAATGGTAGACACTCCTTCTCTCCTTTTATGCCACAACAGAGTTGACCAAAATACAGCAACTTATCACGGACAGACGAAACTCTCTCTTGACATTCAGGATCACCTCTAACATTACCAATAGATAACACACCAGTATTACTGGTAGTACCACAGAACCTATAGGTATCTTTACCTCCAACCGTAAAAAGATAGTCAGTGTTGTCATGGAGCAACAGCATAGTGTGCTTCACCACCGTAAGCATCCTATGTAATTTTCCTAGGTCATGTACTTCTCTCCCAGCCTCATCTGCTCTTGTTGACCACCTTCATTATCTTTGAAATGTGTAGGGTACAGATGAATGATTCTATTTATAAAATTATCTTCATTATACATAACTACCATGTAATACAATATTAAATTGCATTGAAAAAATGATTTCTATTATTTAATTTGGTGCATTTAAAAATTATTTGTTGTATAATTATCATGACCATTCCAAGCAGAGGCAAACAAATTATTACATGAACACAGAAGTTATATTGGTAGGACATGTTGTTTTCAAATGCTAGCTATTACATGTATATCCTTGAATCAGTGGATGTTATCACATCATTATTAACAGAGAGAGACACAAAGCGAGAAAGAGAGAGAGACAGAGAAAGGATGAATGAATATTAGTATTTAATATGACAATTACAGAGAACATAATATAATAACACGATCCATCTGAAGAGAGGTCAGCCGATTTTCCTTCTCCGGGAAGTGACGGTCAATAATTATAAAGTAACAGTAACAGTTCATTCGACTCATATAAGCCTTTTTCTAACATATCAAATTTGACCTTTCAATTACCTGGTGACTTCACAGTGAGTTCGAGTACAAAAAGATATGATAATTATCAAGCATGCAGTAACAATGCCTGTATAGGAATAGACTAGATTCTTCAGATGTCAATGATCGGACCCCTCCTACTGTCTTAACCAGCACGTGCGACTGTGCTAGAAAGAAGAGACAAAGCAAGTGTGTTGAGTGCAGTTGTGCTGCGTGTGTTCATTAATGATGTATGTTTTGATTTTTTTAGTCAGTATCATGCAAGTGAACATTAAAGGCTCAGATTTTAAGGGGCAAGTTTCAACCAAGAGGTGGTCAACAATTGCCACAACTAGTAAGAGTTGAAATTTCATTTCACTTAGTGACTAAGCTCCTATATTATGTAATCATTGTGGTAACTTGTGTGGAGAATGTGATCGTGTACTGCATTATCACAAACGTACTGATAACTAATGTGAGTGACAAAGACCTCCACTTCTTTCAGATGTTCAAAGAAGAATCTGTTAAATTTGAGCTTCATGAAAGTATGGTCATATCAAACCCTACTTGGCTATATCATTCTTAGCTGAATCTTGTACTTTGAATGGAATGGTCGAATTCAAATACACTGTAGAAGGTAAGTAAATACAACTTAAATATTCATTGACAATTACCATGGCAACATGTGTGTACATCCTAAAGAGCCCACTTGATTATAGCAATTAATTGATATTAATTGATTGATAATTATCATAGCAACAGTATCCACGACAACACTGACTATCAATATTACAGATGGAGGTAAACATGCCTATAAGTTCTGTAGGACTACCAATACACTTGTGCTATCTATTCATATGCTCAGCAATCTAACCAGGCATTCACTCTCCTTACGAGGACAAACATTGAACAGATATTGATTGTATTCACAGCAGATTTTTGGAGCATTATTCATTGCAAGTTGTACCAACTGTAAAAGAACAATAAGAATAGAGAAAGCATTAGGCTACTAACTAAAATACATTGTCGATTCAGTACTAATCAATCTAAAATGATTAATACTGGGTATGTAAAC
This sequence comes from Xestospongia muta, assembly GCA_963693285.1. Lineage (NCBI taxonomy): Eukaryota > Metazoa > Porifera > Demospongiae > Haplosclerida > Petrosiidae > Xestospongia > Xestospongia muta. Next base: position 2,362,221 of record OY848931.1, read on the forward strand.
CTACATGCATTGACTACATTAATATTATGGCTACCTTAATGCAGAAGTCATAGAACAAAGAACAATTTACATGACCAGTTGTGGATCACAAATAGAGTCTGTATAATTGAGGTTTCCTCCATTTGATTAATAGTCAAGGCTGATAAATTCCTAGCAATATTCATAATGAGATCCGTTAAAAGAAAACTGGATGGATGCATGGACAGACATGATAAATAATTGAATAAATGGATTGATGCATAGCTATCAAAGATACATTATACAGGTACTATCTATTCATATGCTCGTGATCTATCCAGCCATTCACTCTCCTGACAAGGACAGAATTAAACAGATGTTGATAGTATTCACAGCAGAGTTGTACTGTAAAGGAACAAAACCAACTAAAATGCATTGTCAATTTCCTCCATTTGATAAATAGTCAAGACTGATAAATGCCTAGCAATATTCGTAATGGGATACATTAAACAATAAAGGGATGGATGCATGGACAGACATGATAAATTGTTGAATAAATGGATTGATATGTAGCTATAAGGTACCGTATATTCATATGCTCAGCAATCTATCCAGCCATTCACTCTCCTAACCAGGACAAACATTTTACAGATATTGATAGTATTCATAGCAGAGTTGTTGGAACCATCTTCACTGAAAACTAAGTTGTACCAACTGAAAAAGAACAATAAGAATAGAGAAAGCATTAGGCTACCAACTAAAATGCATTGTCCATGCAGTACTAATCAATCAAAATGATTAATACTAGGTACGCAAAGATACATGCATTGAACTACATTAATATTATAGCTATCTCAAGCAGAAGTCATAGAACAAAGAACAATTTACATGACCAGTTATGGATCACAAATGGAGTCTATTTAATTGATGCTTCCTCCATTGGATAAATAGTCAAGACTGATAAATGCCTAGCAATGTTCATATAGGGATCAGTTAAAAGATAAATGGATGGATGTATGGACAGACATAATAAATAGTTGAATAAATGGATTACTACATAGCTGTCAAAAGATACATTATACAGGTTTCATACATTCATATGCTCATGATCTATCCAGCCATTCACTCTCCTTACGAGTATAGAATTAAACAGATTTTCATAGTATTCACAGCAGAGTTGTTGGAGCCATATTCATTGAAAGCTATGTTATACCAACTGTAAAACAGCAATAAGAATAAAGCATTAGGCTACTAACTAAAATGCATCGTCAATGCAGTACTAATCAATCTGAAATGATTAATACTGGGTATGTAAACCTACATGCATTGACTACATTAATTGATATTCATAGGCGGATGAGGTACTTATATTTAGGGGGGGCTCACACCATAACTATGTGATGAATGCAGAAACTATGTTTGATATAATCACAATCAGCGAAAATGGTCAAATTTGCTATTAGCATCAAAAATAGAGTAGTTATTAATGGATTAGGCAAAGTAGGTTATTATCATACTAATTAAGGATTAAAGTAGTGGATAGATGGACTAACAAAGAATGAATTTGATTAATCAATAGCTTAAGTATGATTAATCAATAGCTTAAGTATGAATTATTATTGTTAATGTTGTTGTCAATTCATCAACATTAGAGTTATTATGTGTATAATATGTTTATTAAGTGATGATAATAATTATGCTTAAAGTATGTTACACCTAATACTTAAAATACAGTAATTGTAGCAGTGGAAATCAAATTTACTAATTACACTTTAAATGCAAATAGAAGCAAATATTTATTAATTGTGCTAACACAAAAACATTATTACAGATCAGTAACCAAATGCTACACTCAATACTGTCAATAGAAAAAAGAAATAAATAACAACAGAACAAAACAAAACAATTATTAAGAAATGCATAAAACCACACTCTATATGAAATAGCCTGACTAAATATGTTTGCTCAGTGAATTGGATCTTTTGAGTCATATTATATCTATATAATACTAGTAACAACTGTATAAAAGACACCAATCTGGTGTGAGAGAGAGACATAGGAAGATAGAGATGCAGAGAGAGAAAAAAGAGAGAGACATGACATAATATATAACAAAACTGGGGATTACCAAATATGGCAGTGTTTACATAGATGTATTAGTAAGACACTCTCATAATGTAATAATCACTACATCTATATAATTATATTATATTTACTACATCAATTGAATATTGACAAACTATAAAAATAAACTTTCCTCTATTATTAACATATTGTGTTGTAATTGCTAATATGATTTTACTAAAATTAACCAATAATGTATGCTAGGTATGCAGACGTATTAAATCATTAACTAAAATGCATTGTCAATGCAGTACTAATCAATCTGAAATGATTAATACTGGGTATGTAAACCTACATGCATTGACTACATTAATATTATGGCTACCTCAATGCAGAAGTCATAGAACAAAGACTGTTTATTTGAGGTTTCCTCCATTTGATAAATGGTAGAGACTGATAAATGCCTAGTAATCTCCATATAAGGATCACTTGAAAAGATAACTGGATGGATGCATGGACAGACATGATAAATAATTGAATAAATGGATTGATGATACATGGCTATCAAAGACACATTGTACATGTACTATCTATTCATATGCTTGTGATCTATCCAGCCATCCACTCTCCTTACGAGGACAGAATTAAACAGATTTTCATAGTATTCACAGCAGAGTTGTACTGTAAAGAAACAAAAGGGATAGAGAAAGCATTAGGCTACCAACTAGTACATTGTCGATGCAGTACTAATCAATCTAAAGTAGTTAACGCTGGGTATGTATACCTACATGCATTGAACTACATTAATATTATGACTACCTCAAAGCAGAAGTCATAGAACAAAGAACAATTTACATGACCAGTTGTGGATCACAAATAGAGTCTGTTTAACTGAGGTTTCCTCCATTTGATAAATAGTCAAGACTGATAAATTCCTAGCAATATTCATAATGGAATTCGTTAAAAGATAAATGGATGGACACGTGGACAGACATGATAATTAGTTGAATAAATGATTGATACATAGCTCTCAAATGATACATTATACACTTGTGCCATCTATTCGTATGCTCAGCAATCTAACCAGGCATTCACTTTCCTTACCAGGACAAACATTGAACAAATATTGATAGTATTTCACAGCAGAGTTTTGGAGCATTATTCATTGCAAGTTGTAAAAGAACAATAAGGATAGAGAAACCATTGGGCTACAAACTAAAATGCATTGTCGATGCAGTACTAATCAATCTGAAATGATTAATACTGGGTATGTAAACCTACATGCATTGAACTACATTAATATTATGGCTACCTCAAAGTTGCAGTCGTAGAATAAAGACTGTGTAATTGAGGTTTCCTCCATTTGATAAATAGTAGAGACTGATAAATGCCTAGTAATCTTCATATAGGGATCACTTGAAAAGAAAATTGGATGGATGCATCAACAGACATGATAAATATTAAATAATTGAATAAATGGATTTGATAAATAGTTAAGACTGATAAATTCCTAGCAATATTCATAATGAGATCCGTTAAAAGATAAATGGATCTTAAATAATAGATACTATAGAACAAATTAATAATTACATCTACAACATATGAACTTACAAATTCATATCAGAAAACATTGTCACTGCCCAATCATGATCATTTTTGCAGAAACAGAATACCAACATCACTACAGACATACTTAAAAAAGACGTTACTCCAAAACACAGGAAAGTAGACATGAAAGAAAATTTGGTCCTCTTAATTAATTTTCATTACAGGCATTAACCTTTTAAAAATAAAATGTTAATTAATCTAATCTACCAAAATGAGAGAGTCTAGATTTATGACGTGCTACAAAGTCTTTGGCAACGTCTGTTAGTGAAATACAATCGATTTTTCTTTCTGGACATAAAATACCATAATGTGATTTAGTCATACCTATATCATATTATTCGTAAATATAACTCCTGAGGGAACTAAAGATCTCTCTTACATCTACAACATGTGAACTTACAAACTGTTATCAGAAAATATGTTGCAGAGACGAAATACCAACATCACTATAGAGATAGTTGATACATATACAAAATTAGACCCAAGAAGAAGAAATAGGCTTGTACAAAAATAAAGATACTTGACTGATTTTATTCATACTTGCTGTATTGTACCAAATATACTGCTTACCAAATACCATATATACACTGAAAAGAACTAATCAGGTATTGTGTTTATAAATGATTTTATGACAGGCTTAGCTCAAGACTACCAATGCACTAAAATTAAGGGCTAAAAGTGAATAAAAGCTCACGAGTACAAAAGCTAAATGGGACAAGCTAAATATACCGACACACATGAATATTGCTACTCTGACCGTATTTGTTACTACTGCCTTCCATTTTTGTTGTAGCCAGGAACAGCTTTGTCTCAGTATTTCCTGCACAGAAGACTATCTGAATGACTCGACTACATGGACTCCAGTTCCCTCTTTTTGTTTTGCTAAACAGCCCTGCAGAAGTAACATCTGACAGACTGGTTGCTAAAATGAAGTAATGGCGTCTGTTTATTATTTTCTAGTACAAAATCGGCGCCACTAGAGTGGCTAGTCGAACTGAGCATGCCCAGTTGATCATCAAGATCGTGCCATGATAGTAACAACAATGTAACTCCCTGTATATTATCTAACTCTGTCTGAATGTAAGTTTATTTAACACACATATTATGGAGCCCTGCTATTGTAATGAACCATGTTATCATCTTGTTACAATGAGGGCAGTTACTGCCTACCATTAGGAGCTATTGAGCACATATCCCAAGTATCATTCCCAACGAACAATAGTTCAAACATTTATGCATGACATTAGTTGAAAGAGTATAAATATAAATCACATCAATATGACAAAGATACTAATTATAATTGACACAAATAACCACAAAAGTTATTAATCAGTATCATTGATGTACACGCCTCTGATGTCTATATTTTACAGTTATGTTTGTAGAATGTGTTGTAATCAATGACAAAGATCACCACATATTAAGTCTATGAGGTTGACTTTGTTTAAATTATACCATCTAAAAGTGTAATAAGAGGATGACCACTTAATAATAATTGCTGAGTAGTCCCAATCACAGGATCAGGGAAAAGAATGTGAGACATTGCATTATAAGCTGATACTGCTACAAGAGACAATGCTGTGTTTTAATCTGTAAGTTAAGAAAAGATATATCAGAATAATTTTTATTAAAAAATGTGAGATTTGAATATTACTATGTCATGCCTGCTTGGTATACCACGAATCTGGAAGTCGAAGAATTAAATACCACTTGCGAACACATAGTCAGTTATTCTCATTTACATTTCACGTGAGAAATCAAGGAGATATGAGACTGATCTTTCTTGGTAGCTATTTTTATTGTGGGTGTGCTAAAAGAAGCATTAGCTCCACCTTCCTTATATCACATGACCTGCAGGACTAGGATGATGATGAGGATGACCATTTCTCTTTCATTTAGATATATTAAACATTATTGTACTTTAATATTATATATAGTTTTTTGTATAAATGTATATAATTATATATATATATATATATATATATATATATATTAGTGCTCCTCTGTCTAAATGGAAAAATGACTTTTAATGTTTCTATCTAGAAATGAAGAATAGAGCTTTGATCTAGATATGAAGAAAATACATTGTAGCAAATAGTAGAGTACCTTGGTAATTTGCACACTTGTTTCTATATCATTAACTATTATTATTCAAACATGCAATAATTATAAAAAGGATGGAGGGTTACACTACTTAAATGTTATTTTCGTAAGTGTTGGATCAGTACTTTTGCTGACTGCCCAGTGAGCTAGTCATGAATAAACTACCCTTCTGTCTGGCGACTGCTCCAGTCATACTCTACCTGGCAAATTGCATCGAAGACAAAACGCAATTTGCATTTTCATGATCGGCTGCGAACAAGCAAGCACTAGCAATAATATGTTCTCTCTCGCTCTAAATAATATGTATATATGTGTGTGTATATCCTGCACTCTCTCATTCACTCTGTTTATGACTATTTTCTTGCTTTGTCACAGGTTCTCGACTATTGCTTTTTTTGAAGAGCCTCCGTGGCATCTATTCTCTTAAAGATCACCATTTTATTTGTAATTGTGTATAGTACAATATGAATATTTAATAAGTTGTGCTAATGTATTATATTATATTATGTCCTATCTCTAGTCTGTACTTAAAGATCAATTGAAGGATTATGCTAAGTCAGCTATTGGACAAGTTGTATTACATTTAACAAAGATCATCATTCATCATGATAAAGAGCAAGCGATAGCTAGTGATATGATTATAGGATGGATTTTTGCAAGACTTACCTGATGTCTTATTTAGTCCCAGAACACAAAACAGATAAACTACTATAATGTTACCTTTCACGGTATTTTCGTACTGGTGATTCAATTTGTATATGATCTTGAACTAATCATAGTTATTGTCCTGTGTTCATTGATTGAGTACAGTATATTAACTCCAACCAATTGGATTTACAAAGTTTTCATCAGTTGTATTTATAAGTTATACATAAAACAAACGTATCATAGATAATTGCAAAAATTGCCTGAGCTTGTGACTTATATCAGTACATCAATCATAGTTTGTTCTCCAATTTGGGGGAGATATTTTCACAAAAATGAAATGCAACACAAATCAACTATTTCTTTCATAATGTTTTTCCATGAATGAGTTCAATTGATCAGACCGATTGATGGCAAACATATTTTTCTCTTCTTTTTTTCTTCGTCAGACATCATGTCTGGTGTTACAGACTCCCAAAATGTCATTTCTCAGCCTTGATGAACAAATCTTGCACGTCTACATTATTGAAAGCATAAGCATTGTGGTATATATTGTATACAAAACATACCCACTGCTTTCTCGATCTCAGTTGTTTTTTACTTTTGACTGGGGTCACCAAATGTTTTGGGCGTTCAGTTATAGTCTTTTTATAAGTCTTACAACCTTCTACAAAGAAATAAATATTAACACAAAATGAACTCATCACATGATTCTATAACTTTTTCAGGATAACAATCTCCAACTGCAGAAATAATCGTACTCAAAACCTTAGCATTATGACTTCCATATATTCTCTTAAAAGTATTTATTACATCAATGTTACCACAAAAAGCTTACAGTTCATTTGTCTTGAATTGTTTGTTCTCATCCATTGCATTATGCACTGCTCGTATATTCTGCTCTATTAGTAAGGAATAAAGTATAGTGGATTATCATTCTTTGGATCATAGCATGAGCATAAGTTACTGATGTGCGTGTGAGCAGTACTTGTAAGACAAGGGGTGTAGCTCTTTTGCATTTACCGATACAGCTAGGAGTTACAGAAGTGCTTGACATGAGGATGCTGTCAAAGATCTGATATCGATATCATCTAGTGTTTTCTGTCGAGTCTCTAAAGAATCCAGTCAATTGTAAATACAGTCAATTTTGGTACAAACACTACTGCGTTTTGAGTCTATACATTGTTAAAAAGATTGAAGTATGCTGGTCAATGTCTGTATGTTATTATGACTTGTAACGTGACCATCATTTCTAACTTGACCATGATTTGTTCCAGTAAGAAAATTAGATCTATTTCTAGTCGGGAGAGATTGTCCTGGGTCTCAGTATTGCGATGGTGACACTCTACAAAAATGCCAGCTTAATTTGACCACAGTACCACTAGAAATGAAGTATCTTTGTCTAGTGAATTCATCTAGTCGTACATGATTGTGAGAATCAGTGAGTTCGGATGACAAAGGGTGATATCGCGACCTACAGTGTGTATAAATAACATAATTGAGTCTGTTGTACGACAACGATTATATTATAATATAATTAATATACTTTGTACCTAGATGAACTGTAAAAACTTGATGAAGTGGCTCCGCAGGTATTCTTTTGCCTTCCTAATTGAAGAGCTCTCCTTGCACCTGTTAATGTAGATGAAACTGTAGTTGCAGCAGTGTCCTTCGATGCTCCTTTTCTTCTGACTTAGGGTAAATCCATCATTCCATATACGACACGAGGTATATATAGAGTAGGCAACTGATAATCAGCCACGCCCATTAGTCGGACAGAGCTATAATCAAATTCTCGGACACTGTCCACTAATCATTTCGAGGTGGCTGATCAGATTCAAGTAAACTACTAATATATTGGTCTACCTATCTACTCTTACAACGGCAAAATAGAAAACCGAAAACTCAGCAGTTGTCTAGTTATTCTTACCAAAAACTTGCTCCTTCAGATGTCAATGATCGGACCCCTCCCTCTTTTTAGACCGGAGTTTCTAAACGTTTCTTGGCAGAAGAGAATCCTGAGTTAACTTTACAGACAGTTGACTCATGAGGCTGAGCCTGTAGTGTGTGTTTTCTATTACATCTGTGTGTATATTCAGGCCTATACACAGGAGGGGTGATAAGCTGTGACAAGTCAACCCCCTTTTGAGCTTAATAATTAATCGTCAAAATGCTCTAAACAGTCTAATTTAGAGTTTGACCTATTTAAACTAATTTATCCAAAGATTTAAGACAAATAAAGTTGCTAAAATCTTTAGATCTGTTTAATTATGCAGTTTCGATAGTTAATTTCTAAACTTTCTTAACTATCAAAATGCTCTAAACAGTCTAATTTAGAGTTTTGACATAGTTAAAGTAATTTATCCAAGAATTTAAGACAGATAAAGTTGCTAAACTCTTACATAAGTTAATTAAGCAGTTTTGACAATTAATTTCTAAACTTTCTTAACTATCAAAATGCTCTAAACAGTCTAATTTAGAGTTTTGACATAGTTAAAGTAATTTATCCAAGGATTTAAGACAGATAAAGTTGCTAAGCTCTTACGTAAGTTAATTAAGCAGTTTTGAGAGTTAATTTCTAAACTTTCTTAACTATCAAAATCCTCTAAACAGTCTAATTTAGAGTTTTGACCTATTTAAACTAATTTATAAAACAGATAAAGTTGCTAAACGCTTACATAAGTTTACATTAAGGGTTTTCATAGTTAATTTCTAAACTTTCTTCCAAAAAGCTCTAAACAGTTTATTTTAGAGTTTTAACCTATTTTGACTGCTTTATTAGAATATTTAAGACAGATAAACTTACTAAACTCATTAGATCAACTTATTTAAGCAGTTTTTATAGTTAGTTGCTAATCTTTTTTAACTTTCAAAAAGCTCTAAATAGTTTATTTTAGAGTATTAACCTATTTAGACTGCTTTATTAGTACATTTAATACAAGTAAACTTACTAAACTCGATTATTTAAGCGATTTTGATAGTTAATTTCTAAACTTTTTTAATTTTCAAAAAGCTCTAAACAGTTTATTTTAGACTATTAACCTATTTAGACTACTTTATTAGAATATTAAAGACAGATAAACTTACTAAACTCTTTAGATCAGTTTATTTAAGCAGATTTGATAGTTAATTTCTAAACTTTTTAAACTTTCAAAAAGCTGTAAGTACTTTACTTTAGAGTTTTAACCTATTTTACACTACTTTATTAGTATATTTAAGACAGATAAACTTAGTAAACTCTTTAGATCATCTTATTTAAGAAGTTTTGATAGTGAACTTCTAATCTTTTTTAACTTTCAACAAGATCTAAACAGTTTATTTTAGAGTTTAACCTTTTAAGACTACTTCATTTGAATATTTAAGACAGATAAACTTACTAAACTCTTTAGATCAGTTTATTTAAGCAGTTTTCATACATAACTTCTAAACTTTTTTCACATTCGAAATGCTCTAAACAATTTATTTTAGAGTTTTAATCTATTAAGTCTAAGTAGGTTATAACTCTAAAATAAACTCTTTAGAGCTTTTTGAAAGTTAATTTTTGAAAGTCATTCTGATAGTCCAGCAAATACTGAGGCAAAACTCTTCCTGGTTATAACAAAACTGGAAAACAGGAGTAACAAATACAGTCAGAGTAACAGTATCCATGTGTGTTAGTATATTTAACATGTCCCACTTAGCATTTGTACTCAGTGAGTTTTGATTCACTTTTAGCCCTTGCATTGACAGTCTTGAACTAAGCCTGTCATCAAATCATTTATAAACACAATACCCGATTAGTCCTTTTCTGTGTAATATATGGAATTTGGTAACCAGTATATTTGGTAGAATACAGCAATTGTGAATGAAATCAGTCAAGTATCTTTATTTAGTAACAACATATTTATTTCTTCTCCTAGGCTCTAATATGTATCATTCTATGTCACAATCTTATCCTAAAATATTGTGATTGTTCCCTACCTTCTTTAATGATGGTCAGAACTTAATATAACTGTGGCTTTCACTTGGTCCTTCTAATATACGATTTAACCCTCTGTGTTTTTTATCACTTTGTGTTCTAATATAATTTTAATGTTATCTGTATCTGAATGACTATTCTATTCACCGACTCCTTATGTAACACTAATTGTGTTCCAATGTCAAGGTAGTCCTACAAGTAACTCTGTCTCCTTACACATTATTGTTGTAGTTACTTTACCTATTATCTTTTGAAGTGTACTATGTGAACGACTCTACTCTCCACTGTGTCCTAATGTAGCTGTCATTATATTCCTATATGTCCTTACCTATTGTTTTGCTAGGTCCACTATGTTCACCGTATCCAAACAACCATTCTATCCACTGTCCCTTAATGTAACCTTATTGTGTCCGAGGGTCAATGTAACCTTGTAATTAACCCTATTATTGTTGTTAAGTCCACTATGGTCACTGTATCCATTCCTATTCATTGTGTGCTAGTATGTTCATTTGTCCTCCTATCTCTACACTTCTTAAAAGTACACTTGTTTCAATATATCCTAATTGAACATGTTAGTGTATAATTTTCTTGTTGTGTCCTTATGTCTCCATGTATTTTAATGCTACTGTCCTGTTCATTATGTCCTTGTGTAACTTGTGTTCTATTTTTCCCTTGTCCTTTAGTGGCAAAAATGTCCACCCTCCTGTTTTAATCAGACTTGCTCTATTGTATTAAATGTAGTAATTACTTGTTGTTTGCTACAATTATTCATGCTCATATATTTTGATTATTATGCTTGAATATTTAGGTTTTTCTGATTACCACCACTATACAGCTGCGAGTTGTATATAAAATTTCACCAAAATTAATGTCATTATTTTACACATATATGCATGTATTAGTGTGCGTGTGTGATATATACATATGTGTGTGTGTGTGCACTATATATATATCTATATATATATGTATATATATATATAGTACTGGTAAGTTATACCTTATAACATGTATTAGTATATTGGAGTATAGGTTCTTTTGATGGTGAGTAGGGACTACCATACAAGAATAATGCGTTTTCTTTATTTTCTGTAGTTTCTGCTCTATATAACAGACTGTCTACCTCCCTGGACTCTTTTAGTATCATCGACATCTTATAAGTTATATCTAACATTTATGATAATGGCTGTTATTACAAATTTACTTATGATATGGTTCTCTGATGTTATTTCAAACTTATTATGATATAGTTCTCTGATAATTTTTGTGCAATAATATATTTTAAACTATTTCTATAGTGATGTTGCTATTTTGTTTCTGCAACAAAGATGATGATCCAGGCTCATATATTGTAGATGTAAGAGACATTTTTAGTTCTCTCAGGAGTGTGAAACCATATTTACGAATAATTATGACACGGATACGACTAAACCACATTATGGTACTTTGTCCACAAAGAAAAACTTGATTGTATTTCACTAACAGACGTTGCCAAAGACTTCGTATATAGCAGGTCATTCGATTAATTAACAAAAATTTATTTTAAAAAAGTTAACGCCCATCATGAAACTTAATTACCGAATCAAATCTTTCATGTCCACGTTCCTGTGTTGTGCAGTAACATCTTTTTAACTATTTCTATAGTAATGCTGGTATTCCGTTTCTGCAAAAGATGAGATAGTCTGAAAAGTGACTATTTTCTGATAACAGTTTGTAAGATCAGAAGTTGTAGATTTATTATTATTATTAATTTGTTCATTCTATAATTATATATATATATATAGTATCTATTACTGAAGATCTGATAGGACGTCTTGTACCACAAAGATGCCAGCAGAAAGAAAGCTGTACTGCCTACAAAAACGATGGTCACAAATTTGGTCAGAGTAACTGTAATCACAAATATATGTACATGGATGCATTAACTGCCAAGCCTTTTTCTTAGCTTTTAATTTTACTTAAGTTCATGCATACATAGATACTATATGGAATGAGACTTGAAGTACACACATAATATGTTTATGACTTAGCATTCTTGTTAATAGCATATAGTGTAGGTCTGGTGCATATACAGTATTGACTATTGAAAACCACTCTATAACCTAATAGCATTCACTATAAACTGTAAAATGTACTAGAGTACCTAGCCAATATTTTGTTAATTTATAAATTATTAGCTTAGAGCCAATCTGCTGCTTATAGTACAAACATATCCTCCTTTTTTAGGAGTCTTAGAGTTAAAATTTCATCCCATCTTGTAATTGCCTACTTTCAATAGTGTAGTTATATATCATTAGTAGTTCATATCTTGTATTATGACAAGAATAATTATACAAGTACATGTACTGTTATATCCACTATACCCTAATCTAGCTGTCATTATATATTTGTTTATTGTTATCTGTTATGTTTTTAAGTTCACTGAATCTGAAGAACTGTTCTATCCTCTGTCCCTTAATGTAGCTATCACTTTATCCCTATAAATAACCTGTGTCCTTACCTATTATGTTTCTACATCTACTGTGTTCACTGTGTCCAAATTAGCCTTCAAACCTTTGAACTACTATATTATAATAATATGTTTTCTTTCTTTTCTATAGTTGCCGCTCTATGCTGCTCTATATCACAGACTATCTATATCTCCCTGGACTCTTTTAGTATCATCAACATCATGTAAGTTATATCTAACATTTAATGATTGTGGATGTTATTACAAATTTACTTCTGATATAGCTTTTTGATAAAAATCATGTGGAATAATGTCTTTAGTGATGTTGGTATTCTGTTTCTCCAACAAGATGATGATCCCAGCAGTGAAAATATTTTCTGATATTTTGCACTACAAAGATGCCAGCAAAACCTGTACTGCCTACAAAAAGGACAGTCACAAATTTGGTCAGAGTAACTGTAATCACAAATATATGTACATGCATGCATCAAGAGCCAAGCCTTGTCCTTAGCTTTTATAGAGCTTTTATAGAGCTTTTAATTTTACTGAAGTTGGTGTGCATACATAGATACTATATGGAATGTGCCTTGAAGTACACATTGCAACTTAGCATTCTTGTTAATAGCATATAGTATAGGTCTGGTGCATGTATGGTATAGAACTTGCCTTTACAGCTCACTCAGTGGACAAGGATTAATTGTTGAAAAGACCTCTATAACCTAATAGCATGCTCTATGTAAAATGTACTAGACTACCTACCTGATATTTTGTTATAAATTATTAGTTTAGAGTCAGTCTGCTGCATATAGAACAAGTATACCCTCCCTTTTTAGGAGTCTTAGTGTTAAGTTTTGCAACAAGCTCATCCCATCTTGTAATTGCCTACATTTAGTAGTGTAGTTATGTATCATGAGTAGTAAATTATTTTCCCTATTATAGCCTTTCATATGTATGTGACACATACATATGTATGTGACACATACACTGGCTATGAAAGCTTAATGAGTGGGTGTGGTGCTTCTAGTACGATACAGGTTTGTTGTAGTTTCTAATAGGGGGTGATGATATATACCCCACCCATTTCCTACTCTCCTTAGCTAAGGTTTTTTTACCTGAAGACTTACAGTTACCACCTAGCTTGTATCTGGTGCTTTTGGTTGCTTCTGATAATAATGGCCCTTCTTTTTCTAGTACATCTGCATGTAAATTAATGAATCTCTTTACACACTAGAGCAAATGTGATTCATCACCTGAAGAGAAGGCTTATTTTGTGAAGTCAAGTATGTCCATTGTCCTCTAATGTAACAATCATCATATTTCTATAAGTAACTAGTGTCCTTACCTCTTATGTTGCTAAGTCCACTATGATCACCATGTCCAAACAACATTCTATCCACTGTCCGTTAATGTAACCCCCATTGTGTCCAAGTGTCAATATTACCTTTTAAGTAACCCTGTATCTTTACCTATTATTGTTGTTAAGTCCACTATGTTCACTGCATCCATTCCCATTCATTGTGTGCTAGTCTGTATATGTGTCCTCCTATGTACACTCCTCTAAAGAACACTCATTTCAGTGTATCCTAAAGTAACGTGTCTTAGTGTATAATTCTCTTGTTAAGTCCTTACATCACCCTGTGTTTTAATATAAATAACTGTTCTGTTCACTTTGTCCTTGTCTAACTTGCGTTCTATTCTTCCATTGCTTTTTGTGGCATAAACTTCCACCCTCATGGTTTTATTCAGACTTGTTCTATTGTACTAAAAGTACTGATTAATTGTTATTGGCTTGAATTATTTATTCATATATATTTTTGATTAGTATGTATGAATATTTAGCCTTTTCTGATAACACTTCATATGCCTCAATTGAGTTCTAAGCATGATTTTTGCAAACTGTTTCCTTGCAAAATATATGATTACAGTCTGTTACTGTGCTTTCTTTTGATAATATACTTCTAGTCATACTGAACTGATATAGTTCTCTGATAACTGTTGTGCAATAATATCTTTTAACTATTTCTATAGTGACGTTGGTATAATATTTCTGCAACAAAGATGATGATCTGGGTGTGACAATATTTTCTGACAACAGTTTGTATTGTATATGTACGAGAGATCTTTATTTCAGGAGTGTGAAGTCATATTTACGAATAAAAAACACAGGTACGACTAAACCACATTATGGTACTTTATGTCCACAAAGAAAACTTGATGATTGTATTTCATTAACAGACGTTGCCAAAGACTTCGTATAAAGCAGGTCATTCGATTAATTAACAAAATTTTATTTTTAAAAGTTAACGCCCATCATGAATAATTAATTGCCAGACCAAATCATTCATGTCTACGTTCCTGTGTTGTGCAGTAATATCTTTTTAACTATCTCTATAGTGATGTTTGTATTCCATTTCTTCAACAAAGATGATGATCTGAGAAGTGACAATATTTTCTGATAACAGTTTGTAAGGTCAGATGTTATAATCATAATTATAGCAAAGGTGTAGGAAGTAATTTCTAAGTGCAGAGGCCAATGGGTGTAATACGTAGGCGTTGCTAGTTATTAATGGGTGGAACAGATTAATTAACTTGATTAATTATCATTAAGTGAAAGTTTTTCTTGTTGGTGTATTGCTGAAAGAGATTCTCCGACATCTTTAGTTGTGGAAGGCAATGTCAGCACTGTAAGAGATGCTTCTTTGTGACAGTTGCTAGAAGAATGTATATTAAACTTAGTAGGAGCATCCTTCCAGTTGTGGTAACCTTTTGAAATAAATGCCATATCATGATTAGGAGACCACTGAAGTTTTTTTCTGAATAAGCATGAGCACAAGTATAGCACAACACAACATTTTTATCTTCAACATAATGTAACCAAGACCATTTACTAAACCACGAAACTTGGAAGCTTCTCTTACAAACCACTTTTTCCTAAATTCCCTTTTTGGAAATGTAAAAGTAAGAGGTTGGTGTGGTTGCTTAGGCAAACATCTACCACTATTACCAGCGACTACCATTGCAGGCATGTGGCTTAGATTTAATGAAATGTGAAGAAAGGGAAGAGCTATATATAGAGTAGTTAAATTAATTATTCATTATTAATAGTTTATGAATATTAATAACTATGAATATTAATAAATTAACATTAGTAAAAAGTGTTGTGGCCATGGCTGCTATGGTCCGTACAGCTCCTACGCCACTGTATAGTGTATAAAAGCCAATGCTTGGTATGAATTTCTTCGTCACATTTTACTCTTTAGACGAATATGTCTCTTTGGTAATAGAATGACCTTTAAAGGATAAATAAATTTGTATTTTTCACATGCGTGACTAGCGTTTCTGTATACTCCTAAATTTATAGTAGCCTTTTAATTCTGTCATTCCTGATCACCCATGTATACATTCAACTGTTCAATACCTTGTAGACATTCCTAGGGTGTCATTACTAGAGAACTTTGAATTATTCAGAGCTGTTTTTGACATCACAGCCAGTCATCCTCCTTCATCTATATCTATACCTTGAACATTTAAGGTACCTAATTTAGCCATATCGAAACTATATTTAATCCGAAGACAACAGGTACCATGCCCTTAATGGGTGACTTGTTTATATATGTGTGTGTATTATATTTGTATACATACATATATACATGCATGCATATGCGCTTATTTAATTACTTGATCTGTTGGATGGACTGATTACCCTACATTGAAAACCATGATGATAATGACCTTTTGTCTAAGATTCAAGGTAGCAAACCTGCTGCAGTTTTAGAGTAACAAGTGAGTGGATGTCCATCTGCTAAGCCTAACTGTTTGTTAAAGTTTAGAGTTAACACAATATGATAAAGAAACTGTGGTTAAATATGAGAATTATTTTGACCAAGCATCAGAAGGTGAAGCCGTCTCTCATTAATCCCATGTCCAAGAAAAGGTATGCTTTCAGCAATTGTTATTGTATTAATTGTATTAATTAAACATAGCAGATAGGAAGTAATTATTGTGAATTAAATTAAATGCTTGTGTTTGCTAAATAGTTGCATTGCACATATAAGTGATTAGGTTTAAAACAGCTAAAGAGGCTAGTTTCAACACTTACTTGAGTAAAGTGGTCACACCTGTTGCACATTATTATTTTGATGCGGTAAGTGAATTTTGAATAGAAATTGTTGGACTATAAAATTCATATGAATTTGAAGTTGTGTATACTATGTTAACTGCTACTTGTATGTTAGCCAAGACAAAAAGACAATGTGTGACCATATATTCCCTCATCAGTAAACATTCATAACTGATATATGGACATTATATTACAGAATGTACTATATAAAACAATAGAACTGTCATTGCCACGATGTCCATTTTTTGGTCAAGTGGGTTGAAGAACACTTTTATTTGTGCATCCCAACTCATTCAATGTTCTATACACATCCTATACTGACTATATGTTCAACATTAACCAAATAAATACACTAAGTACATGCTTGTTTATGTACTAAGATAATATGTAGTCTTGGCTGGCTAGAATGGCTTTTCAGCCAACTGAGTACAACATTTACATCCTGTAATGTTCTAAGATGGCTATTTATATTCTGGCAATCTTACTGATTCAAAGAAGTTACACTTGGCCAAGATTTACAGTATAACTTGGAATATATATATGTGTGTGTGTGTGTGTGTGTGTGTGTGTGTGTGTATAGCCACTCCTAAATGAACCAATGGGTAACAAAAGTAATTGGTACTATTGTTTTTACTCTAGAAAGTAAATTTAGAAATCTTTGATGAAGATGATGACACTTCTCCTCTTGGTAGCACAGAAAATCTCATTCGTCCTATGACTGAAGATGATCTCCTGGATCAAGCTGTGGGTTGATTGCTTGCAATGGGCTCACGGGACTAGGATGATGATGAGGATGACCAGTTCTCTTTCATTTAGATATATTAAACATTATTGTTCTTTGATATTATATATAGTTTTTTGTATAAATGTATATAATTATATATATATAATATATTAGTGCTCCTCTGTCTAAATGGAAAAATGACTTTTAATGTTTCTATCTAGAAATGAAGAATAGAGCTTTGATCTAGAGATGAAGAAAATACATTGTAGCAAATAGTAGAGAGTACCTTGGTAATTTGCACACTTGTTTCTATATCATTAATTATTATTATTCAAACATGCAATAATTATGAAAGCCATAAGCCCGATCTGAATGGAGGGTTACACTACACTACTAAATGTTATTTTCGTAAGTGTTGGATCAGTACTTTTGCTGACTGCCCAGTGAGCTAGTCATGAATAAACTACCCTTCTGTCTGGCTACTGCTCCAGTCGTACTCTGGCAAATTGCATCGAAGACAAGATGCAGTTTGCATTTTCATGATCGGCTGCGAACAAGCAAGTACTAGCAATAATATGTTCTCTCTCGCTCTAAATAATATATATATATGTGTGTGTATATCCTGCACTCTCTCATTCACTCTGTTTATGACTATTTTCTTGTCACAGGTTCTCGACTATTGCTTTTTTGAAGAGCCTCCGTGGCATCTATTCTCTTAAAGATCACCACTTTATTTGTAATTGTGTATAGTATAATATGAATATTTAATAAGTTGTGCTAATGATATTATATTATATTATGTCCTATCTCTAGTCTGTACTTAAAGGTCAATTGAAGGATTATGGTAAGTCAGCTATTGGACAAGTTGTATTACATTTAACAAAGATCAATGAAGAAGCTAGTAATGCAGATCCTGGAACGTATTCCCATAGTAATAGTTGATATGATATACATACAAGTAACATCTTTCTCTCTCTCTCACACACACGTGCACACACATATACAGTCTGGCTATGTTTAGCTGCTTTGTGTGTCATTGATGAAGAAGATATCGTTGGTATCTCCTCAGGATAATGGCTACGAGAATATAGCAAACCTCAGTTGAGGATGCATGAGGAAGAGAATATTTATAACAATGTTATTCTTGTCCTTTTAGTCTCTATGCGATAATCATGGTGATGGTGAAACTAAAGCTCCTATATTATGTAATCATTGTGGTAATTTATGTGGAGAATGTGATTGTGTACTGCATTATCACAAAGGTACTGGTAACTAATTCATAAATAAGTCATTATAAAGGGCTAGCTTGGCAGTTAATGAAAAAGAAGATTTAGTATTTGGATTAGATCTAGGTGAGACATATTAACTTATGTGTTCATGGATAATGTTATAAATAGTTGGACATGGGAGGAGTGAAGGTGACCACGGATACATTGTTGATATCCAATACTATGCAACTGATGCAATTGCCTATACAAAAAATATGAAGGCCAAACATCCTTCATTGCCAATATTTCTTATGGGACATTTGATGGTAAACTCTCTTTGCTATTTCTTTTGTCATTAATTTTATTCCATTCACCAATTACTAGGGTGTACTTACTGCTGTTATGATTGCTATTCAAAAGCCTGATCTGCTAAATGGCCTTTCACTTCTGCTCCTCCAATTTACATTAATCAAATGGGGCTAGTTACTGTAAGCATTAAACATGCAAATTATAATAGGACACATTATATATCAGTAGTCAATATCTTGTGTTATTTATTAAAAAAGACATCAATTACTAGCTTTCCTCTACATGAAACATTTACTTGCTTTTATCTCAATCCATAGTGCAAAATGTAAGGATTGTGTAAGTTATTCCATTCTACTCACTTTTGATCAGCATACTAGTATATTTCAGCATTGCTCATAAGTTAAATCAACTTTTTCAAATATCACTTTGCTAAATGATCCACTTTTTGTTTGTAATGTCATTGTTGGCTCTATACATACATAGAATATTCTTGTCAAAATAATGTCTGCATGTTGTCTTCAGATGGGTATACTACCTATTGACGCTCGTCTAATAAGTACTATCCCGGAAGAGGTAGAGTTTGAATATATTTTCATAATTTTTTTTAAAGAAATGATACATCTATTAATTGTTCTATAACATGTGAGTTTTGACAAAGATATCTGTAATAAAATTTCCTAACAACATTCCATATAGTCAGATCGATTGTTTTGAAGTAAAACTATGGGCCTTACACTACAACATCAGCCATGACTCAATGATATTAGTATGATGCTCTTTTTGATGCATGGTACAGCTGATCAAATTGTCCCACACTATACATCTGAGTTGGTAGATAAAATGTCAGCAGTGTTAATAAAACATATGAAGTAAATGAAATGCAAATTATAATATAAATTGTTTGATCTTCTCACAGTTGTTCACTGGTAGCTATCATGAACTTCTTCATGATAAAGGGCAAGCGAAAACTAGTGACATATCCTTATTAATATTCATAAGTGTTTTGTTTTTGTATTTCAGTCAGATAGAGAGCGAATGAGTTTCAGTAGTGACTTTCCATTTAATACTGTTATTTGAGTCATTGTTTTGTGGAATTATTGTTGTTTGATATTATTTACCATTTAATTGTTTGACTGCGAGTTTTTGTTGCGACTATTTATTTGCCAGTCATTTCAATTTATCCATTCCAATTTATCCATTCATTCATCTGTCATTTATTTATCTATTTGTTCATCCATCTATCTACCTACTCATTGATTCATTCACCTATTCATATAACTTTCAAAAAGCTCTAAACAGTTTATTTTAGAGTTTTAACGTATTTAGACTGCTTTATTAGTATATTTAAAATAGATAAACTTAATAAACTCATTAGATCAGCTTACTTAAGCAGTTTTTATAGTTAATTTTTAAAACATTTTTAACTTTCAAAAAGCTCTAAACACTATATACTAGAGTTTTAACCTATTTAGACTACTTTATTAGTGTATTTAAGACATATAAACCTACTAAACTCTTTAGATCAGCTTATTAAAATAATTTTCATAGTTAATTTCTTGTCTTTTTTAACTTTCAAAAATCTCTAAACAGTTTATTTTAGAGTTTTAACCTATTTAGGCTACTTTATTAGTATATATAAGAGAGATAATCTTACTAAACTCTTTAGATCAGATTTTTAAAGCAGTTTTCATAGTTAATTTGTTATCATTTTAATTTTCAAAAAGCTCTAAACAGTTTGTTTTAGAGTTTTAACCTATTTAGACTACTTTATTAGTATATTTCAGGCAGATAAACTTACTAAACTCATTAGATCAGCTTATTTAAGGAGTTTCATAGTTAATTTCTAATCTTTTTAACTTTTAAAAAGCTCCAAAAAGTTTATTTTAGAGTTTTAACCTATTTAGACTACTTTATTAGTATATTTAAGACAGATAAACTTACTAAACTGTCTAGATTAGCCTATTTAAGCAGTTTTCATAGTTAATTTCTAATCTTTTTTAACTTTTAAAAAGCTCTAAACAGTTTATTTTATAGTTTTAAACTATTTATAATACTTTATTAGTATGTTTAAGACATATAAACTCACCAATTTCTTTAGATCAACCTATTTAAGCAGTTTTCATAGTTAATTTCTAAACTTTTTTAACTTTAAAAAGTTCTAAACAGTTTATTTTAAAGTTTTAACCTATTTAGACTACTTTATTTGTATATTTAAGACAGATAAACTTACTAAACTTTTTAGATCTGCTTATTTAAGCAGTTTTCATAGTTAATTTTTAATCTTTTTTAACTTTCAAAAAGCTATTAACAGTTTATTTTAGACTTTTAACCTATTTAGACTATTTTCTCAGTATTTATAAGACAAATAAACTTACTATACCTTTTAGATCAGCTTATTTAAGGAGTTTTCATAGTTAATTTCTTATCATTTTTAACTTTCAAAAAGCTCTAAACAGTTTACTTTAGAGTTTTAACCTATTTAAACTACTTTATTAGTATATTTAAGACAGATAAACTTACTAAACTCTTTAGATCAGCTTATTTAAGCAGTTTTTATAGTTAATTTCTAATCTTTTTTAACTTTCAAAAAGCTCTAAACAGTTTATTTTAAAGTTTTAACCTATTTATACTACTTTATTAGTATATATAAGAGAGATAATCTTCCTAAACTCTTTAGATCAGATTTTTTAAGCAGATTTCATAGTTAATTTCCTATCATTTTAATTTTTAAAAAGCTCTAAACAGTATATTTTAGAGTTTTAACCTGTTTAGACTACTTTATTAGTATATTTCAGGCAGATGAACTTACTAAACTTATTAGATCAGCTTATTTACGCAGTTTTCATAGTTAATTTCTAAACGTTTTTAACTTTCAAAAAGTTTTTAAATTTCCAAAAGCTCTAAACAGTTTATTTTAGAGTTTTAATCTATTTAGACTGCTTTATTAGTATATTTAAAATAGATAAACTTAATAAACTCTTTATATCAGCTTATTTAAGCAGTTTTCATAGTTAATTTTTAATCTTTTTTAATTTTTGAAGAGCTCTAACCACTTTTTTTAGAGTTTTAACCTATTTAGACTACTTTATCAGTATATATAAGAGAGATAATCTTACTAAACTTTTTAGATCAGCTTAATTAAGCAGTTTTCTTTCAAAAAGTTTTAAAAGCTCTAACCACTTTTTTTAGAGTTTTAATGTATTTAGACTGCTTTATTAGTATATTTAAAATAGATAAACTTAATAAACTCATTAGATCAGCTTACTTAAGCAGTTTTTATAGTTAATTTTTAAAACATTTTTAACTTTCAAAAAGCTCTAAACACTATATACTAGAGTTTTAACCTATTTAGACTACTTTATTAGTGTATTTAAGACATATAAACCTACTAAACTCTTTAGATCAGCTTATTAAAATAATTTTCATAGTTAATTTCTTGTCTTTTTTAACTTTCAAAAAGCTCTAAACAGATTATTTTAAAGTTTTAAGCTATTTACACTACTTTATTAGTATATTTAAGAGAGATAAACTTACTAAACTCTTTAGATCAGCTTATTTAAGCAGTTTTTATAGTTAATTTCTAATTTTTTTTAACTTTAAAAAATCTCTAAACAGTTTATTTTAGAGTTTTAACCTATTTAGGCTACTTTATTAGTATATATAAGAGAGATAATCTTACTAAACTCTTTAGATCAGATTTTTAAAGCAGTTTTCATAGTTAGTTTGTTATCATTTTAATTTTCAAAAAGCTCTAAACAGTTTGTTTTAGAGTTTTAACCTATTTAGACTACTTTATTAGTATATTTCAGGCAGATAAACTTACTAAACTCTTTAGATCAGCTTATTTAAGGAGTTTCATAGTTAATTTCTAATCTTTTTAACTTTTAAAAAGCTCTAAAAAGTTTATTTTAGAGTTTTAACCTATTTAGACTACTTTATTAGTATATTTAAGACAGATAAACTTACTAAACTGTTTACATTAGCCTATTTAAGCAGTTTTCATAGTTAATTTCTAATCTTTTTTAACTTTTAAAAAGCTCTAAACAGTTTATTTTATAGTTTTAAACTATTTATAATACTTTATTAGTATGTTTAAGACATATAAACTCACCAATTTCTTTAGATCAACCTATTTAAGCAGTTTTCATAGTTAATTTCTAAACTTTTTTAACTTTAAAAAGTTCTAAACAGTTTATTTTAAAGTTTTAACCCATTTAGACTGCTTTAATAGTATATTTAAAACAGATAAATATACTAAACTCTTTAGATTAGTTTATTTAAGCAGTTTTCATAGTTATTTTCTAATCTATTTTAACTTTCAAAAAGCTCTAAACAGTTTATTTTAGAGTTTTAATCTATTTAGACTACGTTATTAGTATATTTAAGACAGATAAACTTCTAAACTCTTTAGATCAGCTTATTTAAGCATTTTTCATAGTTAATTTCTAATCTTTTTTAACTTTCAAAAAGCTCTAAACAGTTTATTTGAGTTTTAACCTATTTAGACTACTTTATTAGTATATATATCAGAGATAATCTTCCTAAACTCTTTAGATCAGCTTATTTAAGCAGTTTCATAGTTAATTTCTAAACTTTTTTAACTTTCAAAAAGCTCTAAACAGTTAACTTTAGACTTTTAACCTATTTAGACTATTTTCTCAGTATTTATAAGACAAATAAACTTACTATACCTTTTAGATCAGCTTACTTAAGTAGTTTTCGTAGTTAATTTCTTATCATTTTTAACTTTCAAAAAGCTCTAAACTGTTTATTTTAGAGTTTTAACCTATTTAGACTACTTTATTAGTATATATAAGAGACATAATCTTACTAAACTCTTTAGATCAGATTTTTTAAGTAGGTTTCATAGTTAATTTCTATCATTTTAATTTTTAAAAAGCTCTAAAGAGTATATTTTAGAGTTTTAACCTATTTAGACTACTTTATTAGTATATTTCAGACAGATAAACTTACTAAACTTATTAGATCAGCTTAATTACGCAGTTTTCATAGTTAATTTCTAATTTTTTTAACTTTAAAAAAGCTCTGAACAATTAATTTTAGAGTTTATAAACCTACTAAACTCATTAGATCAGCTTATTTAAGCAGTTTTCATAGTTAGTTTCTAATCTTTTTTAACTTTCAAAAAGCTCTAAACAGTTTATTTTAGAGTTTTAACCTATTTAGACTACTTTATTAGTATACTTAAGACAGATAAACTTATTAAACTCATTAGATCAGCTTATTTAAGCAGTTTTTATAGTTAATTTCTAATCTTTTTAAACTTTCAAAAAGCTCTCAACAGATTATTTTAGAGTTTTAACCTATGTAGACTACTTTATTAGTATATTTAAGACAGATAAACTTACTAAACTCATTAGATCAACTTATTTAAGCAGTTTTCATAGTTAATTTCTAATCTTTTTTAACTTTCAAAAAGCTCTAAACAGTTTATTTTAGAGTTTTAACCTATTTAGACTACTTTATTAGTATATTTAAGACAGATAAAATTACTAAACTCATTAGATCAGCTTATTTAAGCAGTTTTCATAGTTAATTTCTAATCTTTTTTAACTTTCAAAAAGCTCTAAACAGTTTATTTTAGAGTTTTAACCTATTTAGACTACTTTATTAGTATATTTAAGACAGATAAATTTACTAAACTCATTAGATCAGCTTATTTAAGCAGCTTTCATAGTTAATATGTAATCTTTTTTAACTTTCAAAAAGCTCTAAACAGTTAATTTTATTGTTTTGACCTATTTCATCTACTTTCTCGCAATATTTAAGATAGATAAACTTACTAAACTCTTTAGATCAGCTTATTTACGAACTTTTCATAGTTATTTTCTAATCTTTTTTAACTTTCAAAAAGCTCTAAACAATTTATTTTAGAGTTTTACCCTATTTAGACTACTTTATTAGTATAGTTAAAACAGATAAACGTACTAAACTCTTTAGATCAGCTTATTTAAGCAGTAATAAGGTAGTCTAAATAGGTTAAAATTCTAAAATAAACTGTTTAGAGCTTTTTGAAATATAAAAAAAATTACAAATTAACTATGAAAACTGCTTAAATAAGCTGATCTAAAGAGTTTAGTAAGTTTATCTGTCTTAAATATACTAATAAAGTAGTCTAAATAGGTTAAAACTGTAAAATAATCTGTTTAGAGCTTTTTGAAAGTTAAAAACGATTAGCATTTAACTATGAAAACTGCTTAATTAAGCTGATCTAATGAGTTTAGTAAGTTTATCTGTCTTAAATAAACTAATAAAGTAGTCTAAATAGGTTAAAACTCTAAAATAAACTGTTTAGAGCTTTTTGAAAGTTAAAAAACATTAGAAATTAACTATGAAAACTGCTTAAATAAGCTGATCTAATGAGTTTAGCAAGTTTATCTGTCTTAAATATACTAATAAAGTAGTCTAAATAGGTTAAAACTGTAAAATAATCTGTTGAGAGCTTTTTGAAAGTTTAAAAATATTAGAAATTAACTATAAAAACTGCTTAAATAAGCTGATCTAATGAGTTTAGCAAGTTTATCTGTCTTAAATATACTAATAAAGTAGTCTAAATAGGTTAAAACTGTAAAATAATCTGTTTAGAGCTTTTTGAAAGTTAAAAAAGATTAGCAATTAACAATGAAAACTGCTTACATAAGCTGATCTAATGAGTTTAGTAAGTTTTTCTGTCTTAAATAAACTAATAAAGTAGTCTAAATAGGTTAAAACTCTAAAATAAACTGTTTAGAGCTTTTTGAAAGTTAAAAAAGATTAGAAATTAACTATGAAAACTGCTTAAATAAGCTGATCTAATGAGTTTAGCAAGTTTATCTGTCTTAAATATACTAATAAAGTAGTCTAAATAGGTTGAAACTCTAAAATAAACTGTTTAGAGCTTTTTGAAAGTTAAAAAAGATTAGAAATTAACTATGAAAACTGCTTAAATAAGCTGATCTAATGAGTTTAGCAAGTTTATCTGTCTTAAATAAACTAATAAAGTATTCTAAATAGGTTAAAACTCTAAAATAAACTGTTTAGAGCTTTTTGAAAGTTAAAAAAGATTAGAAATTAACTATGAAAACTGCTTAAATAAGCTTATCTAATGAGTTTAGTAAGTTTATCTGTCTTAAATAAACTAATAAAGTAGTCTAAATAGGTTAAAACTCTAAAATAAACTGTTTAGAGCTTTTTGAAAGTTAAAAAAGATTAAAAATTAACTATGAAAACTGCTTAAATAAGTTGATCTAATGAGTTTAGCAAGTTTATATGTCTTAAATATACTAATAAAGTAGTCTAAATAGGTTAAAACTGTAAAATAATCTGTTTAGAGCTTTTTGAAAGTTAAAAAAGATTAGCAATTAACTATGAAAACTGCTTAAATAAGCTGATCTAATGAGTTTAGTAAGTTTATCTGTCTTAAATAAACTAATAAAGTAGTCTAAATAGGTTAAAACTCTAAAATAAACAGTTTATAGCTTTTTGAAAGTAAAAAAAAAATTAGAAATTAACTATGAAAACTGCTTAATTAAGCTGATCTAATGAGTTTAGTAAGTTTATCTGTCTTAAATATACTAATAAAGTAGTCTAAATAGGTTAAAACTGTAAATAATCTGTTTAGAGCTTTTTGAAAGTTAAAAAAGATTAGAAATTAACTATGAAAACTGCTTAAATAAGCTGATCTAATGAGATTAGTAAGTTTATCTGTCTTAAATAAACTAATAAAGTAGTCTAAATAGGTTAAAACTCTAAAATAAACTGTTTAGAGCTCTTTGAAAGTTAAAAAAGATTAGAAATTAGCTATGAAAACTGCTTAAATAAGTTGATCTAATGAGTTTAGTAAGTTTATCTGTCTTAAATAAACTAATAAAGTAGTCTAAATAGGTTAAAACTCTAATATATACTGTTTAGAGCTTTTTGAAAGTTAAAAAAGATTAGAAATTAACTATGAAAACTGCTTAAATAAGCTGATCTAATGAGTTTAGTAAGTTTATCTGTCTTAAATATACTAATAAAGTAGTCTAAATAGGTTAAAACTCTAAAATTAACTGTTTAGAGCTTTTTGAAAGTTAAAAAAGATTAGAAATTAACGATGAAAACTGCTTAAATAAGCTGATCTAATGAGTTTAGTTAGTTTATCTGTCTTAAATATACTAATAAAGTAGTCTAAATAGGTTAAAACTCTAAAATTAACTATTTAGAGCTTTTTTAAAGTTAAAAAAGATTAGAAATTAACTATGAAAACTGCTTAAATAAGCAGATTTAATGTGTTTAGTAAGTTTATCTGTCTTAAATATACTAATAAAGTAGTCTAAAGAGGTTAAAACTCTAAAATAAACTGTTTAGAGCTTTTTGAAAGTTAAAAAAGATTAGAAATTTACTGTGAAAACTGCTTAAATAAGCTGATCTAAAGAGTTTAGTAAGTTTATCTGTCTTAAATATACTAATAAAGTAGTCTAAATAGGTTAAAACTGTAAAATAATCTGTTTAGAGCTTTTTGAAAGTTAAAAAAGATTAGCAATTAACTATGAAAACTGCTTAAATAAGCTGATCTAATGAGTTTAGTAAGTTTATCTGTCTTAAATAAACTAATAAAGTAGTCTAAATAGGTTAAAACTCTAAAATAAACTGTTTAGAGCTCTTTGAAAGTTAAAAAAGATTAGAAATTAGCTATGAAAACTGCTTAAATAAGTTGATCTAATGAGTTTAGTAAGTTTATCTGTCTTAAATAAACTAATAAAGTAGTCTAAATAGGTTAAAACTCTAATATATACTGTTTAGAGCTTTTTGAAAGTTAAAAAAGATTAGAAATTAACTATGAAAACTGCTTAAATAAGCTGATCTAATGAGTTTAGTAAGTTTATCTGTCTTAAATATACTAATAAAGTAGTCTAAATAGGTTAAAACTCTAAAATTAACTGTTTAGAGCTTTTTGAAAGTTAAAAAAGATTAGAAATTAACGATGAAAACTGCTTAAATAAGCTGATCTAATGAGTTTAGTTAGTTTATCTGTCTTAAATATACTAATAAAGTAGTCTAAATAGGTTAAAACTCTAAAATTAACTATTTAGAGCTTTTTGAAAGTTAAAAAAGATTAGAAATTAACTATGAAAACTGCTTAAATAAGCTGATTTAATGTGTTTAGTAAGTTTATCTGTCTTAAATATACTAATAAAGTAGTCTAAAGAGGTTAAAACTCTAAAATAAACTGTTTAGAGCTTTTTGAAAGTTAAAAAAGATTAGAAATTAACTGTGAAAACTGCTTAAATAAGCTGATCTAAAGAGTTTAGTAAGTTTATCTGTCTTAAATATACTAATAAAGTAGTCTAAATAGGTTAAAACTGTAAAATAATCTGTTTAGAGCTTTTTGAAAGTTAAAAAAGATTAGAAATTAACTATGAACACTGCTTAAATAAGCTGATCTAATGAGATTAGTAAGTTTATCTGTCTTAAATAAACTAATAAAGTAGTCTAAATAGGTTAAAACTCTAAAATAAACTGTTTAGAGCTTTTTGAAAGTTAAAAAAGATTAGAAATTAACTATGAAAACTGCTTAAATAAGTTGATCTAATGAGTTTAGTAAGTTTATCTGTCTTAAATAAACTAATAAAGTAGTCTAAATAGGTTAAAACTGTAAAATAATCTGTTTAGAGCTTTTTGAAAGTTAAAAAAGATTAGAAATTAACTATGAAAACTGCTTAAATAAGCTGATCTAATGAGTTTAGCAAGTTTATCTGTCTTAAATATACTAATAAAGTAGTCTAAATAGGTTAAAACTCTAAAATAAACTTTTTAGAGCTTTTTGAAAGTTAAAAAAAATTAGAAATTAACTATGAAAACTGCTTAAATAAGCTGATCTAATGAGTTTAATAATTTTATCTGTCTTAAATATACTAATAAAGTAGTCTAAATAGGTTAAAACTCTAAAATAAACTGTTTAGTGCTTTTTGAAAGTTAAAAAAGATTAGAAATTAACTATGAAAACTGCTTAAATAAGCTGATCTAAAGTGTTTAGTAAGTTTATGTCTTAAATATACTAATAAAGTAGTCTAAATAGGTTAAAACTGTAAAATAATCTGTTTAGAGCTTTTTGAAGTTAAAAAAGATTAGCAATTAACTATGAAAACTGCTTAAATAAGCTGATCTAATGAGTTTAGTAAGTTTATCTGTCTTAAATAAACTAATAACGTAGTCTAAATAGGTTAAAACTCTAAAATAAACAGTTTATAGCTTTTTGAAAGTAAAAAAAAAATTAGAAATTAACTATGAAAACTGCTTAAATAAGTTGATCTAATGAGTTTAGTAAGTTTATCTGTCTTAAATATACTAATAAAGTAGTCTAAATAGGTTAAAACTCTAAAATAAACTGTTTAGAGCTTTTTGAAAGTTAAAAAAGATTAGAAATTAACTATGAAATCTGTTTAAATAAGCTGATCTAATGAGTTTAGTAAGTTTATCTGTCTTAAATATACTAATAAAGTAGTCTAAATAGGTTAAAACTGTAAAATAATCTGTTTAGAGCTTTTTGAAAGTTAAAAAAGATTAGAAATTAACTATGAAAACTGCTTAAATAAGCTGATCTAATGAGATTAGTAAGTTTATCTGTCTTAAATAAACTAATAAAGTAGTCTAAATAGGTTAAAACTCTAAAATAAACTGTTTAGAGCTTTTTGAAAGTTGAAAAAGATTAGAAATTAACTATGAAAACTGCTTAAATAAGTTGATCTAATGAGTTTAGTAAGTTTATCTGTCTTAAATAAACTAATAAAGTAGTCTAAATAGGTTAAAACTCTAAAATAAACTGTTTAGAGCTTTTTGAAAGTTAAAAAAGATTAGAAATTAACTATGAAAACTGCTTAAATAAGCTGATGTAATGAGTTTAGCAAGTTTATCTGTCTTAAATATACTAATAAAGTAGTCTAAATAGGTTAAAACTCTAAAATAAACTGTTTAGAGATTTTTGAAAGTTAAAAAAGATTAGAAATTAACTATGAAAACTGCTTTAATAAGTTGATCTAATGAGTTTAGTAAGTTTATATGTCTTAAATATACTATTAAAGTAGTCTAAAAAGGTTAAAACTCTAAAATAAACTGTTTAGAGCTTTTTGAAAGTTAAAAAAGGTTAGAAATTAACTATGAAAACTGCTTAAATAAGCTGATCTAATGAGTTTAATAATTTTGTCTGTCTTAAATATACTAATAAAGTAGTCTAAATAGGTTAAAACTCTAAAATAAACTGTTTAGTGCTTTTTGAAAGTTAAAAAATATTAGAAATTAACTATGAAAACTGCTTAAATAAGCTGATCTAAAGAGTTTAGTAAGTTTATGTCGTAAATATACTAATAAAGTAGTCTAAATAGTTTAAAACTGTAAAATAATCTGTTTAGAGCTTTTTGAAAGTTAAAAAAGATTAGCAATTAACTATGAAAACTGCTTAAATAAGCTGATCTAAAGAGTTTAGTAGGTTTATCTGTCTTAAATATACTAATGAAGTAGTCTAAGTAGGTTAAAACTCTAAAATAAACTGTTTAGAGCTTTTTGAAAGTTAAAAATATTAGAAATTAACTATGAAAACTGCTTAAATAAGCTGATGTAATGAGTTTAGTAAGTTTATCTGTCTTAAATAAACTAATAAAGTAGTCTAAATTGGTTAAAACTGTAAAATAATCTGTTTAGAGCTTTTTGAAAGTTAAAAAAGATTAGAAATTAACTATGAAAACTGCTTAAATAAGCTGATCTAATGAGTTTAGTAGGTTTATCTGTCTTAAATAAACTAATAAAGTAGTCTAAATAGGTTAAAACTCTAAAATAAACTGTTTAGAGCTTTTTGAAAGTTAAAAAAGATTAGAAATTAACTATGAAAACTGCTTAAATAAGCTGATCTAATGAGTTTAGTAAGTTTATCTGTCTTAAATAAACTAATAAAGTAGTCTAAATAGGTTAAAACTGTAAAATAATCTGTTTAGAGCTTTTTGAAAGTTAAAAAAGATTAGAAATTAACTATGAAAACTGCTTAAATAAGCTTATCTAAAGAGTTTAGTAGGTTTATCTGTCTTAAATATACTAATAAAGTAGTCTAAGTAGATTAAAACTCTAAAATAAACTGTTTAGAGCTTTTAGAAAGTTAAAAAAGATTAGAAATTAACTATGAAAACTGCTTAAATAAGCTGACCTAATGAGTTTAGTAAGTTTATCTGTCTTAAATATACTAATAAAGTAGTCTAAATAGGTTAAAACACTAAAATAAACTGTTTAGGGGTTTTTGAAAGTTAAAAAAGATTAGAAATTAACTATGAAAACTGCTTAAATAAGCTGATGTAATGGGTTTAGTAAGTTTATCTGTCTTAAATATACTAATAAAGTAGTCTAAATAGGTTAAAACTCTAAAATGAACTGTTTACACCTTTTTTGAAAGTTAAAAAAGATTAGAAATTAACTATGAAAACTGCTTAAATAAGCTGATCCAATGAGTTTAGTAAGTTTATCTGTGTTAAATATACTAATAAAGTAGTCTAAATAGGTTAAAACTCTAATTTATAGTGTTTAGAGCTTTTAGAAAGTTAAAAAAGATTAGAAATTAACTATGAAAACTGCTTAAATAAACTGATCTAAAGATTTTAGTAAGTTTATCTGTCTTAAATATACTAATAAAGTAGTCTAAATAGGTTAAAACTATAAAATAATCTGTTTACAGCTTTTTGAAAGTTAAAAAAGATTAGCAATTAACTATGAAAACTGCTTAATTAAGCTGATCTAATGAGATTAGTAAGTTTATCTGTCTTAAATAAACCAATAAAGTAGTCTAAATAGGTTAAAACTCTAAAATAAACTGTTTAGAGCTTTTTGAAAGTTAAAAAAGATTAGAAATTAACTATGAAAACTGCTTAATTAAGCTGATCTAATGAGATTAGTAAGTTTATCTGTCTTAAATATACTAATAAAGTAGTCTAAATAGGTTAAAACTATAAAATAATCTGTTTACAGCTTTTTGAAAGTTAAAAAAGGTTAGAAATTAACTATGAAAACTGCTTAAATAAGCTGATCTAATGAGTTTAATAATTTGGTCTGTCTTAAATATACTAATAAAGTAGTCTAAATAGGTTAAAACTCTAAAATAAACTGTTTAGTGCTTTTTGAAAGTTAAAAAATATTAGAAATTAACTATGAAAACTGCTTAAATAAGCTGATCTAAAGAGTTTAGTAAGTTTATGTCGTAAATATACTAATAAAGTAGTCTAAATAGTTTAAAACTGTAAAATAATCTGTTTAGAGCTTTTTGAAAGTTAAAAAAGATTAGCAATTAACTATGAAAACTGCTTAAATAAGCTGATCTAAAGAGTTTAGTAGGTTTATCTGTCTTAAATATACTAATGAAGTAGTCTAAGTAGGTTAAAACTCTAAAATAAACTGTTTAGAGCTTTTTGAAAGTTAAAAATATTAGAAATTAACTATGAAAACTGCTTAAATAAGCTGATGTAATGAGTTTAGTAAGTTTATCTGTCTTAAATAAACTAATAAAGTAGTCTAAATTGGTTAAAACTGTAAAATAATCTGTTTAGAGCTTTTTGAAAGTTAAAAAAGATTAGAAATTAACTATGAAAACTGCTTAAATAAGCTGATCTAATGAGTTTAGTAGGTTTATCTGTCTTAAATAAACTAATAAAGTAGTCTAAATAGGTTAAAACTCTAAAATAAACTGTTTAGAGCTTTTTGAAAGTTAAAAAAGATTAGAAATTAACTATGAAAACTGCTTAAATAAGCTGATCTAATGAGTTTAGTAAGTTTATCTGTCTTAAATAAACTAATAAAGTAGTCTAAATAGGTTAAAACTGTAAAATAATCTGTTTAGAGCTTTTTGAAAGTTAAAAAAGATTAGAAATTAACTATGAAAACTGCTTAAATAAGCTTATCTAAAGAGTTTAGTAGGTTTATCTGTCTTAAATATACTAATAAAGTAGTCTAAGTAGATTAAAACTCTAAAATAAACTGTTTAGAGCTTTTAGAAAGTTAAAAAAGATTAGAAATTAACTATGAAAACTGCTTAAATAAGCTGACCTAATGAGTTTAGTAAGTTTATCTGTCTTAAATATACTAATAAAGTAGTCTAAATAGGTTAAAACTCTAAAATAAACTGTTTAGAGGTTTTTGAAAGTTAAAAAAGATTAGAAATTAACTATGAAAACTGCTTAAATAAGCTGATGTAATGGGTTTAGTAAGTTTATCTGTCTTAAATATACTAATAAAGTAGTCTAAATAGGTTAAAACTCTAAAATGAACTGTTTACACCTTTTTTGAAAGTTAAAAAAGATTAGAAATTAACTATGAAAACTGCTTAAATAAGCTGATCCAATGAGTTTAGTAAGTTTATCTGTGTTAAATATACTAATAAAGTAGTCTAAATAGGTTAAAACTCTAATTTATAGTGTTTAGAGCTTTTAGAAAGTTAAAAAAGATTAGAAATTAACTATGAAAACTGCTTAAATAAACTGATCTAAAGATTTTAGTAAGTTTATCTGTCTTAAATATACTAATAAAGTAGTCTAAATAGGTTAAAACTATAAAATAATCTGTTTACAGCTTTTTGAAAGTTAAAAAAGATTAGCAATTAACTATGAAAACTGCTTAATTAAGCTGATCTAATGAGATTAGTAAGTTTATCTGTCTTAAATAAACCAATAAAGTAGTCTAAATAGGTTAAAACTCTAAAATAAACTGTTTAGAGCTTTTTGAAAGTTAAAAAAGATTAGAAATTAACTATGAAAACTGCTTAATTAAGCTGATCTAATGAGATTAGTAAGTTTATCTGTCTTAAATATACTAATAAAGTAGTCTAAATAGGTTAAAACTATAAAATAATCTGTTTACAGCTTTTTGAAAGTTAAAAAAGATTAGCAATTAACTATGAAAACTGCTTAATTAAGCTGATCTAATGAGATTAGTAAGTTTATCTGTCTTAAATAAACCAATAAAGTAGTCTAAATAGGTTAAAACTCTAAAATAAACTGTTTAGAGCTTTTTGAAAGTTAAAAAAGATTAGAAATTAACTATGAAAACTGCTTAAGTAAGCTAATCTAATGGGTTTAGAAGTTTATCTGTCTTAAATATACTAATAAAGTAGTCTAAATAGGTTAAAACTCTAAAATAAACTGTTTAGAGCTTTTTGAAAGTTAAAAAAGATTAGAAATTAAGTATGAAAACTGCTTTAATAAGCTGATCTAATGAGTTTAGTAAGTTTATCTGTCTTAAATATACTAATAAAGTAGTCTAAATAGGTTAAAACTGTAATTTATAGTGTTTAGAGCTTTTTGGAAGTTAAAAAAGATTAGAAATTAACTATGAAAACTGCTTAAATAAGCTGATCTAATGAGTTTAGTAAGTTTATCTGTCTTAAATATACTAATAAAGTAGTCTAAAGAGGTTAAAACTCTAAAATAAACTGTTTAGAGCTTTTTAAAGTTAAAAAAGATTAGAAATTAACTATGAAAACTGCTTAAATAAGCTGATCTAATGAGTTTAGTAAGTTTATCTGTCTTAAATATACTAATAAAGTAGTCTAAATAGGTTAAAACTCTAAAATAAACTGTTTAGAGCTTTTTGAAAGTTAAAAAAGATTAGAAATTAAGTATGAAAACTGCTTTAATAAGCTGATCTAATGAGTTTAGTAAGTTTATCTGTCTTAAATATACTAATAAAGTAGTCTAAATAGGTTAAAACTGTAATTTATAGTGTTTAGAGCTTTTTGGAAGTTAAAAAAGATTAGAAATTAACTATGAAAACTGCTTAAATAAGCTGATCTAATGAGTTTAGTAAGTTTATCTGTCTTAAATATACTAATAAAGTAGTCTAAAGAGGTTAAAACTCTAAAATAAACTGTTTAGAGCTTTTTAAAGTTAAAAAAGATTAGAAATTAACTATGAAAACTGCTTAAATAAGCTGATCTAATGAGTTTAGTAAGTTTATCTGTCTTAAATATACTAATGAAGTAGTCTAAATAGGTTGAAACTCTAAAATAAACTGTTTAGAGCTTTTTGAAAGTTAAAAAAGATTAGAAATTAACTATGAAAACTGCTTAAATAAGCTGATCTAATGAGTTTAGTAAATTTATCTGTCTTAAATATACTAATAAAGTAGTCTAAATAGGTTGAAACTCTAAAATAAACTGTTTAGAGCTTTTTGAAAGTTAAAAAAGATTAGAAATTAACTATGAAAACTGCTTAAATAAGCTGATCTAATGAGTTTAGTAAGTTTATCTGTCTTAAATATACTAATAAAGTAGTCTAAATAGGTTAAAACTCTAAAATAAACTGTTTAGAGCTTTTTGAAAGTTAAAAAAGATTAGAAATTAACTATGAAAACTGCTTAAATAAGCTGATCTAATGAGTTTTGTAAGTTTATCTGTCTTAAATATACTAATAAAGTAGTCTAAATAGGTTAAAACTCTAAAATAAACTGTTTAGAGCTTTTAGAATGTTAAAAAACATTAGCAATTAAGTATGAAAACTGCTTAAATAAGCTGATCTAATGAGTTTAGTAAGTTTATCTGTCTTAAATATACTAATAAAGTAGTCTAAATAGGTTAAAACTCTAAAATAAACTGTTTAGAGCTTTTAGAAAGTTAAAAAAGATTAGCAATTAACTATGAAAACTGCTTAAATAAGCTGATCTAATGAGTTTAGTAAATTTATCTGTCTTAAATATACTAATAAAGTAGTCTAAATAGGTTGAAACTCTAAAATAAACTGTTTAGAGCTTTTTGAAAGTTAAAAAAGATTAGTAATTAACTATGAAAACTGCTTAAATAAGCTGATCTAATGAGTTTAGTAAGTTTATCTGTCTTAAATATACTAATAAAGTAGTCTAAATAGGTTAAAACTCTAAAATAAACTGTTTAAACCTTTTTGAAATATAAAAAAAATTAAAAAATTAACTATGAAAACTGCTTAAATAAGCTGATCTAAAGAGTTTAGCAAGTTTATCTGTCTTAAATATACTAATAAAGTAGTCTAAATAGGTTGAAACTCTAAAATAAACTGTTTAGACCTTTTTGAAAGTTAAAAAAGATTAGCAATTAACTATGAAAACTGATTAAATAAGCTGATCTAATGACTTTAGTAATTTTATCTGTCTTAAATATACTAATAAAGTAGTCTAAATAGGTTAAAACTCTTAAATAAACATTTTAGAGCTTTTTGAAAGTTTAAAAAGATTAGCAATTAACTATGAAAACTGCTTAAATAAGCTGATCTAATGAGTATAGTAACTTTATCTGTCTTAAATATACTAATAAAGTAGTCTAAATAGGTTAAAACTGTAAAATAATCAGTTTAGAGCTTTTTGAAAGTTAAAAAGATTTAGAAATTAACTATGAAAACTGCTTAAATAAGCTGATCTAATGAGTTTAGTAAGTTTATCTGTCTTAAATAAACTAATAAAGTAGTCTAAATAGGTTAAAACTCTAAAATAAACTGTTTAGAGCTTTTTGAAAGTTAAAAAAGATTAGAAATTAACTATGAAAACTGCTTAAATAATCGGATCTAATGAGTTTAGCAAGTTCATCTGTCTTAAATATACTAATAAAGTAGTCTAAATAGGTTGAAACTCTAAAATAAACTGTTTAGACCTTTTTGAAAGTTAAAAAAGATTAGAAATTAACTATGAAAACTGCTTAAATAAGCCGATCTAAAGAGTTTAGTTGGTTTTTCTGTCTTAAATATACTAATAAAGTAGTCTAAGTAGGTTAAAACTCTAAAATAAACTGTTTAGAGCTTTTTGAAAGTTAAAAAAGACTAGAAATAAACTATGAAAACTGCTTAAATAAGCTGATCTAATGAGTTTAGTAAGTTTATCTGTCTTAAATATACTAATAAAGTAGTCTAAAGAGGTTAAAACTCTAAAATAAACTGTTTAGAGCTTTTGGAAAGTTAAAAAAGATTAGAAATTAACTATGAAAACTGCTTAAATAAGCTGATGTAATGAGTTTAGAAAGTTTATATGTCTTAAATAAACTAATAAAGTAGTCTAAATAGGTTAAAACTGTAAAATAAACTGTTTAGAGCTTTTTGAAAGTTAAAAAAGATTAGAAATTAACTATGAAAACTGCTTAAATAAGCTGATCTAAAGAGTTTAGTAGGTTTATCTGTCTTAAATAAACTAATAAAGTAGTCTAAATAGGTTAAAACTCTAAAATAAACTGTTTAGAGCTTTTTGAAAGTTAAAAAAGATTAGAAATTAACTATGAAATCTGCTTAAATAAGCTGATCTAATGAGTTTAGTAAGTTTATCTCACTTAAATAAACTAATAAGTAGTCCAAACAGGTTAAAACTGTAAAATAATCTGTTTAGAGCTTTTTGAAAGTTAAAAAAGATTAGAAATTAACTATGAAAACTGCTTAAATAAGCTGATCTAAAGAGTTTAATAGGTTTATCTGTCTTAAATATACTAATAAAGTAGTCTAAGTAGGTTAAAACTCTAAAATAAACTGTTTAGAGCTTTTAGAAAGTTAAAAAAGATTAGAAATTAACTATGAAAACTGCTTAAATAAGCTGACCTAATGAGTTTAGTAAGTTTATCTGTCTTAAATATACTAATAAAGTAGTCTAAATAGGTTAAAACTCTAAAATAAACTGTTTAGAGCTTTTTGAAAGTTAAAAAAGATTAGAAATTAACTATGAAAACTGCTTAAATAAGCTGATCTAATGAGTTTAGTAAGTTTATCTGTCTTAAATAAACTAATAAAGTAGTCTAAATAGGTTAAAACTGTAAAATAAACTGTTTAGAGCTTTTAGAAAGTTAAAAAAGATTAGAAATTAACTATGAAAACTGCTTAAATAAGCTGATCTAAAGAGTTTACTAGGTTTATATGTTTTAAATATACTAATAAAGTAGTCTAAATAGGTTTAAACTCTAAAATAAACTGTTTAGAGCTTTTTGAAAGTTAAAAAAGATTAGTAATTAACTATGAAAACTGCTTAAATAAGCTGATCTAAAGAGTTGAGTAAGTTTATCTGTCTTAAATATACTAATAAAGTAGTCTAAATAGGTTAAAACTCTAAAATAAACTATTTAAACCTTTTTGAAATATAAAAAAAATTAAAAAATTAACTATGAAAACTGCTTAAATAAGCTGATCTAAAGAGTTTAGCAAGTTTATCTGTCTTAAATATACTAATAAAGTAGTCTAAATAGGTTGAAACTCTAAAATAAACTGTTTAGACCTTTTTGAAAGTTAAAAAAGATTAGCAATTAACTATGAAAACTGATTAAATAAGCTGATCTAATGACTTTAGTAATTTTATCTGTCTTAAATCTACTAATAAAGGAGTCTAAATAGGTTAAAACTCTTAAATAAACATTTTAGAGCTTTTTGAAAGTTAAAAAAGATTAGCAATTAACTATGAAAACTGCTTAAATAAGCTGATCTAATGAGTATAGTAAGTTTATCTGTCTTAAATATACTAATAAAGCAGTCTAAATAGGTTAAAACTGTAAAATAATCAGTTTAGAGCTTTTTGAAAGTTAAAAAGGATTAGAAATTAACTATGAAAACTGCTTAAATAAGCTGATCTAATGAGTTTAGTAAGTTTATCTGTCTTAAATAAACTAATAAAGTAGTCTAAATAGGTTAAAACTCTAAAATAAACTGTTTAGAGCTTTTTGAAAGTTAAAAAAGATTAGAAATTAACTATGAAAACTGCTTAAATAATCTGATCTAATGAGTTTAGCAAGTTCATCTGTCTTAAATATACTAATAAAGTAGTCTAAATAGGTTAAAACTCTAAAATAAACTGTTTAGACCTTTTTGAAAGTTAAAAAAGATTAGAAATTAACTATGAAAACTGCTTAAATAAGCTGATCTAAAGAGTTTAGTAGGTTTATCTGTCTTAAATATACTAATAAAGTAGTCTAAATAGGTTAAAACTCTAAAATAAACTGTTTAGAGCTTTTTGAAAGTTAAAAAAGATTAGAAATTAACTATGAAAACTGCTTAAATAAGCTGATCTAAAGAGTTTAGTTAGTTTATCTGTCTTAAATATACTAATAAAGTAGTCTAAGTAGGTTAAAACTCTAAAATAAACTGTTTAGAGCTTTTAGAAAGTTAAAAAAATTAGAAATTAACTATGAAAACTGCTTAAATAAGCTGACCTAATGAGTTTAGTAAGTTTATCTGTCTTAAATATACTAATAAAGTAGTCTAAATAGGTTAAAACTCTAAAATAAACTGTTTAGAGCTTTTTGAAAGTTAAAAAAGATTAGAAATTAACTATGAAAAC
The DNA here is from genome assembly GCA_963693285.1 of Xestospongia muta. Classification (NCBI taxonomy): domain Eukaryota; kingdom Metazoa; phylum Porifera; class Demospongiae; order Haplosclerida; family Petrosiidae; genus Xestospongia; species Xestospongia muta. Next base: position 2,401,635 of record OY848931.1, read on the forward strand.
TGCTTAAATAAGCTGATCTAATGAGTTTAGCAAGTTTATCTGTCTTAAATATACTAATAAAGTAGTCTAAATAGGTTAAAACTATAAAATAAACTGTTTAGAGCTTTTTGAAAGTTAAAAAGATTAGAAATTAACTATGAAAACTGCTTAAATAAGTTGATCTAATGAGTTTAGTAAGTTTATCTGTCTTAAATATACTATTAAAGTAGTCTAAAAAGGTTAAAACTCTAAAATAAACTGTTTAGTGCTTTTTGAAAGTTAAAAAAGATTAGAAATTAACTATGAAAACTGCTTAAATAAGCTGATCTAAAGAGTTTAGTAAGTTTATCTGTCTTAAATATACTAATAAAGTAGTCTAAATAGGTTAAAACTGTAAAAAAATCTGTTTAGAGCTTTTTGAAAGTTAAAAAAGATTAGAAATTAACTATGAAAACTGCTTAAATAAGCTGATCTAATGAGATTAGTAAGTTTATCTGTCTTAAATAAACTAATAAAGTAGTCTAAATAGGTTAAAACTCTAAAATAAACTGTTTAGAGCTCTTTGAAAGTTAAAAAAGATTAGAAATTAGCTATGAAAACTGCTTAAATAAGTTGATCTAATGAGTTTAGTAAGTTTATCTGTCTTAAATAAACTAATAAAGTAGTCTAAATAGGTTAAAACTCTAATATATACTGTTTAGAGCTTTTTGAAAGTTAAAAAAGATTAGAAATTAACTATGAAAACTGCTTAAATAAGCTGATCTAATGAGTTTAGTAAGTTTATCTGTCTTAAATATACTAATAAAGTAGTCTAAATAGGTTAAAACTCTAAAATTAACTGTTTAGAGCTTTTTGAAAGTTAAAAAAGATTAGAAATTAACGATGAAAACTGCTTAAATAAGCTGATCTAATGAGTTTAGTTAGTTTATCTGTCTTAAATATACTAATAAAGTAGTCTAAATAGGTTAAAACTCTAAAATTAACTATTTAGAGCTTTTTGAAAGTTAAAAAAGATTAGAAATTAACTATGAAAACTGCTTAAATAAGCTGATTTAATGTGTTTAGTAAGTTTATCTGTCTTATATATACTAATAAAGTAGTCTAAAGAGGTTAAAACTCTAAAATAAACTGTTTAGAGCTTTTTGAAAGTTAAAAAAGATTAGAAATTAACTGTGAAAACTGCTTAAATAAGCTGATCTAAAGAGTTTAGTAAGTTTATCTGTCTTAAATATACTAATAAAGTAGTCTAAATAGGTTAAAACCGTAAAATAAACTGTTTAGAGCTTTTAGAAAGTTAAAAAAGATTAGAAATTAACTATGAAAACTGCTTAAATAAGCTGATCTAAAGAGTTTACAAAGTTTATATGTTTTAAATATACTAATAAAGTAGACTAAATAGGTTAAAACTCTAAAATAAACTGTTTCGAGCTTTTTGAAATATAAAAAAATTAGAAATTAACTATGAAAACTGCTTAAATAAGCTGATCTAAAGAGTTTAGTAAGTTTATCTGTCTTAAATATACTAATAAAGTAGTCTAAATAGGTTAAACTGTAAAATAATCTGTTTAGAGCTTTTTGAAAGTTAAAAAGATTAGCAATTAACTATGAAAACTGCTTAAATAAGCTGATCTAATGAGTTTAGTAAGTTTATCTGTCTTAAATAAACTAATAAAGTAGTCTAAATAGGTTAAAACTCTAAAATAAACTGTTTAGAGCTTTTTGAAATATAAAAAAATTAGAAATTAACTATGAAAACTGCTTAAATAAGCTGATCTAATGAGTTTAGTAAGTTTATCTGTCTTAAATAAACTAATAAAGTAGTCTAAATAGGTTAAAACTCTAAAATAAACTGTTTAGAGCTTTTTGAAAGTTAAAAAAGATTAGAAATTAACTATGAAAACTGCTTAAATAAGATGATATAATGAGTTTAGTAAGTCTATCTGTCTTAAATATACTAATAAAGTAGTCTAAATAGGTTAAAAATGTAAAATAATCTGTTTAGAGCTTTTTGAAAGTTAAAAAAGATTAGAAATTAACTATGAAAACTGCTTAAATAAGCTGATCTAATGAGTTTAGCAAGTGTATTTGTCTTAAATATACAAATAAAGTAGTCTAAATAGGTTAAAACTCTAAAATAAACTGTTTAGAGCTTTTTGAAAGTTAAAAAAGATTAGAAATTAACTATGAAAACTGCTTAAATAAGCTGATCTAAAGAGTTTAGTAGGTTTATATGTCTTAAATATACTAATAAAGTAGTCTAAATAGGTTAAAACTCTAAAATAAACTGTTTAGAGGTTTTTCAAATATAAAAAAAATTAGAAATTAACAATGAAAACTGCTTAAATAAACTGATCTATTGAGTTTAACAAGTTTATCTGTCTTAAATATACTAATAAAGTAGTCTAAATAGGTTAAAACTCTAAAATAAACTGTTTAGAGCTTTTTGAAAGTTAAAAAAGATTAGAAATTAACTATGAAAACTGCTTAAATAAGCTGATCTAAAGATTTTAGTAAGTTTATCTGTCTTAAATATACTAATAAAGTAGTCTAAATAGGTTAAAACTCTAAAATAAACTGTTTAGAGCTTTTTGAAAGTTAAAAAAGATTAGTAATTAACTATGAAAACTGCTTAAATAAGCTGATCTAATGAGTTTAGTAAGTTTATCTGTCTTAAATAAACTAATAAAGTAGTCTAAATAGGTTAAAACTCTAAAATAAACTGTTTAGAGCTTTTTGAAAGTTAAAAAAGATTAGAAATTAACTATGAAAACTGCTTAAATAAGATGATATAATGAGTTTAGTAAGTCTATCTGTCTTAAATATACTAATAAAGTAGTCTAAATAGGTTAAAAATGTAAAATAATCTGTTTAGAGCTTTTTGAAAGTTAAAAAAGATTAGAAATTAACTATGAAAACTGCTTAAATAAGCTGATCTAATGAGTTTAGCAAGTGTATTTGTCTTAAATATACAAATAAAGTAGTCTAAATAGGTTAAAACTCTAAAATAAACTGTTTAGAGCTTTTTGAAAGTTAAAAAAGATTAGAAATTAACTATGAAAACTGCTTAAATAAGCTGATCTAAAGAGTTTAGTAGGTTTATATGTCTTAAATATACTAATAAAGTAGTCTAAATAGGTTAAAACTCTAAAATAAACTGTTTAGAGGTTTTTCAAATATAAAAAAAATTAGAAATTAACAATGAAAACTGCTTAAATAAACTGATCTATTGAGTTTAGCAAGTTTATCTGTCTTAAATATACTAATAAAGTAGTCTAAATAGGTTAAAACTCTAAAATAAACTGTTTAGAGCTTTTTGAAAGTTAAAAAAGATTAGAAATTAACTATGAAAACTGCTTAAATAAGCTGATCTAAAGATTTTAGTAAGTTTATCTGTCTTAAATATACTAATAAAGTAGTCTAAATAGGTTTAAACTGTAAAATAATCTGTTTAGAGCTTTTTGAAAGTTAAAAAAGATTAGTAATTAACTATGAAAACTGCTTAAATAAGCTGATCTAATGAGTTTAGTAAGTTTATCTGTCTTAAATAAACTAATAAAGTAGTCTAAATAGGTTAAAACTCTAAAATAAACTGTTTAGAGCTGTTTGAAAGTTAAAAAAGATTAGATATTAACTATGAAAACTGCTTAAATAAGCAGATCTAATGAGTTTAGTAAGTTTATCTGTCTTAAATATACTAATAAAGTAGTCTAAATAGGTTAAAACTCTAAAATAAACTGTTTAGAGCTTTTTGAAAGTTAAAAAAGATTAGAAATTAACTATGAAAACTGCTTAAATAAGCTGATCTAATGAGTTTAGTAAGTTTATCTGTCTTAAATATACTAATAAAGTAGTCTAAATAGGTTAAAACTCTAATTTAAAGTGTTTAGAGCTTTTTGAAAGTTAAAAAAGATTAAAAATTAACTATGAAACCTGCTTAAGTAAGCTGATCTAATGAGTTTAGTAAGTTTATCTGTCTTAAATATACTAATAAAGTAGTCTAAATAGGTTAAAACTCTAAAATAAACTGTTTAGAGCTTTTTGAAAGTTAAAAAAGATTAGAAATTAACTATGAAAACTGCTTAAATAATCTGATCTAATGAGTTTAGCAAGTTCATCTGTCTTAAATATACTAATAAAGTAGTCTAAATAGGTTAAAACTCTAAAATAAACTGTTTAGACCTTTTTGAAAGTTAAAAAAGATTAGAAATTAACTATGAAAACTGCTTAAATAAGCTGATCTAAAGAGTTTAGTAGGTTTATCTGTCTTAAATATACTAATAAAGTAGTCTAAATAGGTTAAAACTCTAAAATAAACTGTTTAGAGCTTTTTGAAAGTTAAAAAAGATTAGAAATTAACTATGAAAACTGCTTAAATAAGCTGATCTAAAGAGTTTAGTTAGTTTATCTGTCTTAAATATACTAATAAAGTAGTCTAAGTAGGTTAAAACTCTAAAATAAACTGTTTAGAGCTTTTAGAAAGTTAAAAAAATTAGAAATTAACTATGAAAACTGCTTAAATAAGCTGACCTAATGAGTTTAGTAAGTTTATCTGTCTTAAATATACTAATAAAGTAGTCTAAATAGGTTAAAACTCTAAAATAAACTGTTTAGAGCTTTTTGAAAGTTAAAAAAGATTAGAAATTAACTATGAAAACTGCTTAAATAAGCTGATCTAATGAGTTTAGCAAGTTTATCTGTCTTAAATATACTAATAAAGTAGTCTAAATAGGTTAAAACTATAAAATAAACTGTTTAGAGCTTTTTGAAAGTTAAAAAGATTAGAAATTAACTATGAAAACTGCTTAAATAAGTTGATCTAATGAGTTTAGTAAGTTTATCTGTCTTAAATATACTATTAAAGTAGTCTAAAAAGGTTAAAACTCTAAAATAAACTGTTTAGTGCTTTTTGAAAGTTAAAAAAGATTAGAAATTAACTATGAAAACTGCTTAAATAAGCTGATCTAAAGAGTTTAGTAAGTTTATCTGTCTTAAATATACTAATAAAGTAGTCTAAATAGGTTAAAACTGTAAAAAAATCTGTTTAGAGCTTTTTGAAAGTTAAAAAAGATTAGAAATTAACTATGAAAACTGCTTAAATAAGCTGATCTATTGAGATTAGTAAGTTTATCTGTCTTAAATAAACTAATAAAGTAGTCTAAATAGGTTAAAACTCTAAAATAAACTGTTTAGAGCTCTTTGAAAGTTAAAAAAGATTAGAAATTAGCTATGAAAACTGCTTAAATAAGTTGATCTAATGAGTTTAGTAAGTTTATCTGTCTTAAATAAACTAATAAAGTAGTCTAAATAGGTTAAAACTCTAATATATACTGTTTAGAGCTTTTTGAAAGTTAAAAAAGATTAGAAATTAACTATGAAAACTGCTTAAATAAGCTGATCTAATGAGTTTAGTAAGTTTATCTGTCTTAAATATACTAATAAAGTAGTCTAAATAGGTTAAAACTCTAAAATTAACTGTTTAGAGCTTTTTGAAAGTTAAAAAAGATTAGAAATTAACGATGAAAACTGCTTAAATAAGCTGATCTAATGAGTTTAGTTAGTTTATCTGTCTTAAATATACTAATAAAGTAGTCTAAATAGGTTAAAACTCTAAAATTAACTATTTAGAGCTTTTTGAAAGTTAAAAAAGATTAGAAATTAACTATGAAAACTGCTTAAATAAGCTGATTTAATGTGTTTAGTAAGTTTATCTGTCTTATATATACTAATAAAGTAGTCTAAAGAGGTTAAAACTCTAAAATAAACTGTTTAGAGCTTTTTGAAAGTTAAAAAAGATTAGAAATTAACTGTGAAAACTGCTTAAATAAGCTGATCTAAAGAGTTTAGTAAGTTTATCTGTCTTAAATATACTAATAAAGTAGTCTAAATAGGTTAAAACCGTAAAATAAACTGTTTAGAGCTTTTAGAAAGTTAAAAAAGATTAGAAATTAACTATGAAAACTGCTTAAATAAGCTGATCTAAAGAGTTTACAAAGTTTATATGTTTTAAATATACTAATAAAGTAGACTAAATAGGTTAAAACTCTAAAATAAACTGTTTCGAGCTTTTTGAAATATAAAAAAATTAGAAATTAACTATGAAAACTGCTTAAATAAGCTGATCTAAAGAGTTTAGTAAGTTTATCTGTCTTAAATATACTAATAAAGTAGTCTAAATAGGTTAAACTGTAAAATAATCTGTTTAGAGCTTTTTGAAAGTTAAAAAGATTAGCAATTAACTATGAAAACTGCTTAAATAAGCTGATCTAATGAGTTTAGTAAGTTTATCTGTCTTAAATAAACTAATAAAGTAGTCTAAATAGGTTAAAACTCTAAAATAAACTGTTTAGAGCTTTTTGAAATATAAAAAAATTAGAAATTAACTATGAAAACTGCTTAAATAAGCTGATCTAATGAGTTTAGTAAGTTTATCTGTCTTAAATAAACTAATAAAGTAGTCTAAATAGGTTAAAACTCTAAAATAAACTGTTTAGAGCTTTTTGAAAGTTAAAAAAGATTAGAAATTAACTATGAAAACTGCTTAAATAAGCTGATCTAATGAGTTTAGTAAGTTTATATGTTTTAAATATACTAATAAAGTAGTCTAAATAGGTTAAAACTGTAAAATAAACTGTTTAGAGCTTTTTGAAATATAAAAAAGATTAGAAATTAACTATGAAAACTGCTTAAATAAGATGATATAATGAGTTTAGTAAGTCTATCTGTCTTAAATATACTAATAAAGTAGTCTAAATAGGTTAAAAATGTAAAATAATCTGTTTAGAGCTTTTTGAAAGTTAAAAAAGATTAGAAATTAACTATGAAAACTGCTTAAATAAGCTGATCTAATGAGTTTAGCAAGTGTATTTGTCTTAAATATACAAATAAAGTAGTCTAAATAGGTTAAAACTCTAAAATAAACTGTTTAGAGCTTTTTGAAAGTTAAAAAAGATTAGAAATTAACTATGAAAACTGCTTAAATAAGCTGATCTAAAGAGTTTAGTAGGTTTATATGTCTTAAATATACTAATAAAGTAGTCTAAATAGGTTAAAACTCTAAAATAAACTGTTTAGAGGTTTTTCAAATATAAAAAAAATTAGAAATTAACAATGAAAACTGCTTAAATAAACTGATCTATTGAGTTTAGCAAGTTTATCTGTCTTAAATATACTAATAAAGTAGTCTAAATAGGTTAAAACTCTAAAATAAACTGTTTAGAGCTTTTTGAAAGTTAAAAAAGATTAGAAATTAACTATGAAAACTGCTTAAATAAGCTGATCTAAAGATTTTAGTAAGTTTATCTGTCTTAAATATACTAATAAAGTAGTCTAAATAGGTTTAAACTGTAAAATAATCTGTTTAGAGCTTTTTGAAAGTTAAAAAAGATTAGTAATTAACTATGAAAACTGCTTAAATAAGCTGATCTAATGAGTTTAGTAAGTTTATCTGTCTTAAATAAACTAATAAAGTAGTCTAAATAGGTTAAAACTCTAAAATAAACTGTTTAGAGCTTTTTGAAAGTTAAAAAAGATTAGATATTAACTATGAAAACTGCTTAAATAAGCAGATCTAATGAGTTTAGTAAGTTTATCTGTCTTAAATATACTAATAAAGTAGTCTAAATAGGTTAAAACTCTAAAATAAACTGTTTACAGCTTTTTGAAAGTTAAAAAAGATTAGAAATTAACTATGAAAACTGCTTAAATAAGCTGATCTAATGAGTTTAGTAAGTTTATCTGTCTTAAATATACTAATAAAGTAGTCTAAATAGGTTAAAACTCTAATTTAAAGTGTTTAGAGCTTTTTGAAAGTTAAAAAAGATTAAAAATTAACTATGAAACCTGCTTAAGTAAGCTGATCTAATGAGTTTAGTAAGTTTATCTGTCTTAAATAAACTAATAAAGTAGTCTAAATAGGTTAAAACTCTAAAATAAACTGTTTAGAGCTATTAGAAAGTTAAAAAAGATCAGCAATTAACTATGAAAACTGCTTAAATAAGCTGATCTAATGAGTTTAGTAAGTTTATCTGTCTTAAATCTACTAATAAAGTAGTCTAAATAGGTTAAAACTCTAAAATAAACTGTTTAGAGCTTTTTGAAATATAAAAAAGATTAGAAATTAACTATGAAAACTGCTTAAATAAGATGATATAATGAGTTTAGTAAGTTTATCTGTCTTAAATATACTAAGAAAGTAGTCTAAATAGGTTAAAACTGTAAAGTAATCTGTTTAGAGCTTTTTGAAAGTTAAAAAAGATTAGAAATTAACTATGAAAACTGCTTAAATAAGCTGATCTAATGAGTTTAGCAAGTTTATTTGTCTTAAATATACTAATAAAGTAGTCTAAATAGGTTAAAACTCTAAAATAAACTGTTTAAAGCTTTTTAAAAGTTAAAAAAGATTAGAAATTAACTATGAAAACTGCTTAAATAAGCTGATCTAAAGAGTTTAGTAGGTTTATATGTCTTAAATATACTAATAAAGTAGTCTAAATAGGTTAAAACTCTAAAATAAACTGTTTAGAGGTTTTTGAAATATAAAAAAAATTAGAAATTAACTATGAAAACTGCCTAAATAAACTGATCTATTGAGTTTAGTAAGTTTATCTGTCTTAAGTAAACTAATAAAGTAGTCTAAATAGGTTAAAACTCTAAAATAAACTATTTAGAGCTTTTTGAAAGTTAAAAAAGATTAGAAATTAAGTATGAAAACTGCTTAAATAAGCTGATCTAATGAGTTTAGCAAGTTTATCTGTCTTAAATATACTAATAAAGTAGTCTAAATAGGTTAAAACTCTAAAATAAACTGTTTCGAGCTTTTTGAAAGTTAAAAAAGATTAGAAATTAACTATGAAAACTGCTTAAATAAGCTGATCTAATGGGTTTAGTAAGTTTATCTGTTTTAAATATACTAATAAAGTAGTCTAAATAGGTTAAAACTCTAAAATAAACTGTTTAGAGCTTTTTGAAAGTTAAAAAAGATTAGAAATTAACTATGAAAACTGCTTAAATAAGCTGATCTAATGAGTTTAGTAAGTTTATCTGTCTTAAATATACTAATAAAGTAGTCTAAATAGGTTAAAACTCTAATTTATAGTGTTTAGAGCTTTTTGAAAGTTAAAAAAGATTAGAAATTAACTATGAAAACTGCTTAAATAAGCTGATCTAAAGATTTTAGTAAGTTTATCTGTCTTAAATATACTAATAAAGTAGTCTAAATAGGTTAAAACTCTAAAATAAACTGTTTAGAGCTTTTTGAAAGTTAAAAAAGATTAGTAATTAACTATGAAAACTGCTTAAATAAGCTGATCTAATGAGATTAGTAAGTTTATCTGTCTTAAATATACTAATAAAGTAGTCTAAATAGGTTAAAACTCTAAAATAAACTGTTTAGAGCTTTTTGAAAGTTAAAAAAGATTAGAAATTAACTATGAAAACTGCTTAAATAAGTTGATCTAATGAGTTTAGTAAGTTTATCTGTCTTAAATAAACTAATAAAGTAGTCGAAATAGGTTAAAACTCTAAAATAAACTGTTTAGAGCTTTTTGAAAGTTAAAAAAGATTAGAAATTAACTATGAAAACTGCTGAAGTAAGCTGATCTAATGGGTTTAGTAAGTTTATCTGTCTTAAATATACTAATAAAGTAGTCTAAATAGGTTAAAACTCTAAAATAAACTGTTTAGAGCTTTTTGAATGTTAAAAAAAAAAGAAATTAACTATGAAAACTGCTTAAATAAGCTGATCTAATGAGTTTAGTAAGTTTATCTGTCTTAAATATACTAATAAAGTAGTCTAAATATGTTAAAACTGTAATTTATAGTGTTTAGAGCTTTTTGAAAGTTAAAAAAGATTAGAAATTAACTATGAAAACTGCTTAAATAAGCTGATCTAATGAGTTTAGTTAGTTTATCTGTCTTAAATATACTAATAAAGTAGTCTAAAGAGGTTAAAACTCTAAAATAAACTGTTTAGAGCTTTTTGAAAGTTAAAAAAGATTAGAAATTAACTATCACAACTGCTTAAATAAGCTGATCTAAAGAGTTTAGTAAGTTTATCTGTCTTAAATATACTAATAAAGTAGTCTAAATAGGTTAAAACTGTCAAATAATCTGTTTACAGCTTTTTGAAAGTTAAAAAAGATTAGAAATTAACTATGAAAACTGCTTACATAAGCTGATCTAATGAGATTAGTAAGTTTATCTGTGTTAAATAAACTAATAAAGTAGTCTAAATAGGTTAAAACTCTAAAATAAACTGTTTAGAGCTTTTTGAAAGTTAAAAAAGATTAGAAATTAACTATGAAAACTGCTTAAATAAGTTGATCTAATGAGTTTAGTAAGTTTATCTGTGTTAAATAAACTAATAAAGTAGTTTAAATAGGTTAAAATTCTTAAATGAACTGTTTAGAGCTTTTTGAAAGTTAAAAAGATTAGAAATTAACTATGAAAACTGCTTAAATAAGCTGATCTAATGAGTTTAGTAAGTTTATCTGTCTTAAATATACTAATAAAGTAGTCTAAATAGGTTAAAACTCTAATTTATAGTGTTTAGAGCTTTTTGAAAGTTAAAAAAGATTAGCAATAAACTATGAAAACTGCTTAAATAAGCTGATTTAAAGATTTTAGTAAGTTAATCTGTCTTAAATATACTAATAAAAAAAGTCTAAAGAGGTAAAAACTCTAAAATAAACTGTTTAGAGCTTTTTGAAAGTTAAAAAAGATTAGAAATTAACTATGAAAACTGCTTAAATAAGCTGATCTAATGAGATTAGTAAGTTTATCTGTCTTAAATATACTAATAAAGTAGTCTAAATAGGTTAAAACTCTAATTTATAGTGTTTAGAGCTTTTTGAAAGTTAAAAAAGATTAGAAATTAACTATGAAAACTGCTTAAATAAGCTGATCTAAAGATTTTAGTAAGTTTATCTGTCTTAAATATACTAATAAAGTAGTCTAAATAGGTTAAAACTCTAAAATAAACTGTTTAGAGCTTTTTGAAAGTTAAAAAAGATTAGTAATTAACTATGAAAACTGCTTTAATAAGCTGATCTAATGAGATTAGTAAGTTTATCTGTCTTAAATATACTAATAAAGTAGTCTAAATAGGTTAAAACTCTAAAATAAACTGTTTAGAGCTTTTTGAAAGTTAAAAAAGATTAGAAATTAACTATGAAAACTGCTTAAATAAGTTGATCTAATGAGTTTAGTAAGTTTATCTGTCTTAAATAAACTAATAAAGTAGTCGAAATAGGTTAAAACTCTAAAATAAACTGTTTAGAGCTTTTTGAAAGTTAAAAAAGATTAGAAATTAACTATGAAAACTGCTGAAGTAAGCTGATCTAATGGGTTTAGTAAGTTTATCTGTCTTAAATATACTAATAAAGTAGTCTAAATAGGTTAAAACTCTAAAATAAACTGTTTAGAGCTTTTTGAATGTTAAAAAAGATTAGAAATTAACTATGAAAACTGCTTAAATAAGCTGATCTAATGAGTTTAGTAAGTTTATCTGTCTTAAATATACTAATAAAGTAGTCTAAATATGTTAAAACTGTAATTTATAGTGTTTAGAGCTTTTTGAAAGTTAAAAAAGATTAGAAATTAACTATGAAAACTGCTTAAATAAGCTGATCTAATGAGTTTAGTTAGTTTATCTGTCTTAAATATACTAATAAAGTAGTCTAAAGAGGTTAAAACTCTAAAATAAACTGTTTAGAGCTTTTTGAAAGTTAAAAAAGATTAGAAATTAACTATCACAACTGCTTAAATAAGCTGATCTAAAGAGTTTAGTAAGTTTATCTGTCTTAAATATACTAATAAAGTAGTCTAAATATGTTAAAACTGTAAAATAATCTGTTTACAGCTTTTTGAAAGTTAAAAAAGATTAGAAATTAACTATGAAAACTGCTTACATAAGCTGATCTAATGAGATTAGTAAGTTTATCTGTGTTAAATAAACTAATAAAGTAGTCTAAATAGGTTAAAACTCTAAAATAAACTGTTTAGAGCTTTTTGAAAGTTAAAAAAGATTAGAAATTAACTATGAAAACTGCTTAAATAAGTTGATCTAATGAGTTTAGTAAGTTTATCTGTGTTAAATAAACTAATAAAGTAGTTTAAATAGGTTAAAATTCTTAAATGAACTGTTTAGAGCTTTTTGAAAGTTAAAAAGATTAGAAATTAACTATGAAAACTGCTTAAATAAGCTGATCTAATGAGTTTAGTAAGTTTATCTGTCTTAAATATACTAATAAAGTAGTCTAAATAGGTTAAAACTCTAATTTATAGTGTTTAGAGCTTTTTGAAAGTTAAAAAAGATTAGCAATAAACTATGAAAACTGCTTAAATAAGCTGATTTAAAGATTTTAGTAAGTTAATCTGTCTTAAATATACTAATAAAATAGTCTAAAGAGGTAAAAACTCTAAAATAAACTGTTTAGAGCTTTTTGAAAGTTAAAAAAGATTAGAAATTAACTATGAAAACTGCTTAAATAAGCTGATCTAATGAGATTAGTAAGTTTATCTGTCTTAAATATACTAATAAAGTAGTCTAAATAGGTTAAAACTGCAAAATAATCTGTTTAGAGCTTTTTGAAAGTTAAAAAAGATTAGAAATTAACTATGAAAACTGCTTAAATAAGCTGATCTAATGAGATTAGTAAGTTTATCTGCCTTAAATAAACTAATAAAGTAGTCTAAATAGGTTAAAACTCTAAAATAAACTGTTTAGAGCTTTTTGAAAGTTAAAAAAGATTAGAAATTAACTATGAAAACTGCTTAAATAAGTTGATCTAATGAGTTTAGCAAGTTTATCTGTCTTAAATAAACTAATAAATTAGTCTAAATAGGTTAAAACTCTAAAATAAACTGTTTAGAACTTTTTGAAAGTTAAAAAAGATTAGAAATTAACTATGAAAACTGCTTAAATAAGCTGATCTAATGAGTTTAGCAAGTTTATCTGTCTTAAATATACTAATAAAGTAGTATAAATAGATTAAAACTATAAACTAAACTGTTTAGAGCTTTTTGAAAGTTAAAAAGATTAGAAATTAACTATGAAAACTGCTTAAATAAGCTGATCTAATGAGTTTAGTAAGTTTATCTGTCTTAAATATACTATTACAGTAGTTTAAAAAGGTTAAAACTCTAAAATAAACTGTTTAGTGCTTTTTGAAAGTTAAAAAAGATTAGAAATTAACTATGAAAACTGCTTAAATAAGCTGATCTAAAGAGTTTAGTAAGTTTATCTGTCTTAAATATACTAATAAAGTAGTCTAAATATGTGAAAACTGTAAAATAATCTGTTTAGAGCTTTTTGAAAGTTAAAAAAGATTAGAAATTAACTATGAAAACTGCTTAAATAAGCTGATCTAATGAGTTTAGTAAGTTTATCTGTCTTAAATATACTAATAAAGTAGTCTAAATAGGTTAAAACTGTAAAATAATCTGTTTACAGCTTTTTGAAAGTTAAAAAAGATTAGCAATTAACTATGAAAACTGCTTAAATAAGCTGATCTAATGAGATTAGTAAGTTTATCTGTCTTAAATAAAATAATAAAGTAGTCAAAAAAGGTTAAAAATCTAAAATAAACTGTTTAGAGCTTTTTGAAAGTTAAAAAAGATTAGAAATTAACTATGAAAACTGCTTAAATAAGTTGATCTAATGAGTTCAGTAAGTTTATCTGTCTTAAATAAACTAATAAAGTAGTCTAAATAGGTTAAAACTCTAAAATAAACTGTTTAGAGCTTTTTGAAAGTTAAAAAAGATTAGAAATTAACTATGAAAACTGCTTAAATAAGTTGATCTAATGAGTTTAGTAAGTTTATCTGTGTTAAATAAACTAATAAAGTAGTCTAAATAGGTTAAAATTCTTAAATGAACTGTTTAGAGCTTTTTGAAAGTTAAAAAGATTAGAAATTAACTATGAAAACTGCTTAAATAAGCTGATCTAATGAGTTTAGTAAGTTTATCTGTCTTAAATATACTAATAAAGTAGTCTAAATAGGTTAAAACTCTAATTTATAGTGTTTAGAGCTTTTTGAAAGTTAAAAAAGATTAGAAATTAACTATGAAAACTGCTTAAATAAGCTGATCTAATGAGTTTAGTTAGTTTATCTGTCTTAAATATACTAATAAAGTAGTCTAAAGAGGTTAAAACTCTAAAATAAACTGTTTAGAGCTTTTTGAAAGTTAAAAAAGATTAGAAATTATCTATGACAACTGCTTAAATAAGCGGATCTAAAGATTTTAGTAAGTTAATCTGTCTTAAATATACTAATAAAATAGTCTAAATAGGTTAAAACTCTAAAATAAACTGTTTAGAGCTTTTTGAAAGTTAAAAAAGATTAGAAATTAACTGTGAAAACTGCTTAAATAAGCTGATCTAATGAGATTAGTAAGTTTATCTGTCTTAAATATACTAATAAAGTAGTCTAAATAGGTTAAAACTGCAAAATAATCTGTTTAGAGCTTTTTGAAAGTTAAAAAAAGATTAGAAATTAAGTATGAAATCTGCTTAAATAAGCTGATCTAATGAGATTATTAAGTTTATCTGCCTTAAATAAACTAATAAAGTAGTCTAAATAGGTTAAAACTCTAAAATAAACTGTTTAGAGCTTTTTGAAAGTTAAAAAAGATTAGAAATTAACTATGAAAACTGCTTAAATAAGTTGATCTAATGAGTTTAGCAAGTTTATCTGTCTTAAATAAACTAATAAATTAGTCTAAATAGGTTAAAACTCTAAAATAAACTGTTTAGAGCTTTTTGAAAGTTAAAAAAGACTAGAAATTAACTATGAAAACTGCTTAAATAAGCTGATCTAATGAGTTTAGCAAGTTTATCTGTCTTAAATATACTAATAAAGTAGTATAAATAGATTAAAACTATAAACTAAACTGTTTAGAGCTTTTTGAAAGTTAAAAAGATTAGAAATTAACTATCAAAACTGCTTAAATAAGTTGATCTAATGAGTTTAGTAAGTTTATCTGTCTTAAATATACTATTACAGTAGTTTAAAAAGGTTAAAACTCTAAAATAAACTGTTTAGTGCTTTTTGAAAGTTAAAAAAGATTAGAAATTAACTATGAAAACTGCTTAAATAAGCTGATCTAAAGAGTTTAGTAAGTTTATCTGTCTTAAATATACTAATAAAGTAGTCTAAATATGTGAAAACTGTAAAATAATCTGTTTAGAGCTTTTTGAAAATTAAAAAAGATTAGAAATTAACTATGAAAACTGCTTAAATAAGCTGATCTAATGAGTTTAGTAAGTTTATCTGTCTTAAATATACTAATAAAGTAGTCTAAATAGGTTAAAACTGTAAAATAATCTGTTTACAGCTTTTTGAAAGTTAAAAAAGATTAGAAATTAACTATGAAAACTGCTTAAATAAGCTGATCTAATGAGATTAGTAAGTTTATCTGTCTTAAATAAAATAATAAAGTAGTCTAAAAAGGTTAAAAATCTAAAATAAACTGTTTAGAGCTTTTTGAAAGTTAAAAAAGATTAGAAATTAACTATGAAAACTGCTTAAATAAGTTGATCTAATGAGTTCAGTAAGTTTATCTGTCTTAAATAAACTAATAAAGTAGTCTAAATAGGTTAAAACTCTAAAATAAACTGTTTAGAGCTTTTTGAAAGTTAAAAAAGATTAGAACTTAACTATGAAATCTGCTTAAATAAGCTTATCTAATGGGTTTAGTAAGTTTATCTGTCTTAAATATACTAATAAAGTAGTCTAAATAGGTTAAAACTCTAAAAAAACTGTTTAGAGCTTTTTGAAAGTTAAAAAAGATTAGAAATTAACTATGAAAACTGCTTAAATAAGCTGATCTAATGAGTTTAGTAAGTTTATCTGTCTTAAATATACTAATAAAGTAGTCTAAATAGGTTAAAACTCTAATTTATAGTGTTTAGAGCTTTTTGAAAGTTAAAAGATTAGAAATTGACTATGAAAACTGCTTAAATAAGCTGATCTAATGAGTTTAGTTAGTTTATCTGTCTTAAATATACTAATAAAGTAGTCTAAAGAGGTTAAAACTCTAAAATAAACTGTTTAGAGCTTTTTGAAAGTTAAAAAAGATTAGAAATTAACTATGAAAACTGCTTAAATAAGCTGATCTAAAGAGTTTACTAAGTTTATCTGTCTTAAATATACTAATAAAGTAGTCTAAATAGGTTAAAACTGTAAAATAATCTGTTTACAGCTTTTTGAAAGTTAAAAAAGATTAGAAATTAACTATGAAAACTGCTTAAATAAGCTGATCTAATGAGTTTAGTAAGTTTATCTGTGTTAAATAAAGTAATAAAGTAGTCTAAATAGGTTAAAACTCTAAAATAAAATCTTTAGAGCTTTTTGAAAGTTAAAAAAGATTAGAAATTAACTATGAAAACTGCTGAAGTAAGCTGATCTAATGGGTTTAGTAAGTTTATCTGTCTTAAATAAACTAATAAAGTAGTCTAAATAGGTTAAAACTCTAAAATAAACTGTTTAGAGCTTTTTGAATGTTAAAAAAGATTAGAAATTAACTATGAAAACTGCTTAAATAAGCTGATCTAATGAGTTTAGTAAGTTTATCTGTCTTAAATATACTAATAAAGTAGTCTAAATATGTTAAAACTGTAATTTATAGTGTTTAGAGCTTTTTGAAAGTTAAAAAAGATTAGAAATTAACTATGAAAACTGCTTAAATAAGCTGATCTAATGAGTTTAGTTAGTTTATCTGTCTTAAATATACTAATAAAGTAGTCTAAAGAGGTTAAAACTCTAAAATAAACTGTTTAGAGCTTTTTGAAAGTTAAAAAAGATTAGAAATTAACTATCACAACTGCTTAAATAAGCTGATCTAAAGAGTTTAGTAAGTTTATCTGTCTTAAATATACTAATAAAGTAGTCTAAATAGGTTAAAACTGTAAAATAATCTGTTTACAGCTTTTTGAAAGTTAAAAAAGATTAGAAATTAACTATGAAAACTGCTTACATAAGCTGATCTAATGAGATTAGTAAGTTTATCTGTGTTAAATAAACTAATAAAGTAGTCTAAATAGGTTAAAACTCTAAAATAAACTGTTTAGAGCTTTTTGAAAGTTAAAAAAGATTAGAAATTAACTATGAAAACTGCTTAAATAAGTTGATCTAATGAGTTTAGTAAGTTTATCTGTGTTAAATAAACTAATAAAGTAGTTTAAATAGGTTAAAATTCTTAAATGAACTGTTTAGAGCTTTTTGAAAGTTAAAAAGATTAGAAATTAACTATGAAAACTGCTTAAATAAGCTGATCTAATGAGTTTAGTAAGTTTATCTGTCTTAAATATACTAATAAAGTAGTCTAAATAGGTTAAAACTCTAATTTATAGTGTTTAGAGCTTTTTGAAAGTTAAAAAAGATTAGCAATAAACTATGAAAACTGCTTAAATAAGCTGATTTAAAGATTTTAGTAAGTTAATCTGTCTTAAATATACTAATAAAATAGTCTAAAGAGGTAAAAACTCTAAAATAAACTGTTTAGAGCTTTTTGAAAGTTAAAAAAGATTAGAAATTAACTATGAAAACTGCTTAAATAAGCTGATCTAATGAGATTAGTAAGTTTATCTGTCTTAAATATACTAATAAAGTAGTCTAAATAGGTTAAAACTGCAAAATAATCTGTTTAGAGCTTTTTGAAAGTTAAAAAAGATTAGAAATTAACTATGAAAACTGCTTAAATAAGCTGATCTAATGAGATTAGTAAGTTTATCTGCCTTAAATAAACTAATAAAGTAGTCTAAATAGGTGAAAACTCTAAAATAAACTGTTTAGAGCTTTTTGAAAGTTAAAATAGATTAGAAATTAACTATGAAAACTGCTTAAATAAGTTGATCTAATGAGTTTAGCAAGTTTATCTGTCTTAAATAAACTAATAAATTAGTCTAAATAGGTTAAAACTCTAAAATAAACTGTTTAGAACTTTTTGAAAGTTAAAAAAGATTAGAAATTAACTATGAAAACTGCTTAAATAAGCGGATCTAATGAGTTTAGCAAGTTTATCTGTCTTAAATATACTAATAAAGTAGTATAAATAGATTAAAACTATAAACTAAACTGTTTAGAGCTTTTTGAAAGTTAAAAGATTAGAAATTAACTATGAAAACTGCTTAAATAAGTTGATCTAATGAGTTTAGTAAGTTTATCTGTCTTAAATATACTATTACAGAAGTTTAAAAAGGTTAAAACTCTAAAATAAACTGTTTAGTGCTTTTTGAAAGTTAAAAAAGATTAGAAATTAACTATGAAAACTGCTTAAATAAGCTGATCTAAAGAGTTTAGTAAGTTTATCTGTCTTAAATATACTAATAAAGTAGTCTAAATATGTGAAAACTGTAAAATAATCTGTTTAGAGCTTTTTGAAAGTTAAAAAAGATTAGAAATTAACTATGAAAACTGCTTAAATAAGCTGATCTAATGAGTTTAGTAAGTTTATCTGTCTTAAATATACTAATAAAGTAGTCTAAATAGGTTAAAACTGTAAAATAATCTGTTTACAGCTTTTTGAAAGTTAAAAAAGATTAGCAATTAACTATGAAAACTGCTTAAATAAGCTGATCTAATGAGATTAGTAAGTTTATCTGTCTTAAATAAAATAATAAAGTAGTCAAAAAAGGTTAAAAATCTAAAATAAACTGTTTAGAGCTTTTCGAAAGTTAAAAAAGATTAGAAATTAACTATGAAAACTGCTTAAATAAGTTGATCTAATGAGTTCAGTAAGTTTATCTGTCTTAAATAAACTAATAAAGTAGTCTAAATAGGTTAAAACTCTAAAATAAACTGTTTAGAGCTTTTTGAAAGTTAAAAAAGATTAGAAATTAACTATGAAAACTGCTTAAATAAGTTGATCTAATGAGTTTAGTAAGTTTATCTGTGTTAAATAAACCAATAAAGTAGTCTAAATAGGTTAAAATTCTTAAATGAACTGTTTAGAGCTTTTTGAAAGTTAAAAAGATTAGAAATTAACTATGAAAACTGCTTAAATAAGCTGATCTAATGAGTTTAGTAAGTTTATCTGTCTTAAATATACTAATAAAGTAGTCTAAATAGGTTAAAACTCTAATTTATAGTGTTTAGAGCTTTTTGAAAGTTAAAAAAGATTAGAAATTAACTATGAAAACTGCTTAAATAAGCTGATCTAATGAGTTTAGTTAGTTTATCTGTCTTAAATATACTAATAAAGTAGTCTAAAGAGGTTAAAACTCTAAAATAAACTGTTTAGAGCTTTTTGAAAGTTAAAAAAGATTAGAAATTATCTATGACAACTGCTTAAATAAGCTGATCTAAAGATTTTAGTAAGTTAATCTGTCTTAAACATACTAATAAAATAGTCTAAATAGGTTAAAACTCTAAAATAAACTGTTTAGAGCTTTTTGAAAGTTAAAAAAGATTAGAAATTAACTATGAAAACTGCTTAAATAAGCTGATCTAATGAGATTAGTAAGTTTATCTGTCTTAAATATACTAATAAAGTAGTCTAAATAGGTTAAAACTGCAAAATAATCTGTTTAGAGCTTTTTGAAAGTTAAAAAAGATTAGAAATTAAGTATGAAATCTGCTTAAATAAGCTGATCTAATGAGATTATTAAGTTTATCTGCCTTAAATAAACTAATAAAGTAGTCTAAATAGGTTAAAACTCTAAAATAAACTGTTTAGAGCTTTTTGAAAGTTAAAAAAGATTAGAAATTAACTATGAAAACTGCTTAAAAAGTTGATCTAATGAGTTTAGCAAGTTTATCTGTCTTAAATAAACTAATAAATTAGTCTAAATAGGTTAAAACTCTAAAATAAACTGTTTAGAGCTTTTTGAAAGTTAAAAAAGATTAGAAATTAACTATGAAAACTGCTTAAATAAGCTGATCTAATGAGTTTAGCAAGTTTATCTGTCTTAAATATACTAATAAAGTAGTATAAATAGATTAAAACTATAAACTAAACTGTTTAGAGCTTTTTGAAAGTTAAAAAGATTAGAAATTAACTATCAAAACTGCTTAAATAAGTTGATCTAATGAGTTTAGTAAGTTTATCTGTCTTAAATATACTATTACAGTAGTTTAAAAAGGTTAAAACTCTAAAATAAACTGTTTAGTGCTTTTTGAAAGTTAAAAAAGATTAGAAATTAACTATGAAAACTGCTTAAATAAGCTGATCTAAAGAGTTTAGTAAGTTTATCTGTCTTAAATATACTAATAAAGTAGTCTAAATATGTGAAAACTGTAAAATAATCTGTTTAGAGCTTTTTGAAAATTAAAAAAGATTAGAAATTAACTATGAAAACTGCTTAAATAAGCTGATCTAATGAGTTTAGTAAGTTTATCTGTCTTAAATATACTAATAAAGTAGTCTAAATAGGTTAAAACTGTAAAATAATCTGTTTACAGCTTTTTGAAAGTTAAAAAAGATTAGAAATTAACTATGAAAACTGCTTAAATAAGCTGATCTAATGAGATTAGTAAGTTTATCTGTCTTAAATAAAATAATAAAGTAGTCTAAAAAGGTTAAAAATCTAAAATAAACTGTTTAGAGCTTTTTGAAAGTTAAAAAAGATTAGAAATTAACTATGAAAACTGCTTAAATAAGTTGATCTAATGAGTTCAGTAAGTTTATCTGTCTTAAATAAACTAATAAAGTAGTCTAAATAGGTTAAAACTCTAAAATAAACTGTTTAGAGCTTTTTGAAAGTTAAAAAAGATTAGAACTTAACTATGAAATCTGCTTAAATAAGCTTATCTAATGGGTTTAGTAAGTTTATCTGTCTTAAATATACTAATAAAGTAGTCTAAATAGGTTAAAACTCTAAAATAAACTGTTTAGAGCTTTTTGAAAGTTAAAAAAGATTAGAAATTAACTATGAAAACTGCTTAAATAAGCTGATCTAATGAGTTTAGTAAGTTTATCTGTCTTAAATATACTAATAAAGTAGTCTAAATAGGTTAAAACTCTAATTTATAGTGTTTAGAGCTTTTTGAAAGTTAAAAAGATTAGAAATTGACTATGAAAACTGCTTAAATAAGCTGATCTAATGAGTTTAGTTAGTTTATCTGTCTTAAATATACTAATAAAGTAGTCTAAAGAGGTTAAAACTCTAAAATAAACTGTTTAGAGCTTTTTGAAAGTTAAAAAAGATTAGAAATTAACTATGAAAACTGCTTAAATAAGCTGATCTAAAGAGTTTACTAAGTTTATCTGTCTTAAATATACTAATAAAGTAGTCTAAATAGGTTAAAACTGTAAAATAATCTGTTTACAGCTTTTTGAAAGTTAAAAAAGATTAGAAATTAACTATGAAAACTGCTTAAATAAGCTGATCTAATGAGTTTAGTAAGTTTATCTGTGTTAAATAAAGTAATAAAGTAGTCTAAATAGGTTAAAACTCTAAAATAAAATCTTTAGAGCTTTTTGAAAGTTAAAAAAGATTAGAAATTAACTATGAAAACTGCTTAAATAAGCTGATCTAATGAGATTAGTAAGTTTATCTGTCTTAAATAAAATAATAAAGTAGTCTAAAAAGGTTAAAAATCTAAAATAAACTGTTTAGAGCTTTTTGAAAGTTAAAAAAGATTAGAAATTAACTATGAAAACTGCTTAAATAAGTTGATCTAATGAGTTCAGTAAGTTTATCTGTCTTAAATATACTAATAAAGTAGTCTAAATAGGTTAAAACTCTAAAATAAACTGTTTAGAGCTTTTTGAAAGTTAAAAAAGATTAGAACTTAACTATGAAATCTGCTTAAATAAGCTTATCTAATGGGTTTAGTAAGTTTATCTGTCTTAAATATACTAATAAAGTAGTCTAAATAGGTTAAAACTCTAAAAAAACTGTTTAGAGCTTTTTGAAAGTTAAAAAAGATTAGAAATTAACTATGAAAACTGCTTAAATAAGCTGATCTAATGAGTTTAGTAAGTTTATCTGTCTTAAATATACTAATAAAGTAGTCTAAATAGGTTAAAACTCTAATTTATAGTGTTTAGAGCTTTTTGAAAGTTAAAAAGATTAGAAATTGACTATGAAAACTGCCTAAATAAGCTGATCTAATGAGTTTAGTTAGTTTATCTGTCTTAAATATACTAATAAAGTAGTCTAAAGAGGTTAAAACTCTAAAATAAACTGTTTAGAGCTTTTTGAAAGTTAAAAAAGATTAGAAATTAACTATGAAAACTGCTTAAATAAGCTGATCTAAAGAGTTTAGTAAGTTTATCTGTCTTAAATATACTAATAAAGTAGTCTAAATAGGTTAAAACTGTAAAATAATCTGTTTACAGCTTTTTGAAAGTTAAAAAAGATTAGAAATTAACTATGAAAACTGCTTAAATAAGCTGATCTAATGAGTTTAGTAAGTTTATCTGTGTTAAATAAAGTAATAAAGTAGTCTAAATAGGTTAAAACTCTAAAATAAAATCTTTAGAGCTTTTTGAAAGTTAAAAAAGATTAGAAATTAACTATGAAAACTGCTTAAATAAGCTGATCTAAAGAGTTTAGTAAGTTTATATGTCTTAAATATACTAATAAAGTAGTCTAAATAGGTTAAAACTCTAAAATAAACTGTTTAGAGCTTTTTGAAAGTTAAAAAAGATTAGAAATTAACTATGAAAACTGCTTAAATAAGTTGATCTAATGAGTTTAGTAGGTTTATCTGTGTTAAATAAACTAATAAAGTAGTCTAAATAGGTTAAAACTCTAAAATAAACTGTTAGAGCTTTTTGAAAGTTAAAAAAGATTAGAAATTAACTATGAAATCTGCTTAAATAAGCTGATCTAATGAGTTTAGTAAGTTTATCTGTCTTAAATATACTAATAAAGTAGTCTAAAGAGGTTAAAACTCTAAAATAAACTGTTTAGAGCTTTTTGAAAGTTAAAAAAGATTAGAAATTAACTATGAAAACTGCTTAAATAAGCTGATCTAATGAGTTTAGTTAGTTTATCTGTCTTAAATATACTAATAAAGTAGTCTAAATAGGTTAAAACTGTAAAATAATCTGTTTACAGCTTTTTGAAAGTTAAAAAAGATTAGAAATTAACTATGAAAACTGCTTAAATAAGCTGATCTAATGAGTTTAGTAAGTTTATCTGTGTTAAATAAAGTAATAAAGTAGTCTAAATAGGTTAAAACTCTAAAATAAAATCTTTAGAGCTTTTTGAAAGTTAAAAAAGATTAGAAATTAACTATGAAAACTGCTTAAATAAGCTGATCTAAAGAGTTTAGTAAGTTTATATGTCTTAAATATACTAATAAAGTAGTCTAAATAGGTTAAAACTCTAAAATAAACTGTTTAGAGCTTTTTGAAAGTTAAAAAAGATTAGAAATTAACTATGAAAACTGCTTAAATAAGTTGATCTAATGAGTTTAGTAGGTTTATCTGTGTTAAATAAACTAATAAAGTAGTCTAAATAGGTTAAAACTCTAAAATAAACTGTTAGAGCTTTTTGAAAGTTAAAAAAGATTAGAAATTAACTATGAAATCTGCTTAAATAAGCTGATCTAATGAGTTTAGTAAGTTTATCTGTCTTAAATATACTAATAAAGTAGTCTAAATAGGTTAAAACTCTAAAATAAACTGTTTAGAGCTTTTTGAAAGTTAAAAAAGATTAGAAATTAACTATGAAAACTGCTTAAATAAGCTGATCTAATGAGTTTAGTTAGTTTATCTGTCTTAAATATACTAATAAAGTAGTCTAAAGAGGTTAAAACTCTAAAATAAACTGTTTAGAGCTTTTTGAAAGTTAAAAAAGATTAGAAATTAACTATGAAAACTGCTTAAATAAGCTGATCTAATGAGTTTAGTTAGTTTATCTGTCTTAAATATACTAATAAAGTAGTCTAAATAGGTTAAAACTCTAAAATTAACTATTTAGAGCTTTTTGAAAGTTAAAAAAGATTAGAAATTAAGTATCAAAACTGCTTAAATAAGCTGATCTAATGAGTTTAGTAAGTTTATCTGTCTTAAATATACTAATAAAGTAGTCTAAAGAGGTTAAAACTCTAAAATAAACTGTTTAGAGCTTTTTGAAAGTTAAAAAAGATTAGAAATTAACTATGAAAACTGCTTAAATAAGCTGATCTAAAGAATTTAGTAAGTTTATCTGTCTTAAATATACTAATAAAGTAGTCTAAATAGGTTAAAACTCTAAAATAATCTGTTTAGAGCTTTTTGAAAGTTAAAAAACAATAGAAATTAACTATGAAAACTGCTTAAATAAGCTGATCTAATGAGATTAGTAATTTTATCTGCCTTAAATAAACTAATAAAGTAGTCGAAATAGGTTAAAACTCTAAAATAAACTGTTTAGAGCTTTTTGAAAGTTAAAAAAGATTAGAAATTAACTATGAAAACTGCTTAAATAAGCTGATCTAATGAGTTTAGCAAGTTTATCTGTCTTAAATATACTAATAAAGAAGTCTAAATAGGTTAAAACTATAAAATAAACTGTTTAGAGCTTTTTGAAAGTTAAAAAGATTAGAAATTAACTATGAAAACTGCTTAAATAAGTTGATCTAATGAGTTTAGTAAGTTTATCTGTCTTAAATATACTAATAAAGTAGTCTAAAGGTTAAAACTCTAAAATAAACTGTTTAGTGCTTTTTGAAAGTTAAAAAAGATTAGAAATTAACTATGAAAACTGCTTAAATAAGCTGATCTAAAGAGTTTAGTAAGTTTATCTGTCTTAAATATACTAATAAAGTAGTCTAAATAGGTTAAAACTGTAAAAAAATCTGTTTAGAGCTTTTTGAAAGTTAAAAAAGATTAGAAATTAACTATGAAAACTGCTTAAATAAGCTGATCTAATGAGTTTAGTAAGTTTATCTGTCTTAAATATACTAATAAAGTAGTCTAAATAGGTTAAAACTCTAAAATAATCTGTTTACAACTTTTGGAAAGTTAAAAAAGATTAGAAATTAACTATGAAAACTGCTTAAATAAGCTGATCTAATGAGATTAGTAAGTTTATCTGTCTTAAATAAACTAATAAAGTAGTCTAAATAGGTTAAAACTCTAAAATAAACTGTTTAGAGCTTTTTGAAAGTTAAAAAAGATTAGAAATTAACTATTAAAACTGCTTAAATAAGCTGATCTAATGAGTTTAGTTAGTTTATCTGTCTTAAATATACTAATAAAGTAGTCTAAATAGGTTAAAACTCTAAAATAAACTGTTTAGAGCTTTTTGAAAGTTAAAAAAGATTAGAAATTAAGCTGATCTAATGAGTTTAGTAAGTTTATCTGTCTTAAATAAACTAATAAAGTAGTCGAAATAGGTTAAAACTCTAAAATAAACTGTTTAGAGCTTTTTGAAAGTTAAAAAAGATTAGAAATTAACTATGAAATCTCCTTAAATAAGCCTATCTAATGGGTTTAGTAAGTTTATCTGTCTTAAATATACTAATAAAGTAGTCTAAATAGGTTAAAACTCTAAAATAAACTGTTTAGAGCTTTTTGAAAGTTAGAAAAGATTAGAAATTAACTATGAAAACTGCTTAAATAAGTTGATCTAATGAGTTTAGTAAGTTTATATGTCTTAAATAAACTAATAAAGTAGTCTAAATAGGTTAAAACTATAAAATAAACTGTTTAGAGCTTTTTGAAAGTTAAAAAGATTAGAAATTAACTATGAAAACTGCTTAAATAAGTTGATCTAATGAGTTTAGTAAGTTTATCTGTCTTAAATATACTATTAAAGTAGTCTAAAAAGGTTAAAACTCTAAAATAAACTGTTTAGTGCTTTTTGAAAGTTAAAAAAGATTAGAAATTAACTATGAAAACTGCTTAAATAAGCTGATCTAAAGAGTTTAGTAAGTTTATCTGTCTTAAATATACTAATAAAGTAGTCTAAATAGGTTAAAACTGTAAAAAAATCTGTTTACAGCTTTTTGAAAGTTAAAAAAGATTAGAAATTAACAATGAAAACTGCTTAAATAAGCTGATCTAATGAGTTTAGTAAGTTTATCTGTCTTAAATATACTAATAAAGTAGTCTAAATAGGTTAAAACTCTAAAATAATCTGTTTACAGCTTTTGGAAAGTTAAAAAAGATTAGAAATTAACTATGAAAACTGCTTAAATAAGCTGATCTAATGAGATTAGTAAGTTTATCTGTCTTAAATAAACTAATAAAGTAGTCTAAATAGGTTAAAACTCTAAAATAAACTGTTTAGAGCTTTTTGAAAGTTAAAAAAGATTAGAAATTAACTATTAAAACTGCTTAAATAAGTTGATCTAATGAGTTTAGTTAGTTTATCTGTCTTAAATATACTAATAAAGTAGTCTAAATAGGTTAAAACTCTAAAATAAACTGTTTAGAGCTTTTTGAAAGTTAAAAAAGATTAGAAATTAAGCTGATCTAATGAGTTTAGTAAGTTTATCTGTCTTAAATAAACTAATAAAGTAGTCGAAATAGGTTAAAACTCTAAAATAAACTGTTTAGAGCTTTTTGAAAGTTAAAAAAGATTAGAAATTAACTATGAAATCTCCTTAAATAAGCCTATCTAATGGGATTAGTAAGTTTATCTGTCTTAAATATACTAATAAAGTAGTCTAAATAGGTTAAAACTCTAAAATAAACTGTTTAGAGCTTTTTGAAAGTTAAAAAAGATTATAAATTAACCATTAAAACTGCTTAAATAAGCTGATCTAATGAGTTTAGTTAGTTTATCTGTCTTAAATATACTAATAAAGTAGTCTAAATAGGTTAAAACTCTAAAATAAACTGTTTAGAGCTTTTTGAAAGTTAAAAAAGATTAGAAATTAAGCTGATCTAATGAGTTTAGTAAGTTTATCTGTCTTAAATAAACTAATAAAGTAGTCGAAATAGGTTAAAACTCTAAAATAAACTGTTTAGAGCTTTTTGAAAGTTAAAAAAGATTAGAAATTAACTATGAAATCTCCTTAAATAAGCCTATCTAATGGGTTTAGTAAGTTTATCTGTCTTAAATATACTAATAAAGTAGTCTAAATAGGTTAAAACTCTAAAATAAACTGTTTAGAGCTTTTTGAAAGTTAGAAAAGATTAGAAATTAACTATGAAAACTGCTTAAATAAGTTGATCTAATGAGTTTAGTAAGTTTATCTGTCTTAAATAAACTAATAAAGTAGTCTAAATAGGTTAAAACTCTACAGATTAGAAATTAACTATGAAAACTGCTTAAGTAAGCTGATCTAATGGGTTTAGTAAGTTTATCTGTCTTAAATATACTAATAAAGTAGTCTAAATAGGTTAAAACTCTAAAATAAACTGTTTAGAGCTTTTTGAAAGTTAAAAAAGATTAGAAATTAACTATGAAAACTGCTTAAATAAGCTGATCTAATGAGTTTAGTAAGTTTATCTGTCTTAAATATACTAATAAAGTAGTCTAAATATGTTAAAACTCTAAAATAAACTGTTTAGAGCTTTTTGAAAGTTAAAAAAGATGAGAAATTAACTATGAAAACTGCTTAAATAAGCTGATCTAATGAGTTTAGTAAGTTTATCTGTCTTAAATATACTAATAAAGTAGTCTAAAGAGGCTAAAACTCTAAAATAAACTGTTTAGAGCTTTTTGAAAGTTAAAAAAGATTAGAAATTAACTATGAAAACTGCTTAAATAAGCTGATCTAAAGAGTTTAGTAAGTTTATCTGTCTTAAATATACTAATAAAGTAGTCTAAATAGGTTAAAACTCTAAAATAAACTGTTTAGAGCTTTTTGAAAGTTAAAAAAGATTAGAAATTAACTATGAAAACTGCTTAAATAAGCTGATCTAATGGGTTTAGTAAGTTTATCTGTCTTAAATATACTAATAAAGTAGTCTAAATAGGTTAAAACTCTAATTTATAGGGTTTAGAGCTTTTTGAAAGTTAAAAAAGATTAGAAATTAACTATGAAAACTGCTTAAATAATTTGATCTAATGAGTTTAGTTAGTTTATCTGTCTTAAATATACTAATAAAGTAGTCTAAATAGGTTAAAACTCTAAAATAAGCTGTTTAGAGCTTTTTGAAAGTTAAAAAAGATTAGAAATTAACTATGAAAACTGCTTAAATAAGCTGATCTAAAGACTTTAGTAAGTTTATCTTTGTTAAATATATTAATAAAGTAGTCTAAATAGGTTAAAACTGTAAAATAATCTGTTTACAGCTTTTTGAAAGTTAAAAAAGATTGGAAATTAACTATGAAAACTGCTTAAATAAGTTGATCTAATGAGTTTAGTAAGTTTATCTGTCTTAAATAAACTAATAAAGTAGTCTAAATAGGTTAAAACTCTACAGATTAGAAATTAACTATGAAAACTGCTTAAGTAAGCTGATCTAATGGGTTTAGTAAGTTTATCTGTCTTAAATATACTAATAAAGTAGTCTAAATAGGTTAAAACTCTAAAATAAACTGTTTAGAGCTTTTTGAAAGTTAAAAAAGATTAGAAATTAACTATGAAAACTGCTTAAATAAGCTGATCTAATGAGTTTAGTAAGTTTATCTGTCTTAAATATACTAATAAAGTAGTCTAAATATGTTAAAACTCTAAAATAAACTGTTTAGAGCTTTTTGAAAGTTAAAAAAGATTAGAAATTAACTATGAAAACTGCTTAAATAAGCTGATCTAATGAGTTTAGTAAGTTTATCTGTCTTAAATATACTAATAAAGTAGTCTAAAGAGGCTAAAACTCTAAAATAAACTGTTCAGAGCTTTTTCAAAGTTAAAAAAGATTAGAAATTAACTATGAAAACTGCTTAAATAAGCTGATCTAAAGAGTTTAGTAAGTTTATCTGTCTTAAATATACTAATAAAGTAGTCTAAATAGGTTAAAACTCTAAAATAAACTGTTTAGAGCTTTTTGAAAGTTAAAAAAGATTAGAAATTAACTATAAAATCTGCTTAAATAAGCTGATCTAATGGGTTTAGTAAGTTTATCTGTCTTAAATATACTAATAAAGTAGTCTAAATAGGTTAAAACTCTAATTTATAGGGTTTAGAGCTTTTTGAAAGTTAAAAAAGATTAGAAATTAACTATGAAAACTGCTTAAATAATTTGATCTAATGAGTTTAGTTAGTTTATCTGTCTTAAATATACTAATAAAGTTGTCTAAATAGGTTAAAACTCTAAAATAAGCTGTTTAGAGCTTTTTGAAAGTTAAAAAAGATTAGAAATTAACTATGAAAACT
Organism: Xestospongia muta; assembly: GCA_963693285.1. Classification (NCBI taxonomy): domain Eukaryota; kingdom Metazoa; phylum Porifera; class Demospongiae; order Haplosclerida; family Petrosiidae; genus Xestospongia; species Xestospongia muta. The sequence goes on from OY848931.1 coordinate 2,430,762, forward strand.
GCTTAAATAAGCTGATCTAAAGACTTTAGTAAGTTTATCTGTGTTAAATATATTAATAAAGTAGTCTAAATAGGTTAAAACTGTAAAATAATCTGTTTACAGCTTTTTGAAAGTTAAAAAAGATTGGAAATTAACTATGAAAACTGCTTAAATAAGCTGATCTAATGAGTTTAGTAAGTTTATCTGTCTTAAATAAACTAATAAAGTAGTCGAAATAGGTTAAAACTCTAAAATAAACTGTTTAGAGCTTTTTGAAAGTTAAAAAAGATTAGAAATTAACTATGAAAACTGCTGAAGTAAGCTGATCTAATGGGTTTAGTAAGTTTATCTGTCTTAAATATACTAATAAAGTAGTCTAAATAGGTTAAAACTCTAAAATAAACTGTTTAGAGCTTTTTGAAAGTTAAAAAAGATTAGAAATTAACTATGAAAACTGCTTAAATAAGCTGATCTAATGAGTTTAGTAAGTTTATCTGTCTTAAATATACTAATAAAGTAGTCTAAATAGGTGAAAATTGTGAAATAATTGAAAGTTAAAAAAGATTAGAAATTAACTATGAAAACTGCTTAAATAAGTTGATCTTATGAGATTAGTAAGTTTATCTGTCTTAAATAAACTAATAAAGTAGTCTAAATAGGTTAAAACTCTAAAATAAACTGTTTAGAGCTTTTTGAAAGTTAAAAAAGATTAGAAATTAACTATGAAAACTGCTTAAATAAGCTGATCTAATGAGTTTAGTAAGTTTATCTGTCTTAAATATACTAATAAAGTAGTCTAAATATGTTAAAACTCTAAAATAAACTGTTTAGAGCTTTTTGAAAGTTAAAAAAGATTAGAAATTAACTATGAAAACTGCTTAAATAAGCTGATCTAATGAGTTTAGTAAATTTATCTGTCTTAAATATAGTAATTAAGTAGTCTAAAGAGGCTAAAACTCTAAAATAAACTGTTCAGAGCTTTTTGAAAGTTAAAAAAGATTAGAAATTAACTATGAAAACTGCTTAAATAAGCTGATCTAAAGAGTTTAGTAAGTTTATCTGTCTTAAATATACTAATAAAGTAGTCTAAATAGGTTAAAACTCTAAAATAAACTGTTTAGAGCTTTTTGAAAGTTAAAAAAGATTAGAAATTAACTATGAAATCTGCTTAAATAAGCTGATCTAATGGGTTTAGTAAGTTTATCTGTCTTAAATATACTAATAAAGTAGTCTAAATAGGTTAAAACTCTAATTTATAGGGTTTAGAGCTTTTTGAAAGTTAAAAAAGATTAGAAATTAACTATGAAAACTGCTTAAATAATTTGATCTAATGAGTTTATTTAGTTTATCTGTCTTAAATATACTAATAAAGTAGTCTAAATAGGTTAAAACTCTAAAATAAGCTGTTTAGAGCTTTTTGAAAGTTAAAAAAGATTAGAAATTAACTATGAAAACTGCTTAAATAAGCTGATCTAAAGACTTTAGTAAGTTTATCTGTGTTAAATATATTAATAAAGTAGTCTAAATAGGTTAAAACTGTAAAATAATCTGTTTACAGCTTTTTGAAAGTTAAAAAAGATTGGAAATTAACTATGAAAACTGCTTAAATAAGCTGATCTAATGAGTTTAGTAAGTTTATCTGTCTTAAATAAACTAATAAAGTAGTCGAAATAGGTTAAAACTCTAAAATAAACTGTTTAGACCTTTTTGAAAGTTAAAAAAGATTAGAATTTAACTATGAAATCTCCTTAAATAAGCCGATCTAATGGGTTTCGTAAGTTTATCTGTCTTAAATATACTAATAAAGTAGCCTAAATAGGTTAAAACTCTAAAATAAACTGTTTAGAGCTTTTTGAAAGTTAAAAAAGATTAGAAATTAACTATGAAAACTGCTGAAGTAAGCTGATCTAATGGGTTTAGTAAGTTTATCTGTCTTAAATATACTAATAAAGTAGTCTAAATAGGTTAAAACTCTAAAATAAACTGTTTAGAGCTTTTTGAAAGTTAAAAAAGATTAGAAATTAACTATGAAAACTGCTTAAATAAGCTGATCTAATGAGTTTAGTAAGTTTATCTGTCTTAAATATACTAATAAAGTAGTCTAAATAGGTGAAAATTGTGAAATAATCTGTTTACAGCTTTTTGAAAGTTAAAAAAGATTAGAAATTAACTATGAAAACTGCTTAAATAAGTTGATCTTATGAGATTAGTAAGTTTATCTGTCTTAAATAAACTAATAAAGTAGTCTAAATAGGTAAAACTCTAAAATAAACTGTTTAGACCTTTTTGAAAGTTATAAAAGATTAGAAATTAACTATGAAAACTGCTTAAATAAGCTGATCTAATGAGTTTAGTAAGTTTATCTGTCTTAAATATACTAATAAAGTAGTCTAAATATGTTAAAACTCTAAAATAAACTGTTTAGAGCTTTTTGAAAGTTAAAAAAGATTAGAAATTAACTATGAAAACTGCTTAAATAAGCTGATCTAATGAGTTTAGTAAGTTTATCTGTCTTAAATATACTAATTAAGTAGTCTAAAGAGGCTAAAACTCTAAAATAAACTGTTCAGAGCTTTTTGAAAGTTAAAAAAGATTAGAAATTAACTATGAAAACTGCTTAAATAAGCTGATCTAAAGACTTTAGTAAGTTTATCTGTGTTAAATATATTAATAAAGTAGTCTAAATAGGTTAAAACTGTAAAATAATCTGTTTACAGCTTTTTGAAAGTTAAAAAAGATTGGAAATTAACTATGAAAACTGCTTAAATAAGCTGATCTAATGAGTTTAGTAAGTTTATCTGTCTTAAATAAACTAATAAAGTAGTCGAAATAGGTTAAAACTGTAAAATAAACTGTTTAGACCTTTTTGAAAGTTAAAAAAGATTAGAAATTAACTCTGAAATCTCCTTAAATAAGCCGATCTAATGGGTTTCGTAAGTTTATCTGTCTTAAATATACTAATAAAGTAGTCTAAATAGGTTAAAACTCTAAAATAAACTGTTTAGAGCTTTTTGAAAGTTAAAAAAGATTAGAAATTAACTATGAAAACTGCTTAAATAAGTTGATCTAATGAGTTTAGTAAGTTTATCTGTCTTAAATAAACTAATAAAGTAGTCTAAATAGGTTAAAACTCTAAAATAAACTGTTTAGAGCTTTTTAAAGTTAAAAAAGATTAGAAATAAACTATGAAAACTGCTTAAGTAAGCTGATCTAATGGGTTTAGTAAGTTTATCTGTCTTAAATATACTAATAAAGTAGTCTAAATAGGTTAAAACTCTAAAATAAACTGTTTAGAGCTTTTTGAAAGTTAAAAAAGATTAGAAATTAACTATGAAAACTGCTTAAATAAGCTGATCTAATGAGTTTAGTAAGTTTATCTGTCTTAAATATACTAATAAAGTAGACTAAATAGGTGAAAATTGTGAAATAATCTGTTTACAGCTTTTTGAAAGTTAAAAAAGATTAGAAATTAACTATGAAAACTGCTTAAATAAGCTGATCTTATGAGATTAGTAAGTTTATCTGTCTTAAATAAACTAATAAAGTAGTCAAAATAGGTTAAAACTCTAAAATAAACTGTTTAGAGCTTTTTGAAAGTTAAAAAAGATTAGAAATTAACTATGAAAACTGCTTAAATAAGTTGATCTAATGAGTTTAGTAAGTTTATCTGTCTTAAATAAACTAATAAAGTAGTCTAAATAGGTTAAAACTCTAAAATAAACTGTTTAGAGCTTTTTGAAAGTTAAAAAAGATTAGAAATTAACTATGAAAACTGCTTAAATAAGCTGATCTAATGAGTTTAGTAAGTTTATCTGTCTTAAATATACTAATAAAGTAGTCTAAAGAGGTTAAAACTCTAAAATAAACTGTTTAGAGCTTTTTGAAAGTTAAAAAAGATTAGAAATTAACTATGAAAACTGCTTAAATAAGCTGATCTAAAGAGTTTAGTATGTTTATCTGTCTTAAATATACTAATAAAGTAGTCTAAATAGGTTAAAACACTAAAATTAACTGTTTAGAGCTTTTTGAAAGTTAAAAAAGATTAGAAATTAACTATGAAAACTGCTTAAATAAGCTGATCTAAAGAGTTTAGTAAGTTTATCTGTCTTAAATATACTAATAAAGTAGTCTAAATAGGTTAAAACTCTAAAATAAACTGTTTAGACCTTTTTGAAAGTTAAAAAAGATTAGAAATTAACTATGAAAACTGCTTAAATAAGCTGATCTAATTGGTTTAGTAAGTTTATCTGTCTTAAATAAACTAATAAAGTAGTCTAAATAGGTTAAAACTTTAATTTATAGTGTTTAGAGCTTTTGAAAGTTAAAAAAGATTAGAAATTAACTATGAAAACTGCTTAAATAAGCTGATCTAAAGAGTTTAGTTAGTTTATCTGTCTTAAATAATTATACTAATAAAGTAGTCTAAAGAGGTTAAAACTCTAAAATAATCAGTTTACAGCTTTTTGAAAGTTAAAAAAGATTAGAAATTAACTATGAAAACTGCTTAAATAAGCTGATCTAATGAGATTAGTAAGTTTATCTGCCTTAAATAAACTAATAAAGTAGTCGAAATAGGTTAAAACTCTAAAATAAACTGTTTAGAGCTTTTTGAAAGTTAAAAAAGATTAGAAATTAACTATGAAAACTGCTAAAATAAGTTGATCTAATGAGTTTAGCAAGTTTATCTGTCTTAAATAAACTAATAAAGTAGTCTAAATAGGTTAAAACTCTAAAATAAACTGTTTAGAGCTTTTTGAAGTTAAAAAAGATTAGAAATTAACTATGAAAACTGCTTAAATAAGCTGATCTAATGAGTTTAGCAAGTTTATCTGTCTTAAATATACTAATAAAGTAGTCTAAATAGGTTAAAACTCTAAAATAAACTGTTTAGAGCTTTTTGAAAGTTAAAAAAGATTAGAAATTAACTATGAAAACTGCTTAAATAAGCTGATCTAATGAGTTTAGCAAGTTTATCTGTCTTAAATATACTAATAAAGTAGTCTAAATAGGTTAAAACTCTAAAATAAACTGTTTAGAGCTTTTTGAAAGTTAAAAAAGATTAGAAATTAACTATGAAAACTGCTTAAATAAGCTGATCTAATGAGTTTAGTAAGTTTATCTGTCTTAAATATACTAATAAAGTAGTCTAAATAGGTTAAAACTCTAAAATAATCTGTTTACAGCTTTTTGAAAGTTAAAAAAGATTAGAAATTAACTATGAAAACTGCTTAAATAAGCTGATCTAATGAGTTTAGTAAGTTTATCTGTCTTAAATAAACTAATAAAGTAGTCTAAATAGGTTAAAACTCTAAAATAAACTGTTTAGAGCTTTTTGAAAGTTAAAAAAGATTAGAAATTAACTATGAAAACTGCTTAAATAAGCTGATCTAATGAGTTTAGTAAGTTTATCTGTCTTAAATATACTAATAAAGTAGTCTAAAGAGGTGAAAATTGTGAAATAATCTGTTTAGAGCTTTTTGAAAGTTAAAAAAGATTAGAAATTAACTATGAAAACTGCTTAAATAAGCTGATCTTATGAGATTAGTAAGTTTATCTGTCTTAAATAAACTAATAAAGTAGTCTAAATAGGTTAAAACTCTAAAATAAACTGTTTAGAGCTTTTTGAAAGTTAAAAAAAAGATTAGAAATTAACTATGAAAACTGCTTAAATAAGCTGATCTAATGAGTTTAGTAAGTTTATCTGTCTTAAATAAACTAATAAAGTAGTCTAAACAGGTTAAAACTCTAAAATAAACTTTTTAGAGCTTTTTGAAAGTTAAAAAAGATTAGACTTAACTAAGAAATCTGCTTAAATAAGCTGATCTAATGGGTTTTGTAATTTTATCTGTCTTAAATATACTAATAAAGTAGTCTAAATAGGTTAAAACTCTAAAATAAACTGTTTAGAGCTTTTTGAAAGTTAAAAAAGATTAGAAATTAACTATGAAAACTGCTTAAATAAGCTGATCTAATGAGTTTAGTAAGTTTATCTGTCTTAAATATACTAATAAAGTAGTCTATATATGTTAAAACTGTAATTTATAGTGTTTAGAGCTTTTTGAAAGTTAAAAAAGATTAGAAATTAACTATGAAAACTGCTTAAATAAGCTGATCTAATGAGTTTAGTTAGTTTATCTGTGTTAAATATACTAATAAAGTAGTCTAAATAGGTTAAAACTCTAAAATAAACTGTTTAGAGCTTTTTCAAAATTAAAAAAGATTAGAAATTAACTATGAAAACTGCTTACATAAGCTGATCTAATGAGATTAGTAAGTTTATCTGTGTTAAATAAACTAATAAAGTAGTCTAAAGAGGTTAAAACTCTAAAATAAACTGTTTAGAGCTTTTTGAAAGTTAAAAAAGATTAGAAATTAACTATGAAAACTGCTTAAATAAGTTGATCTAATGAGTTTAGTAAGTTTATCTGTGTTAAATAAACTAATAAAGTAGTCTAAATAGGTTAAAATTCTTAAATAAACTGTTTAGAGCTTTTTGAAAGTTAAAAAAGATTAGAAATTAACTATGAAAACTGCTTAAATAAGCTGATCTAATGAGTTTAGTAAGTTTATCTCTCTTAAATATACTAATAAAGTAGTCTAAATAGGTTAAAACTCTAAAATAAACTGTTTAGAGCTTTTTGAAAGTTAAAAAAAAGATTAGCAATTAACTATGAAAACTGCTTAAATAAGCTGATCTAATGAGTTTAGTAAGTTTATCTGTCTTAAATATACTAATAAAGTAGTCTAAATAGGTTAAAACTCTAATTTATAGTGTTTAGAGCTTTTTTGAAAGTTAAAAAAGATTAGAAATTAACTATGAAAACTGCTTAAATAAGCTGATCTAATGAGTTTAGTTAGTTTATCTGTCTTAAATATACTAATAAAGTAGTCTAAAGAGGTTAAAACTCTAAAATAAACTGTTTAGAGCTTTTTCAAAGTTAAAAAAGATTAGAAATTAACTATGAAAACTGCTTAAATAAGCTGATCTAAAGAGTTTAGTAAGTTTATCTGTCTTAAATATACTAATAAAGTAGTCTCAATAGATTAAAACTGTAAAATAATCTGTTTACAGCTTTTTGAAAGTTAAAAAAGATTAGAAATTAACTATGAAAACTGCTTAAATAAGCTGATCTAATGAGTTTAGTAAGTTTATCTGTCTTAAATATACTAATAAAGTAGTCTAAATATGTTAAAACTCTAAAATAAACTGTTTAGAGCTTTTTGAAAGTTAAAAAAGATTAGAAATTAACTATGAAAACTGCTTAAATAAGCTGATCTAATGAGTTTAGTAAGTTTATCTGTCTTAAATATACTAATTAAGTAGTCTAAAGAGGCTAAAACTCTAAAATAAACTGTTCAGAGCTTTTTGAAAGTTAAAAAAGATTAGAAATTAACTATGAAAACTGCTTAAATAAGCTGATCTAAAGAGTTTAGTAAGTTTATCTGTCTTAAATATACTAATAAAGTAGTCTAAATAGGTTAAAACTCTAAAATAAACTGTTTAGAGCTTTTTGAAAGTTAAAAAGATTAGAAATTAACTATGAAAACTGCTTAAATAATTTGATCTAATGAGTTTAGTTAGTTTATCTGTCTTAAATATACTAATAAAGTAGTCTAAATAGGTTAAAACTCTAAAATAAACTGTTTAGAGCTTTTTGAAAGTTATAAAAGATTAGAAATTAACTATGAAAACTGCTTAAATAAGCTGATCTAATGAGTTTAGCAAGTTTATCTGTCTTAAATATACTAATAAAGTAGTCTAAATATGTTAAAACTCTAAAATAAACTGTTTAGAGCTTTTTGAAAGTTAAAAAAGATTAGAAATTAACTATGAAAACTGCTTAAATAAGCTGATCTAATGAGTTTAGTAAGTTTATCTGTCTTAAATATACTAATTAAGTAGTCTAAAGAGGCTAAAACTCTAAAATAAACTGTTCAGAGCTTTTTGAAAGTTAAAAAAGATTAGAAATTAACTATGAAAACTGCTTAAATAAGCTGATCTAAAGAGTTTAGTAAGTTTATCTGTCTTAAATATACTAATAAAGTAGTCTAAATAGGTTAAAACTCTAAAATAAACTGTTTAGAGCTTTTTGAAAGTTAAAAAGATTAGAAATTAACTATGAAAACTGCTTAAATAATTTGATCTAATGAGTTTAGTTAGTTTATCTGTCTTAAATATACTAATAAAGTAGTCTAAATAGGTTAAAACTCTAAAATAAGCTGTTTAGAGCTTTTTGAAAGTTAAAAAAGATTAGAAATTAACTATGAAAACTGCTTAAATAAGCTGATCTAAAGACTTTAGTAAGTTTATCTGTGTTAAATATATTAATAAAGTAGTCTAAATAGGTTAAAACTGTAAAATAATCTGTTTACAGCTTTTTGAAAGTTAAAAAAGATTGGAAATTAACTATGAAAACTGCTTAAATAAGCTGATCTAATGAGTTTAGTAAGTTTATCTGTCTTAAATAAACTAATAAAGTAGTCGAAATAGGTTAAAACTCTAAAATAAACTGTTTAGACCTTTTTGAAAGTTAAAAAAGATTAGAAATTAACTCTGAAATCTCCTTAAATAAGCCGATCTAATGGGTTTCGTAAGTTTATCTGTCTTAAATATACTAATAAAGTAGTCTAAATAGGTTAAAACTCTAAAATAAACTGTTTAGAGCTTTTTGAAAGTTAAAAAAGATTAGAAATTAACTATGAAAACTGCTTAAATAAGTTGATCTAATGAGTTTAGTAAGTTTATCTGTCTTAAATAAACTAATAAAGTAGTCTAAATAGGTTAAAACTCTAAAATAAACTGTTTAGAGCTTTTTAAAGTTAAAAAAGATTAGAAATAAACTATGAAAACTGCTTAAGTAAGCTGATCTAATGGGTTTAGTAAGTTTATCTGTCTTAAATATACTAATAAAGTAGTCTAAATAGGTTAAAACTCTAAAATAAACTGTTTAGAGCTTTTTGAAAGTTAAAAAAGATTAGAAATTAACTATGAAAACTGCTTAAATAAGCTGATCTAATGAGTTTAGTAAGTTTATCTGTCTTAAATATACTAATAAAGTAGACTAAATAGGTGAAAATTGTGAAATAATCTGTTTACAGCTTTTTGAAAGTTAAAAAAGATTAGAAATTAACTATGAAAACTGCTTAAATAAGCTGATCTTATGAGATTAGTAAGTTTATCTGTCTTAAATAAACTAATAAAGTAGTCAAAATAGGTTAAAACTCTAAAATAAACTGTTTAGAGCTTTTTGAAAGTTAAAAAAGATTAGAAATTAACTATGAAAACTGCTTAAATAAGTTGATCTAATGAGTTTAGTAAGTTTATCTGTCTTAAATAAACTAATAAAGTAGTCTAAATAGGTTAAAACTCTAAAATAAACTGTTTAGAGCTTTTTGAAAGTTAAAAAAGATTAGAAATTAACTATGAAAACTGCTTAAATAAGCTGATCTAATGAGTTTAGTAAGTTTATCTGTCTTAAATATACTAATAAAGTAGTCTAAAGAGGTTAAAACTCTAAAATAAACTGTTTAGAGCTTTTTGAAAGTTAAAAAAGATTAGAAATTAACTATGAAAACTGCTTAAATAAGCTGATCTAAAGAGTTTAGTATGTTTATCTGTCTTAAATATACTAATAAAGTAGTCTAAATAGGTTAAAACACTAAAATTAACTGTTTAGAGCTTTTTGAAAGTTAAAAAAGATTAGAAATTAACTATGAAAACTGCTTAAATAAGCTGATCTAAAGAGTTTAGTAAGTTTATCTGTCTTAAATATACTAATAAAGTAGTCTAAATAGGTTAAAACTCTAAAATAAACTGTTTAGACCTTTTTGAAAGTTAAAAAAGATTAGAAATTAACTATGAAAACTGCTTAAATAAGCTGATCTAATTGGTTTAGTAAGTTTATCTGTCTTAAATAAACTAATAAAGTAGTCTAAATAGGTTAAAACTTTAATTTATAGTGTTTAGAGCTTTTGAAAGTTAAAAAAGATTAGAAATTAACTATGAAAACTGCTTAAATAAGCTGATCTAAAGAGTTTAGTTAGTTTATCTGTCTTAAATAATTATACTAATAAAGTAGTCTAAAGAGGTTAAAACTCTAAAATAATCAGTTTACAGCTTTTTGAAAGTTAAAAAAGATTAGAAATTAACTATGAAAACTGCTTAAATAAGCTGATCTAATGAGATTAGTAAGTTTATCTGCCTTAAATAAACTAATAAAGTAGTCGAAATAGGTTAAAACTCTAAAATAAACTGTTTAGAGCTTTTTGAAAGTTAAAAAAGATTAGAAATTAACTATGAAAACTGCTAAAATAAGTTGATCTAATGAGTTTAGCAAGTTTATCTGTCTTAAATAAACTAATAAAGTAGTCTAAATAGGTTAAAACTCTAAAATAAACTGTTTAGAGCTTTTTGAAGTTAAAAAAGATTAGAAATTAACTATGAAAACTGCTTAAATAAGCTGATCTAATGAGTTTAGCAAGTTTATCTGTCTTAAATATACTAATAAAGTAGTCTAAATAGGTTAAAACTCTAAAATAAACTGTTTAGAGCTTTTTGAAAGTTAAAAAAGATTAGAAATTAACTATGAAAACTGCTTAAATAAGCTGATCTAATGAGTTTAGCAAGTTTATCTGTCTTAAATATACTAATAAAGTAGTCTAAATAGGTTAAAACTCTAAAATAAACTGTTTAGAGCTTTTTGAAAGTTAAAAAAGATTAGAAATTAACTATGAAAACTGCTTAAATAAGCTGATCTAATGAGTTTAGTAAGTTTATCTGTCTTAAATATACTAATAAAGTAGTCTAAATAGGTTAAAACTCTAAAATAATCTGTTTACAGCTTTTTGAAAGTTAAAAAAGATTAGAAATTAACTATGAAAACTGCTTAAATAAGCTGATCTAATGAGTTTAGTAAGTTTATCTGTCTTAAATAAACTAATAAAGTAGTCTAAATAGGTTAAAACTCTAAAATAAACTGTTTAGAGCTTTTTGAAAGTTAAAAAAGATTAGAAATTAACTATGAAAACTGCTTAAATAAGCTGATCTAATGAGTTTAGTAAGTTTATCTGTCTTAAATATACTAATAAAGTAGTCTAAAGAGGTGAAAATTGTGAAATAATCTGTTTAGAGCTTTTTGAAAGTTAAAAAAGATTAGAAATTAACTATGAAAACTGCTTAAATAAGCTGATCTTATGAGATTAGTAAGTTTATCTGTCTTAAATAAACTAATAAAGTAGTCTAAATAGGTTAAAACTCTAAAATAAACTGTTTAGAGCTTTTTGAAAGTTAAAAAAGATTAGAAATTAACTATGAAAACTGCTTAAATAAGCTGATCTAATGAGTTTAGTAAGTTTATCTGTCTTAAATAAACTAATAAAGTAGTCTAAACAGGTTAAAACTCTAAAATAAACTGTTTAGAGCTTTTTGAAAGTTAAAAAAGATTAGACTTAACTAAGAAATCTGCTTAAATAAGCTGATCTAATGGGTTTTGTAATTTTATCTGTCTTAAATATACTAATAAAGTAGTCTAAATAGGTTAAAACTCTAAAATAAACTGTTTAGAGCTTTTTGAAAGTTAAAAAAGATTAGAAATTAACTATGAAAACTGCTTAAATAAGCTGATCTAATGAGTTTAGTAAGTTTATCTGTCTTAAATATACTAATAAAGTAGTCTATATATGTTAAAACTGTAATTTATAGTGTTTAGAGCTTTTTGAAAGTTAAAAAAGATTAGAAATTAACTATGAAAACTGCTTAAATAAGCTGATCTAATGAGTTTAGTTAGTTTATCTGTGTTAAATATACTAATAAAGTAGTCTAAATAGGTTAAAACTCTAAAATAAACTGTTTAGAGCTTTTTCAAAATTAAAAAAGATTAGAAATTAACTATCACAACTGCTTAAATAAGCTGATCTAAAGAGTTTAGTAAGTTTATCTGTCTTAAATATACTAATAAAGTAGTCTAAATAGGTTAAAACTCTAAAATAATCTGTTTACAGCTTTTTGAAAGTTAAAAAAGATTAGAAATTAACTATGAAAACTGCTTACATAAGCTGATCTAATGAGATTAGTAAGTTTATCTGTGTTAAATAAACTAATAAAGTAGTCTAAATAGGTTAAAACTCTAAAATAAACTGTTTAGAGCTTTTTGAAAGTTAAAAAAGATTAGAAATTAACTATGAAAACTGCTTAAATAAGTTGATCTAATGAGTTTAGTAAGTTTATCTGTGTTAAATAAACTAATAAAGTAGTCTAAATAGGTTAAAATTCTTAAATAAACTGTTTAGAGCTTTTTGAAAGTTAAAAAAGATTAGAAATTAACTATGAAAACTGCTTAAATAAGCTGATCTAATGAGTTTAGTAAGTTTATCTCTCTTAAATATACTAATAAAGTAGTCTAAATAGGTTAAAACTCTAAAATAAACTGTTTAGAGCTTTTTGAAAGTTAAAAAAAAGATTAGCAATTAACTGTGAAAACTGCTTAAATAAGCTGATCTAATGAGTTTAGTAAGTTTATCTGTCTTAAATATACTAATAAAGTAGTCTAAATAGGTTAAAACTCTAATTTATAGTGTTTAGAGCTTTTTTGAAAGTTAAAAAAGATTAGAAATTAACTATGAAAACTGCTTAAATAAGCTGATCTAATGAGTTTAGTTAGTTTATCTGTCTTAAATATACTAATAAAGTAGTCTAAAGAGGTTAAAACTCTAAAATAAACTGTTTAGAGCTTTTTCAAAGTTAAAAAAGATTAGAAATTAACTATGAAAACTGCTTAAATAAGCTGATCTAAAGAGTTTAGTAAGTTTATCTGTCTTAAATATACTAATAAAGTAGTCTCAATAGATTAAAACTGTAAAATAATCTGTTTACAGCTTTTTGAAAGTTAAAAAAGATTAGAAATTAACTATGAAAACTGCTTACATAAGCTGATCTAATGAGATTAGTAAGTTTATCTGTGTTAAATAAACTAATAAAGTAGTCGAAATAGGTTAAAACTCTAAAATAAACTGTTTAGAGCTTTTTGAAAGTTAAAAAAGATTAGAAATTAACTATGAAAACTGCTTAAATAAGTTGATCTAATGAGTTTAGTAAGTTTATCTGTGTTAAATAAACAAATAAAGTAGTCTAAATAGGTTAAAATTCTTAAATAAACTGTTTAGAGCTTTTTGAAAGTTAAAAAAGATTAGACATTAACTATGAAAACTGCTTAAATAAGCTGATCTAATGAGTTTAGTAAGTTTATCTCTCTTAAATATAGTAATAAAGTAGTCTAAATAGGTTAAAACTGTAAAATAATCTGTTTAGAGCTTTTTGAAAGTTAAAAAAATTAGCAATTAACTATGAAAACTGCTTAAATAAGCTGATCTAATAAGTTTAGTAAGTTTATCTCTCTTAAATATACTAATAAAGTAGTCTAAATAGGTTAAAACTCTAATATATACTATTTAGAGCTTTTTGAAAGTTAAAAAAGATTAGAAATTAACTATGAAAACTGCTTAAATAAGCTGATCTAATGAGATTAGTAAGTTTATCTGTGTTAAATAAACTAATAAAGTAGTCTAAATAAGTTAAAACTCTAAAATAAACTGTTTAGAGCTTTTTGAAAGTTAAAAAAGATTAGAAATTAACTATGAAATCTGGTTAAATAAGCTGATCTAATGGGTTTAGTAAGTTTATCTGTCTTAAATATACTAATAAAGCAGTTCTAATAGGTTAAAACTCTAAAATAAACTGTTTAGAGCTTTTTGAAAGTTAAAAAAGATTAGAAATTAACTATGAAAACTGCTTAAATAAGCTGATCTAATGAGTTTAGTAAGTTTATCTGTCTTAAATATACTAATAAAGTAGTCTAAATATGTTAAAACTCTAATTTATAGTGTTTAGAGCTTTTTGAAAGTTAAAAAAGATTAGAAATTAACTATGAAAACTGCTTAAATAAGCTGATCTAATGAGTTTAGTTAGTTTATCTGTCTTAAATATACTAATAAAGTAGTCTAAAGAGGTTAAAACTCTAAAATAAACTGTTTAGAGCTTTTTGAAAGTTAAAAAAGATTAGAAATTAACTATGAAAACTGCTTAAATAAGCTGATCTAAAGACTTTAGTAAGTTTATCTGTCTTAAATACACTAATAAAGTAGTCTAAATAGGTTAAAACTGTAAAATAATCTGTTTACAGCTTTTTGAAAGTTAAAAAAGATTAGCAATTAACTATGAAAACTGCTTAAATAAGCTGATCTAATGAGAATAGTAAGTTTATCTGTCTTAAATATACTAATAAAGTAGTCGAAATAGGTTAAAACTCCAAAATAAACTGTTTTGACCTTTTTGAAAGTTAAAAAAGATTAGAAATTAACTATGAAAACTGCTTAAATAAGTTGATCTAATGAGTTTAGTAAGTTTATCTGTCTTAAATATACTAATAAAGTAGTCTAAATAGGTTAAAACTCTAAAATAAACTGTTTAGAGCTTTTTGAAAGTTAAAAAAGATTAGAAATTAACTATGAAAACTGCTTAAATAAGCTGATCTAATGAGTTTAGTAAGTTTATCTGTCTTAAATATACTAATAAAGTAGTCTAAATATGTTAAAACTCTAAAATAAACTGTTTAGAGCTTTTGGAAAGTTAAAAAAGATTAGAAATTAACTATGAAAACTGCTTAAATAAGCTGATCTAATGAGTTTAGTAAGTTTATCTGTCTTAAATATACTAATAAAGTAGTCTAAAGAGGCTAAAACTCTAAAATAAACTGTTTAGAGCTTTTTGAAAGTTAAAAAGATTAGAAATTAACTATGAAAACTGCTTAAATAAGCTGATCTAAAGAGTTTAGTAAGTTTATCTGTCTTAAATATACTAATAAAGTAGTCTAAATAGCTTAAAATTCTTAAATAAACTGTTTAGAGCTTTTTGAAAGTTAAAAAAGATTAGCAATTAACTATGAAAACTGCTTAAATAAGCTGATCTAATGAGTTTAGTAAGTTTATCTGTCTTAAATATACTAATAAAGTAGTCTAAATAGGTTAAAACTCTAAAATAAACTGTTTAGAGCTTTTTAAAAGTTAAAAAAGATTAGAAATTAACTATGACAACTGCTTAAATAAGCTGATCTAAAGAGTTTAGTTAGTTTATCTGTCTTAAATATACTAATAAAGTAGTCTAAATAGGTTAAACTGTAAAATAATCTGTTTACAGCTTTTTGAAAGTTAAAAAAGATTAGAAATTAACTATGAAAACTGCTTACATACGCTGATCTAATGAGATTAGTCAGTTTATCTGTGTTAAATAAACTAATAAAGTAGTCTAAATAGGTTAAAACTCTAAAATAAACTGTTTAGAGCTTTTTGAAAGTTAAAAAAGATTAGAAATTAACTATGAAAACTGCTTAAATAAGTTGATCTAATGAGTTTAGTAAGTTTATCTGTGTTAAATAAACAAATAAAGTAGTCTAAATAGGTTAAAATTCTTAAATAAACTGTTTAGAGCTTTTCGAAAGTTAAAAAAAGATTAGCAATTAACTATGAAAACTGCTTAAATAAGCTGATGTAATAAGTTTAGTAAGTTTATCTGTCTTAAATATACTAATAAAGTAGTCTAAATAGGTTAAAACTCTAATTTATAGTGTTTAGAGCTTTTTTGAAAGTTAAAAAAGATTAGAAATTAACTATGAAAACTGCTTAAATAAGCTGATCTAATGAGTTTAGTTAGTTTATCTGTCTTAAATATACTAATAAAGTAGTCTAAAGAGGTTAAAACTCTAAAATAAACTGTTTAGAGCTTTTTCAAAGTTAAAAAAGATTAGAAATTAACTATGAAAACTGCTTAAATATGCTGATCTAAAGAGTTTAGTAAGTTTATCTGTCTTAAATATACTAATAAAGTAGTCTCAATAGATTAAAACTGTAAAATAATCTGTTTACAGCTTTTTGAAAGTTAAAAAAGATTAGAAATTAACTATGAAAACTGCTTACATAAGCTGATCTAATGAGATTAGTAAGTTTATCTGTGTTAAATAAACTAATAAAGTAGTCGAAATAGGTTAAAACTCTAAAATAAACTGTTTAGAGCTTTTTGAAAGTTAAAAAAGATTAGAAATTAACTATGAAAACTGCTTAAATAAGTTGATCTAATGAGTTTAGTAAGTTTATCTGTGTTAAATAAACAAATAAAGTAGTCTAAATAGGTTAAAATTCTTAAATAAACTGTTTAGAGCTTTTTGAAAGTTAAAAAAGATTAGAAATTAACTATGAAAACTGCTTAAATAAGCTGATCTAATGAGTTTAGTAAGTTTATCTCTCTTAAATATAGTAATAAAGTAGTCTAAATAGGTTAAAACTGTAAAATAATCTGTTTAGAGCTTTTTGAAAGTAAAAAAAGATTAGCAATTAACTATGAAAACTGCTTAAATAAGCTGATCTAATAAGTTTAGTAAGTTTATCTCTCTTAAATATACTAATAAAGTAGTCTAAATAGGTTAAAACTCTAATATATACTATTTAGAGCTTTTTGAAAGTTAAAAAAGATTAGAAATTAACTATGAAAACTGCTTAAATAAGTTGATCTAATGAGTTTAGTAAGTTTATCTGTGTTAAATAAACAAATAAAGTAGTCTAAATAGGTTAAAATTCTTAAATAAACTGTTTAGAGCTTTTCGAAAGTTAAAAAAAGATTAGCAATTAACTATGAAAACTGCTTAAATAAGCTGATGTAATAAGTTTAGTAAGTTTATCTGTCTTAAATATACTAATAAAGTAGTCTAAATAGGTTAAAACTCTAATTTATAGTGTTTAGAGCTTTTTTGAAAGTTAAAAAAGATTAGAAATTAACTATGAAAACTGCTTAAATAAGCTGATCTAATGAGTTTAGTTAGTTTATCTGTCTTAAATATACTAATAAAGTAGTCTAAAGAGGTTAAAACTCTAAAATAAACTGTTTAGAGCTTTTTCAAAGTTAAAAAAGATTAGAAATTAACTATGAAAACTGCTTAAATAAGCTGATCTAATGAGTTTAGTAAGTTTATCTCTCTTAAATATACTAATAAAGAAGTCTAAATAGGTTAAAACTCTAATATATACTATTTAGAGCTTTTTGAAAGTTAAAAAAGATTAGAAATTAACTATGAAAACTGCTTAAATAAGCTGATCTAATGAGATTAGTAAGTTTATCTGTGTTAAATAAACTAATAAAGTAGTCTAAATAAGTTAAAACTCTAAAATAAACTGTTTAGAGCTTTTTGAAAGTTAAAAAAGATTAGAAATTAACTATGAAATCTGGTTAAATAAGCTGATCTAATGAGTTTAGTAAGTTTATCTGTCTTAAATATACTAATAAAGTAGTCTAAATAGGTTAAAACTCTAAAATAAACTGTTTAGAGCTTTTTAAAAGTTAAAAAAGATTAGAAATTAACTATGACAACTGCTTAAATAAGCTGATCTAAAGAGTTTAGTTAGTTTATCTGTCTTAAATATACTAATAAAGTAGTCTAAATAGGTTAAACTGTAAAATAATCTGTTTACAGCTTTTTGAAAGTTAAAAAAGATTAGAAATTAACTATGAAAACTGCTTACATAAGCTGATCTAATGAGATTAGTCAGTTTATCTGTGTTAAATAAACTAATAAAGTAGTCTAAATAGGTTAAAACTCTAAAATAAACTGTTTAGAGCTTTTTGAAAGTTAAAAAAGATTAGAAATTAACTATGAAAACTGCTTAAATAAGTTGATCTAATGAGTTTAGTAAGTTTATCTGTGTTAAATAAACAAATAAAGTAGTCTAAATAGGTTAAAATTCTTAAATAAACTGTTTAGAGCTTTTCGAAAGTTAAAAAAAGATTAGCAATTAACTATGAAAACTGCTTAAATAAGCTGATGTAATAAGTTTAGTAAGTTTATCTGTCTTAAATATACTAATAAAGTAGTCTAAATAGGTTAAAACTCTAATTTATAGTGTTTAGAGCTTTTTTGAAAGTTAAAAAAGATTAGAAATTAACTATGAAAACTGCTTAAATAAGCTGATCTAATGAGTTTAGTTAGTTTATCTGTCTTAAATATACTAATAAAGTAGTCTAAAGAGGTTAAAACTCTAAAATAAACTGTTTAGAGCTTTTTCAAAGTTAAAAAAGATTAGAAATTAACTATGAAAACTGCTTAAATATGCTGATCTAAAGAGTTTAGTCAGTTTATCTGTCTTAAATATACTAATAAAGTAGTCTCAATAGATTAAAACTGTAAAATAATCTGTTTACAGCTTTTTGAAAGTTAAAAAAGATTAGAAATTAACTATGAAAACTGCTTACATAAGCTGATCTAATGAGATTAGTAAGTTTATCTGTGTTAAATAAACTAATAAAGTAGTCGAAATAGGTTAAAACTCTAAAATAAACTGTTTACAGCTTTTTGAAAGTTAAAAAAGATTAGAAATTAACTATGAAAACTGCTTACATAAGCTGATCTAATGAGATTAGTCAGTTTATCTGTGTTAAATAAACTAATAAAGTAGTCTAAATAGGTTAAAACTCTAAAATAAACTGTTTAGAGCTTTTTGAAAGTTAAAAAAGATTAGAAATTAACTATGAAAACTGCTTAAATAAGTTGATCTAATGAGTTTAGTAAGTTTATCTGTGTTAAATAAACAAATAAAGTAGTCTAAATAGGTTAAAATTCTTAAATAAACTGTTTAGAGCTTTTCGAAAGTTAAAAAAAGATTAGCAATTAACTATGAAAACTGCTTAAATAAGCTGATGTAATAAGTTTAGTAAGTTTATCTGTCTTAAATATACTAATAAAGTAGTCTAAATAGGTTAAAACTCTAATTTATAGTGTTTAGAGCTTTTTTGAAAGTTAAAAAAGATTAGAAATTAACTATGAAAACTGCTTAAATAAGCTGATCTAATGAGTTTAGTTAGTTTATCTGTCTTAAATATACTAATAAAGTAGTCTAAAGAGGTTAAAACTCTAAAATAAACTGTTTAGAGCTTTTTCAAAGTTAAAAAAGATTAGAAATTAACTATGAAAACTGCTTAAATATGCTGATCTAAAGAGTTTAGTCAGTTTATCTGTCTTAAATATACTAATAAAGTAGTCTCAATAGATTAAAACTGTAAAATAATCTGTTTACAGCTTTTTGAAAGTTAAAAAAGATTAGAAATTAACTATGAAAACTGCTTACATAAGCTGATCTAATGAGATTAGTAAATTTATCTGTGTTAAATAAACTAATAAAGTAGTCGAAATAGGTTAAAACTCTAAAATAAACTGTTTAGAGCTTTTTGAAAGTTAAAAAAGATTAGAAATTAACTATGAAAACTGCTTAAATAAGTTGATCTAATGAGTTTAGTAAGTTTATCTGTGTTAAATAAACAAATAAAGTAGTCTAAATAGGTTAAAATTCTTAAATAAACTGTTTAGAGCTTTTGGAAAGTTAAAAAAGATTAGAAATTAACTATGAAAACTGCTTAAATAAGCTGATCTAATGAGTTTAGTAAGTTTATCTCTCTTAAATATAGTAATAAAGTAGTCTAAATAGGTTAAAACTGTAAAATAATCTGTTTAGAGCTTTTTGAAAGTTAAAAAAGATTAGCAATTAACTATGAAAACTGCTTAAATAAGCTGATCTAATAAGTTTAGTAAGTTTATCTCTCTTAAATATACTAATAAAGTAGTCTAAATAGGTTAAAACTCTAATATATACTATTTAGAGCTTTTTGAAAGTTAAAAAAGATTAGAAATTAACTATGAAAACTGCTTAAATAAGCTGATCTAATGAGATTAGTAAGTTTATCTGTGTTAAATAAACTAATAAAGTAGTCTAAATAAGTTAAAACTCTAAAATAAACTGTTTAGAGCTTTTTGAAAGTTAAAAAAGATTAGAAATTAACTATGAAATCTGGTTAAATAAGCTGATCTAATGGGTTTAGTAAGTTTATCTGTGTTAAATATACTAATAAAGCAGTTTTAATAGGTTAAAACTCTAAAATAAACTGTTTAGAGCTTTTTGAAAGTTAAAAAAGATTAGAAATTAACTATGAAAACTGCTTAAATAAGCTGATCTAATGAGTTTAGTAAGTTTATCTGTCTTAAATATACTAATAAAGTAGTCTAAATATGTTAAAACTCTAATTTATAGTGTTTAGAGCTTTTTGAAAGTTAAAAAAGATTAGAAATTAACTATGAAAACTGCTTAAATAAGCTGATCTAATGAGTTTAGTTAGTTTATCTGTCTTAAATATACTAATAAAGTAGTCTAAAGAGGTTAAAACTCTAAAATAAACTGTTTAGAGCTTTTTGAAAGTTAAAAAAGATTAGAAATTAACTATGAAAACTGCTTAAATAAGCTGATCTAAAGAGTTTAGTAAGTTTATCTGTCTTAAATATACTAATAAAGTAGTCTAAATAGGTTAAAACTGCAAAATAATCTGTTTAGAGCTTTTTGAAAGTTAAAAAACATTAGCAATTAACTATGAAAACTGCTTAAATAAGCTGATCTAATGAGAATAGTAAGTTTATCTGTCTTAAATATACTAATAAAGTAGTCGAAATAGGTTAAAACTCCAAAATAAACTGTTTAGAGCTTTTTGAAAGTTAAAAAAGATTAGAAATTAACTATGAAAACTGCTTAAATAAGTTGATCTAATGAGTTTAGTAAGTTTATCTGTCTTAAATATACTAATAAAGTAGTCTAAATAGGTTAAAACTCTAAAATAAACTGTTTAGAGCTTTTTGAAAGTTAAAAAAGATTAGAAATTAACTATGAAAACTGCTTAAATAAGCTGATCTAATGAGTTTAGTAAGTTTATCTGCCTTAAATATACTAATAAAGTAGTCTAAATATGTTAAAACTCTAAAATAAACTGTTTAGAGCTTTTGGAAAGTTAAAAAAGATTAGAAATTAACTATGAAAACTGCTTAAATAAGCTGATCTAATGAGTTTAGTAAGTTTATCTGTCTTAAATATACTAATAAAGTAGTCTAAAGAGGCTAAAACTCTAAAATAAACTGTTTAGAGCTTTTTGAAAGTTAAAAAAGATTAGAAATTAACTATGAAAACTGCTTAAATAAGCTGATCTAATGAGTTTAGTAAGTTTATCTCTCTTAAATATACTAATAAAGTAGTCTAAATAGGTTAAAATTCTTAAATAAACTGTTTAGAGCTTTTTGAAAGTTAAAAAAGATTAGAAATTAACTATGAAAACTGCTTAAATAAGCTGATCTAATGAGTTTAGTAAGTTTATCTCTCTTAAATATACTAATAAAGTAGTCTAAATAGGTTAAAACTCTAAAATAAACTGTTTAGAGCTTTTTGAAAGTTAAAAAAGATTAGCAATTAACTATGAAAACTGCTTAAATAAGCTGATCTAATGAGTTTAGTAAGTTTATCTGTCTTAAATATACTAATAAAGTAGTCTAAATAGGTTAAAACTCTAAAATAAACTGTTTAGAGCTTTTTAAAAGTTAAAAAAGATTAGAAATTAACTATGACAACTGCTTAAATAAGCTGATCTAAAGAGTTTAGTTAGTTTATCTGTCTTAAATATACTAATAAAGTAGTCTAAATAGGTTAAACTGTAAAATAATCTGTTTACAGCTTTTTGAAAGTTAAAAAAGATTAGAAATTAACTATGAAAACTGCTTAAATAAGCTGATCTAATGAGATTAGTCAGTTTATCTGTGTTAAATAAACTAATAAAGTAGTCTAAATAGGTTAAAACTCTAAAATAAACTGTTTAGAGCTTTTTGAAAGTTAAAAAAGATTAGAAATTAACTATGAAAACTGCTTAAATAAGTTGATCTAATGAGTTTAGTAAGTTTATCTGTGTTAAATAAACAAATAAAGTAGTCTAAATAGGTTAAAATTCTTAAATAAACTGTTTAGAGCTTTTCGAAAGTTAAAAAAAGATTAGCAATTAACTATGAAAACTGCTTAAATAAGCTGATGTAATAAGTTTAGTAAGTTTATCTGTCTTAAATATACTAATAAAGTAGTCTAAATAGGTTAAAACTCTAATATATACTGTTTAGAGCTTTTTGAAAGTTAAAAAAGATTAGAAATTAACTATGAAAACTGCTTAAATAAGCTGATCTAATGAGATTAGTAAGTTTATCTGTGATAAATAAACTAATAAAGTAGTCTAAATAAGTTAAAACTCTAAAATAAACTGTTTAGAGCTTTTTGAAAGTTAAAAAAGATTAGAAATTAACTATGAAATCTGGTTAAATAAGCTGATCTAATGGGTTTAGTAAGTTTATCTGTCTTAAATATACTAATAAAGTAGTCTAAATAGGTTAAAACTCTAAAATAAACTGTTTAGAGCTTTTTGAAAGTTAAAAAAGATTAGAAATTAACTATGAAAACTGCTTAAATAAGCTGATCTAATGAGTTTAGTAAGTTTATCTGTCTTAAATATACTAATAAAGTAGTCTAAATAGGTTAAAATTCTTAAATAAACTGTTTAGAGCTTTTTGAAAGTTAAAAAAGATTAGAAATTAACTATGAAAACTGCTTAAATAAGCTGATCTAATGAGTTTAGTAAGTTTATCTGTGTTAAATAAACTAATAAAGTAGTCTAAATAAGTTAAAACTCTAAAATAAACTGTTTAGAGCTTTTTGAAAGTTAAAAAAGATTAGAAATTAACTATGAAAACTGCTTAAATAAGCTGATCTAATGAGTTTAGTAAGTTTATCTGTCATAAATATACTAATAAAGTAGTCTAAATATGTTAAAACTCTAATTTATAGTGTTTAGAGCTTTTTGAAAGTTAAAAAAGATTAGAAATTAACTATGAAAACTGCTTAAATAAGCTGATCTAATGAGTTTAGTTAGTTTATCTGTCTTAAATATACTAATAAAGTAGTCTAAAGAGGTTAAAACTCTAAAATAAACTGTTTAGAGCTTTCTGAAAGTTAAAAAAGATTAGAAATTAACTATGAAAACTGCTTAAATAAGCTGATCTAAAGAGTTTAGTAAGTTTATCTGTCTTAAATATACTAATAAAGTAGTCTAAATAGGTTAAAACTCTAAAATAAACTGTTTAGAGCTTTTTGAAAGTTAAAAAAGATTAGAAATTAACTATGAAATCTCCTTAAATAAGCCGATCTAATGGGTTTAGTAAGTTTATCTGTCTTAAATATACTAATAAAGTAGTCTAAATAGGTTAAAACTCTAAAATAAACTGTTTAGAGCTTTTTGAAAGTTAGAAAAGATTAGAAATTAACTATGAAAACTGCTTAAATAAGTTGATGTAATGAGTTTAGTAAGTTTATCTGTCTTAAATAAACTAATAAAGTAGTCTAAATAGGTTAAAACTCTAAAATAAACTGTTTAGAGCTTTTTGAAAGTTAAAAAAGATTAGAAATTAACTATGAAAACTGCTTAAATAAGCTGATCTAATGGGTTTAGTAAGTTTATCTGTGTTAAATATACTAATAAAGTAGTCTAAATATGTTAAAACTCTAAAATAAACTGTTTAGAGCTTTTTGAAAGTTAAAAAAGATTAGAAATTAACTATGAAAACTGCTTAAATAAGCTGATCTAATGAGTTTAGTAAGTTTATCTGTCTTAAATATACTAATAAAGTAGTCTAAATATGTTAAAACTCTAAAATAAGCTGTTTAGAGCTTTTTAAAAGTTAAAAAAGATTAGAAATTAACTATGAAAACTGCTTAAATAAGCTGATCTAATGAGTTTAGTAAGTTTATCTGTCTTAAATATACTAATAAAGTAGTCTAAAGAGGCTAAAACTCTAAAATAAACTGTTTAGAGCTCTTTGAAAGTTAAAAAAGATTAGAAATTAACTATGAAAACTGCTTAAATAAGCTGATCTAATGGGTTTAGTAAGTTTATCTGTCTTAAATATACTAATAAAGTAGTCTAAATAGGTTAAAACTCTAATTTATAGGGTTTAGAGCTTTTTGAAAGTTAAAAAAGATTAGAAATTAACTATGAAAACTGCTTAAATAATTTGATCTAATGAGTTTAGTTAGTTTATCTGTCTTAAATATACTAATAAAGTAGTCTAAATAGGTTTAAACTCTAAAATAAGCTGTTTAGAGCTTTTTGAAAGTTAAAAAGATTAGAAATTAACTATGAAAACTGCTTAAATAAGCAGATCTAAAGACTTTAGTAATTTTATCTGTGTTAAATATATTAATAAAGTAGTCTAAATAGGTTAAAACTGTAAAATAATCTGTTTACAGCTTTTTGAAAGTTAAAAAAGATTGGAAATTAACTATGAAAACTGCTTAAATAAGCTGATCTAATGAGTTTAGTAAGTTTATCTGTCTTAAATAAACTAATAAAGTAGTCGAAATAGGTTAAAACTCTAAAATAAACTGTTTAGAGCTTTTTGAAAGTTAAAAAAGATTAGAAATTAACTATGAAAACTGCTTAAATAAGTTGATCTAATGAGTTTAGTAAGTTTATCTGTCTTAAATAAACTAATAAAGTAGTCTAAATAGGTTAAAACTCTAAAATAAACTGTTTAGAGCTTTTTGAAAGTTAAAAAAGATTAGAAATAAACTATCAAAACTGCTTAAGTAAGCTGATCTAATGGGTTTAGTAAGTTTATCTGTCTTAAATATACTAATAAAGTAGTCTAAATAGGTTAAAACTCTAAAATAAACTGTTTAGAGATTTTTGAAAGTTAAAAAAGATTAGAAATTAACTATGAAAACTGCTTAAATAAGCTGATCTAATAAGATTAGTAAGTTTATCTGTCTTAAATAAACTAATAAAGTAGTCTAAATAGGTTAAAACTCTAAAATAAACTGTTTAGAGCTTTTTGAAAGTTAAAAAAGATTAGAAATTAACTATGAAAACTGCTTAAATAAGCTGATCTTATGAGATTTGTAAGTTTATCTGTCTTAAATAAACTAATAAAGTAGTCTAAATAGGTTAAAACTCTAAAATAAACTGTTTAGAGCTTTTCGAAAGTTAAAAAAGATTAGAAATTAACTATGAAAACTGCTTAAATAAGTTGATCTAATGAGTTTAGCAAGTTTATCTGTCTTAAATATACTAATAAAGTAGTCTAAATAGGTTAAAACTCTAAAATAATCTGTTTACAGCTTTTTGAAAGTTAAAAAAGATTAGAAATTAACTATGAAAACTGCTTAAATAAGCTGATCTAAAGAGTTTAGTAGGTTTATATGTCTTAAATATACTAATAAAGTAGTCTAAATAGGTTAAAACTCTAAAATAAACTGTTTAGAGCTTTTTGAAAGTTAAAAAAGATTAGAAATTAACTATGAAAACTGCTTAAATAAGCTGATCTAAAGAGTTTAGTAAGTTTATCTGTCTTAAATATACTAATAAAGTAGTCTAAATAGGTTAAAACTCTAATATATACTGTTTAGAGCTTTTTGAAAGTTAAAAAAAATTAGAAATTAACTATGAAAACTGCTTAAATACGCTGATCTAAAGAGTTTAGTATGTTTATCTGTCTTAAATATACTAATAAAGTAGTCTAAAGAGGTTAAAACTCTAAAATAAACTGTTTAGAGCTTTTTGAAAGTTAAAAAAGATTAGAAATTAACTATGAAAACTGCTTAAATAAGCAGATCTAAAGAGTTTAGTAGGTTTATATGTCTTAAATATACTAATAAAGTAGTCTAAATAGGTTAAAACTCTAAAATAAACTGTTTAGAGCTTTTTGAAAGTTAAAAAAGATTAGAAATTAACTATGAAAACTGCTTGAATAAGCTGATCTAAAGATTTTAGTAAGTTTATCTGTCTTAAATATACTAATAAAGTAGTCTAAATAGGTTAAAACTCTAATATATACTGTTTAGAGCTTTTTGAAAGTTAAAAAAAATTAGAAATTAACTATGAAAACTGCTTAAATAAGCTGATCTAAAGAGTTTAGTATGTTTATTTGTCTTAAATATACTAATAAAGTAGTCTAAAGAGGTTAAAACTCTAAAATAAACTGTTTAGAGCTTTTTGAAAGTTAAAAAAGATTAGAAATTAACTATGAAAACTGCTTAAATAAGCAGATCTAAAGAGTTTAGTAAGTTTATCTGTCTTAAATATACTAATAAAGTAGTCTAAATAGGTTAAAACTCTAATATATACTGTTTAGAGCTTTTTGAAAGTTAAAAAAAATTAGAAATGAACTATGAAAACTGCTTAAATAAGCTGATCTAAAGAGTTTAGTAGGTTTATATGTTTTAAATATACTAATAAAGTAGTCTAAAGAGGTTAAAACTCTAAAATAAACTGTTTAGAGCTTTTTGAAAGTTAAAAAAGATTAGAAATTAACTATGAAAACTGCTTAAATAAGCTGATCTAAAGAGTTTAGTAGGTTTATATGTCTTAAATATACTAATAAAGTAGTCTAAATAGGTTAAAACTCTAAAATAAAGTCTAAATAGGTTAAAACTCTAATATATACTGTTTAGTGCTTTTTGAAAGTTAAAAAAGATTAGAAATTAACTAGGAAATCTACTTAAATAAGCTAATCTAAAGAGTTTAGTATGTTTATCTGTCTTAAATATACTAATAAAGTAGTCTAACTAGGTTAAAACTCTAAAATAAACTATTTAGAGCTTTTTGAAAAATAAAAAAGATTAGAAATTAACTATGAAAACTACTTAAATAAGAAGATCTAATGAGTTTAGTAAGTTTATCTGTCTTAAATATACTAATAAAGTAGTCTAAATAGGTTAAAACTCTAAAATAAACTGTTTAGAGCTTTTTCAATGTTAAAAATGATTAGAAATTAACTATGAAAACTGCTTAAATAAGAAGATCTAAAGAGTTTAGTAAGTTTATCTGTCTTAAATGTACTAATAAATAGTCTAGATAGGCTAAAACTCTAAAATAAACTGTTTAGAGCTTTTTGAAAGTTAAAAAAGATTAGAAATTAACTATGAAAACTGCTTAAATAAGCTGATCTAATGAGTTTAGTAAGTTTATGTGTCTTAAATATACTAATTAAGTAGTCTAAGTAGGTTAAAACTCTAAAATAAACTGTTTAGAGCATTTTGAAAGTTAAAAAAATTAGAAATTAACTATGAAAACTGCTTAAATAAGCTGATCTAAAGAGTTTAGTAAGTTTATCTATCTTAAATATTGTGAGAAAGTATTCTGTCTTAAATATACTAATAATGTAGTGGAAATAGGTTAAAACAGTAAAATAAACTGTTTAGACCTTTTTGAAAGTTAAAAATGATTAGAAATTAACTATGAAAACTACTTAAATAAGCTGATCTAAACTGTTTAGTAAGTTTATCTATTTTAAATATTGTGTGAAAGTAGTGTAAATAGGTTAAAACTCTAAAATAAACTGTTTAAAGCTTTTTGAAAGTTAAGATAGATTAGAAATTAACTATGAAACTGCTTAAATAAGCTGATCTAAAGAGTTTCGCAAATTTATCTGTCTTAAATATACTAATAAAGTAGTGAAAATAGTTTAAAACAGTAATATAAACTGTTTAGAGCTTTTTGAAAGTTAAAAGAGATTAGAAATTAACTATGAAAACTGCTTAAATAAACTGTTTTAATGAATTTAGGAAGTTTATCTGTCTTAAATATACTAATAAAGTATTGAAAATAGGTTAAACAGTAAAATAAACTGTTAAGACCTTTTAGAAAGTTAAGAAAGATTAGAAATTAACTATGAAAACTGCTTAAATAAGAAGATCTAAAGAGTTTAGTAAGTTTATCTGTTTTAAATATACTAATAAAGTAGTCTAAATAGGTTAAAACTGTAAAAGCATCAGTTTAGAGCTTTTTGAAAGTTAAAAAAGATTAGAAATTAATATGAAAACTGCTTAAATAAGCTGATATAAAGAGTTTAGTAAGTTTATGTGTCTTAAGTATACTAATAAAGTAGTCTAAATGGATTAAAACTCTAAAATAAACTGTTTAGAGCTTTTTAAAAGTTAAAAATATTAGAAATTCACTATGAAAACTGCCTAAATAAGCTGATCTAAAGAGTTTAGTAGGATTATCTGTTTTTAATATACTAATAAAGTAGTCTAAAAAGGTTAAAACTGTAAAAAAACTGTTAAGAGCTTTGTGAAAGTTAAAAAAGATTAGAAATTAACTATGAAAACAGCTTAAATAAGCAGATCTAAGAGTTTATTAAGTTTATCTATCTTAAATATAGTGAGAAAGTAGTCTAAATAGGTTAAAACTCTAAAATAAACTGTTTAGAGCTTTTTGAAAGTTAAAAAGGATTAGAAATTAACTATGAAATCTGCTTAAATAAGCTGATCTAATGAGTTTAGTAAGTTTATGTGTCTTAAATATACTAATAAAGTAGTATAATAGGTTAAAACTCTAAAATAAACTGTTTAGAGCTTTTTGAAAGTTAATAAAGATTAGAAATTAACTATGAAAACTGCTTAAATAAGCTGATCTAATGAGTTTAGAAAGTTTATCTGTCTTAAATATACTAATAAAGTAGTCTAAATAGGTTAAAACACTAAAATAAAGTGTTTAGAGCTTTTTGAAAGTTAAAAAAGATTAGAAATTAACTATGAAAACTGTTTAAATAAGCTGATCTAATGAGTTTAGTAAGTTTATCTGTCTTAAATATACTAATAAAGTAGTCTAAATAGGTTAAAACTCTAAAATAAACTGTTAGGAGCTTTTTGAAATTTAAAAACGATTAGAAATTAACTATGAAAACTGCTTAAATAAGCTGATCTAAAGAGTTTAGTAAGTTTATGTGTCTTAAGTATACTAATAAAGTAGTCTAATTAAGTTAAAACTCTAAAATAAACTGTTTAGAGCTTTTTGAAAGTTAAAAAAGATTAGAAAATAACTATGAAAACTGCTTAAAGGAGAAGATATAAAGAGTTTAGTAAGTTTATTTGCTTTATATATATTAATAAAGTTGTCTAAATAGTATTAAACGGTAAAATAAACTGTTTAGAGCTTTTTGAAAGTTAAAAAAGATTAGAAATTAACTATGAAAACTGCTTAAATAAGCTGATCTAATGAGTTTAGTAAGTTTATCTCTCTTAAATATACTAATAAAGTAGTCTAAATAAGTTAAAACTCTAAAATAAACTGTTTAGAGCTTTTTGAAAGTTAAAAAAGATTAGAAATTAACTATGAAAACTGCTTAAATAAGTTGATCTAATGAGTTTAGCAATTTTATCTGTCTTAAATATACTAATAAAGTAGTCTAAATAGGTTGAAACTCTAAAATAAACTGTTTAGAGCTTTTTGAAAGTTAAAAAAGATTAGAAATTAACTATGAAAACTGCTTAAATAAGCTGATCTAATGAGTTTAGTAAGTTTATCTGTCTTAAATATACTAATAAAGTAGTCTAAATAGGCTAAATCTCTAAAATAAACTGTTTAGAGCTTTTTGAAAGTTAAAAAAGATTAGAAATTAACTATGAAATCTGCTTAAATAAGCTGATATAATGAGTTTAGTAAGTTTATCTGTCTTAAATATACTAATAAAGTAGTCTAAATAATATAAACGTAAAATAAACTGTTTAGAGCTTTTTGAAAGTTAAAAAAGATTAGAAATTAACTATGAAAACTGCTGAAATAAGCTGATCTAAAGAGTTTAGTAAGTTTATCTGTCTTAAATATACTAATAAAGTAGTCTAAATAGGTTAAAACTCTAAAATAAACTGTTTAGAGCTTTTTGAAAGTTAAAAAAGATTAGAAATTAACTATGAAAACTGCTTAAATAATAAGATCTAAAGAGTTTAGTAAGTTTATCTGTCTTAAATAAACTAATAAAGTAGTCTAAATAGGTTAAAACTCTAAAATAAACTGCTTAGAGCATTTTGAAAGTTAAAAAAGATTAGAAATTAACTATGAAAACTGCTTAAATAAGCTGATCTAAAGAGTTTAGTAAATTTGTCTGTTTTAAATATACTAATAAAGTAGTATAAATAGGTTAAAACAGTAAAATAAACTGTTTAGAGCTTTTTGAAAGTTAAAAGAGATTAGAAATTAACTATGAAAACTGCTTAAATAAGCTGATTTAATGAGTTTAGGAAGTTTATCTGTCTTAAATATACCAAGAAAGTATTGAAAATAGGTTAAAACAGTAAAATAAACTGTTTAGACCTTTTTGAAAGTTAAAAAAGATTAGAAATCAACTATGAAAACTGCTTAAATAAGCTGATCTAAACAGTTTAGCAAGTTTATCTATTTTAAATTATGTGTGAAAGTAGTCTAAATAAGTTAAAACTCTAAAATAAACTGTTTAAAGGTTTTTGAAAGTTAAAAAAAGATTAGAAATTAACTAAGAAAACTGGTTAAATAAGCTGATCTAAAGAGTTTAGTAAGTTTATTTGCTTTATATATACTAATAAAGTAGTCTAAATAGGTTAGTTAAAATTCTAAAATAAACTGTTTAAAGCTTTTTGAAAGTTAAAAAAGATTAGAAATTAACTATGAAAACTCCTTAAACAAGCTGATCTAAAGAGTTTAGTAGGTTTATCAATCTTAAATATAGTAATAAAGTAGTGTAAAGTAGATAAAGCTCTAAACTAAACTGTTTAGAGCTTTTTGAAAGTTAAAAAAAATTAGAAATTAACTATGATAACTGCTTAAATAAATTCTGTTTTAAATATACTAATAAAGTAGTCTAAAGAGGTTAAAACTCTAAAATAATTTGTTTAGAGCTTTTTGAAAGTTAAAAAAGATTAGAAATTAACTATAAAACCTGCTTAAATAAGCTGATCTAAACAGTTTAGTAAGTTTATCTGTCTTAAATATACTAATAAAGTAGTCTAAATAGGTTTAAAATCTAAAATAAACTGTTTGGAGCTTTTTGAAAGTTAAAAAATATTAGAAATTAAGGGTTTAGGGGTTTAGTGAGTTTATCTCTCTTAAATATACTAATAAAGTAGTCTAAATAGGTTAAAACTCTAAAGTGAACTGTTTAGAGCTTTTTTAAAGTTAAAAAAGATTAGAAATTAACTATAAAAACTGCTTAAATAAGCTGATCTAAAGAGTTTAGTAAGTTTATCTGTCTTAAATGTACTAATAAAGTAGTCTAAATAGGTTATAACTCTGACATAAACTGTTTAGAGCTTTTTGAAAGTTAAAAAAGATGAGAAATTAACGATGAAAACTGCTTAAATAAGCTGATCTAAAGAGTTTAGAAACTCGGGTCTAAGAAAGAGGGAGGGGTCCGATCATTGGTTACTGCTGCAACTACAGTTTCATCTACATTAACAGGTGCAAGGAGAGCTCTTCAATAAGGAAGGCAAAAGAATACCTGCGGAGCCACTTCATCAAGTTTTTACAGTTCATCTAGGTACAAAGTATATTAATTATATTTATAATATAATCGTCGTCGTACAACAGACTCAATTATGTTATTTATACACACTGTAGGTCGCGATATCACCCTTTGTCATCCGAACTCACTGAATCTCACAATCATGTACAACTAGATGAATTCACTAGACAAAGATACTTCATTTCTAGTGGTACTGTGGTCAAATTAAGCTGGCATTTTTGTAGAGTGTCACCATCGCAATAATGAGACCCTGGACAATCTCTCCCGACTAGAAATAGATCTAATTTTCTTACTGGAACAAATCATGGTCAAGTTAGAAATGATGGTCATGTTACAAGTCATAATAACATACAGACATTGACCAGCATACTTCAATCTTTTTAACAATGTATAGACTCAAAACGTAGTAGTGTTTGTACCAAAATTGACTGTATTTACAATCGACTGGATTCTTTAGAGGATAGACAGAAAGCACTAGATGATATCGATATCAGATCTTTGACAGCATCCTCATATCAAGCACTTCTGTAACTCCTAGCTGTATCGGTAAATGCAAAAGAGCTACACCCCTTGTCTTACAAGTACTGCTCACACGCACATCAGTAACTTATGCTCATGCTATGATCCAAAGAATGATAATCCACTATACTTTATTCCTTACTAATAGAGCAGAATATACGAGCAGTGCATAATGCAATGGATGAGAACAAACAATTCAAGACAAATGAACTGTAAGCTTTTTGTGGTAACATTGATCTAATAAATACTCTTAAGAGAATGAATGGAAGTCATAATGCTAAGGTTTCGAGTACGATTATTTCTGCAGTTGAAGATTGTTATCCTGAAAAAGTTATAGAATCATGTGATGAGCTTATTTTGTGTTAATCTTTATTTCTTTGTAGAAGGTTGTAAGACTTATAAAAAGACTATAACTGAACGCCCAAAACATTTGGTGACCCCAGTCAAAAGTAAAAAACAACTGAGATCGAGAAAGCAGTGGGTATGTTTTGTATACAATATATACCACAATGCTTATGCTTTCAATAATGTAGACGTGCAAGATTTGTTCATCAAGGCTGAGAAATGACATTTTGGGAGTCTGTAACACCAGACATGATGTCTGACGAAGAAAAAAAGAGGAGAAAAATATGTTTGCCATCAATCGGTCTGATCAATTGAACTCATTCATGGAAAAACATTATGAAAGAAATAGTGGATTTGTGTTGCATTTCATTTTTGTGAAAATATCTCCCCCAAATTGGCAAAGCTCAAATAAGCTATAACAATGATATAATACAGTTATAAGTACACCTTATTTCAGAAATATAAGAGAGCTCAGAACAGAGTGCTTATAATGTATCTATAGAGTGTTATAAACCCTTATTATGCTACCAATATAAATAAGCTTATTCCCGAAGTATAAGGTGCTGATAACTATGTAATAAGATAGCATATACTGTAGCATTTACACAGTGTGCAATCTAGGAGAACAAACTATGATTGATGTACTGATATAAGTCACAAGCTCAGGCAATTTTTGCAATTATCTATGATACGTTTGTTTTATGTATAACTTATAAATACAACTGATGAAAACTTTGTACATCCAATTGGTTGGAGTTAATATACTGTACTCAATCAATGACCACAGGACAATAACTATGATTAGTTCAAGATCATATACAAATTGAATCACCAGTACGAAAATACTGTGAAAGGTAACATTATAGTAGTTTATCTGTTTTGTGTTCTGGGACTAAATAAGACATCAGGTAAGTCTTGCAAAAATCCATCCTGTAATCATATCACTAGCTATCGCTTGCTCTTTATCATGATGAATTTCATGATAGCTACCAGTGAACAACTGTGAGAAGATCAAACAATTTATATTATAATTTGCATTTTATTTACTTCATATGTTTTATGACACTCAAGATCACCACAACCATTACCAATAGTTAACAGGCCAGTATTACAGGTAGTACTACAGAACCTATAAGCACCTTTACCTCCACCTGTAATATAGATAGTCAGTGTTGTCATGGATACCGTTGATATGATAATTATCAATCAATTAATATCAATTAGTAGCTATAATAAAGTGGCTCTTTAGGATGTACATATACGTTGCCATAGCAATTGTCAATGAATATTTAAATTGTATTTACTTACATCCTACAGTGTATTTGAATTTCGACCATTCCATTCAAAGTACAAGAGTCAGCTAATGAATAATGATATAGCCAAATAGGGTTTGATATGACCATACCTTCATGAAGATCCACTTTAACAGAATCTTCTTTGAACATTTGAATAGAAGTGGAGGTTATTTTCACTTACATTAGAGTACACAATCACATTCTCCACACAAGTTACCACAATGATTACATAATATAGGAGCTTTAGTTTCACCATCACTATGATTATCGCATAGAGACTAAAAGGACAAGAATAACTTTGTTATAAATAATTCTCTTCCTTGTCCATTCCTCAACTGAGGTTTGCTATATTCTCGTAGCCATTATCCTGGGAAGATAGCAACAATATCTTCTTTATCAATGACACACAGAGCAGCTAAACATAGCCCGACTGTATATGTGTGTGAGAGAGAGAGAGATGTTACTTGTATGCATCATATTAACTTTTACTATGGGAATACGTTCCAGGATCTGCATTACTAGCTTCTTCATTGATCTTTGTTAAATGTAATACAACTTGTCCAATAGCTGACTTAGCATAATCCTTCAATTGACCTTTAAGTACAGACTAGAGATAGGACATACTATAATATAATATAATTCATAGATCATTAGCATAACTTATTAAATATTCATATTATACTATACACAATAATTACAAAAAAAGTGGTAAAGATCACTGGTTTTTTATTTGTTGTAAGTCTAAGCATGGCAAATGTAATAAATAAGAAGAAGTAAAAAGTCTATACAGTAAGAAATATTAAATAGTCCAAGTATATTTTATTATACCTATGCTATATATGTAAAATGTTACCACAATTACAAACAAATAGAACAGTATGTATGTGTGTGTGTGTGTATACATGTTGGTTAAATAGTTTTAAAATATTTCATCCTTTTAATGTTGCAGAGTTATATATGTAGTGAATTTATCTTACTCGTGCAGAAGATGACAACTACATGTTTATAATCAGAAATTGAAAATGTTTACATGTGCTAAATTACCTGATGGTGATGAAGATGTTGTACTACTTGTAATGACTCTAGGTAATGGATTAGTTGTGGTAGCTATACTTAAGAAAATGATAAAGAGACGAATGTAAAATCAAACAATAAAACTAGACTATTAACTCATCTTAAGAATTTAACATGTCTAAAGATTGTTTATTTGTTGTAACCAGGTTCCACTATGCCTGCATGTTTGGAAACTTTTGTCAAGAATTAAAATAGATTATAATGTTTCCAGTAATGACTACAATTACAATACATTGATAAATCTAACCTTACTTTATCAAATGCACCATCATTCTGTTAAATTGTCATCAAGAAATACATAATGTGTGTGATGCTTTACATGAATTTTAAACTTACTTGAAGTTGGAGTTATTTGTCACTGAGAAGAATGATGACACATCAAATTTAAATGTTGATGTTGGTAAGACATTATAACATCCAATATCTTCAATATCATCACAGCAATTCCCAGACTCAAAACACATTAAATTACAATAGCAGAATGACCCATTACTTGAACAGCCAATTAGACAATAGCCATCTGAAAAACCTGCAGCTACACAGGAACCAGAGCAGGGCTGGGGCTCTTTATCTAAATGAAATAAATAATTGGAAACAAAATGTGTAGAAAAAGTATTCCTAAATTATGTGGAGTTGTTTCATTTTGTCTGGTCTAGTTTACTGGTGTCTATTTAACCATAAAATACAGTGTTGCCTGTATTAGTCCACTCTATGCATGACAGATGTATTAAATAATAAGAAAAATGTCTATACAATAAATAGAAATAAACACTATAAATACTTCCTATTACGTCTATGCTATATCTGTATAATGTTACTATAAATAGAGGACCATGTATAAATTATGCATGTGTGTTTTATATGGTTTTAAAATCTTTGGCCTTTTTAAATCTGAATGGTTATGTAGTGAATTTATATCAATCATACAAAAAGATGATAACTACATGTTTATAATCAGAAATGGAAAGTGTTTATATGTGCTAAATTACCTCAATAATGTCATCAGTTAAGTTGGCCAATAGTACTTAGATGAATGAAGTTCACCATACCTAGTCACTAATGCATTGTTTGTATATGTACATAATATTAACATTACACATATTGATGATATATTATAACTATGTGTTATTTCTATCATTACATTAGTAACTTACTTGATACTGTTGTGGCTATAGTGACACTAGAAACTCCTAAATATCCCAAATCTGTTGTGGGCGAGCCTCATGTTAGAAGTCAACTTTTGCATCTATAAGGATCCATTGAACAAGAAGTAGCGATAGAGATAGTTAAACTACTCAATGATATATTGAAAGTATAAACATTAGCATGTGTACTTGTACATGTATATGTATGTGTACATGTAGCATCTATCCTCTTATTCATAGAATTATATAGTCTTTAATATGAATATTTAATAAGTACTGTCTAATCATCTATGAATTATATTATATTATATTATATTATGTTGTATCACTTTATTGGTCAATTAATCCTAAGTCAGCTATTGGGCAAGCTGTATTACATTTAACAAAGATGTTATCTTACATTTATGGCTTCAATAATTACCACTTAGTCATGAGGACATACAATAAACTCAATCTGTTTATTGACAACTGGAACATCTGTTGTCTTTAGTTCAAGATCTGATGCATTAGGATCAACAGAACAAACTGGTTGGAATGGACGAATGATGAATAGATGAATAAGTGAATGAATCAATGAGTAGGTAGATAGATGGATGAACAAATAAATAAATAAATGAAATGACATGAATGAATGGATAAATTGGAATGACTGGCAAATAAATAGTCGCAACAAAATCTTGCAGTCAAACAATTAAATGGTAAATAATATCAAACAACAATAATTCCACAAAACAATGACTCAAATAACAGTATTAAATGGAAAGTCACTACTGAACCTCATTCGCTCTCTATCTGACTGAAATACAAAAACAAAACACTTATGAATATTAATAAGGATATGTCACTAGCTTTCGCTTGCCCTTTATCATGAAGAAGTTCATGATAGCTACCAGTGAACAACTGTGAGAAGATCAAACAATTTATATTATAATTTGCATTTCATTTACTTCATATGTTTTATCAACACTGCTGACATTTTATCTACCAACTCAGATGTATAGTGTGGGACAATTTGATCAGCTGTACGATGCATCAAAAAGAGCATCATACTAATATCATTGAGTCATGGCTGATGTTGTAGTGTAAGACCCATAGTTTTACTTCAAAACAATCGATCTGACTATATGGAATGTTGTTAGGAAATTTTATTACAGATATCTTTGTCAAAACTCACATGTTATAGAACAATTA
Organism: Xestospongia muta; assembly: GCA_963693285.1. Taxonomy (NCBI): domain Eukaryota; kingdom Metazoa; phylum Porifera; class Demospongiae; order Haplosclerida; family Petrosiidae; genus Xestospongia; species Xestospongia muta. Next base: position 2,467,524 of record OY848931.1, read on the forward strand.
ATAGATGTATCATTTCTTTAAAAAAAATTATGAAAATATATTCAAACTCTACCTCTTCCGGGATAGTACTTATTAGACGAGCGTCAATAGGTAGTATACCCATCTGGGGACAACATGCAGACATTTTTTTGACAAGAATATTCTATGTATGTATAGAGCCAACAATGACATTACAAACAAAAAGTGGATCATTTAGCAAAGTGATATTTGAAAAAAATTTATTTAACTTATGAGCAATGCTGAAATATACTAGTATGCTGATCAAAAGTGAGTAGAATGGAATAACTTACACAATCCTTACATTTTGCACTATGGATTGAGATAAAAGCAAGTAAATGTTTCATGTAGAGGAAAGCTAGTAATTGATGTCTTTTTTAATAAATAACACAAGATATTGACTACTGATATATAATGTGTCCTATTATAATTTGCATGTTTAATGCTTACAGTAACTAGCCCCATTTGATTAATGTAAATTGGAGGAGCAGAAGTGAAAGGCCATTTAGCAGATCAGGCTTTTGAATAGCAATCATAACAGCAGTAAGTACACCCTAGTAATTGGTGAATGGAATAAAATTAATGACAAAAGAAATAGCAAAGAGAGTTTACCATCAAATGTCCCATAAGAAATATTGGCAATGAAGGATGTTTGGCCTTCATATTTTCTGTATAGGCAATTGCATCAGTTGCATAGTATTGGATATCAACAATGTATCCGTGGTCACCTTCACTCCTCCCATGTCCAACTATTTATAACATTATCCATGAACACATAAGTTAATATGTCTCACCTAGATCTAATCCAAATACTAAATCTTCTTTTTCATTAACTGCCAAGCTAGCCCTTTATAATGACTTATTTATGAATTAGTTACCAATACCTTTGTGATAATGCAGTACACAATCACATTCTCCACATAAATTACCACAATGATTACATAATATAGGAGCTTTAGTTTCACCATCACCATGATTATCGCATAGAGACTAAAAGGACAAGAATAACATTGTTATAAATATTCTCTTCCTCATGCATCCTCAACTGAGGTTTGCTATATTCTCGTAGCCATTATCCTGAGGAGATACCAACGATATCTTCTTCATCAATGACACACAAAGCAGCTAAACATAGCCAGACTGTATATGTGTGTGCACGTGTGTGTGAGAGAGAGAGAAAGATGTTACTTGTATGTATATCATATCAACTATTACTATGGGAATACGTTCCAGGATCTGCATTACTAGCTTCTTCATTGATCTTTGTTAAATGTAATACAACTTGTCCAATAGCTGACTTACCATAATCCTTCAATTGACCTTTAAGTACAGACTAGAGATAGGACATAATATAATATAATATCATTAGCACAACTTATTAAATATTCATATTATACTATACACAATTACAAATAAAGTGGTGATCTTTAAGAGAACAGATGCCACAGAGGCTCTTCAAAAAAAGCAATAGTCGAGAACCTGTGACAAAGCAAGAAAATAGTCATAAACAGAGTGAATGAGAGAGTGCAGGATATACACACATATATATACATATTATTTAGAGCGAGAGAGAACATATTATTGCTAGTGCTTGCTTGTTCGCAGCCGATCATGAAAATGCAAATTGCGTCTTGTCTTCGATGCAATTTGCCAGGTAGAGTACGACTGGAGCATTCATGACTAGCTCACTGGGCAGTCAGCAAAAGTACTGATCCAACACTTACGAAAATAACATTTAGGCAGTGTCTATTCGTCCGGCAGGAAATGTATACTTTGTTGTGTATTAAACTGATCCCCACCCCCTAAACCTTAACGGACGAATAGACACTACGTAACATTTAAGTAATGTAACCCTCCACTCAGATCGGGCTTATGGCTTTCATAATTATTGCATGTTTGAATAATAATAATTAATGATATAGAAACAAGTGTGCAAATTACCAATGTACTCTACTATTTGCTATAATGTATATTCTTCATCTCTAGATCAAAGCTCTATTCTTCATTTCTAGATAGAAACATTAAAAGTCATTTTTCCATTTAGACAGAGGAGCACTAATATATTATATATATATATATATATATATATATATAATTATATACATTTATACCAAAAACTATATATAATATCAAAGTACAATAATGTTTAATATATCTAAATGAAAGAGAAATGGTCATCCTCATCATCATCCTAGTCCTGTGAGCCCATTGCAAGCAATCAACCCACAGCTTGATCCAGGATATCATCTTCAGTCATAGGACGAATGAGATTTTCTGTGCTACCAAGAGGAGGAGTGTCATCATCTTCATCAAAGATTTCTAAATTTACTTTCTAGAGTAAAAACAGTAGTACCAATTACTCTTGTTACCCATTGGTTCATTTAGGAGTGGCTATACACACACACACACACACACACACACACACACACACACACATATATATTCCAAGTTATACTGTAAATCTTGGCCAAGTGTAACTTCTTTGAATCAGTAAGATTGCCAGAATATAAATAGCCATCTTAGAACATTACAGGATGTAAATGTTGTACTCAGATGGCTGAAAAGCCATTCTAGCCAGCCAAGACTACATATTATCTTAGTACATAAACAAGCATGTACTTAGTGTATTTATTTGGTTATGTTGAACATATAGTCAGTATAGGATGTGTATAGAACATTGAATGAGTTGGGATGCACAAATAAAAGTGTTCTTCAACCCACTTTACCAAAAAATGGACTTCAACCCACTTTACCAAAAAATGGACATCGTGGCAATGACAGTTCTATTGTTTTATATAGTACATTCTGTAATATAATGTCCATATATCAGTTATGAATGTTTACTGATGAGGGAACATATGGTCACACATTGTCTTTTTGTCCTGGCTAACGTACAAGTAGCAGTTAACATAGTATGCACAACTTCAAATTCATATGAATTTTATAGTCCAACAATTTCTATTCAAAATTCACTTACCACATCAAAATAATAATGTGTAACAAGGTGTGACCACTTTACTCAAGTAAGTGTTGAAATAAACCTAATCACTTATATGTGCAATACAACTATTTAGCAAACAGAAGCATTTAATTTAATTCACAATAATTACTTCCTATCTGCTATGTTTAATTAATTGCTGAAAGCATACCTTTTCTTGGACATGGGCTTAATGAGAGACGGCTTCACTTTCTGATGCTTGGTCAAAATAATTCTCATATTTAACCACAGTTTCTTTTTCATCTTGTGTTAACTCTAAACTTTAACAAACAGTTAGGCTTAGCAGATGGACATCCACTCACCTGTTACTCTAAAACTGCAGCAGGTTTGCTACCTTGAATCTTAGACAAAAGGTCATTATCATCATGGTTTTCAATGTAGGGTAATCAGTCCATCCAACAGATCAAGTAATTAAATAAGCGCATATGCATGCATGTATATATGTATGTATACAAATATAATACACACACACATACAAACAAGTCACCCATTAAGGGCATGGTACCTGTTGTCTTCGGATTAAAAGCAGCCAGAACAAGTAGTAATATCCATCCCTTCCAGTATAGTTTCGATATGGCTAAATTAGGTGCCTTAAATGTTCAAGGTATAGATATAGATGAAGGAGGATGACTGGCTGTGATGTCAAAAACAGCTCTGAATAATTCAAAGACCTCTAGTAATGACACCCTAGGAATGTCTACAAGGTATTGAACAGTTGAATGTATACATGGGTGATCAGGAATGACAGAATTAAAAGACTACTATAAATTTAGGAGTATACAGAAACGCTAGTCACGCATGTGAAAAATACAAATTTATTTATCCTTTAAAGGTCATTCTATTACCAAAGAGACATATTCGTCTAAAGAATAAAATGTGAAGAAGCAATTCATACCAAGCATTGGCTTTTATACACTATACAGTGGCATAGGAGCTGTACGGACCATAGCAGCCATGGCCGCTACACATTTTACCAATGTTAACTTATTAATATTCATAGTTATTAATATTCATAAACTATTAATAATGAATAATTAATTTAACTACTCTATATATAGCTCTTCCCTTTCTTCACATTTCATTGAATCTAAGCCACATGCATGCAATGGTAGTCGCTGGTAATAGTGGTAGATGTTTGCCTAACCAACCACACCAACCTCTTACTTTTACATTTCCAAAAAGGGAATTTAGGAAAAAAGTGGTTTGTAAGAGAAGCTTCCAAGTTTCGTGGTTTAGTAAATGGTCTTGGTTACATTATGTTGAAGATAAAAATGTTGTGTTGTGCTATACTTGTGCTCATGCTTATTCAGAAAAAAACTTCAGTGGTCTCCTAATCATGATATGGCATTTATTTCAAAAGGTTACCACAACTGGAAGGATGCTCCTACTAAGTTTAATATACATTCTTCTAGCAACTGTCACAAAGAAGCATCTCTTACAGTGCTGACATTGCCTTTCACAACTAAAGATGTCGGAGAATCTCTTTCAGCAATACACCAACAAGAAAAACTTTCACTTAATGATAATTAATCAAGTTCCACCCATTAATAACTAGCCACGCCTACGCATTACACCCATTGGCCTCTGCACTTACAAATTACTTCCTACACCTTTGCTATAATTATGATTATAACATCTGACCTTACAAACTGTTATCAGAAAATATTGTCACTTCCCATATCATCATCTTTGTTGAAGAAAGGGAATACAAACATCACTATAGAAATAGTTAAAAAGATATTACTGCACAACACAGGAACGTAGACATGAATGATTTGGTCTGGCAATTAATTATTCTGGTAATTAATTTTCATGATGGGCGTTAACTTTTAAAAATAAAATTTTGTTAATTAATCGAATGACCTGCTTTATACGAAGTCTTTGGCAACGTCTGTTAATGAAATACAATCAAGTTTTTCTACCATAATGTGGTTTAGTCGTACCTGTGTTATTTTATTCGTAAATATGACTTCACACTCCTGAAATAAAGATCTCTCGTACATATACAATACAAACTGTTGTCAGAAAATATTGTCACATCCCAGATCATCATCTTTGTTGCAGAAATATTATACCAACGTCACTATAGAAATAGTTAAAAGATATTATTGATTGCACAACAGTTATCAGAGAACTATATCAGTTCAGTATGACTAGAAGTATATTATCAAAAGAAAGCACAGTAACAGATTGTAATCATATATTTTGTAAGGAAACAGTTTGCAAAGATCATGCTTAGAACTCAATTGAGGCATATGAAGTGTTATCAGAAAAGGCTAAATATTCATACATACTAATCAAAAATATATATGAATAAATAATTCAAGCCAATAACAATTAATCAGTACTTTTAGTACAATAGAACAAGTCTGAATTATGCCACAAAAAGCAATGGAAGAATAGAACGCAAGTTAGACAAGAACATAGTGAACAGAACAGTTATTTATATTAAAACACAGGGTGATGTAAGGACTCAACAAGAGAATTATACACTAAGACACGTTACTTTAGGATACACTGAAATGAGTGTTCTTTAGAGGAGTGTACATAGGAGGACACATATACAGACTAGCACACAATGAATGGGAATGGATGCAGTGAACATAGTGGACTTAACAACAATAATAGGTAAAGATACAGGGTTACTTAAAAGGTAATATTGACACTTGGGGGTTACATTAACTGACAGTGGATAGAATGTTGTTTGGACATGGTGATCATAGTGGACTTAGCAACATAAGAGGTAAGAACACTAGTTACTTATAGAAATATGATTGTTACATTAGAGGACAATGGACATACTTGACTTCACAAAATAAGCCTTCTCTTCAGGTGATGAATCACCTTTGCTCTAGTGTGTAAAGAGATTCATTAATTTACATGCAGATGTACTAGAAAAAGAAGGGCCATTATTGTCAGAAGCAACCAAAAGCACTAGATACAAGCTAGGTGGTAACTGTAAGTCTTCAGGTAAAAAAAACCTTAGCTAAGGAGAGTAGGAAATGGGTGAGGTATATATCATCACCCCCTATTAGAAACTACAACAAACCTGTATCGTACTAGAAGCACCACACCCACTCATTAAGCTTTCATAGCCACACCTACTAACTATTTTGGGTGTAGCTTATTTTGACCACACCTTATTTTTTAATTAATGATCTAAGTAGTTTCACTTTCCACCCAAAAAACCCTTGGTGTGTATAAGGCTGGCAACGAACTATTAATTAGTTGCTTGTGACTTCATCAGCTTTTGCTCTGGACGATATACTCACCTTTGTCCTTTGCTTTTAAAAGCATAATCATCCAATACTTACTTACCTTTACCTATTGTTATAGATTATATAATTGTGTATGATATATAGGGAAGTATAGATACAGATACCCAACATTTTACGGTAACTATGTAATACTACCACATGTAATACTACCAAATATAACACTGCCAAATGTAATACTGCCAGTCATTACATAACAAGTCCAAATGTAGCGTATGCTGTTAACTTACATCCCTGGACTCTTTTAGATAAATCAGCGTCTTGAGCCTTGATCCAGATGTCCAATGATGCTAAAAAATTAAAACAGAAATTAAGAATAATGATCTATTATCAATTAATTTAAAGTAGTAGTGTATGCTGTTGACTTACATCCCTAGACTCTTTTAGATAGATGAGTTTCTTGAGCCTTGATCCAGATGTCCAACGATGCTATAAAATTAAAACAGAAATTAAGAATAATGATGTATTATCAATTAATTTAAAGTAGTAGTGTATGCTGTTGACTTACACCCCTGGACTCATTTAGATAGATGAGTTTCTTGAGCCTTGATCCAGATGTCCAACGATGCTATAAAATTAAAACAGAAATTAAGAATAATGATGTATTATCAATTAATTTAAAGTAGGAGTGTATGCTGTTGTCTTACATCCCTGGACTCATTTAGATAGATGAGTTTCTTGAGCCTTGATCCAGATGTCCAACGATGCTATAAAATTAAAACAGAAATTAAGAATAATGATGTATTATCAATTAATTTAAAGTAGTAGTGTATGCTGTTGACTTACATCCCTGGAGTCTTTTAGATAGATGAGTTTCTAGAGCCTTGATCCTGATGTCCAACGATGCTATAAAATTAAAACACAAATTAAGAATAATGATGTATTATCAATTTTAAAGTAGTAGTGTATGCTGTTGACTTACATCCCTGGAGTCTTTTAAATAGATGATTGTCTTGAGCCTTGATCCAGATGTCCAACGATGCTATAAAATTAAAACACAAATTAAGAATAATGATGTATTGTCAATTAATTTAAAGTAGTAGTGTATGCTGTTGACTTACATCCCTGCACTCTTTTAGATAGATGAGTTTCTTGAGCCTTGATCCAGATGTCCAACGATGCTATAGAATTAAAACAGAAATTAAGAATAATGATGTATTATCAATTAATTTAAAGTAGTAGTGTATGCTGTTGTCTTACATCCCTGGACTCATTTAGATAGAGATGAGTTTCTTGAGCCTTGATCCTGATGTCCAACGATGCTATAAAATTAAAACAGAAATTAACAATAATGATGTATTATCAATTAATTTAAAGTAGTAGTGTATGCTGTTGACTTACATCCCTGGAGTCTTTTAAATAGATGATTGTCTTGAGCCTTGATCCAGATGTCCAACGATGCTATAAAATTAAAACACAAATTAAGAATAATGATGTATTGTCAATTAATTTAAAGTAGTAGTGTATGCTGTTGACGTACATCCCTGCACTCTTTTAGATAGATGAGTTTCTTGAGCCTTGATCCAGATGTCCAACGATGCTATAGAATTAAAACAGAAATTAAGAATAATGATGTATTATCAATTAGTTTAAAGTAGTAGTGTATGCTGTTGACTTACATCCCTGGACTCTTTCAGATAGATGAGTTTCTTGAGCCTTGATCCAGATGTCCAACGATGCTATAAAATTAAAAGAGAAATTAAGAATGATGATGTTTCATCAATTAATTTAAAGTAGTAGTGTATGCTGTTAACTTACATTCCTGGACTCTTTTAGATAGATGAATGTCTTGAGCCTCGATCCTGATGTCCAACGATGCTATAAAATTAAAACAGAAATTAAGAATGATGATGTCTCATCAATTAATTTAAAGTAGTAATGCATGCTGTTAACTTACATTCCTGGACTTTTTTAGATAGATGAATGTCTTGAGCCTCGATCCTGATGTCCAACGATGCTATAAAAATAAAACAGAAATACAGACTAATAATGTATTATACACTGATGTTACAATATTATATTGACAACGTTACATTTGGCAGTATTACATTTGGCAGTATTACATTTGGCAGTATTACATTTGATAGTATTACATTTGGTAATATTATATTTTGTAGTATTAATTTGTATGTTGTCAAAGTAGCAGTTAACGTTTATATATTATTGATTATACTTACCAATTGAGTGCTTCATCTGCTTGTACGCGAGTGTGTGTATGGGTGACATAAAAGATAATGTAATACTGTTTAGTCATACATTATGATATTAAATATATTTACCATTACACTGACATCCAGGCAGTATATCTGGAAGAACAAGAATAATTATCTGTGATTATAATTGAGTCTATCACTATGTAATAGATTATGTTACCATGTCATATGATATTCCGCAAGACAAATGCTTGGTAAAAACTGGACATTACCTAGTATATTGTATAAAACTGAATATAACAAGAAAGAGAACACAACAAAATTATGTGAGAGAATGTTTACTTTCTTAATTATCTGCCTATGTTGACAGTGATATATAAAAGATATAAAATGTATATGTGTAATATTTAATACCTGTAGATATAGTAATGTCAGATATCATTGAATAGAATGTAGTGTTTATGGGTAGTGTCATAAATAGACACAAATAAATCAAAGAGTAAGATTAAAGTTGACTGACCTATTATCTGTAGTCTACAGAAGATTACAGCCTGTATTATTGACAAAGCATTGTACAACATTTTACAGACCAGACTCTTACAAATATTCCACATACCAGTGACAGTATATAAACTCCAGTATGTTTGTACTGACATAGAAGGAGTGAAATTAGAAGGAGTGAAATTTTGGCTAACTAATTGTACAAAGTTAGTATAGATCTGTGGTACATAGAGAGAAAACACAACAGTAATTATAACATAGTCTTACATATTCTACAAAAATATGTTAAGTTGCTCATAAAACACTATTGGTTTTAGATAAGATGTGTCACATACATATGAAAGGCTATAGGGAAAATAATTTACTACTCATGATACATAACTACACTACTAAATGTAGGCAATTACAAGATGGGATGAGCTTGTTGCAAAACTTAACACTAAGACTCCTAAAAAGGGAGGGTATACTTGTTCTATATGCAGCAGACTGACTCTAAACTAATAATTTATAACAAAATATCAGGTAGGTAGTCTAGTACATTTTACATAGAGCATGCTATTAGGTTATAGAGGTCTTTTCAACAATTAATCCTTGTCCACTGAGTGAGCTGTAAAGGCAAGTTCTATACCATACATGCACCAGACCTATACTATATGCTATTAACAAGAATGCTAAGTTGCAATGTGTACTTCGGCACATTCCATATAGTATCTATGTATGCACACCAACTTCAGTAAAATTATAAGCTCTATAAAAGCTCTATAAAAGCTAAGAATAAGGCTTGGCTCTTGACGCATGCATGTACATATATTTGTGATTACAGTTACTCTGACCAAATTTGTGACTGTCCTTTTTGTAGGCAGTACAGGTTTTCCTGGCATCTTTGTAGTGCAAAATACCAGAAAATATTTTCACTGCTGGGATCATCATCTTGTTGGAGAGAAACAGAATACCAACATCACTAAAGACATTATTCCACATGATTTTTATCAAAAAGCTATATCAGAAGTAAATTTGTAATAACATCCACAATCATTAAATGTTAGATATAACTTACATGATGTTGATGATACTAAAAGAGTCCAGGGAGATATAGATAGTCTGTGATATAGAGCAGCATAAAGCAGCAACTATAGAAACATATTATTATAATATAGTAGTTCAAAGGTTTGAAGGCTAATTTGGACACAGTGAACACAGTAGATGTAGAAACATAATAGGTAAGGACACAGGTTATTTATAGGGATAAAATAATAGCTACATTAAGGGACAGAGGATAGAACAGTTCTTCAGATTCAGTGAACTTAAAAACATAACAGATAACAATAAACAAATATATAATGACAGCTACATTTGGGTATAGTGAATATAACAGTACATGTACTTGTATAATTATTCATGTCATAATACAAGATATGAACTACTAATGATATATAACTACACTATTAAAAGTAGGCAATTACAAGATGGGATGAAATTTTAACTCTAAACTCCTAAAGAAGGAGGATATGCTTGTACTATAAGCAGAGACTGGCTCTAAGTTAATAATTTATAAATTAACAAAATATTGGCTAGGTACTCTAGTACATTTTATAATTTATAGTGAATGCTATTAGGTTATAGAGTGGTTTTCAATAGTTAACCACTCTAAAGGCAAGTTCTATACTGTATATCCACCAGACCTACACTATATGCTATTAACAAGAATGCTAAGTCATAAACATACTATGTGTGTACTTCAAGTCTCATTCCATATAGTACCTATGTATGCATGAACTTAAGTAAAATTAAAAGCTAAGAAAATGGCTTGGCAGTTAATGCATCCATGTACATATATTTGTGATTACAGTTACTCTGACCCAATTTGTGACCGTCATTTTTGTAGGCAGTACAGCTTTCTTTCTGCTGGCATCTTTGTGGTACAAGACGTCCTATCAGATCTTCAGTAATAGATACTATATATATATATATAATTATAGAATGAACAAATTAATAATAATAATAAATCTACAACTTCTGATCTTACAAACTGTTATCAGAAAATAGTCACTTTTCAGACTATCTCATCTTTTGCAGAAACGGAATACCAGCATTACTATAGAAATAGTTAAAAAGATGTTACTGCACAACACAGGAACGTGGACATGAAAGATTTGATTCGGTAATTAAGTTTCATGATGGGCGTTAACTTTTTTAAAATAAATTTTTGTTAATTAATCGAATGACCTACTATATACGAAGTCTTTGGCAACGTCTGTTAGTGAAATACAATCAAGTTTTTCTTTGTGGACAAAGTACCATAATGTGGTTTAGTCGTATCCGTGTCATAATTATTCGTAAATATGGTTTCACACTCCTGAGAGAACTAAAAATGTCTCTTACATCTACAATATATGAGCCTGGATCATCATCTTTGTTGCAGAAACAAAATAGCAACATCACTATAGAAATAGTTTAAAAGATATTATTGCACAACAATTATCAGAGAACTATATCATAATAAGTTTGTAATAACATCAGAGAACCATATCATAAGTAAATTTGTAATAACAGCCATTATCATAAATGTTAGATATAACTTACAAGATGTCGATGATACTAAATAAGTCCAGACTAAAACGCATTATTCTTGTTCGGTAGTCCCTACTCACCATCAAAAGAACCTATACTTCAATATACTAATACATGTTATAAGGTATAACTTACCAGTACTATATATTATAGATATATATATAGTGCACACACACACACACATATATATATCACACACGCACACTAATATATGCATATATGTGTAAAATAATGACATTAATTTTGGTGAAATTTTATATACAACCCACAGCTATATAGTGGTGGTATGTATATATGTAGTTAACAGATCATCAATAATATTATAATATAGTAATTATAAAGCGAAGAGAAGTGATTATTAACTGGATGTACAACATCTCAATCTTACAAGGTGACAGTTATCAGAGAATGTGAACAGATCATCTTTTAAGGAAACTATCTAATTACAAAATGAAACACATTTTATGCAATTATTTGTTAGATGTTTTATACATAGCTCACAACCAGTTTAGTATGACAAAGAGTATAGGATCAAACAAAAGCACAGTAACAAACTGTAATCATATATGTTGTAAAGAAACAGTTAGTAATTATCATGCTTAGACCTCAATTGAGCCACATAGAGTAATAATCAGAAAAACCTAAATATTCAAGCATAATAATCAAAATATATGAGCATGAATAATTGTAGCAAACAACAAGTAATTACTACATTTAATACAATAGAGCAAGTCTGATTAAAACAGGAGGGTGGACATTTTTGCCACTAAAGGACAAGGGAAGAATAGAACACAAGTTACACAAGGACATAATGAACAGGACAGTTGTATTAAAATACATGGAGACATAAGGACACAACAAGAAAATTATACACTAACATGTTCAATTAGGATATATTGAAACAAGTGTACTTTTAAGAAGTGTAGAGATAGGAGGACAAATGAACATACTGGCACACAATGAATAGGAATGGATACAGTGACCATAGTGGACTTAACAACAATAATAGGGTTAATTACAAGGTTACATTGACCCTCGGACACAATAAGGTTACATTAAGGGACAGTGGATAGAATGGTTGTTTGGATACTGTGAACATAGTGGACCTAGCAAAACAATAGGTAAGGACATATAGGAATATAATGACAGCTACATTAGGACACAGTGGAGAGTAGAGTCGTTCACATAGTACACTTCAAAAGATAATAGGTGAAGTAACTACAACAATAATGTGTAAGAAGACAGGGTTACTTGTAGGACTACCTTGACATTGGAACACAATTAGTGTTACATAAGGAGTCGGTGAATAGAATAGTCATTCAGATACAGATAACATTAAAATTATATTAGAACACAAAGTGATAAAAAACACAGAGGGTTAAATCGTATATTAGAAGGACCAAGTGAAAGCCACAGTTATATTAAGTTCTGACCATCATTAAAGAAGTTAGGGAACAATCACAATATTTTAGGATAAGGTTGTGACATAGAAGGATACATATTAGAGCCTAGGAGAAGAAATAAATATGTTGTTACTAAATAAAGATACTTGACTGATTTCATTCACAATTGCTGTATTCTACCAAATATACTGGTTACCAAATTCCATATATTACACAGAAAAGGACTAATCGGGTATAGTGTTTATAAATGATTTGATGACAGGCTTAGTTCAAGACTGTCAATGCAAGGGCTAAAAGTGAATCAAAACTCACTGAGTACAAACGCTAAGTGGGACATGTTAAATATACTAACACACATGGATACTGTTACTCTGACCGTATTTGTTACTCCTGTTTTCCAGTTTTGTAGTAACCAGGAAGAGTTTTGCCTCAGTATTTGCTGCACTATCAGAATGACTTGACTGCATGGACTTCAGTTCCTTCTTTTGGTCTTGCTAAACAGTACTGCAGAAGTAAAATCCTAATGGACTGGTTGCTAAAATGAATTAATAGCTTCTAAGTTTATTATTTTCTAGTACAAAATTGGCACCACTAGAGTGGCTAGTCGAACTGAGCATGCCCAGTTGATCATCAAGATCGTGCCATGATAATAACAACAATATAACTCCCTATATGTAATGTAGTATACAATGAACATTGTCTGTCTGAATGTAAGTTTATTAAGCACACATATATGAAGCCCTGCCATTGTACAGAAGCATGCCATCATCTTGTTACAATGGGTGGAGTTATCAACTAGCATTTAGACCAATTGAGCCACATATCCTAGGAGACCATATTGTTTAAATATTCTTCCAAACGAACAAAAGTTTAAACATTTATGCATGATTTATAATGGTCAGAAAACTCCTCTTCTTGTCAACGTTTTTGGTGTAGTGGATTACAGCATATATATATATAACCTGTTATCCTCTCGTTATAGTAAATTGTATACCAAGTATATCTTTCCGCTTAATGTCTTGTATAACTTACTGTATGAACATTTGATTTATTTTGATAGCTTTTCCACATATGTCATTTAATTTCTTGTACTTCAATGTAAGCCTTTTGTCTATCTACTTACTGCCTATTTGTATTAATATAACCCTTAAGTTGTTTATGGAGAGTGTTATTATGTAGTCTACATTTGTTTCTTCCTCCAATATTCAAGTGTTCTAATGTATTGTTCTATGTCATAACATTATCCTTAAATATTGTGATTGTTCCCTACCTTCTTTAATAACAGTCTGAACTTAATATAACACTGGATTTCACTTGGTCCTTCTAATATACCGTCCCACCCTTTGTGGTTTTTTACTTGATTTATTGTGTGCTAATATGTACATGTCTCCTACTATCTGCACTCCTCTAAATGAATACCTGTTTCAACATATCTTAATGTAATGTGTCTTAGTTATAATTCTCTTGTTCAGTCCTTTTGTCACCTTGTGTTTTAATATAACTGTTCTGTTCATTATGTCGTTATGTAACTTAACTATGCCCTTATTTAACTTGTGTTCTATTGTTCCCTTGTGTTTTGGTAGTGTAAACTTCCACCCTTCTAGTTTTATTCAGACTTGCTCTATTGTACTAAATGCACTCGTTAATTTTTGCTAGAATTATTTATGCTTATATTTTTGATTAGTATGCATGAATATTTAGTCTTTTCTGATAGTACTTTATATGGCTCAATTGAGTTCTAAGCATGATTTTTGCTAACTGTTTCCTTACAAAATATATGATTACAGTCTGTTACTGTGCTTTCTTTTGATAATATACTTCTTGTGATACTAAACTGATATAGTTCTCTGATAACTGTTGTGCAATAATATCTTTTTAACTATTTCTACGGTGACGTTGGTATTTTGTTTTCTGCAACATAGATGATGATCTAGGCTGTGTCAATATCTTCTGATAACAGTTTGTAAGTTCATAAATTATATTATATAAATGTACGAGAGATCTTTATTTCCCTCAGGATTGTGAAGTCAATTTACGAATAAAATAACACAGGTACGACTAAACCACATTATGGTACTTTATGTCCACAAAGAAAAACTTCATTGTATTTCACTAACAGACGTTGCCAAAGACTTCGTATATAGCAGGTCATTCGATTAACAGTTTTTTTAAAGTTAACGCCCATCATGAAATTAATTGCCAGACCAAATCATTCATGTCTACGTTCCTGTGTTGTGCAGTAATATCTTTTTAACTATCTCTATAGTGACGTTTGTATTCCGTTTCTTCAACAAAGATGATGATCTGGGAAGTGACAATATTTTCTGGTAACAGTTTGTAAGATCAGACGTTGTAGATGTAATTATTATTAATTGTTCACCCTTAATATATATTTAGTATCTATTACTGAATATCTGATAGGACATTTTGCAGAAACGACAGTCACAAATTTGGTCAGAGTAACTGTACTTAAAAATATATGTACATGCATGCATTAACTGCCAAACCTTTTTCTTAGCTTTTAATTTTACTTAAGTTGGTGCATGCATAGATACTATATGTAACAAGCCTTGAAGCACACACATTATATGTTTGTGACTTAGCATTCTTGTTAATAGCATACAGTATAGGTCTGGTGCATATACAGTATAGAACTTGCCTTTACAACTCACCCAGTGGTTAACTGTTGAAAACTACTGTATAACCTAATGACTATGCTATTATAATTACTTCATTTTTAATACCACTGATTTAGATGATCCTCCCTAAAACACAGCTATATTACAACTCATTAGTGGCAATGATGAAGGGGCTTTCTATTTTAATAGCACCACCAGAACAATTTATGTTTATAACTCTAGTTTGTTTGATTACGAGTCTGGACCTCTTACTTACACACTGACAGTGGAGGCTATGGATGCTGGAAATAATGCTTTAACAGACACAGCTTCAGTAATTATTGGGTAAACATCTATGACTGTTCTACCTTCTCTCTCTCTCTATCTTTAGATTACTATTACGAATTTACAATATCTGATATCCCTTTTTAACGAAATAATTGCGTGGATGGGGTCAACGGATGTCAGAATTTAATTTGCCTAGGCACATGTTCATCAAGACAAGAGAAAGATGCCTTGGAGAACTTCTAACAGGTTCAATAACGAGTAAATAAGGCAACCTTCATTGATTTGTAGGTCTAGAGATGTTATAAACGATTCTTCTTGTAAATTCTACCTCAAACTCTGCTGAAAGTAAGTCATTCTATCGTTACTTTTCTACTATCGTCTTGTAATGAAAAAAGCGCTTGAAATTAAAGCGCTAGTACAATAGTGATAGCTTTTGTAAGTACTACAAATGACGCAAAACATGTCCAGTATATAAACATGTTAGTATTGCTTACCTTGTTTGTAGAAATTTATAGTTGGATTTTGTGTGTTGTGTGTGTGTGTGTATCTGTATATGCTTATTATTTGAATGACAACTGTTTGTTAAGTTAGACATTTCAATTAGGTGTTGATAAATTATTCTTTTTTGTATATACGTAAGTGTCTCTTTAATTTTCATTAGGTCCATGGTGGGTGTGGTAGCATAGGAAACAGTCACCACTCTTTCCAGTATGACAGAGGTAAAGGCTGCAGTCACTACAATACCATTGAGTATCTCTTCGTTTGTTTAGAAATGCATAACAGTAGTGACACCTGTGTCTACTGCCATCATGCTTTTGAGGAAAATGGTGCTGACATAATTTTTTCCCTTGTAGACACAAATGAAGGGCGACCAGGACGCTTACGACCACAATATTATCCAATGAGAAGGTGGCCTAAGTTGAGGCGAAAGTCTTTGATTGTTTTGAATGGAGATGTGGGAAGGAATGTTTGCAAGAGGTAAGTGTTTGTAATTACGACATCAGTTACAAAGTGAAAGATGTACATATAAGCCTTATATCCTCTTGCGTTGAGGCAGTAGTACTGCCTCAGTTGATCATTATGATCAACTCCATCCTTTTTTTGGTTATAGTTGGCGATTAGTTGATGACAATTTACTAGTTTTTTTCTCCATTTTGTTGCTTCCTCTCCACTTGTGTTGTTGCCAAAGGCTGAGAGTTTGTAGCAAGAGCACTTACTACCTTTGTGTCTTGCCACACAGCCATTAACAAACTTTCATGTTGAAATAGCTTGAATTCTCCCCTCTCATAGAACCCTTTCTTTAGAATTGGTTTGAATTCTGTTGGATAGAACTTTCTATCTGAACGCATGGTTCTGCAGGCATAAATTTTGTCTTCTAGCGGATCCTTAATAAGTGGAATGCCGGTAAAAAAGGTTATCACAGTATATGTGATGGTTTTTTCCGACAATGCTTCTTTTTAAGTCTCGGACAACCCGTGACTCTAGTCCTGTTTCTGGTCTCTTCTCCTTCCACAGTATACTTGGTATTCACATACAAACCCATTGTCACTATCAGCCCTGACCCAAACTTTAAATCCTCTCTTGATAGGCTTTTTGGGAACATATTGTTTCATTGCTGATCTGCCCTTAAATTTTATCATTATCTCGTCTATACTGTTGTCACGATTGGGATTATACAATGTAAGGAATTTGTTGTTAAGAAATTCCAGAATTGGTCTTACTTTACCAAGATGATCATAGTGTGGTGTACCTGGTAGTGCTAACGTTGCATTGTCTACAAAATGGAGATATCACGAAATGTCCATGAATCTATCTTGAGAAATTCGATCTGCTATGGGAGTGTAGTGATAATGTGGGTCATTTTTCCAATAATCATATAGGGATGGTAATTTTACTATCCCCATTACGATCGTAAATTCCAAGTATGCCTGTAATTAGATGTAAATGACAATGCACCTCAATTCTTAGACTTTAATACTACTTTTGGTGAGTCATCTTTATACAATACATATTAGGATTGTTATTTTTTTCATTTTATACTGTAGCTGTAGCTGACGATGAGTCAATTGGTACACAAGTTCTGACTACATTGGTAAGCAGCCAGGATGTCCTCCTTAATAATAATAATTATTATAATGAATATTATTTCCAAAGCCATCTTATAAGACACTCTGATTTAAAGATATATGCTTGTTTTTTCTGTTATTACATGACAAACCTTTCTACTAAGTTTAATTTCAAAGTCCTATATAAAGTGTCTACTGGAAAGATCTTTGTCTGCATGTAGAGTCTTTAATTTCTACAAAATTTTTATTTAAATGTAGAAAAATAGTAATATTTGTAGGTCATTGATAAATTACTGAGTAATGATAAATTATTTAGTGATTTGTTCTTACAGACAACTGATGCAGACACTGGTAACTAACACAAAGTTTGGTACAGGTTTTTAACTGCTCAAGGTGCTCCTGTTGTTATTAATAAAGAGACAGGTGTGATTACAACTGTTATATCCTTTACTGGAAAAGCTGATCATAACTATAGCCTTATAGTGGAAGCCTATGATAATAAAGGAGTGAATCCTTCTCTCAATAATCATATCTCTGGTAAGCCAGACAAATTTTTAATTGTGTAATGTTATATGTTGTACCTATTACTAATGCAGCAGATCGGATGATACAAAATAATTTGTGTAAATTCTGACACATTAAATCCCTTACCAAATTTCCCATTATAAAATAATCAATACTACTGTAATCATTAATTAATTACACAAACTTAATTTTAATATTTGACTTGCATATAAGGATACTTGACTATCTGTCAAGACTCTCATGTACACTTAGTTTTTTATTGATTGTTAGTTTCTCTTATAATTTCTCTCTTTGTTTATTCTGTTTAGTTATATGTCTACAACTATTTGAATAATGCTCTCATAGACCAATAGTAATCGATATATAAGGTAAGGTCACTAGATTGATTCATATTGTGTATACTTTATATTATAAGTATAATAACAACATTGTACACAAGAAGCTGAATATTATAAGTATAATAACAACATTGTACACAAGAAGCTGAAGTATTAAAAATGGTTGCTTTTTCTATTAATAGTAACAAGTGAATGTAAATTCTAGAAAAATTCATATAAGTAGGGCATTGCAGCTAAAGCATATCAAACAAATGAAACCACAGTGGAATGGCAGTATGGAAATCCTTACTTAGCAGCACTCTAAATTAGACTTCAAATATCCTTTTTTAATCCAAATTTATTCATAAAATTACGAACAGCCTTAATTGTAGTTTTAGAGGTGTTGCAAGCTAAAGAAAGAAAATCTGTCATCCCTACATATAGGTGGTGCTACTGCCTGCCTGATATTAATTAATACACTAACAGAAATCATATCTTTTCAATTTCCTTTGAATTTAGTATTTTGAATAATATCATCGGTAAATTGGTCCTGATAAGTAACATTTGATCGAGTAGGTACAGATAGGTAAGAATGGAATTATGTAGTATCTTACAAATTGAACTTCTGTGCTTCCTTTACTTTAGAAGTGATGTAGTGTTAATTGTTATGGATCGAGGAACCCACTAACAGGGCGAGATGTTATTTCAATAATTATAAAGTAACAGTAACAGTTCATTCGACTCATATAAGCCTTTTTCTAACATATCAAATTTGACCTTTCAATTACCTGGTGACTTCACAGTGAGTTCGAGTACAAAAAGATATGATAATTATCAAGCATGCAGTAACAATGCCTGTATAGGAATAGACTAGATTCTTCAGATGTCAATGATCGGACCCCTCCTACTGTCTTAACCAGCACGTGCAACTGTGCTAGAAAGAAGAGACAAAGCAAGTGTGTTGAGTGCAATTGTGCTGCGTGTGTTCATTAATGATGTATGTTTTGATTTTTTTAGTCAGTATCATGCAAGTGAACATTAAAGGCTCAGATTTTAAGGGGCAAGTTTCAACCAAGAGGTGGTCAACAATTGCCACAACTAGTAAGAGTTGAAATTTCATTTCACTTAGTGACTAAGCTCCTATATTATGTAATCATTGTGGTAACTTGTGTGGAGAATGTGATCGTGTACTGCATTATCACAAACGTACTGATAACTAATGTGAGTGACAAAGACCTCCACTTCTTTCAGATGTTCAAAGAAGAATCTGTTAAATTTGAGCTTCATGAAAGTATGGTCATATCAAACCCTACTTGGCTATATCATTCTTAGCTGAATCTTGTACTTTGAATGGAATGGTCGAATTCAAATACACTGTAGAAGGTAAGTAAATACAACTTAAATATTCATTGACAATTACCATGGCAACATGTGTGTACATCCTAAAGAGCCCACTTGATTATAGCAATTAATTGATATTAATTGATTGATAATTATCATAGCAACAGTATCCACGACAACACTGACTATCAATATTACAGATGAAGGTAAACATGCCTATAAGTTCTGTAGGACTACCAATACACTTGTGCTATCTATTCATATGCTCAGCAATCTAACCAGGCATTCACTCTCCTTACGAGGACAAACATTGAACAGATATTGATTGTATTCACAGCAGATTTTTGGAGCATTATTCATTGCAAGTTGTACCAACTGTAAAAGAACAATAAGAATAGAGAAAGCATTAGGCTACTAACTAAAATACATTGTCGATTCAGTACTAATCAATCTAAAATGATTAATACTGGGTATGTAAACCTACATGCATTGACTACATTAATATTATGCTACCTTAATGCAGAAGTCATAGAACAAAGAACAATTTACATGACCAGTTGTGGATCACAAATAGAGTCTGTATAATTGAGGTTTCCTCCATTTGATTAATAGTCAAGGCTGATAAATTCCTAGCAATATTCATAATGAGATCCGTTAAAAGAAAACTGGATGGATGCATGGACAGACATGATAAATAATTGAATAAATGGATTGATGCATAGCTATCAAAGATACATTATACAGGTACTATCTATTCATATGCTCGTGATCTATCCAGCCATTCACTCTCCTGACAAGGACAGAATTAAACAGATGTTGATAGTATTCACAGCAGAGTTGTACTGTAAAGGAACAAAACCAACTAAAATGCATTGTCAATTTCCTCCATTTGATAAATAGTCAAGACTGATAAATGCCTAGCAATATTCGTAATGGGATACATTAAACAATAAAGGGATGGATGCATGGACAGACATGATAAATTGTTGAATAAATGGATTGATATGTAGCTATAAGGTACCATATATTCATATGCTCAGCAATCTATCCAGCCATTCACTCTCCTAACCAGGACAAACATTTTACAGATATTGATAGTATTCATAGCAGAGTTGTTGGAACCATCTTCACTGAAAACTAAGTTGTACCAACTGAAAAAGAACAATAAGAATAGAGAAAGCATTAGGCTACCAACTAAAATGCATTGTCCATGCAGTACTAATCAATCAAAATGATTAATACTAGGTACGCAAAGATACATGCATTGAACTACATTAATATTATAGCTATCTCAAGCAGAAGTCATAGAACAAAGAACAATTTACATGACCAGTTATGGATCACAAATGGAGTCTATTTAATTGATGCTTCCTTCATTGGATAAATAGTCAAGACTGATAAATGCCTAGCAATGTTCATATAGGGATCAGTTAAAAGATAAATGGATGGATGTATGGACAGACATAATAAATAGTTGAATAAATGGATTACTACATAGCTGTCAAAAGATACATTATACAGGTTTCATACATTCATATGCTCATGATCTATCCAGCCATTCACTCTCCTTACGAGTATAGAATTAAACAGATTTTCATAGTATTCACAGCAGAGTTGTTGGAGCCATATTCATTGAAAGCTATGTTATACCAACTGTAAAACAGCAATAAGAATAAAGCATTAGGCTACTAACTAAAATGCATCGTCAATGCAGTACTAATCAATCTGAAATGATTAATACTGGGTATGTAAACCTACATGCATTGACTACATTAATTGATATTAATTGATTGATAATTATCATAGCAACAGTATCCATGACAACACTGACTATCTATATTACAGGTGGAGGTAAACGTGCCTACAAGTTCTGTAGGACTACCAATACACTGTGCCATCTATTCATATGCTCAGCAATCTAACCAGGCATTCACTCTCCTTACGAGGAGAAACATTGAACAGATATTGATAGTATTCACAGCAGATTTTTGGAGCATTATTCATTGCAAGTTGTACCAACTGTAAAAGAACAATAAGAATAGAGAAAGCATTAGGCTACCAACTAAAATGCATTGTCGATGCAGTACTAATCAATCTGAAATGATTAATACTGGGTATGTAAACCTACATGCATTGACTACATTAATATTATGGCTACCTCAATGCAGAAGTCATAGAACAAAGACTGTTTATTTTTGTTTCCTCCATTTGATAAATGGTAGAGACTGATAAATGCCTAGTAATCTCCATATAAGGATCACTTGAAAAGATAACTGGATGGATGCATGGACAGACATGATAAATAATTGAATAAATGGATTGATGATACATGGCTATCAAAGACACATTGTACATGTACTATCTATTCATATGCTTGTGATCTATCCAGCCATCCACTCTCCTTACGAGGACAGAATTAAACAGATTTTCATAGTATTCACAGCAGAGTTGTACTGTAAAGAAACAAAAGGGATAGAGAAAGCATTAGGCTACCAACTAGTACATTGTCGATGCAGTACTAATCAATCTAAAGTAGTTAACGCTGGGTATGTATACCTACATGCATTGAACTACATTAATATTATGACTACCTCAAAGCAGAAGTCATAGAACAAAGAACAATTTACATGACCAGTTGTGGATCACAAATAGAGTCTGTTTAACTGAGGTTTCCTCCATTTGATAAATAGTCAAGACTGATAAATTCCTAGCAATATTCATAATGGAATTCGTTAAAAGATAAATGGATGGACACGTGGACAGACATGATAATTAGTTGAATAAATGATTGATACATAGCTCTCAAATGATACATTATACACTTGTGCCATCTATTCGTATGCTCAGCAATCTAACCAGGCATTCACTTTCCTTACCAGGACAAACATTGAACAAATATTGATAGTATTTCACAGCAGAGTTTTGGAGCATTATTCATTGCAAGTTGTAAAAGAACAATAAGGATAGAGAAACCATTGGGCTACAAACTAAAATGCATTGTCGATGCAGTACTAATCAATCTGAAATGATTAATACTGGGTATGTAAACCTACATGCATTGAACTACATTAATATTATGGCTACCTCAAAGTTGCAGTCATAGAATAAAGACTGTGTAATTGAGGTTTCCTCCATTTGATAAATAGTAGAGACTGATAAATGCCTAGTAATCTTCATATAGGGATCACTTGAAAAGAAAATTGGATGGATGCATCAACAGACATGATAAATATTAAATAATTGAATAAATGGATTTGATAAATAGTTAAGACTGATAAATTCCTAGCAATATTCATAATGAGATCCGTTAAAAGATAAATGGATCTTAAATAATAGATACTATAGAACAAATTAATAATTACATCTACAACATATGAACTTACAAACTCATATCAGAAAACATTGTCACTGCCCAATCATGATCATTTTTGCAGAAACAGAATACCAACATCACTACAGACATACTTAAAAAAGACGTTACTCCAAAACACAGGAAGGTAGACATGAAAGAAAATTTGGTCCTCTTAATTAATTTTCATTACAGGCATTAACCTTTTAAAAATAAAATGTTAATTAATCTAATCTACCAAAATGAGAGAGTCTAGATTTATGACCTGCTACAAAGTCTTTGGCAACGTCTGTTAGTGAAATACAATCGATTTTTCTTTCTGGACATAAAATACCATAATGTGATTTAGTCATACCTATATCATATTATTCGTAAATATAACTCCTGAGGGAACTAAAGATCTCTCTTACATCTACAACATGTGAACTTACAAACTGTTATCAGAAAATATGTTGCAGAGACGAAATACCAACATCACTATAGAGATAGTTGATACATATACAAAATTAGACCCAAGAAGAAGAAATAGGCTTGTACAAAAATAAAGATACTTGACTGATTTTATTCATACTTGCTGTATTGTACCAAATATACTGCTTACCAAATACCATATATAGAGGCGTGGCTCAATGATCGGACACGTTGGTGTTTTTACTGTTTTTAAATACACAAAGCGTTCGAAGCTGACTTCCGACACCAGCTTCGAGTGCCCCAATCTGTCATATAGTTATTGCAAAAAATATACTGAAAAAGAAATCTCTTTGCACAATGTACAAGCATATTTTCTGTACACTCGAGATAATGATTAAACGGACATTCTTATGTAGATTCGAACGATGACCATATCTTGATAACAATTGTAGCTTGAACGTTTTCTCTGCTTTTGAACATTATATAATATGTTAGGAATTAACTGTCAAAATTTGGAGAAATATCTACAAGCAGTTCTGAATATACATCTCTTTGAAAACATAAACTCATTGACTAATAAACGGACATTTAAGAGAAATCCTTTTTTAAAGTAGGTGATAACTGTTTGTTAATTATTAACTCAAATGACAATCACAAACACTATGCATGAAGATATTAATTTTACTGCAAAAAAGTCTAGTAGTTAATTATTACATGTCACACATAAAACAAACAAAATTTAGTGATTTTTCTTTCTTGATCCCAACACATACCATGTGGTACCACCGGAAACATTTTTCACATTCCACCCAATTAGTCGCCTTAGTGTGAAAACATAAATTATTAGAACATGCTGATAGTTTTTCTGTAATGAAATACATGAATTGTGTTATTATATTGTGAATATTTCATACTGGTTGTCAGGTTATTCTTTGACTGTTCTAGTGTACTTTCTAAAATGGCGAGCCACTAATCTATAGGGTAAATTATAATATAATATCACATACCATTATCACTGAGTCCATTCTTGTGAAATTCACTGAGTCCTGTCTCTTCTTCACTTCTCTTGCTAGCATTTCTGGTACATCTCTTCCTCCCTGTAACAAAGATAATTAACTCAAAAATACTTCAATATATAAACACTACACATACTGGAAATTTGAGAATTTTTAGGCAATTTCTTTGACTGTTCCAGTGTACTTTCTAAAATGGCAAGCCAGTAATCTAGGGTAAATTATAATATAATATCACATACCATTATCGCTGAGTCCATTCTTGTCAAATTCACTGAGTCTTGTCTCTTCTTCACTTCTCTTGCTAGCACTTCTGGTACATCTCTTCCTCCCTGTAACAAAGATAATTAACTCAAAAATACTTCAATATATAAATACTACACATACTGGAAATTTGAGAATTTTTGGGTAATGTCTTTGACTGTTCTAGTGTACTTTCTAAAATGGCAAGCCAGTAATCTAGGGTAAATTATAATATAATATCACATATATACCATTATCACTGAGTCCATTCTTGTCAAATTCACTGAGTCCTGTCTCTTCTTCACTTCTCTTGCTAGCATTTCTGGTACATCTCTTCCTCCCTGTAACAAAGATAATTAACTCAAAAATACTTCAATATATAAACACTACACATACTGGAAATTTGAGAATTTTTGGGTAATGTCTTTGACTGTTCCAGTGTACTTTCTAAAATGGCAAGCCAGTAATCTAGGGTAAATTATAATATAATAAATATCACATACCATTATCGCTGAGTCCATTCTTGTCAAATTCACTGAGTCTTGTCTCTTCTTCACTTCTCTTGCTAGCACTTCTGGTACATCTCTTCCTCCCTGTAACAAAGATAATTAACTCAAAAATACTTCAATATATAAACACTACACATACTGAAAATTTGAGAATTTTTGGGTAATGTCTTTGACTGTTCCAGTGTACTTTCTAAAATGGCAAGCCAGTAATCTAGGGTAAATTATAATATAATAAATATCACATACCATTATCGCTGAGTCCATTCTTGTCAAATTCACTGAGTCTTGTCTCTTCTTCACTTCTCTTGCTAGCACTTCTGGTACATCTCTTCCTCCCTGTAACAAAGATAATTAACTCAAAAATACTTCAATATATAAACACTACACATACTGGAAATTTGAGAATTTTTGGGTAATGTCTTTGATTGTTCTAGTGTACTTTCTAAAATGGCAAGCCAGTAATCTAGGGTAAATTATAATATAATATCACATATATACCATTATCACTGAGTCCATTCTTGTCAAATTCACTGAGTCCTGTCTCTTCTTCACTTCTCTTGCTAGCACTTCTGGTACATCTCTTCCTCCCTGTAACAAAGATAATTAACTCAAAAATACTTCAATATATAAACACTACACATACTGGAAATTTGAGAATTTTTGGGCAATGTCTTTGACTGTTCCAGTGTACTTTCTAAAATGGCAAGCCAGTAATCTAGGGTAAATTATAATATAATAAATATCACATACCATTATCGCTGAGTCCATTCTTGTCAAATTCACTGAGTCTTGTCTCTTCTTCACTTCTCTTGCTAGCACTTCTGGTACATCTCTTCCTCCCTGTAACAAAGATAATTAACTCAAAAATACTTCAATATATAAACACTACACATACTGGAAATTTGAGAATTTTTGGGTAATGTCTTTGACTGTTCCAGTGTACTTTCTAAAATGGCAAGCCAGTAATCTAGGGTAAATTATAATATAATAAATATCACATACCATTATCGCTGAGTCCATTCTTGTCAAATTCACTGAGTCTTGTCTCTTCTTCACTTCTCTTGCTAGCACTTCTGGTACATCTCTTCCTCCCTGTAACAAAGATAATTAACTCAAAAATACTTCAATATATAAACACTACACATACTGGAAATTTGAGAATTTTTGGGTAATGTCTTTGACTGTTCTAGTGTACTTTCTAAAATGGCAAGCCACTAATCTAGGTTAATTTATAATATAATATCACATACCATTATCACTGAGTCCATTCTTGTCAAATTCACTGAGTCTTGTCTCTTCTTCACTTCTCTTGCTAGCATTTCTGGTACATCTCTTCCTCCCTGTAACAAAGATAATTAACTCAAAAATACTTCAATATATAAACACTACATGCACGTACTGGAAATTTGAAAATTTTTGGGTGACTGTTCTAGTGTACTTTTTGAAATAGCAAGCCATTAATTCAAAGTATAATCAACCTAAGGCTGTATGACTTACTATTCTCATCCACTTCACTGAGACCAATGTCTCCACCACTGGATTTACATGCTGTAGTGTCTAAAGATAATTCTTCAGGGTGGAATATTTTTTTCCATTTTCCGTATCTGATGTCAGGTAGATCATAACCATTCTCATACCTCCTACAAAACCGACTGTGCTCTTCTCCTGTAAATTCAAATTTTGATGTACTTTCTTCACTTTCTTTTTTTAATTTTTTTTGTCTCTCTTTTTCAGCTTTTTCAACTGCTCTTTTAAGTTTTCTCTCCTCTACTTCCTTCTTTTTTTGTTCTCGTTCCATTGCCTTCTTTTCTCGTTGTTGCTTTCTAAGATCTTTTGCTTTTGATTCATCTGCTTTCTTAATTTCTTTTTCTCTTATCAACTTAAGATTTTCAGAACTTGTTAAAACACGAGCACTGTGGTTTGTTTTCTTCTCATTACTTGGTAGCTGAGGTAAAGTAAGAAAATTATGAAGAATAGATGGCTGAACTTTTGTAATGTAATCTTCATCTTCAGAAAATTTACCATAGTAACCACAGGTACTGTCTTCACTACAAGTGTTTTCTTCACAATAATCAATGCTTTCACTATCGGAAGTACAGGTACGAGGATGAGACTTGGATGGGCTATACAGAGGAAGAAACAGTCCCATCTTGGAGGCTATCATATCTATTTTCCCATCCTCCTCAAGTTGCAAGTAACGTAATATTGCATATCTGTTAAGGGGGTATATACCAGTGGATCTAAACTCAGCAACAATATTGGCTGGTGTCATTGCCTTTGTCCAGGCTCGACTAAAAATTTCGGTAAAATTAAATCTATTAACGGCTTTCCCAGGATTACAGGACATGTAGAGATGACATTCATTATTGTATGCCTTTTTTAAGGAGCTAAAACACGACCTGTCCAGTGGTTGACACAAATGAGTTGTATGAGGTGGCAAGCAAAATAAGATGATCAGCTGTCTTGATCAATTAAGGTTGGTAATGTGAAGAATGTCCATCCAGGAGTAACAAGATGGGTCGCTGTGGAGGAATGTGAAGTAAGAAGTGATTAGTAAACCATTCCTGAAACAATTCGGAATCTATCCATCCATTTTTAGACAACCCATATGCAGTACCTGGGATTTCTCCTGTTGTGAAATTAGGTTTGAGTTTTTTCCGATCAAAAATTATCATAGGAGGCAAAAGGTA
Source organism: Xestospongia muta (assembly GCA_963693285.1). Taxonomy (NCBI): domain Eukaryota; kingdom Metazoa; phylum Porifera; class Demospongiae; order Haplosclerida; family Petrosiidae; genus Xestospongia; species Xestospongia muta. Next base: position 2,495,792 of record OY848931.1, read on the forward strand.
ACCAGAAGCACTGCATGCTGACAAAACAGTAATTTGGGCTTTATCACTACTAGTAATACAGGATATATCTCTCTGACCTTGTACTCCAATTATTTTGCCAGGTTTATGTTGCAAAGAGAACCCACTCTCATCACAGTTAAAAATCAACATTGGTGATTCAAGCAAATTATTAGACTTCAATGTTTCTTCAAGCAAGTCAAAATAACGATTTATGACATCTGGGTTAGCTGCAATAGCTCTACAATATGCTAGCTTGGATCCACATCTTAATCGTAGCTTTGGATGCCGCTTCACAAATGAGCCCCACCAACCAGTGGTGACATTGACATCTTCAACTTCACATTGACGCTTCTTTGCTAGTGCTGCTCTGACAATACAAAGAACTTGTTCCTTTGTGCGAGCGAAGCCAATTTTAGCTGAGCCTACCAAAAATGTTACTAGTTCTTCTTCTTCAATGTCATTTAAGTATCTAGGAGGTCCACTATGAGCACCAAAAGAGACATTACCAGACACTCGATCCCATAATGTTGACTTTGGCACATTATACATTTCAGCAGCTTTTCTAAGAGTAAATCGTCCTTTAGATACATCCTTTGCTGCTTTACGTAACTGGGTCTCACTCCACCGCTTGTAGTGCCTATCTCTTGGCTTTTTTCCTCCAGATAACCTAGGCTATTAAAGAAAATGCAACTATAACATAATAAATCATATATAAACAAAGAAAAATAGACTCATGTCGGGGGCACTTAAAAAAGGACTTGGCTGCACTATGTTTTCTAACAAATAATTGTCTCAGCACCCATTTAAAGCACATAAACATTGTGGTTTGCAATAAGTCACTTGTAAAAAGGTTTTTCACAATCTTATACTAATTGTCATAGTTTTGTATATAGATACAGAGACTCCTAGTTATGTATCAAAGATAGAAAGACTCTAGCTCATTGTAGTAGACTACTGCATTCTGAAGATTCAATAAGACCAGATGAAACCGATAAGTAAGCAGATGTGTCTATTTGTATGCTTGAAGGTATATATCTCTTCTCTACTTTATAACAAAGACTGTACATTGCACCAATGACTACATGTGATATACCTATATACCACAAACTTTTAGAGCCTATGATCATATCATGAATTTGTGACTATAACATCATACCTACAGTATAATGCATGGTCTATGACATATTTTAGTTTATGTGATGACCTTCTTTTCCTCAATATTATTGTCATGTAGTTAATTGATTATCATTTAAAAATTTATTTCATTCAGATTATTGTAATTCAAGTATCTATCACTTGTTTACCTACTTGCAGTAAAGTTAGTCATAAAGTCAAGCAGCTATTAAGCCTCAGTACAACACTCTTATTCTTAAAAAAGTGAACTGACTCTGTTATTACAGACATATATATATATTTACTAATGACTAAAATGGCAAGGGTTGACTAAAATATTGCTAACACATATATAGCTCAAGCCATTAACGTATTCAAGCTTCCCCATAGTCTCCCACTTGGACATCTATACATTATCACCTATTACCATGTTTGATTGTGTCCACAATAGTCCAGCTCACGTTTAGACTTCAGGTTGTGTTGTCCGCTAAAACATACCACGTGTCCGCAAATACATTTAAGTCCGTACAAGCACCAAAAACGGAGCTCATTCACGACACGGAGTTTGGTTAGGAAATTATGCAAGGAAAGTGTATTCATTGAGCATAACCAAGAGCCACATTATACAGAAGCAATAAGCTGTCTTCAAATTTTTAGAAGAAAAAGTGTCCGAAAATGGATTTGTCCGTCCATTGATTTTCGACTCTACACTGAAAAGAACTAATCAGGTATTGTGTTTATAAATGATTTTATGACAGGCTTAGCTCAAGACTACCAATGCACTAAAATTAAGGGCTAAAAGTGAATAAAAGCTCACGAGTACAAAAGCTAAATGGGACAAGCTAAATATACCGACACACATGAATATTGCTACTCTGACCGTATTTGTTACTACTGCCTTCCATTTTTGTTGTAGCCAGGAACAGCTTTGTCTCAGTATTTCCTGCACAGAAGACTATCTGAATGACTCGACTACATGGACTCCAGTTCCCTCTTTTTGTTTTGCTAAACAGCCCTGCAGAAGTAACATCTGACAGACTGGTTGCTAAAATGAAGTAATGGCGTCTGTTTATTATTTTCTAGTACAAAATCGGCGCCACTAGAGTGGCTAGTCGAACTGAGCATCCCCAGTTGATCATCAAGATCGTGCCATGATAGTAACAACAATGTAACTCCCTGTATATTATCTAACTCTGTCTGAATGTAAGTTTATTTAACACACATATTATGGAGCCCTGCTATTGTAATGAACCATGTTATCATCTTGTTACAATGAGGGCAGTTACTGCCTAGCATTAGGAGCTATTGAGCACATATCCCAAGTATCATTCCCGACGAACAATAGTTCAAACATTTATGCATGACATTAATTGAAAGAGTATAAATATAAATCACATCAATATGACAAAGATACTAATTATAATTGACACAAATAACCACAAAAGTTATTAATCAGTATCATTGATGTACACGCCTCTGATGTCTATATTTTACAGTTATGTTTGTAGAATGTGTTGTAATCAATGACAAAGATCACCACATATTAAGTCTATGAGGTTGACTTTGTTTAAATTATACCATCTAAAAGTGTAATAAGAGGATGACCACTTAATAATAATTGCTGAGTAGTCCCAATCACAGGATCAGGGAAAAGAATGTGAGACATTGCATTATAAGCTGATACTGCTACAAGAGACAATGCTGTGTTTTAATCTGTAAGTTAAGAAAAGATATATCAGAATAATTTTTATTAAAAAATGTGAGATTTGAATATTACTATGTCATGCCTGCTTGGTATACCACGAATCTGGAAGTCGAAGAATTAAATACCACTTGCGAACACATAGTCAGTTATTCTCATTTACATTTCACGTGAGAAATCAAGGAGATATGAGACTGATCTTTCTTGGTAGCTATTTTTATTGTGGGTGTGCTAAAAGAAGCATTAGCTCCACCTTCCTTATATCACATGACCTGCAGGACTAGGATGATGATGAGGATGACCATTTCTCTTTCATTTAGATATATTAAACATTATTGTACTTTAATATTATATACAGTTTTTTGTATAAATGTATATAATTATATATATATATATATATATATATATATATATTAGTGCTCCTCTGTCTAAATGGAAAAATGACTTTTAATGTTTCTATCTAGAAATGAAGAATAGAGCTTTGATCTAGAGATGAAGAAAATACATTGTAGCAAATAGTAGAGTACCTTGGTAATTTGCACACTTGTTTCTATATCATTAACTATTATTATTCAAACATGCAATAATTATAAAAAGGATGGAGGGTTACACTACTTAAATGTTATTTTCGTAAGTGTTGGATCAGTACTTTTGCTGACTGCCCAGTGAGCTAGTCATGAATAAACTACCCTTCTGTCTGGCGACTGCTCCAGTCATACTCTACCTGGCAAATTGCATCGAAGACAAAACGCAATTTGCATTTTCATGATCGGCTGCGAACAAGCAAGCACTAGCAATAATATGTTCTCTCTCGCTCTAAATAATATGTATATATGTGTGTGTATATCCTGCACTCTCTCATTCACTCTGTTTATGACTATTTTCTTGCTTTGTCACAGGTTCTCGACTATTGCTTTTTTTGAAGAGCCTCCGTGGCATCTATTCTCTTAAAGATCACCATTTTATTTGTAATTGTGTATAGTACAATATGAATATTTAATACGTTGTGCTAATGTATTATATTATATTATGTCCTATCTCTAGTCTGTACTTAAAGATCAATTGAAGGATTATGCTAAGTCAGCTATTGGACAAGTTGTATTACATTTAACAAAGATCAATGAAGAAGCTAGTAATGCAGATCCTGGAACGTATTCCCATAGTAATAGTTGATATAATATACATACAAGTAACATCTTTCTCTCTCTCACACACACACATGCACACACATATACAGTCTGGCTATCTTTAGCTGCTCTGTGTGTCATTGATAAAGAAGATATTGTTGCTATCTTCCCAGGATAATGGCTACGAGAATATAGCAAACCTCAGTTGAGGAATGGACGAGGAAGAGAATTATTTTTAACAACATAATTCTTGTCCTTTTAGTCTCTATGCGGTATCATGGTGATGGTGAAACTAAAGCTCCTATATTATGTAATCATTGTGGTAACTTGTGTGGAGAATGTGATTGTGTACTCTAATGTAAGTGAAAATAACCTCCACTTCTATTCAGATGTTCAAAGAAGATTCTGTTAAAGTGGATCTTCATGAAGGTATGGTCATATCAAACCCTATTTGGCTATATCATTATTCATTAGCTGACTCTTGTACTTTGAATGGAATGGTCGAAATTCAAATACACTGTAGGATGTAAGTAAATACAATTTAAATATTCATTGACAATTGCTATGGCAACGTATATGTACATGCTAAAGAGCCACTTTATTATAGCTACTAATTGATATTAATTGATTGATAATTATCATATCAACGGTATCCATGACAACACTGACTATCTATATTACAGGTGGAGGTAAAGGTGCTTATAGGTTCTGTAGTACTACCTGTAATACTGGCCTGTTAACTATTGGTAATGCTTGTGGTGATCTTGAGTGTCATAAAACATATGAAGTAAATAAAATGCAAATTATAATATAAATTGTTTGATCTTCTCACAGTTGTTCACTGGTAGCTATCATGAAATTCATCATGATAAAGAGCAAGCGATAGCTAGTGATATGATTATAGGATGGATTTTTGCAAGACTTACCTGATGTCTTATTTAGTCCCAGAACACAAAACAGATAAACTACTATAATGTTACCTTTCACGGTATTTTCGTACTGGTGATTCAATTTGTATATGATCTTGAACTAATCATAGTTATTGTCCTGTGTTCATTGATTGAGTACAGTATATTAACTCCAACCAATTGGATTTACAAAGTTTTCATCAGTTGTATTTATAAGTTATACATAAAACAAACGTATCATAGATAATTGCAAAAATTGCCTGAGCTTGTGACTTATATCAGTACATCAATCATAGTTTGTTCTCCAATTTGGGGGAGATATTTTCACAAAAATGAAATGCAACACAAATCAACTATTTCTTTCATAATGTTTTTCCATGAATGAGTTCAATTGATCAGACTGATTGATGGCAAACATATTTTTCTCTTCTTTTTTTCTTCGTCAGACATCATGTCTGGTGTTACAGACTCCCAAAATGTCATTTCTCAGCCTTGATGAACAAATCTTGCACGTCTACATTATTGAAAGCATAAGCATTGTGGTATATATTGTATACAAAACATACCCACTGCTTTCTCGATCTCAGTTGTTTTTTACTTTTGACTGGGGTCACCAAATGTTTTGGGCGTTCAGTTATAGTCTTTTTATAAGTCTTACAACCTTCTACAAAGAAATAAATATTAACACAAAATGAACTCATCACATGATTCTATAACTTTTTCAGGATAACAATCTCCAACTGCAGAAATAATCGTACTCAAAACCTTAGCATTATGACTTCCATATATTCTCTTAAAAGTATTTATTACATCAATGTTACCACAAAAAGCTTACAGTTCATTTGTCTTGAATTGTTTGTTCTCATCCATTGCATTATGCACTGCTCGTATATTCTGCTCTATTAGTAAGGAATAAAGTATAGTGGATTATCATTCTTTGGATCATAGCATGAGCATAAGTTACTGATGTGCGTGTGAGCAGTACTTGTAAGACAAGGGGTGTAGCTCTTTTGCATTTACCGATACAGCTAGGAGTTACAGAAGTGCTTGACATGAGGATGCTGTCAAAGATCTGATATCAATATCATCTAGTGTTTTCTGTCGAGTCTCTAAAGAATCCAGTCAATTGTAAATACAGTCAATTTTGGTACAAACACTACTACGTTTTGAGTCTATACATTGTTAAAAAGATTGAAGTATGCTGGTCAATGTCTGTATGTTATTATGACTTGTAACGTGACCATCATTTCTAACTTGACCATGATTTGTTCCAGTAAGAAAATTATATCTATTTCTAGTCGGGAGAGATTGTCCTGGGTCTCAGTATTGCGATGGTGACACTCTACAAAAATGCCAGCTTAATTTGACCACAGTACCACTAGAAATGAAGTATCTTTGTCTAGTGAATTCATCTAGTCGTACATGATTGTGAGAATCAGTGAGTTCGGATGACAAAGGGTGATATCGCGACCTACAGTGTGTATAAATAACATAATTGAGTCTGTTGTACGACAACGATTATATTATAATATAATTAATATACTTTGTACCTAGATGAACTGTAAAAACTTGATGAAGTGGCTCCGCAGGTATTCTTTTGCCTTCCTAATTGAAGAGCTCTCCTTGCACCTGTTAATGTAGATGAAACTGTAGTTGCAGCAGTGTCCTTCGATGCTCCTTTTCTTCTGACTCAGGGTAAATCCATCATTCCATATACGACACGAGGTATATATAGAGTAGGCAACTGATAATCAGCCACGCCCATTAGTCGGACAGAGCTATAATCAAATTCTCGGACACTGTCCACTAATCATTTCGAGGTGGCTGATCAGATTCAAGTAAACTACTAATATATTGGTCTACCTATCTACTCTTACAACGGCAAAATAGAAAACCGAAAACTCAGCAGTTGTCTAGTTATTCTTACCAAAAACTTGCTCCTTCAGATGTCAATGATCGGACCCCTCCCTCTTTTTAGACCGGAGTTTCTAAACGTTTCTTGGCAGAAGAGAATCCTGAGTTAACTTTACAGACAGTTGACTCATGAGGCTGAGCCTGTAGTGTGTGTTTTCTATTACATCTGTGTGTATATTCAGGCCTATACACAGGAGGGGTGATAAGCTGTGACAAGTCAACCCCCTTTTGAGCTTAATAATTAATCGTCAAAATGCTCTAAACAGTCTAATTTAGAGTTTGACCTATTTAAACTAATTTATCCAAAGATTTAAGACAAATAAAGTTGCTAAAATCTTTAGATCTGTTTAATTATGCAGTTTCGATAGTTAATTTCTAAACTTTCTTAACTATCAAAATGCTCTAAACAGTCTAATTTAGAGTTTTGACATAGTTAAAGTAATTTATCCAAGAATTTAAGACAGATAAAGTTGCTAAACTCTTACATAAGTTAATTAAGCAGTTTTGACAATTAATTTCTAAACTTTCTTAACTATCAAAATGCTCTAAACAGTCTAATTTAGAGTTTTGACATAGTTAAAGTAATTTATCCAAGGATTTAAGACAGATAAAGTTGCTAAGCTCTTACGTAAGTTAATTAAGCAGTTTTGAGAGTTAATTTCTAAACTTTCTTAACTATCAAAATCCTCTAAACAGTCTAATTTAGAGTTTTGACCTATTTAAACTAATTTATAAAACAGATAAAGTTGCTAAACGCTTACATAAGTTTACATTAAGGGTTTTCATAGTTAATTTCTAAACTTTCTTCCAAAAAGCTCTAAACAGTTTATTTTAGAGTTTTAACCTATTTTGACTGCTTTATTAGAATATTTAAGACAGATAAACTTACTAAACTCATTAGATCAACTTATTTAAGCAGTTTTTATAGTTAGTTGCTAATCTTTTTTAACTTTCAAAAAGCTCTAAATAGTTTATTTTAGAGTATTAACCTATTTAGACTGCTTTATTAGTACATTTAATACAAGTAAACTTACTAAACTCGATTATTTAAGCGATTTTGATAGTTAATTTCTAAACTTTTTTAATTTTCAAAAAGCTCTAAACAGTTTATTTTAGACTATTAACCTATTTAGACTACTTTATTAGAATATTAAAGACAGATAAACTTACTAAACTCTTTAGATCAGTTTATTTAAGCAGATTTGATAGTTAATTTCTAAACTTTTTAAACTTTCAAAAAGCTGTAAGTACTTTACTTTAGAGTTTTAACCTATTTTACACTACTTTATTAGTATATTTAAGACAGATAAACTTAGTAAACTCTTTAGATCATCTTATTTAAGAAGTTTTGATAGTGAACTTCTAATCTTTTTTAACTTTCAACAAGATCTAAACAGTTTATTTTAGAGTTTAACCTTTTAAGACTACTTCATTTGAATATTTAAGACAGATAAACTTACTAAACTCTTTAGATCAGTTTATTTAAGCAGTTTTCATACATAACTTCTAAACTTTTTTCACATTCGAAATGCTCTAAACAATTTATTTTAGAGTTTTAATCTATTAAGTCTAAGTAGGTTATAACTCTAAAATAAACTCTTTAGAGCTTTTTGAAAGTTAATTTTTGAAAGTCATTCTGATAGTCCAGCAAATACTGAGGCAAAACTCTTCCTGGTTATAACAAAACTGGAAAACAGGAGTAACAAATACAGTCAGAGTAACAGTATCCATGTGTGTTAGTATATTTAACATGTCCCACTTAGCATTTGTACTCAGTGAGTTTTGATTCACTTTTAGCCCTTGCATTGACAGTCTTGAACTAAGCCTGTCATCAAATCATTTATAAACACAATACCCGATTAGTCCTTTTCTGTGTAATATATGGAATTTGGTAACCAGTATATTTGGTAGAATACAGCAATTGTGAATGAAATCAGTCAAGTATCTTTATTTAGTAACAACATATTTATTTCTTCTCCTAGGCTCTAATATGTATCATTCTATGTCACAATCTTATCCTAAAATATTGTGATTGTTCCCTACCTTCTTTAATGATGGTCAGAACTTAATATAACTGTGGCTTTCACTTGGTCCTTCTAATATACGATTTAACCCTCTGTGTTTTTTATCACTTTGTGTTCTAATATAATTTTAATGTTATCTGTATCTGAATGACTATTCTATTCACCGACTCCTTATGTAACACTAATTGTGTTCCAATGTCAAGGTAGTCCTACAAGTAACTCTGTCTCCTTACACATTATTGTTGTAGTTACTTTACCTATTATCTTTTGAAGTGTACTATGTGAACGACTCTACTCTCCACTGTGTCCTAATGTAGCTGTCATTATATTCCTATATGTCCTTACCTATTGTTTTGCTAGGTCCACTATGTTCACCGTATCCAAACAACCATTCTATCCACTGTCCCTTAATGTAACCTTATTGTGTCCGAGGGTCAATGTAACCTTGTAATTAACCCTATTATTGTTGTTAAGTCCACTATGGTCACTGTATCCATTCCTATTCATTGTGTGCTAGTATGTTCATTTGTCCTCCTATCTCTACACTTCTTAAAAGTACACTTGTTTCAATATATCCTAATTGAACATGTTAGTGTATAATTTTCTTGTTGTGTCCTTATGTCTCCATGTATTTTAATGCTACTGTCCTGTTCATTATGTCCTTGTGTAACTTGTGTTCTATTTTTCCCTTGTCCTTTAGTGGCAAAAATGTCCACCCTCCTGTTTTAATCAGACTTGCTCTATTGTATTAAATGTAGTAATTACTTGTTGTTTGCTACAATTATTCATGCTCATATATTTTGATTATTATGCTTGAATATTTAGGTTTTTCTGATTACCACCACTATACAGCTGCGAGTTGTATATAAAATTTCACCAAAATTAATGTCATTATTTTACACATATATGCATGTATTAGTGTGCGTGTGTGATATATACATATGTGTGTGTGTGTGCACTATATATATATCTATATATATATGTATATATATATATAGTACTGGTAAGTTATACCTTATAACATGTATTAGTATATTGGAGTATAGGTTCTTTTGATGGTGAGTAGGGACTACCATACAAGAATAATGCGTTTTCTTTATTTTCTGTAGTTTCTGCTCTATATAACAGACTGTCTACCTCCCTGGACTCTTTTAGTATCATCGACATCTTATAAGTTATATCTAACATTTATGATAATGGCTGTTATTACAAATTTACTTATGATATGGTTCTCTGATGTTATTTCAAACTTATTATGATATAGTTCTCTGATAATTTTTGTGCAATAATATATTTTAAACTATTTCTATAGTGATGTTGCTATTTTGTTTCTGCAATAAAGATGATGATCCAGGCTCATATATTGTAGATGTAAGAGAGATCTTTAGTTCTCTCAGGAGTGTGAAACCATATTTACGAATAATAATTATGACACAGGTACGACTAAACCACATTATGGTACTTTGTCCACAAAGAAAAACTTGATTGTATTTCACTAACAGACGTTGCCAAAGACTTCGTATATAGCAGGTCATTCGATTAATTAACAAAAATTTATTTTAAAAAAGTTAACGCCCATCATGAAACTTAATTACCGAATCAAATCTTTCATGTCCACGTTCCTGTGTTGTGCAGTAACATCTTTTTAACTATTTCTATAGTAATGCTGGTATTCCGTTTCTGCAAAAGATGAGATAGTCTGAAAAGTGACTATTTTCTGATAACAGTTTGTAAGATCAGAAGTTGTAGATTTATTATTATTATTAATTTGTTCATTCTATAATTATATATATATATATAGTATCTATTACTGAAGATCTGATAGGACGTCTTGTACCACAAAGATGCCAGCAGAAAGAAAGCTGTACTGCCTACAAAAACGATGGTCACAAATTTGGTCAGAGTAACTGTAATCACAAATATATGTACATGGATGCATTAACTGCCAAGCCTTTTTCTTAGCTTTTAATTTTACTTAAGTTCATGCATACATAGATACTATATGGAATGAGACTTGAAGTACACACATAATATGTTTATGACTTAGCATTCTTGTTAATAGCATATAGTGTAGGTCTGGTGCATATACAGTATTGACTATTGAAAACCACTCTATAACCTAATAGCATTCACTATAAACTGTAAAATGTACTAGAGTACCTAGCCAATATTTTGTTAATTTATAAATTATTAGCTTAGAGCCAATCTGCTGCTTATAGTACAAACATATCCTCCTTTCTTAGGAGTCTTAGAGTTAAAATTTCATCCCATCTTGTAATTGCCTACTTTCAATAGTGTAGTTATATATCATTAGTAGTTCATATCTTGTATTATGACAAGAATAATTATACAAGTACATGTACTGTTATATCCACTATACCCTAATCTAGCTGTCATTATATATTTGTTTATTGTTATCTGTTATGTTTTTAAGTTCACTGAATCTGAAGAACTGTTCTATCCTCTGTCCCTTAATGTAGCTATCACTTTATCCCTATAAATAACCTGTGTCCTTACCTATTATGTTTCTACATCTACTGTGTTCACTGTGTCCAAATTAGCCTTCAAACCTTTGAACTACTATATTATAATAATATGTTTTCTTTCTTTTCTATAGTTGCCGCTCTATGCTGCTCTATATCACAGACTATCTATATCTCCCTGGACTCTTTTAGTATCATCAACATCATGTAAGTTATATCTAACATTTAATGATTGTGGATGTTATTACAAATTTACTTCTGATATAGCTTTTTGATAAAAATCATGTGGAATAATGTCTTTAGTGATGTTGGTATTCTGTTTCTCCAACAAGATGATGATCCCAGCAGTGAAAATATTTTCTGATATTTTGCACTACAAAGATGCCAGCAAAACCTGTACTGCCTACAAAAAGGACAGTCACAAATTTGGTCAGAGTAACTGTAATCACAAATATATGTACATGCATGCATCAAGAGCCAAGCCTTGTCCTTAGCTTTTATAGAGCTTTTATAGAGCTTTTAATTTTACTGAAGTTGGTGTGCATACATAGATACTATATGGAATGTGCCTTGAAGTACACATTGCAACTTAGCATTCTTGTTAATAGCATATAGTATAGGTCTGGTGCATGTATGGTATAGAACTTGCCTTTACAGCTCACTCAGTGGACAAGGATTAATTGTTGAAAAGACCTCTATAACCTAATAGCATGCTCTATGTAAAATGTACTAGACTACCTACCTGATATTTTGTTATAAATTATTAGTTTAGAGTCAGTCTGCTGCATATAGAACAAGTATACCCTCCCTTTTTAGGAGTCTTAGTGTTAAGTTTTGCAACAAGCTCATCCCATCTTGTAATTGCCTACATTTAGTAGTGTAGTTATGTATCATGAGTAGTAAATTATTTTCCCTATTATAGCCTTTCATATGTATGTGACACATACATATGTATGTGACACATACACTGGCTATGAAAGCTTAATGAGTGGGTGTGGTGCTTCTAGTACGATACAGGTTTGTTGTAGTTTCTAATAGGGGGTGATGATATATACCCCACCCATTTCCTACTCTCCTTAGCTAAGGTTTTTTTACCTGAAGACTTACAGTTACCACCTAGCTTGTATCTGGTGCTTTTGGTTGCTTCTGATAATAATGGCCCTTCTTTTTCTAGTACATCTGCATGTAAATTAATGAATCTCTTTACACACTAGAGCAAATGTGATTCATCACCTGAAGAGAAGGCTTATTTTGTGAAGTCAAGTATGTCCATTGTCCTCTAATGTAACAATCATCATATTTCTATAAGTAACTAGTGTCCTTACCTCTTATGTTGCTAAGTCCACTATGATCACCATGTCCAAACAACATTCTATCCACTGTCCGTTAATGTAACCCCCATTGTGTCCAAGTGTCAATATTACCTTTTAAGTAACCCTGTATCTTTACCTATTATTGTTGTTAAGTCCACTATGTTCACTGCATCCATTCCCATTCATTGTGTGCTAGTCTGTATATGTGTCCTCCTATGTACACTCCTCTAAAGAACACTCATTTCAGTGTATCCTAAAGTAACGTGTCTTAGTGTATAATTCTCTTGTTAAGTCCTTACATCACCCTGTGTTTTAATATAAATAACTGTTCTGTTCACTTTGTCCTTGTCTAACTTGCGTTCTATTCTTCCATTGCTTTTTGTGGCATAAACTTCCACCCTCATGGTTTTATTCAGACTTGTTCTATTGTACTAAAAGTACTGATTAATTGTTATTGGCTTGAATTATTTATTCATATATATTTTTGATTAGTATGTATGAATATTTAGCCTTTTCTGATAACACTTCATATGCCTCAATTGAGTTCTAAGCATGATTTTTGCAAACTGTTTCCTTGCAAAATATATGATTACAGTCTGTTACTGTGCTTTCTTTTGATAATATACTTCTAGTCATACTGAACTGATATAGTTCTCTGATAACTGTTGTGCAATAATATCTTTTAACTATTTCTATAGTGACGTTGGTATAATATTTCTGCAACAAAGATGATGATCTGGGTGTGACAATATTTTCTGACAACAGTTTGTATTGTATATGTACGAGAGATCTTTATTTCAGGAGTGTGAAGTCATATTTACGAATAAAAAACACAGGTACGACTAAACCACATTATGGTACTTTATGTCCACAAAGAAAACTTGATGATTGTATTTCATTAACAGACGTTGCCAAAGACTTCGTATAAAGCAGGTCATTCGATTAATTAACAAAATTTTATTTTTAAAAGTTAACGCCCATCATGAATAATTAATTGCCAGACCAAATCATTCATGTCTACGTTCCTGTGTTGTGCAGTAATATCTTTTTAACTATCTCTATAGTGATGTTTGTATTCCATTTCTTCAACAAAGATGATGATCTGAGAAGTGACAATATTTTCTGATAACAGTTTGTAAGGTCAGATGTTATAATCATAATTATAGCAAAGGTGTAGGAAGTAATTTCTAAGTGCAGAGGCCAATGGGTGTAATACGTAGGCGTTGCTAGTTATTAATGGGTGGAACAGATTAATTAACTTGATTAATTATCATTAAGTGAAAGTTTTTCTTGTTGGTGTATTGCTGAAAGAGATTCTCCGACATCTTTAGTTGTGGAAGGCAATGTCAGCACTGTAAGAGATGCTTCTTTGTGACAGTTGCTAGAAGAATGTATATTAAACTTAGTAGGAGCATCCTTCCAGTTGTGGTAACCTTTTGAAATAAATGCCATATCATGATTAGGAGACCACTGAAGTTTTTTTCTGAATAAGCATGAGCACAAGTATAGCACAACACAACATTTTTATCTTCAACATAATGTAACCAAGACCATTTACTAAACCACGAAACTTGGAAGCTTCTCTTACAAACCACTTTTTCCTAAATTCCCTTTTTGGAAATGTAAAAGTAAGAGGTTGGTGTGGTTGCTTAGGCAAACATCTACCACTATTACCAGCGACTACCATTGCAGGCATGTGGCTTAGATTTAATGAAATGTGAAGAAAGGGAAGAGCTATATATAGAGTAGTTAAATTAATTATTCATTATTAATAGTTTATGAATATTAATAACTATGAATATTAATAAATTAACATTAGTAAAAAGTGTTGTGGCCATGGCTGCTATGGTCCGTACAGCTCCTACGCCACTGTATAGTGTATAAAAGCCAATGCTTGGTATGAATTTCTTCGTCACATTTTACTCTTTAGACGAATATGTCTCTTTGGTAATAGAATGACCTTTAAAGGATAAATAAATTTGTATTTTTCACATGCGTGACTAGCGTTTCTGTATACTCCTAAATTTATAGTAGCCTTTTAATTCTGTCATTCCTGATCACCCATGTATACATTCAACTGTTCAATACCTTGTAGACATTCCTAGGGTGTCATTACTAGAGAACTTTGAATTATTCAGAGCTGTTTTTGACATCACAGCCAGTCATCCTCCTTCATCTATATCTATACCTTGAACATTTAAGGTACCTAATTTAGCCATATCGAAACTATATTTAATCCGAAGACAACAGGTACCATGCCCTTAATGGGTGACTTGTTTATATATGTGTGTGTATTATATTTGTATACATACATATATACATGCATGCATATGCGCTTATTTAATTACTTGATCTGTTGGATGGACTGATTACCCTACATTGAAAACCATGATGATAATGACCTTTTGTCTAAGATTCAAGGTAGCAAACCTGCTGCAGTTTTAGAGTAACAAGTGAGTGGATGTCCATCTGCTAAGCCTAACTGTTTGTTAAAGTTTAGAGTTAACACAATATGATAAAGAAACTGTGGTTAAATATGAGAATTATTTTGACCAAGCATCAGAAGGTGAAGCCGTCTCTCATTAATCCCATGTCCAAGAAAAGGTATGCTTTCAGCAATTGTTATTGTATTAATTGTATTAATTAAACATAGCAGATAGGAAGTAATTATTGTGAATTAAATTAAATGCTTGTGTTTGCTAAATAGTTGCATTGCACATATAAGTGATTAGGTTTAAAACAGCTAAAGAGCCTAGTTTCAACACTTACTTGAGTAAAGTGGTCACACCTGTTGCACATTATTATTTTGATGCGGTAAGTGAATTTTGAATAGAAATTGTTGGACTATAAAATTCATATGAATTTGAAGTTGTGCATACTATGTTAACTGCTACTTGTATGTTAGCCAAGACAAAAAGACAATGTGTGACCATATATTCCCTCATCAGTAAACATTCATAACTGATATATGGACATTATATTACAGAATGTACTATATAAAACAATAGAACTGTCATTGCCACGATGTCCACTTTTTGGTCAAGTGGGTTGAAGAACACTTTTATTTGTGCATCCCAACTCATTCAATGTTCTATACACATCCTATACTGACTATATGTTCAACATTAACCAAATAAATACACTAAGTACATGCTTGTTTATGTACTAAGATAATATGTAGTCTTGGCTGGCTAGAATGGCTTTTCAGCCAACTGAGTACAACATTTACATCCTGTAATGTTCTAAGATGGCTATTTATATTCTGGCAATCTTACTGATTCAAAGAAGTTACACTTGGCCAAGATTTACAGTATAACTTGGAATATTGTGTGTGTGTGTGTGTGTGTGTGTGTGTGTGTGTATAGCCACTCCTAAATGAACCAATGGGTAACAAAAGTAATTGGTACTATTGTTTTTACTCTAGAAAGTAAATTTAGAAATCTTTGATGAAGATGGTGACACTTCTCCTCTTGGTAGCACAGAAAATCTCATTCGTCCTATGACTGAAGATGATCTCCTGGATCAAGCTGTGGGTTGATTGCTTGCAATGGGCTCACGGGACTAGGATGATGATGAGGATGACCAGTTCTCTTTCATTTAGATATATTAAACATTATTGTTCTTTGATATTATATATAGTTTTTTGTATAAATGTATATAATTATATATATATAATATATTAGTGCTCCTCTGTCTAAATGGAAAAATGACTTTTAATGTTTCTATCTAGAAATGAAGAATAGAGCTTTGATCTAGAGATGAAGAAAATACATTGTAGCAAATAGTAGAGAGTACCTTGGTAATTTGCACACTTGTTTCTATATCATTAATTATTATTATTCAAACATGCAATAATTATGAAAGCCATAAGCCCGATCTGAATGGAGGGTTACACTACACTACTAAATGTTATTTTCGTAAGTGTTGGATCAGTACTTTTGCTGACTGCCCAGTGAGCTAGTCATGAATAAACTACCCTTCTGTCTGGCTACTGCTCCAGTCGTACTCTGGCAAATTGCATCGAAGACAAGATGCAATTTGCATTTTCATGATCGGCTGCGAACAAGCAAGTACTAGCAATAATATGTTCTCTCTCGCTCTAAATAATATATATATATGTGTGTGTATATCCTGCACTCTCTCATTCACTCTGTTTATGACTATTTTCTTGTCACAGGTTCTCGACTATTGCTTTTTTGAAGAGCCTCCGTGGCATCTATTCTCTTAAAGATCACCACTTTATTTGTAATTGTGTATAGTATAATATGAATATTTAATAAGTTGTGCTAATGATATTATATTATATTATGTCCTATCTCTAGTCTGTACTCAAAGGTCAATTGAAGGATTATGGTAAGTCAGCTATTGGACAAGTTGTATTACATTTAACAAAGATCAATGAAGAAGCTAGTAATGCAGATCCTAGAACGTATTCCCATAGTAATAGTTGATATGATATACATACAAGTAACATCTTTCTCTCTCTCTCACACACACGTGCACACACATATACAGTCTGGCTATGTTTAGCTGCTTTGTGTGTCATTGATGAAGAAGATATCGTTGGTATCTCCTCAGGATAATGGCTACGAGAATATAGCAAACCTCAGTTGAGGATGCATGAGGAAGAGAATATTTATAACAATGTTATTCTTGTCCTTTTAGTCTCTATGCGATAATCATGGTGATGGTGAAACTAAAGCTCCTATATTATGTAATCATTGTGGTAATTTATGTGGAGAATGTGATTGTGTACTGCATTATCACAAAGGTACTGGTAACTAATTCATAAATAAGTCATTATAAAGGGCTAGCTTGGCAGTTAATGAAAAAGAAGATTTAGTATTTGGATTAGATCTAGGTGAGACATATTAACTTATGTGTTCATGGATAATGTTATAAATAGTTGGACATGGGAGGAGTGAAGGTGACCACGGATACATTGTTGATATCCAATACTATGCAACTGATGCAATTGCCTATACAGAAAATATGAAGGCCAAACATCCTTCATTGCCAATATTTCTTATGGGACATTTGATGGTAAACTCTCTTTGCTATTTCTTTTGTCATTAATTTTATTCCATTCACCAATTACTAGGGTGTACTTACTGCTGTTATGATTGCTATTCAAAAGCCTGATCTGCTAACTGGCCTTTCACTTCTGCTCCTCCAATTTACATTAATCAAATGGGGCTAGTTACTGTAAGCATTAAACATGCAAATTATAATAGGACACATTATATATCAGTAGTCAATATCTTGTGTTATTTATTAAAAAAGACATCAATTACTAGCTTTCCTCTACATGAAACATTTACTTGCTTTTATCTCAATCCATAGTGCAAAATGTAAGGATTGTGTAAGTTATTCCATTCTACTCACTTTTGATCAGCATACTAGTATATTTCAGCATTGCTCATAAGTTAAATCAACTTTTTCAAATATCACTTTGCTAAATGATCCACTTTTTGTTTGTAATGTCATTGTTGGCTCTATACATACATAGAATATTCTTGTCAAAATAATGTCTGCATGTTGTCTTCAGATGGGTATACTACCTATTGACGCTCGTCTAATAAGTACTATCCCGGAAGAGGTAGAGTTTGAATATATTTTCATAATTTTTTTTAAAGAAATGATACATCTATTAATTGTTCTATAACATGTGAGTTTTGACAAAGATATCTGTAATAAAATTTCCTAACAACATTCCATATAGTCAGATCGATTGTTTTGAAGTAAAACTATGGGCCTTACACTACAACATCAGCCATGACTCAATGATATTAGTATGATGCTCTTTTTGATGCATGGTACAGCTGATCAAATTGTCCCACACTATACATCTGAGTTGGTAGATAAAATGTCAGCAGTGTTAATAAAACATATGAAGTAAATGAAATGCAAATTATAATATAAATTGTTTGATCTTCTCACAGTTGTTCACTGGTAGCTATCATGAACTTCTTCATGATAAAGGGCAAGCGAAAACTAGTGACATATCCTTATTAATATTCATAAGTGTTTTGTTTTTGTATTTCAGTCAGATAGAGAGCGAATGAGTTTCAGTAGTGACTTTCCATTTAATACTGTTATTTGAGTCATTGTTTTGTGGAATTATTGTTGTTTGATATTATTTACCATTTAATTGTTTGACTGCGAGTTTTTGTTGCGACTATTTATTTGCCAGTCATTTCAATTTATCCATTCCAATTTATCCATTCATTCATCTGTCATTTATTTATCTATTTGTTCATCCATCTATCTACCTACTCATTGATTCATTCACCTATTCATATAACTTTCAAAAAGCTCTAAACAGTTTATTTTAGAGTTTTAACGTATTTAGACTGCTTTATTAGTATATTTAAAATAGATAAACTTAATAAACTCATTAGATCAGCTTACTTAAGCAGTTTTTATAGTTAATTTTTAAAACATTTTTAACTTTCAAAAAGCTCTAAACACTATATACTAGAGTTTTAACCTATTTAGACTACTTTATTAGTGTATTTAAGACATATAAACCTACTAAACTCTTTAGATTAGCTTATTAAAATAATTTTCATAGTTAATTTCTTGTCTTTTTTAACTTTCAAAAAGCTCTAAACAGATTATTTTAAAGTTTTAAGCTATTTACACTACTTTATTAGTATATTTAAGAGAGATAAACTTACTAAACTCTTTAGATCAGCTTATTTAAGCAGTTTTTATAGTTAAATTCTAATTTTTTTTAACTTTAAAAAATCTCTAAACAGTTTATTTTAGAGTTTTAACCTATTTAGGCTACTTTATTAGTATATATAAGAGAGATAATCTTACTAAACTCTTTAGATCAGATTTTTAAAGCAGTTTTCATAGTTAATTTGTTATCATTTTAATTTTCAAAAAGCTCTAAACAGTTTGTTTTAGAGTTTTAACCTATTTAGACTACTTTATTAGTATATTTCAGGCAGATAAACTTACTAAACTCTTTAGATCAGCTTATTTAAGGAGTTGCATAGTTAATTTCTAATCTTTTTAACTTTTAAAAAGCTCTAAACAGTTTATTTTATAGTTTTAAACTATTTATAATACTTTATTAGTATGTTTAAGACATATAAACTCACCAATTTCTTTAGATCAACCTATTTAAGCAGTTTTCATAGTTAATTTCTAAACTTTTTTAACTTTAAAAAGTTCTAAACAGTTTATTTTAAAGTTTTAACCATTTAGACTGCTTTAATAGTATATTTAAAACAGATAAACATACTAAACTCTTTAGATTAGTTTATTTAAGCAGTTTTCATAGTTATTTTCTAATCTATTTTAACTTTCAAAAAGCTCTAAACAGTTTATTTTAGAGTTTTAATCTATTTAGACTACGTTATTAGTATATTTAAGACAGATAAACTTCTAAACTCTTTAGATCAGCTTATTTAAGCATTTTTCATAGTTAATTTCTAATCTTTTTAACTTTCAAAAAGCTCTAAACAGTTTATTTGAGTTTTAACCTATTTAGAATACTTTATTAGTATATATATCAGAGATAATCTTCCTAAACTCTTTAGATCAGCTTATTTAAGCAGTTTTCATAGTTAATTTCTAAACTTTTTTAACTTTCAAAAAGCTCTAAACAGTTTATTTTAGACTTTTAACCTATTTAGACTATTTTCTCATTATTTATAAGACAAATAAACTTACTATACCTTTTAGATCAGCTTATTTAAGTAGTTTTCGTAGTTAATTTCTTATCATTTTTAACTTTCAAAAAGCTCTAAACTGTTTATTTTAGACTTTTAACCTATTTAGACTACTTTATTAGTATATATAAGAGACATAATCTTACTAAACTCTTTAGATCAGATTTTTTAAGTAGGTTTCATAGTTAATTTCCTATGATTTTAATTTTTAAAAAGCTCTAAAGAGTATATTTTAGAGTTTTAACCTATTTAGACTACTTTATTAGTATATTTCAGACAGATAAACTTACTAAACTTATTAGATCAGCTTAATTACGCAGTTTTCATAGTTAATTTCTAATTTTTTTAACTTTAAAAAAGCTCTAAACAATTAATTTTAGAGTATATAAACCTACTAAACTCATTAGATCAGCTTATTTAAGCAGTTTTCATAGTTAATTTCTAATCTTTTTTAACTTTCAAAAAGCTCTAATCAGTTTATTTTAGAGTTTTAACCTATTTAGACTACTTTATTAGTATACTTAAGACAAATAAACTTACTAAACTCATTACATCAGCTTATTTAAGCAGTTTTTATAGTTAATTTCTAATCTTTTTAAACTTTCAAAAAGCTCTAAACAGATTATTTTAGAGTTTTAACCTATTTAGACTACTTTATTAGTATATTTAAGACAGATAAACTTACTAAACTCATTACATCAGCTTATTTAAGCAGTTTTTATAGTTAATTTCTAATTTTTTTAAACTTTCAAAAAGCTCTAAACAGATTATTTTAGAGTTTTAATCTCTTTAGACTACTTTATTAGTATATTTAAGACAGATAAACTTACTAAACTCATTAGATCAGCTTATTTAAGCAGTTTTCATAGTTAATTTCTAATCTTTTTTAACTTTCAAAAAGCTCTAAACAGTTTATTTTAGAGTTTTAACCTATTTAGACTACTTTATTAGTATATTTAAGACAGATAAAATTACTAAACTCATTAGATCAGCTTATTTAAGCAGTTTTCATAGTTAATTTCTAATCTTTTTTAACTTTCAAAAAGCTCTAAACAGTTTATTTTAGAGTTTTAACCTATTTAGTCTACTTTATTAGTATATTTAAGACAGATAAATTTACTAAACTCATTAGATCAGCTTATATAAGCAGCTTTCATAGTTAATATGTAATCTTTTTTAACTTTCAAAAAGCTCTAAACAGTTAATTTTATTGTTTTGACCTATTTCATCTACTTTCTCGCAATATTTAAGATAGATAAACTTACTAAACTCTTTAGATCAGCTTATTTACGAAGTTTTCATAGTTATTTTATAATCTTTTTTAACTTTCAAAATGCTCTAAACAATTTATTTTAGAGTTTTACCCTATTTAGACTACTTTATTAGTATAGTTAAAACAGATAAACGTACTAAACTCTTTAGATCAGCTTATTTAAGCAGTTTTCATAATTAATTTCTAATCTTTTTTAACTGCTTAAAGAAGCTGATCTAAAGAGTTTACTAGGTTTATATGTTTTAAATATACTAATAAGGTAGTCTAAATAGGTTAAAACTCTAAAATAAACTGTTTAGAGCTTTTTGAAATATAAAAAAAATTAGAAATTAACTATGAAAACTGCTTAAATAAGCTGATCTAATGAGTTTAGTAAGTTTATCTGTCTTAAATAAACTAATAAAGTAGTCTAAATAGGTTAAAACTCTAAAATAAACTGTTTAGAGCTTTTTGAAAGTTAAAAAAGATTAGAAATTAACTATGAAAACTGCTTAAATAAGCTGATCTAATGAGTTTAGCAAGTTTATCTGTCTTAAATATCATAATAAAGTAGTCTAAATAGGTTAAAACTGTAAAATAATCTGTTTACAGCTTTTTGAAAGTTAAAAAAGATTAGAAATTAACTATGAAAACTGCTTAAATAAGCTGATCTAATGAGTTTAGCAAGTTTATCTGTCTTAAATAAACTAATAAAGTAGTCTAAATAGGTTAAAACTCTAAAATAAACTGTTTAGAGCTTTTTGAAAGTTAAAAAAGATTAGAAATTAACTATGAAAACTGCTTAAATAAGCTGATCTAATGAGTTTAGCAAGTTTATCTGTCTTAAATATACTAATAAAGTAGTCTAAATAGGTTGAAACTCTAAAATAAACTGTTTAGAGCTTTTTGAAAGTTAAAAAAGATTAGAAATTAACTATGAAAACTGCTTAAATAAGCTGATCTAATGAGTTTAGTAAGTTTATCTGTCTTAAATATACTAATAAAGTAGTCTAAATAGGCTAAAACTCTAATATATACTGTTTAGAGCTTTTTGAAAGTTAAAAAAGATTAGAAATTAACTATGAAAACCGCTTAAATAAGCTCATCTAAAGAGTTTAGTAAGTTTATCTGTCTTAAATATACTAATAAAGTAGTCTAAATAGGTTAAAACTCTAAAATAAACTGTTTAGAGCTTTTTGAAAGTTAAAAAAAATTAGAAATTAACTATGAAAACTGCTTAAATAAGCTGATCTATTGAGTTTAGCAGGTTTATCTGTCTTAAATATACTAATAAAGTAGTCTAAATAGGTTAAAACTGTAAAATAATCTGTTTAGAGCTTTTTGAAAGTTAAAAAAGATTAGCAATTAACAATGAAAACTGCTTAAATAAGCTGATCTAATGAGTTTAGTAAGTTTATCTGTCTTAAATAAACTAATAAAGTAGTCTAAATAGGTTAAAACTCTAAAATAAACTGTTTAGAGCTTTTTGAAAGTTAAAAAAGATTAGAAATTAACTATGAAAACTGCTTAAATAAGCTGATCTAATGAGTTTAGCAAGTTTATCTGTTTTAAATATACTAATAAAGTAGTCTAAATAGGTTAAAACTCTAAAATAAACTGTTTAGAGCTTTTTGGAAGTTAAAAAAGATTAGAAATTAACTATGAAAACTGCTTAAATAAGCTGATCTAATGAGTTTAGTAAGTTTATCTGTCTTAAATATACTAATAAAGTAGTCTAAATAGGTTAAAACTCTAAAATAAACTGTTTAGAGCTTTTTGAAACTTAAAAAAGATTAGAAATTAACTGTGAAAACTGCTTAAATAAGCTGATCTAATGAGTTTAGTAAGTTTATCTGTCTTAAATATACTAATAAAGTATTCTAAATAGGTTAAAATTCTAAAATAAACTGTTTAGAGCTTTTTTAAAGTTAAAAAAGATTAGAATTTAACTATGAAAACTGCTTAAATAAGCTGATCTAATGAGTTTAGTAAGTTTATCTGTCTTAAATATACTAATAAAGTAGTCTAAATAGGTTAAAACTCTAAAATAAACTGTTTAGAGCTTTTTGAAAGTTAAAAAAGATTAGAAATTAACTATGAAAACTGCTTAAATAAGCTGATCTAATGAGTTTAGTAAGTTTATCTGTCTTAAATATACTAATAAAGTAGTCTAAATAGGTTAAAACTCTAAAATAAACTGTTTAGAGCTTTTTGAAAGTTAAAAAAGATTAGAAATTAACTATGAAAACTGCTTAAATAAGCTGATCTAATGAGTTTAGTAAGTTTATCTGTCTTAAATATACTAATAAAGTATTCTAAATAGGTTAAAATTCTAAAATAAACTGTTTAGAGCTTTTAGAAAGTTAAAAAAATTAGAAATTAACTATGAAATCTGCTTAAATAAGCTGATCTAATGAGTTTAGTAGTTTATCTGTCTTAAATATACTAATAAAGTAGTCTAAATAGGTTAAAACTCTAAAATAAACTGTTTAGAGCTTTTTGAAAGTTAAAAAAGATTAGAAATTAACTATGAAAACTGCTTAAATAAGCTGATCTAATGAGTTTAGTAAGTTTATCTGTCTTAAATATACTAATAAAGTATTCTAAATAGGTTAAAACTCTAAAATAAACATTTTAGAGCTTTTTGAAAGTTAAAAAAGATTAGAAATTAACTATGAAATCTGCTTAAATAAGCTGATCTAATGAGTTTAGTAAGTTTATCTGTCTTAAATAAACTAATAAAGTAGTCTAAATAGGTTAAAACTCTAAAATAAACTGTTTAGAGCTTTTTGAAAGTTAAAAAAGATTAGAAATTAACTATGAAAACTGCTTAAATAAGCTGATCTAATGAGTTTAGTAAGTTTATCTGTCTTAAATAAACTAATAAAGTAGCCTAAATAGATTAAAACTCTAAAATAAACTGTTTAGAGCTTTTTGAAAGTTAAAAAAGATTAGAAATTAACTATGAAAACTGCTTAAATAAGCTGATCTAATGAGTTTAGCAAGTTTATCTGTCTTAAATATACTAATAAAGTAGTCTAAATAGGTTAAAACTGTAAAAAAATCTGTTTAAAGCTTTTTGAAAGTTAAAAAAGATTAGAAATTAACTATGAAAACTGCTTAAATAAGCTGATCTAATGAGTTTAGTAAGTTTATCTGTCTTAAATATACTAATAAAGTAGTCTAAATAGGTTAAAACTCTAAAATAAACTGTTTAAAGCTTTTGAAAGTTAAAAAAGATTAGAAATTAACTATGAAAACTGCTTAAATAAGTTGATCTAATGAGTTTAGCAAGTTTATCTGTCTAAATATACTAATAAAGTAGTCTAAATAGGTTAAAACTCTAAAATAAACTGTTTAGAGCTTTTTGAAAGTTAAAAAAGATTAGAAATTAACTATGAAAACTGCTTAAATAAGCTGATCTAATGAGTTTAGTAATTTTATCTGTCTTAAATATACTAATAAAGTAGTCTAAATAGGTTAAAACTCTAACATAAACTGTTTAGAGCTTTTTGAAAGTTAAAAAAGATTAGAAATTAACTATGAAAACTGCTTAAATAAGCTGATCTAATGAGTTTAGTAAGTTTATGTCTTAAATATACTAATAAAGTATTCTAAATTGGTTAAAACTCTAAAATAAACTGTTTAGAGCTTTTTGAAAGTTAAAAAAGATTAGAAATTAACTATGAAAACTGCTTAAATAATAAGATCTAATGAGTTTAGTAAGTTTATCTGTCTTAAATAAACTAATAAAGTAGTCTAAATAGGTTAAAACTCTAAAATAAACTGTTTAGAGCTTTTTGAAAGTTAAAAAAGATTAGAAATTAACTATGAAAACTGCTTAAATAAGCTGATCTAATGAGTTTAGCAAGTTTATCTGTTTTAAATATACTAATAAAGTAGTCTAAATAGGTTAAAACTCTAAAATAAACTGTTTAGAGCTTTTTGGAAGTTAAAAAAGATTAGAAATTAACTATGAAAACTGCTTAAATAAGCTGATCTAATGAGTTTAGTAAGTTTATCTGTCTTAAATATACTAATAAAGTAGTCTAAATAGGTTAAAACTCTAAAATAAACTGTTTAGAGCTTTTTGAAACTTAAAAAAGATTAGAAATTAACTGTGAAAACTGCTTAAATAAGCTGATCTAATGAGTTTAGTAAGTTTATCTGTCTTAAATATACTAATAAAGTATTCTAAATAGGTTAAAATTCTAAAATAAACTGTTTAGAGCTTTTTGAAAGTTAAAAAAGATTAGAATTTAACTATGAAAACTGCTTAAATAAGCTGATCTAATGAGTTTAGTAAGTTTATCTGTCTTAAATATACTAATAAAGTAGTCTAAATAGGTTAAAACTCTAAAATAAACTGTTTAGAGCTTTTTGAAAGTTAAAAAAGATTAGAAATTAACTATGAAAACTGCTTAAATAAGCTGATCTAATGAGTTTAGTAAGTTTATCTGTCTTAAATATACTAATAAAGTAGTCTAAATAGGTTAAAACTCTAAAATAAACTGTTTAGAGCTTTTTGAAAGTTAAAAAAGATTAAAAATTAACTATGAAAACTGCTTAAATAAGCTGATCTAATGAGTTTAGTAAGTTTATCTGTCTTAAATATACTAATAAAGTATTCTAAATAGGTTAAAATTCTAAAATAAACTGTTTAGAGCTTTTAGAAAGTTAAAAAAATTAGAAATTAACTATGAAATCTGCTTAAATAAGCTGATCTAATGAGTTTAGTAGTTTATCTGTCTTAAATATACTAATAAAGTAGTCTAAATAGGTTAAAACTCTAAAATAAACTGTTTAGAGCTTTTTGAAAGTTAAAAAAGATTAGAAATTAACTATGAAAACTGCTTAAATAAGCTGATCTAATGAGTTTAGCAAGTTTATCTGTCTTAAATATACTAATAAAGTAGTCTAAATAGGTTAAAACTGTAAAATAATCTGTTTAAAGCTTTTTGAAAGTTAAAAAAGATTAGAAATTAACTATGAAAACTGCTTAAATAAGCTGATCTAATGAGTTTAGTAAGTTTATCTGTCTTAAATATACTAATAAAGTAGTCTAAATAGGTTAAAACTCTAAAATAAACTGTTTAAAGCTTTTGAAAGTTAAAAAAGATTAGAAATTAACTATGAAAACTGCTTAAATAAGTTGATCTAATGAGTTTAGCAAGTTTATCTGTCTAAATATACTAATAAAGTAGTCTAAATAGGTTAAAACTCTAAAATAAACTGTTTAGAGCTTTTTGAAAGTTAAAAAAGATTAGAAATTAACTATGAAAACTGCTTAAATAAGCTGATCTAATGAGTTTAGTAATTTTATCTGTCTTAAATATACTAATAAAGTAGTCTAAATAGGTTAAAACTCTAACATAAACTGTTTAGAGCTTTTTGAAAGTTAAAAAAGATTAGAAATTAACTATGAAAACTGCTTAAATAAGCTGATCTAATGAGTTTAGTAAGTTTATGTCTTAAATATACTAATAAAGTATTCTAAATAGGTTAAAACTCTAAAATAAACTGTTTAGAGCTTTTTGAAAGTTAAAAAAGATTAGAAATTAACTATGAAAACTGCTTAAATAATAAGATCTAATGAGTTTAGTAAGTTTATCTGTCTTAAATAAACTAATAAAGTAGTCTAAATAGGTTAAAACTCTAAAATAAACTGTTTAGAGCTTTTTGAAAGTTAAAAAAGATTAGAAATTAACTATGAAAACTGCTTAAATAAGCTGATCTAATGAGTTTAGCAAGTTTATCTGTTTTAAATATACTAATAAAGTAGTCTAAATAGGTTAAAACTCTAAAATAAACTGTTTAGAGCTTTTTGGAAGTTAAAAAAGATTAGAAATTAACTATGAAAACTGCTTAAATAAGCTGATCTAATGAGTTTAGTAAGTTTATCTGTCTTAAATATACTAATAAAGTAGTCTAAATAGGTTAAAACTCTAAAATAAACTGTTTAGAGCTTTTTGAAACTTAAAAAAGATTAGAAATTAACTGTGAAAACTGCTTAAATAAGCTGATCTAATGAGTTTAGTAAGTTTATCTGTCTTAAATATACTAATAAAGTATTCTAAATAGGTTAAAATTCTAAAATAAACTGTTTAGAGCTTTTTGAAAGTTAAAAAAGATTAGAATTTAACTATGAAAACTGCTTAAATAAGCTGATCTAATGAGTTTAGTAAGTTTATCTGTCTTAAATATACTAATAAAGTAGTCTAAATAGGTTAAAACTCTAAAATAAACTGTTTAGAGCTTTTTGAAAGTTAAAAAAGATTAGAAATTAACTATGAAAACTGCTTAAATAAGCTGATCTAATGAGTTTAGTAAGTTTATCTGTCTTAAATATACTAATAAAGTAGTCTAAATAGGTTAAAACTCTAAAATAAACTGTTTAGAGCTTTTTGAAAGTTAAAAAAGATTAGAAATTAACTATGAAAACTGCTTAAATAAGCTGATCTAATGAGTTTAGTAAGTTTATCTGTCTTAAATATACTAATAAAGTATTCTAAATAGGTTAAAATTCTAAAATAAACTGTTTAGAGCTTTTAGAAAGTTAAAAAAATTAGAAATTAACTATGAAATCTGCTTAAATAAGCTGATCTAATGAGTTTAGTAGTTTATCTGTCTTAAATATACTAATAAAGTAGTCTAAATAGGTTAAAACTCTAAAATAAACTGTTTAGAGCTTTTTGAAAGTTAAAAAAGATTAGAAATTAACTATGAAAACTGCTTAAATAAGCTGATCTAATGAGTTTAGTAAGTTTATCTGTCTTAAATATACTAATAAAGTAGTCTAAATAGGTTAAAACTCTAAAATAAACATTTTAGAGCTTTTTGAAAGTTAAAAAAGATTAGAAATTAACTATGAAATCTGCTTAAATAAGCTGATCTAATGAGTTTAGTAAGTTTATCTGTCTTAAATAAACTAATAAAGTAGTCTAAATAGGTTAAAACTCTAAAATAAACTGTTTAGAGCTTTTTGAAAGTTAAAAAAGATTAGAAATTAACTATGAAAACTGCTTAAATAAGCTGATCTAATGAGTTTAGTAAGTTTATCTGTCTTAAATAAACTAATAAAGTAGCCTAAATAGATTAAAACTCTAAAATAAACTGTTTAGAGCTTTTTGAAAGTTAAAAAAGATTAGAAATTAACTATGAAAACTGCTTAAATAAGCTGATCTAATGAGTTTAGCAAGTTTATCTGTCTTAAATATACTAATAAAGTAGTCTAAATAGGTTAAAACTGTAAAATAATCTGTTTAAAGCTTTTTGAAAGTTAAAAAAGATTAGAAATTAACTATGAAAACTGCTTAAATAAGCTGATCTAATGAGTTTAGTAAGTTTATCTGTCTTAAATATACTAATAAAGTAGTCTAAATAGGTTAAAACTGTAAAATAAACTGTTTAAAGCTTTTGAAAGTTAAAAAAGATTAGAAATTAACTATGAAAACTGCTTAAATAAGTTGATCTAATGAGTTTAGCAAGTTTATCTGTCTAAATATACTAATAAAGTAGTCTAAATAGGTTAAAACTCTAAAATAAACTGTTTAGAGCTTTTTGAAAGTTAAAAAAGATTAGAAATTAACTATGAAAACTGCTTAAATAAGCTGATCTAATGAGTTTAGTAATTTTATCTGTCTTAAATATACTAATAAAGTAGTCTAAATAGGTTAAAACTCTAACATAAACTGTTTAGAGCTTTTTGAAAGTTAAAAAAGATTAGAAATTAACTATGAAAACTGCTTAAATAAGCTGATCTAATGAGTTTAGTAAGTTTATGTCTTAAATATACTAATAAAGTATTCTAAATAGGTTAAAACTCTAAAATAAACTGTTTAGAGCTTTTTGAAAGTTAAAAAAGATTAGAAATTAACTATGAAAACTGCTTAAATAATAAGATCTAATGAGTTTAGTAAGTTTATCTCTCTTAAATAAACTAATAAAGTAGTCTAAATAGGTTAAAACTCTAAAATAAACTGTTTAGAGCTTTTTGAAAGTTAAAAAAGATTAGAAATTAACTATGAAAACTGCTTAAATAAGCTGATCTAATGAGTTTAGCAAGTTTATCTGTCTTAAATATACTAATAAAGTAGTCTAAATAGGTTAAAACTCTAAAATAAACTGTTTAGAGCATTTTGAAAGTTAAAAAAGATTAGCAATTAACTATGAAAACTGCTTAAATAAGCTGATTTAATGAGTTTAGTAAGTTTATCTGTCTTATATAAACTAATAAAGTAGTCTAAATAGGTTAAAACTATAAAATTAACTGTTTAGAGCTTTTTGAAAGTTAAAAAAGATTAGAAATTAACTATGAAAACTGCTTAAATAAGCTGATCTAATGAGTTTAGCAAGTATATCTGTCTTAAATATGCTAATAAAGTAGTCTAAATAGGTTAAAACTCTAAAATAAACTGTTTAGAGCTTTTTGAAAGTTCAAAAAGATTAGCAATTAACAATGAAAACTGCTTAAATAAGCTGATCTAATGAGTTTAGTAAGTTTATCTGTCTTAAATAAAGTAATAAAGTAGTCTAAATAGGTTAAAACTCTAAAATAAACTGTTTAGAGCTTTTTGAAAGTTAAAAAAGATTAGAAATTAACTATGAAAACTGCTTAAATAAGCTGATCTAATGAGTTTAGCAAGTTTATCTGTCTTAAATATACTAATAAAGTAGTCTAAATAGGATGAAACTCTAAAATAAACTGTTTAGAGCTTTTTGAAAGTTAAAAAAGATTAGAAATTAACTATGAAAACTGCTTAAATAAGCTGATCTAATGAGTTTAGCAAGTTTATCTGTCTTAAATATACTAATAAAGTAGTCTAAATAGGTTAAAATTCTAAAATAAACTGTTTAGAGCTTTTTGAAAGTTAAAAAAAATTACAAATTAACTATGAAAACTGCTTAAATAAGCTAATCTAATGAGTTTAGTAAGTTTCTCTGTCTTATATAAACTAATAAAGTAGTCTAAATAGGTTAAAACTCTAAAATAAACTGTTTAGAGCTTTTTGAAAGTTAAAAAAGATTAGAAATTAACTATGAAAACTGCTTAAATAAGCTGATCTAATGAGTTTAGCAAGTTTATCTGTCTTAAATATACTAATAAAGTAGTCTAAATAGGATGAAACTCTAAAATAAACTGTTTAGAGCTTTTTGAAAGTTAAAAAAGATTAGAAATTAACTATGAAAACTGCTTAAATAAGCTGATCTAATGAGTTTAGTAAGTTAATCTGTCTTAAATATACTAATAAAGTAGTCTAAATAGGTTAAAACTCTAAAATAAACTGTTTAGAGCTTTTTGAAAGTTAAAAAAGATTAGAAATTAACTATGAAAACTGCTTAAATAAACTGATCTAATGAGTTTAGCAAGTTTATCTGTCTTAAATATACTAATAAAGTAGTCTAAATAGGTTAAAACTCTAAAATAAACTGTTTAGAGCTTTTTGAAAGTTAAAAAAAATTAGAAATTAACTATGAAAACTGCTTAAATATGCTGATTTAATGAGTTTAGTAAGTTTATCTGTCTTATATAAACTAATAAAGTAGTCTAAATAGGTTAAAACTATAAAATTAACTGTTTAGAGCTTTTTGAAAGTTAAAAAAGATTAGAAATTAACTATGAAAACTGCTTAAATAAGCTGATCTAATGAGTTTAGTAAGTTTATCTGTCTTAAATATACTAATAAAGTAGTCTAAATAGGTTAAAACTCTAAAATAAACTGTTTAGAGCTTTTTGAAAGTTAAAAAAGATTAGAAATTAACTATGAAAACTGCTTAAATAAGCTGATCTAATGAGTTTAGTAAGTTTATCTGTCTTAAATATACTAATAAAGTATTCTAAATAGGTTAAAACTCTAAAATAAACTGTTTAGAGCTTTTTGAAAGTTAAAAAAGATTAGAAATTAACATGAAATCTGCTTAAATAAGCTAATCTAATGAGTTTAGTAAGTTTATCTGTCTTAAATATACTAATAAACTAGTCTAAGTAGGTTAAAACTCTAAAATTAACTGTTTAGAGGTTTTTGAAAGTTAAAAAAGATTAGAAATTAACTATGAAAACTGCTTAAATAAGCTGATCTAATGAGTTTAGTAAGTTTATCTGTCTTAAATATACTAATAAAGTAGTCTAAATAGGTTAAAACTCTAATATATACTGTTTAGAGCTTTTTGAAAGTTAAAAAAGATTAGAAATTAACTATGAAAACTGCTTAAATAAGCTGATCTAATGAGTTTAGTAAGTTTATCTGTCTTCAATATACTAATAAAGTAGTCTAAATAGGTTGATATTCTAAAATAAACTGTTTAGAGCTTTTTGAAAGTTAAAAAAGATTAGAAATTAACTATGAAAACTGCTTAAATAAGCTGATCTAATGAGTTTAGTAAGTTTATCTGTCTTAAATATACTAATAAAGTAGTCTAAATAGGTTGAAATTCTAAAATAAACTGTTTAGAGCTTTTTGAAAGTCAAAAAAGATTAGAAATTAACTATGAAAACTGCTTAAATAAGCTGATCTAATGAGTTTAATAAGTTTATCTGTCTTAAATATACTAATAAAGTAGTCTAAATAAGTTAAAACTCTAAAATAATCTGTTTAGAGCTTTTTGAAAGTTAAAAAGATTAGAAATTAACTATGAAAACTGCTTAAATAAGCTGATCTAAAGAGTTTAGTAAGTTTATCTGTCTTAAATATACTAATAAAGTAGTCT
Source organism: Xestospongia muta (assembly GCA_963693285.1). Lineage (NCBI taxonomy): Eukaryota > Metazoa > Porifera > Demospongiae > Haplosclerida > Petrosiidae > Xestospongia > Xestospongia muta. The sequence continues at coordinate 2,528,020 of OY848931.1, forward strand.
AAATAGGTTAAAACTCTAAAATAAACTGTTTAGAGCTTTTTGAAAGTTAAAAAAGATTAGAAATTAACTATGAAAACTGCTTAAATAAGCTGATCTAATGAGTTTAGTAAGTTTATCTGTCTTAAATATACTAATAAAGTAGTCTAAATAGGTTAATACTCTAATATAAACTGTTTAGAGCTTTTTGAAAGTTAAAAAAAATTAGAAATTAACTATGAAAACTGCTTAAATAAGCTGATCTAATGAGTTTAGTAAGTTTATCTGTCTTAAATATACTAATAAAGTATTCTAAATAGGTTAAAACTCTAAAATAAACTGTTTAGAGCTTTTTGAAAGTTAAAAAAGATTAGAAATTAACTATGAAAACTGCTTAAATAAGCTGATCTAAAGAGTTTAGTAAGTTATTATCTGTCTTAAATATACTAATAAAGTAGTCTAAATAGGTTAAAACTCTAAAATAAACTGTTTAGAGCTTTTTGAAAGTTAAAAAAGATTAGAAATTAACTATGAAAACTGCTTAAATAGGCTGATCTAATGAGTTTAGTAAGTTTATCTGTCTTAAATATACTAATAAAGTAGTCTAAATAGGTTAATACTCTAAAATAAACTGTTTAGAGCTTTTTGAAAGTTAAAAAAGATTAGAAATTAACTATGAAAACTGCTTAAATAAGCTGATCTAAAGAGTTTAGTAAGTTTATCTGTCTTAAATATACTAATAAAGTAGTCTAAATAGGATGAAACTCTAATATATACTGTTTAGAGCTTTTTGAAAGTTAAGAAAGATTAGAAATTAACTATGAAAACTCCTTAAATAAGCTGATCTAATGAGTTTAGTAAGTTTATCTGTCTTAAATATACTAATAAAGTAGTCTAAATAGGTTAAAACTCTAAAATAAACTGTTTAGAGCTTTTTGAAAGTTAAAAAAGTTTAGAAATTAACTGTGAAAACTGCTTAAATAAGCTGAACTAATGAGTTTAGTAAGTTTATCTGTCTTAAATATACTAATAAAGTAGTCTAAATAGGTTAAAACTATAAAATAAACTGTTTAGAGCTTTTTTAAAGTTAAAAAAGATTAGAAATTAACTATGAAAACTACTTAAATAAGAAGATCTAAAGAGTTTAGTAAGTTTATCTGTCTTAAATATACTAATAAAGTAGTCTAAATAGGATGAAACTCTAATATATACTGTTTAGAGCTTTTTGAAAGTTAAGAAAGATTAGAAATTAACTATGAAAACTCCTTAAATAAGCTGATCTAATGAGTTTAGTAAGTTTATCTGTCTTAAATATACTAATAAAGTAGTCTAAATAGGTTAAAACTGTAAAATAATCTGTTTAGAGCTTTTTGAAAGTTAAAAAAGATTAGCAATTAACTATGAAAACTGCTTAAATAAGCTGATCTAATGAGTTTAGTAAGTTTATCTGTCTTAAATATACTAAGAAAGTAGTCTAAATAGGTTAAAACTCTAAAATAAACTGTTTAGAGCTTTTTGAAAGTTAAAAAAGATTAGAAATTAACTATTAAAACTGCTTAAATAAGCTGATCTAATGATTTTAGTAAGTTTATCTGTCTTAAACATACTAATAAAGTAGTCTAAACAGGTTAAAACTCTAATATATACTGTTTAGAGCTTTTTGAAAGTTAAAACGATTAGAAATTAACTATGAAAACTGCTTAAATAAGCTGATCTAAAGAGGTTAGTAAGTTTATCAGTCTTAAATATACTAATAAAGTAGTCTAAATAGGTTAAAAGTCTAATATATACTGTTTAGAGCTTTTTGAAAGTTAAAACGATTAGAAATTAACTATGAAAACTGCTTAAATAGGCTGATCTAATGAGTTTAGTAAGTTTATCTGTCTTAAATATACTAATAAAGTAGTCTAAATAGGTTGATATTCTAAAATAAACTGTTTAGAGCTTTTTGAAAGTTAAAAAAGATTAGAAATTAACTATGAAAACTGCTTAAATAAGCTGATCTAATGAGTTTAGTAAGTTTATCTGTCTTAAATATACTAATAAAGTAGTCTAAATAGGTTGAAATTCTAAAATAAACTGTTTAGAGCTTTTTGAAAGTTAAAAAAGATTAGAAATTAACTATGAAAACTGCTTAAATAAGCTGATCTAATGAGTTTAATAAGTTTATCTGTCTTAAATATACTAATAAAGTAGTCTAAATAAGTTAAAACTCTAAAATAATCTGTTTAGAGCTTTTTGAAAGTTAAAAAGATTAGAAATTAACTATGAAAACTGCTTAAATAAGCTGATCTAAAGAGTTTAGTAAGTTTATCTGTCTTAAATATACTAATAAAGTAGTCTAAATAGGTTAAAACTCTAAAATAAACTGTTTAGAGCTTTTTGAAAGTTAAAAAAGATTAGAAATTAACTATGAAAACTGCTTAAATAAGCTGATCTAATGAGTTTAGTAAGTTTATCTGTCTTAAATATACTAATAAAGTAGTCTAAATAGGTTAATACTCTAATATAAACTGTTTAGAGCTTTTTGAAAGTTAAAAAAAATTAGAAATTAACTATGAAAACTGCTTAAATAAGCTGATCTAATGAGTTTAGTAAGTTTATCTGTCTTAAATATACTAATAAAGTATTCTAAATAGGTTAAAACTCTAAAATAAACTGTTTAGAGCTTTTTGAAAGTTAAAAAAGATTAGAAATTAACTATGAAAACTGCTTAAATAAGCTGATCTAAAGAGTTTAGTAAGTTATTATCTGTCTTAAATATACTAATAAAGTAGTCTAAATAGGTTAAAACTCTAAAATAAACTGTTTAGAGCTTTTTGAAAGTTAAAAAAGATTAGAAATTAACTATGAAAACTGCTTAAATAGGCTGATCTAATGAGTTTAGTAAGTTTATCTGTCTTAAATATACTAATAAAGTAGTCTAAATAGGTTAATACTCTAAAATAAACTGTTTAGAGCTTTTTGAAAGTTAAAAAAGATTAGAAATTAACTATGAAAACTGCTTAAATAAGCTGATCTAAAGAGTTTAGTAAGTTTATCTGTCTTAAATATACTAATAAAGTAGTCTAAATAGGATGAAACTCTAATATATACTGTTTAGAGCTTTTTGAAAGTTAAGAAAGATTAGAAATTAACTATGAAAACTCCTTAAATAAGCTGATCTAATGAGTTTAGTAAGTTTATCTGTCTTAAATATACTAATAAAGTAGTCTAAATAGGTTAAAACTCTAAAATAAACTGTTTAGAGCTTTTTGAAAGTTAAAAAAGTTTAGAAATTAACTGTGAAAACTGCTTAAATAAGCTGAACTAATGAGTTTAGTAAGTTTATCTGTCTTAAATATACTAATAAAGTAGTCTAAATAGGTTAAAACTATAAAATAAACTGTTTAGAGCTTTTTTAAAGTTAAAAAAGATTAGAAATTAACTATGAAAACTACTTAAATAAGAAGATCTAAAGAGTTTAGTAAGTTTATCTGTCTTAAATATACTAATAAAGTAGTCTAAATAGGATGAAACTCTAATATATACTGTTTAGAGCTTTTTGAAAGTTAAGAAAGATTAGAAATTAACTATGAAAACTCCTTAAATAAGCTGATCTAATGAGTTTAGTAAGTTTATCTGTCTTAAATATACTAATAAAGTAGTCTAAATAGGTTAAAACTGTAAAATAATCTGTTTAGAGCTTTTTGAAAGTTAAAAAAGATTAGCAATTAACTATGAAAACTGCTTAAATAAGCTGATCTAATGAGTTTAGTAAGTTTATCTGTCTTAAATATACTAAGAAAGTAGTCTAAATAGGTTAAAACTCTAAAATAAACTGTTTAGAGCTTTTTGAAAGTTAAAAAAGATTAGAAATTAACTATTAAAACTGCTTAAATAAGCTGATCTAATGATTTTAGTAAGTTTATCTGTCTTAAACATACTAATAAAGTAGTCTAAACAGGTTAAAACTCTAATATATACTGTTTAGAGCTTTTTGAAAGTTAAAACGATTAGAAATTAACTATGAAAACTGCTTAAATAAGCTGATCTAAAGAGGTTAGTAAGTTTATCTGTCTTAAATATACTAATAAAGTAGTCTAAATAGGTTAAAAGTCTAATATATACTGTTTAGAGCTTTTTGAAAGTTAAAACGATTAGAAATTAACTATGAAAACTGCTTAAATAGGCTGATCTAATGAGTTTAGTAAGTTTATCTGTCTTAAATATACTAATAAAGTAGTCTAAATAGGTTAATACTCTAAAATAAACTGTTTAGAGCTTTTTGAAAGTTAAAAAAGATTAGAAATTAACTATGAAAACTGCTTAAATAAGCTGATCTAAAGAGTTTAGTAAGTTTATCTGTCTTAAATATACTAATAAAGTAGTCTAAATAGGTTAAAACTCTAAAATAAACTGTTTAGAGCTTTTTGAAAGTTAAAAAAGATTAGAAATTAACTGTGAAAACTGCTTAAATAAGCTGATCTAATGAGTTTAGTAAGTTTATCTGTCTTAAATATACTAATAAAGTAGTCTAAATAGGTTAAAACTATAAAATAAACTGTTTAGAGCTTTTTTAAAGTTAAAAAAGATTAGAAATTAACTATGAAAACTACTTAAATAAGAAGATCTAAAGAGTTTAGTAAGTTTATCTGTCTTAAATATACTAATAAAGTAGTCTAAATAGGTTAAAACTGTAAAATAATCTGTTTAGAGCTTTTTGAAAGTTAAAAAAGATTAGCAATTAACTATGAAAACTGCTTAAATAAGCTGATCTAATGAGTTTAGTAAGTTATTATCTGTCTTAAATATACTAATAAAGTAGTCTAAATAGGTTAAAACTCTAAAATAAACTGTTTAGAGCTTTTTGAAAGTTAAAAAAGATTAGAAATTAACTATGAAAACTGCTTAAATAGGCTGATCTAATGAGTTTAGTAAGTTTATCTGTCTTAAATATACTAATAAAGTAGTCTAAATAGGTTAATACTCTAAAATAAACTGTTTAGAGCTTTTTGAAAGTTAAAAAAGATTAGAAATTAACTATGAAAACTGCTTAAATAAGCTGATCTAAAGAGTTTAGTAAGTTTATCTGTCTTAAATATACTAATAAAGTAGTCTAAATAGGATGAAACTCTAATATATACTGTTTAGAGCTTTTTGAAAGTTAAGAAAGATTAGAAATTAACTATGAAAACTGCTTAAATAAGCTGATCTAATGAGTTTAGTAAGTTTATCTGTCTTAAATATACTAATAAAGTAGTCTAAATAGGTTAAAACTCTAAAATAAACTGTTTAGAGCTTTTTGAAAGTTAAAAAAGATTAGAAATTAACTGTGAAAACTGCTTAAATAAGCTGAACTAATGAGTTTAGTAAGTTTATCTGTCTTAAATATACTAATAAAGTAGTCTAAATAGGTTAAAACTATAAAATAAACTGTTTAGAGCTTTTTGAAAGTTAAAAAAGATTAGAAATTAACTATGAAAACTACTTAAATAAGAAGATCTAAAGAGTTTAGTAAGTTTATCTGTCTTAAATATACTAATAAAGTAGTCTAAATAGGATGAAACTCTAATAAATACTGTTTAGAGCTTTTTGAAAGTTAAGAAAGATTAGAAATTAACTATGAAAACTCCTTAAATAAGCTGATCTAATGAGTTTAGTAAGTTTATCTGTCTTAAATATACTAATAAAGTAGTCTAAATAGGTTAAAACTGTAAAATAATCTGTTTAGAGCTTTTTGAAAGTTAAAAAAGATTAGCAATTAACTATGAAAACTGCTTAAATAAGCTGATCTAATGAGTTTAGTAAGTTTATCTGTCTTAAATATACTAATAAAGTAGTCTAAATAGGTTAAAACTCTAAAATAAACTGTTTAGAGCTTTTTGAAAGTTAAAAAAGATTAGAAATTAACTATTAAAACTGCTTAAATAAGCTGATCTAATGATTTTAGTAAGTTTATCTGTCTTAAACATACTAATAAAGTAGTCTAAATAGGTTAAAACTCTAATATATACTGTTTAGAGCTTTTTGAAAGTTAAAACGATTAGAAATTAACTATGAAAACTGCTTAAATAAGCTGATCTAAAGAGGTTAGTAAGTTTATCTGTCTTAAATATACTAATAAAGTAGTCTAAATAGGTTAAAAGTCTAATATATACTGTTTAGAGCTTTTTGAAAGTTAAAACGATTAGAAATTAACTATGAAAACTGCTTAAATAGGCTGATCTAATGAGTTTAGTAAGTTTATCTGTCTTAAATATACTAATAAAGTAGTCTAAATAGGTTAATACTCTAAAATAAACTGTTTAGAGCTTTTTGAAAGTTAAAAAAGATTAGAAATTAACTATGAAAACTGCTTAAATAAGCTGATCTAAAGAGTTTAGTAAGTTTATCTGTCTTAAATATACTAATAAAGTAGTCTAAATAGGTTAAAACTCTAAAATAAACTGTTTAGAGCTTTTTGAAAGTTAAAAAAGATTAGAAATTAACTGTGAAAACTGCATAAATAAGCTGATCTAATGAGTTTAGTAAGTTTATCTGTCTTAAATATACTAATAAAGTAGTCTAAATAGGTTAAAACTATAAAATAAACTGTTTAGAGCTTTTTTAAAGTTAAAAAAGATTAGAAATTAACTATGAAAACTACTTAAATAAGAAGATCTAAAGAGTTTAGTAAGTTTATCTGTCTTAAATATACTAATAAAGTAGTCTAAATAGGTTAAAACTGTAAAATAATCTGTTTAGAGCTTTTTGAAAGTTAAAAAAGATTAGCAATTAACTATGAAAACTGCTTAAATAAGCTGATCTAATGAGTTTAGTAAGTTTATCTGTCTTAAATATACTAATAAAGTAGTCTAAATAGGTTAAAACTCTAAAATAAACTGTTTAGAGCTTTTTGAAAGTTAAAAAAGATTAGAAATTAACTATTAAAACTGCTTAAATAAGCTGATCTAATGATTTTAGTAAGTTTATCTGTCTTAAATATACTAATAAAGTAGTCTAAATAGGTTAAAAGTCTAATATATACTGTTTAAAGCTTTTTGAAAGTTAAAACGATTAGAAATTAACTATGAAAACTGCTTAAATAAGATGATCTAAAGAGGTTAGTAAGTTTATCTGTCTTAAATATACTAATAAAGTAGTCTAAATAGGTTAAAACTCTAATATATACTGTTTAGAGCTTTTTGAAAGTTAAAAAAGATTAGCAATTAACTATGAAAACTGCTTAAATAAGCTGATCTAATAAGTTTAGTAAGTTTATCTGTCTTAAATATACTAATAAAGTAGTCTAAATAGGTTAAAACTCTAAAATAAACTGTTTAAAGCTTTTGAAAGTTAAAAAAGATTAGAAAATAACTATGAAAACTGCTTAAATAAGCTGATCTAATAAGTTTAGCAAGTTTATCTGTCTAAATATACTAATAAAGTAGTCTAAATAGGTTAAAACTCTAAAATAAACTGTTTAGAGCTTTTTGAAAGTTAAAAAAGATTAGAAATTAACTATGAAAACTGCTTAAATAAGCTGATCTAATGAGTTTAGTAATTTTATCTGTCTTACATATACTAATAAAGTAGTCTAAATAGGTTAAAACTCTAAAATAAACTGTTTAGAGCTTTTTGAAAGTTAAAAAAGATTAGAAATTAACTATGAAAACTGCTTAAATAAGCTGATCTAATGAGTTTAGTAAGTTTATGTCTTAAATAAACTAATAAAGTATTCTAAATAGGTTAAAACTCTAAAATAAACTGTTTAGAGCTTTTTGAAAGTTAAAAAAGATTAGAAATTAACTATGAAAACTGCTTAAATAAGCTGATCTAATGAGTTTAGTAAGTTTATCTCTCTTAAATAAACTAATAAAGTAGTCTAAATAGGATGAAACTCTAAAATAAACTGTTTAGAGCTTTTTGAAAGTTAAAAAAGATTAGAAATTACTATGAAAACTGCTTAAATAAGCTGATCTAATGAGTTTAGCAAGTTTATCTGTCTTAAATATACTAATAAAGTAGTCTAAATAGGTTAAAACTCTAAAATAAACTGTTTAGAGCTTTTTGAAAGTTAAAAAAAATTAGAAATTAACTATGAAAACTGCTTAAATAAGCTGATCTAATGAGTTTAGTAAGTTTCTCTGTCTTAAATATACTAATAAAGTAGTCTAAATAGGTTAAAAGTCTAAAATAAACTGTTTAGAGCATTTTGAAAGTTAAAAAAGATTAGAAATTAACTATGAAAACTGCTTAAATAAGCTGATCTAATGAGTTTAGCATGTTTATCTGTCTTAAATATACTAATAAAGTAGACTAAATAGGTTAAAACTATAAAATAATCTATTTAGAGCTTTTTGAAAGTTAAAAAAGATTAGCAATTAACTATGAAAACTGCTTAAATAAGCTGATCTAATGAGTTTAGCAAGTTTATCTGTCTTAAATATACTAATAAAGTAGTCTAAATAGGTTAAAACTCTAAAATAAACTGTTTAGAGCTTTTTGAAAGTTAAAAAGATTAGCAATTAACTATTAAAACTGCTTAAATAAGCTGATCTAATGAGTTTAGCAAGTTTATCGGTCTTAAATATACTAATAAAGTAGTCTAAATAGGTTGAAACTCTAAAATAAACTGGTTAGAGCTTTTTGAAAGTTAAAAAGATTAGAAATTATCTATGAAAACTGCTTAAATAAGCTGATCTAATGAGTTTAGTAAGTTTATCTGTTTTAAATATACTAATAAAGTAGTCTAAATAGGTTAAAACTCTAATATATACTGTTTAGAGCTTTTTGAAAGTTAAAAAAGATTAGAAATTAACTATGAAAACTGCTTAAATAAGCTGATCTAATGAGTTTAGTAAGTTTATCTGTCTTAAATATACTAATAAAGTAGTCTAAATAGGTTGAAATTCTAGAATAAACTGTTTAGAGCTTTTTGAAAGTTAAAAAAGATTAGAAATTAACTATGAAAACTGCTTAAATAAGCTGATCTAATGAGTTTAATAAGTTTATCTGTCTTAAATAAACTAATAAAGTAGTCTAAATAGGTTAAAACTCTAAAATAATCTGTTTAGAGCTTTTTGAAAGTTAAAAAGATTAGAAATTAACTATGAAAACTGCTTAAATAAGCTGATCTAATGAGTTTAGTAAGTTTATCTGTCTTAAATATACTAATAAAGTAGTCTAAATAGGTTAAAACTCTAATATATACTGTTTAGAGCTTTTTGAAACTTAAAAAAGATTAGAAATTAACTATGAAAACTCCTTAAATAAGCTGATCTAATGAGTTTAGTAAGTTTATCTGTCTTAAATATACTAATAAAGTAGTCTAAATAGGTTAAAACTCTAAAATAAACTGTTTAGAGCTTTTTGAAAGTTAAAAAAAAAAAGAAATTATCTATGAAAACTGCTTAAATAAGCTGATCTAATGAGTTTAGTAAGTTTATCTGTCTTAAATAAACTAATAAAGTAGTCTAAATAGGTTAAAAGTCTAATATATACTGTTTAGAGCTTTTTGAAAGTTAAAAAAGATTAGAAATTAACTATGAAAACTGCTTAAATAAGCTGATCTAAAGAGTTTAGTAAGTTTATCTGTCTTAAATAAACTAATAAAGTAGTCTAAATAGGTTAAAACTCTAATATATACTGTTTAGAGCTTTTTGAAAGTTAAAAAAGATTAGCAATTAACTATGAAAACTGCTTAAATAAGCTGATCTAAAGAGTTTAGTAAGTTTATCTATCTTAAATATACTAATAAAGTATTCTAAATAGGTTAATACTCTAAAATAAACTGTTTAGAGCTTTTTGAAAGTTAAAAAGATTAGAAATTAACTATGAAAACTGCTTAAATAAGTTGATCTAATAAGTTTAGTAATTTTATCTGTCTTAAATATACTAATAAAGTAGTCTAAATAGGTTAAAACTCTAAAATAATCTGTTTAGAGCTTTTTGAAAGTTAAAAAAGATTAGAAATTAACTATGAAAACTGCTTAAATAAGCTGATCTAAAGAGTTTAGTAAGTTTATCTGTCTTAAATATACTAATAAAGTAGTCTAAATAGGTTAAAACTCTAATATATACTGTTTAGAGCTTTTTGAAAGTTAAGAAAGATTAGAAATTAACTATGAAAACTCCTTAAATAAGCTGATCTAATGAGTTTAGTAAGTTTATCTGTCTTAAATATACTAATAAAGTAGTCTAAATAGGTTAAAACTCTAAAATAATCTGTTTAGAGCTTTTTGAAAGTTAAAAAAGATTAGCAATTAACTATGAAAACTGCTTAAATAAGCTGATCTAATGAGTTTAGTAAGTTTATCTGTCTTAAATATACTAATAAAGTAGTCTAAATAGGTTAAAACTCTAAAATAAACTGTTTAGAGCTTTTTGAAAGTTAAAAAAGATTAGAAATTAACTATTAAAACTGCTTAAATAAGCTGATCTAATGAGTTTAGTAAGTTTATCTGTCTTAAATATACTAATAAAGTAGTCTAAATAGGTTAAAACTCTAATATATACTGTTTAGAGCTTTTTGAAAGTTAAAACGATTAGAAATTAACTATGAAAACTGCTTAAATAAGCTGATCTAAAGAGTTTAGCAAGTTTATCTGTCTTAAATATACTAATAAAGTAGTCTAAATAGGTTAAAACTCTAATATATACTGTTTCGAGCTTTTTGAAAGTTAAAAAAGATTAGAAATTAACTATGAAAACTGCTTAAATAAGCTGATCTAAAGAGTTTAGTAAGTTTATCTGTCTTAAATATACTAATAAAGTAGTCTAAATAGGTTAATACTCTAAAATAAACTGTTTAGAGCTTTTTTAAAGTTAAAAAGATTAGAAATTAACTATGAAAACTGCCTAAAGAAGTTGATCTAATAAGTTTAGTAATTTTATCTGTCTTAAATATACTAATAAAGTAGTCTAAATAGGTCAAAACTTTAATTTATAGTGTTTAGAGCTTTTTGAAAGTTAAAAAAGATTAGAAATTAACTATGAAAACTGCTTAAATAAGCTGATCTAAAGAGTTTAGTAAGTTTATCTGTCTTAAATATACTAATAAAGTTGTCTAAATAGGTTAAAACTATAAATAATCTGTTTACAGCTTTTTGAAAGTTAAAAAAGATTAGAAATTAACTATGAAAACTGCTTAAATAAGCTGATCTAATGAGATTAGTAAGTTTATCTGTCTTAAATAAACTAATAAAGTAGTCTAAATAGGGTAAAACTCTAAAATAAACTGTTTGGAGCTTTTTGAAAGTTAAAAAAGATTAGCAATTAACTATGAAAACTGCTTAAATAAGTTGATCTAATGAGTTTAGTAAGTTTATCTGTCTTAAATAAACTAATAAAGTAGTCTAAATCGGTTAAAACTCTAAAATAAACTGTTTAGAGCTTTTTGAAAGTTAAAAAAAATTAGAAATTAACTATGAAAACTGCTTAAATAAGCTGATCTAATGAGTTTAGTAAGTTTATCTGTCTTAAAAATACTAATAAAGTAGTCTAAATAGGTTAAAACTCTAAAATAAACTGTTTAGAGCTTTTTGAAAGTTAAAAAAGATTAGAAATTAACTATGAAATCTGCTTAAATAAGCTGATCTAATGGGTTTAGTAAGTTTATCTGTCTTAAATATACTAATAAAGTAGTCTAAATAGGTTAAAACTCTAAAATAAACTGTTTAGAGCTTTTTGAGTGTTAAAAAAGATTAGAAATTAACTATGAAAACTGCTTAAATAAGCTGATCTAAAGAGTTTAGTAAGTTTATCTGTCTTAAATATACTAAATATACTAATAAAATAGTCTAAATAGGTTAAAACTGTAAAATAATCTGTTTACAGCTTTTTGAAAGTTAAAAAAGATTAGCAATTAACTATGAAAACTGCTTATATAAGTTGATCTAATGAGTTTAGTAAGTTTATCTGTCTTAAATAAACTAATAAAGTAGTCTAAATAGGTTAAAACTCTAAAATAAACTGTTTAGAGCTTTTTGAAAGTTAAAACGATTAGAAATTAACTATGAAAACTGCTTAAATAAGCTGATCTAATGAGTTTAGTAAGTTTATCTGTCTTAAATATACTAAATATACTAATAAAATAGTCTAAATAGGTTAAAACTGTAAAATAATCTCTTTACAGCTTTTTGAAAGTTAAAAAAGATTAGCAATTAACTATGAAAACTGCTTATATAAGTTGATCTAATGAGTTTAGTAAGTTTATCTGTCTTAAATAAACTAATAAAGTAGTCTAAGTAGGTTAAAACTCTAAAATAAACTGTTTAGAGCTTTTTGAAAGTTAAAACGATTAGAAATTAACTATGAAAACTGCTTAAATAAGCTGATCTAAAGAGTTTAGCAAGTTTATCTGTCTTAAATATACTAATAAAGTAGTCTAAATAGGTAAAACTCTAATATATACTGTTTAGAGCTTTTTGAAAGTTAAAAAAGATTAGAAATTAACTATGAAAACTGCTTAAATAAGCTGATCTAATGAGTTTAGTAAGTTTATCTCTCTTAAATAAACTAATAAAGTAGTCTAAATAGGTTAAAACTCTAAAATAAACTGTTTAGAGCTTTTTGAAAGTTAAAAAAGATTAGAAATTAACTATGAAAACTGCTTAAATAAGCTGATCTAAAGAGTTTAGGAAGTTTATCTGTCTTAAATATACTAATAAAGTAGTCTAAATAGGTTAAAACTCTAATATATACTGTTTAGAGCTTTTTGAAAGTTAAGAAAGATTAGAAATTAACTATGAAAACTCCTTAAATAAGCTGATCTAATGAGTTTAGTAAGTTTATCTGTCTTAAATATACTAATAAAGTAGTCTAAATAGGTTAAAACTGTAAAATAATCTGTTTAGAGCTTTTTGAAAGTTAAAAAAGATTAGCAATTAACTATGAAAACTGCTTAAATAAGCTGATCTAATGAGTTTAGTAAGTTTATCTGTCTTAAATATACTAATAAAGTAGTCTAAAGAGGTTAAAACTCTAAAATAAACTGTTTAGAGCTTTTTGAAAGTTAAAAAAGATTAGAAATTAACTATTAAAACTGCTTAAATAAGCTGATCTAATGATTTTAGTAAGTTTATCTCTCTTAAATATACTAATAAAGTAGTCTAAATAGGTTAAAAGTCTAATATATACTGTTTAGAGCTTTTTGAAAGTTAAAAAAGATTAGAAATTAACTATGAAAACTGCTTAAATAAGCTGATCTAAAGAGGTTAGTAAGTTTATCTGTCTTAAATATACTAATAAAGTAGTCTAAATAGGTTAAAACTCTAATATATACTGTTTAGAGCTTTTTGAAAGTTAAAAAAGATTAGCAATTAACTATGAAAACTTGTTAAATAAGCTGATCTAATGAGTTTAGTAAGTTTATCTGTCTTAAATATACTAATAAAGTAGTCTAAATAGGTTAAAACTCTAAAATAAACTGTTTAAAGCTTTGGAAAGTTAAAAAAGATTAGAAATTAACTATGAAAACTGCTTAAATAAGCTGATCTAATAAGTTTAGCAAGTTTATCTGTCTAAATATACTAATAAAGTAGTCTAAATAGGTTAAAACTCTAAAATAAACTGTTTAGAGCTTTTTGAAAGTTAAAAAAGATTAGAAATTAACTATGAAAACTGCTTAAATAAGCTGATCTAATGAGTTTAGTAATTTTATCTGTCTTACATATACTAATAAAGTAGTCTAAATAGGTTAAAACTCTAAAATAAACTGTTTAGAGCTTTTTGAAAGTTAAAAAAGATTAGAAATTAACTATGAAAACTGCTTAAATAAGCTGATCTAATGAGTTTAGTAAGATTATGTCTTAAATAAACTAATAAGTATTCTAAATAGGTTAAAACTCTAAAATAAACTGTTTAGAGCTTTTTGAAAGTTAAAAAAGATTAGAAATTAACTATGAAAACTGCTTAAATAAGCTGATCTAATGAGTTTAGTAAGTTTATCTATCTTAAATAAACTAATAAAGTAGTCTAAATAGGTTAAAACTCTAAAATAAACTGTTTAGAGCTTTTTGAAAGTTAAAAAAGATTAGAAATTAACTATGAAAACTGCTTAAATAAGCTGATCTAATGAGTTTAGCAAGTTTATCTGTCTTAAATATACTAATAAAGTAGTCTAAATAGGTTAAAACTCTAAAATAAACTGTTTAGAGCTTTTTGAAAGCTAAAAAAAATTAGAAATTAACTATGAAAACTGCTTAAATAAGCTGATCTAATGAGTTTAGTAAGTTTATCTGTCTTAAATATACTAATAAAGTATTCTAAATAGGTTAAAACTCTAAAATAAACTGTTTAGAGCTTTTTGAAACTTAAAAAAGATTAGCAATTAACTATTAAAACTGCTTAAATAAGCTGATCTAATGAGTTTAGCAAGTTTATCTGTCTTAATTATACTAATAAAGTAGTCTAAATAGGTTGAAACTCTAAAATAAACTGGTTAGAGCTTTTTGAAAGTTAAAAAGATTAGAAATTATCTATGAAAACTGCTTAAATAAGCTGATCTAATGAGTTTAGTAAGTTTATCTGTCTTAAATATACTAATAAAGTAGTCTAAATACGTTAAAACTCTAATATATACTGTTTAGAGCTTTTTGAAAGTTAAGAAAGATTAGAAATTAACTATGAAAACTGCTTAAATAAGCTGATCTAATGAGTTTAGTAAGTTTATCTGTCTTAATTATACTAATAAAGTAGTCTAAATAGGTTGAAATTCTAAAATAAACTGTTTACAGCTTTTTGAAAGTTAAAAAAGATTAGAAATTAACTATGAAAACTGCTTAAATAAACTGATCTAACGAGTTTAATAAGTTTATCTGTCTTAAATATACTAATAAAGTAGTCTAAATAGGTTAAAACTCTAAAATAATCTGTTTAGAGCTTTTTGAAAGTTAAAAAGATTAGAAATTAACTATGAAAACTGCTTAAATAAGCTGATCTAAAGAGTTTAGTAAGTTTATCTGTCTTAAATATACTAATAAAGTAGTCTAAATAGGTTAAAACTCTAATATATACTGTTTAGAGCTTTTTGAAAGTTAAAAAAGATTAGCAATTAACTATGAAAACTGCTTAAATAAGCTGATCTAATGAGATTAGTAAGTTTATCTGTCTTAAATATACTAATAAGGTAGTCTAAATAGGTTAAAACTCTATAATAAACTGTTTAGAGCTTTTTGAAAGTTAAAAAAAATTAGAAATTAACTATGAAAACTGCTTAAATAAGCTGATCTAAAGAGTTTAGTAAGTTTATCTCTCTTAAATAAACTAATAAAGTAGTCTAAATAGGTTAAAAGTCTAATATATACTGTTTAGAGCTTTTTGAAAGTTAAAAAAGATTAGAAATTAACTATGAAAACTGCTTAAATAAGCTGATCTAAAGAGTTTAGTAAGTTTATCTGTCTTAAATAAACTAATAAAGTAGTCTAAATAGGTTAAAACTCTAATATATACTGTTAGAGCTTTTTGAAAGTTAAAAAAGATTAGCAATTAACTATGAAAACTGCTTAAATAAGCTGATCTAAAGAGTTTAGTAAGTTTATCTATCTTAAATATACTAATAAAGTAGTCTAAATAGGTTAATACTCTAAAATAAACTGTTTAGAGCTTTTTGAAAGTTAAAAAGATTAGAAATTAACTATGAAAACTGCTTAAATAAGTTGATCTAATAAGTTTAGTAATTTTATCTGTCTTAAATATACTAATAAAGTAGTCTAAATAGGTTAAAACTCTAAAATAATCTGTTTAGAGCTTTTTGAAAGTTAAAAAAGATTAGAAATTAACTATGAAAACTGCTTAAATAAGCTGATCTAAAGAGTTTAGTAAGTTTATCTGTCTTAAATATACTAATAAAGTAGTCTAAATAGGTTAAAACTCTAATATATACTGTTTAGAGCTTTTTGAAAGTTAAGAAAGATTAGAAATTAACTATGAAAACTCCTTAAATAAGCTGATCTAATGAGTTTAGTAAGTTTATCTGTCTTAAATATACTAATAAAGTAGTCTAAATAGGTTAAAACTTTAAAATAATCTGTTTAGAGCTTTTTGAAAGTTAAAAAAGATTAGCAATTAACTATGAAAACTGCTTAAATAAGCTGATCTAATGAGTTTAGTAAGTTTATCTGTCTTAAATATACTAATAAAGTAGTCTAAATAGGTTAAAACTCTAAAATAAACTGTTTAGAGCTTTTTGAAAGTTAAAAAAGATTAGAAATTAACTATGAAAACTGCTTAAATAAGCTGATCTAAAGAGTTTAGCAAGTTTATCTGTCTTAAATATACTAATAAAGTAGTCTAAATAGGTTAAAACTCTAATATATACTGTTTAGAGCTTTTTGAAAGTTAAAAAAGATTAGAAATTAACTGTGAAAACTGCTTAAATAAGCTGATCTAAAGAGTTTAGTAAGTTTATCTATCTTAAATATACTAATAAAGTAGTCTAAATAGGTTAATACTCTAAAATAAACTGTTTAGAGCTTTTTGAAAGTTAAGAAGATTAGAAATTAACTATGAAAACTGCCTAAAGAAGTTGATCTAATAAGTTTAGTAATTTTATCTGTCTTAAATATACTGATAAAGTAGTCTAAATAGGTCAAAACTTTAATTTATAGTGTTTAGAGCTTTTTGAAAGTTAAAAAAGATTAGACATTAACTATGAAAACTGCTTAAATAAGCTGATCTAAAGAGTTTAGTAAGTTTATCTGTCTTAAATATACTAATAAAGTAGTCTAAATAGGTTAAAACTGTAAAATAATCTGTTTACAGCTTTTTGAAAGTTAATAAAGATTAGAAATTAACTATGAAAACTGCTTAAATAAGCTGGCTGATCTAAAGAGTTTAGTAAGTTTATCTGTCTTAAATATACTAATAAAGTAGTCTAAATAGGTTAAAACTGTAAAATAATCTGTTTACAGCTTTTTGAAAGTTAAAAAAGATTAGAAATTAACTATGAAAACTGCTTAAATAAGCTGATCTAATGAGATTAGTAAGTTTATCTGTCTTAAATAAACTAATAAAGTAGTCTAAATAGGTTAAAACTCTAAAATAAACTGTTTGGAGCTTTTTGAAAGTTAAAAAAGATTAGAAATTAACTATGAAAACTGCTTAAATAAGTAGATCTAATGAGTTTAGTAAGTTTATCTGTCTTAAATAAACTAATAAAGTAGTCTAAATAGGTTAAAACTCTAAAATAAACTGTTTAGAGCTTTTTGAAAGTTAAAAAAGATTAGAAATTAACTATGAAAACTACTTAAATAAGCTGATCTAATGAGTTTAGTAAGTTTATCTGTCTTAAATATACTAATAAAGTAGTCTAAAGAGGTTAAAACTCTAAAATAAACTGTTTAGAGCTTTTTGAAAGTTAAAAAAGATTAGAAATTAACTATGAAAACTGCTTAAATAAGCTGATCTAAAGAGTTTAGTAAGTTTATCTGTCTTAAATATACTAAATATACTAATAAAATAGTCTAAATAGGTTAAAACTGTAAAATAATCTGTTTACAGCTTTTTGAAAGTTAAAAAGATTAGCAATTAACTATGAAAACTGCTTATATAAGTTGATCTAATGTGTTTAGTAAGTTTATCTGTCTTAAATAAACTAATAAAGTAGTCTAAATAGGTTAAAACTCTAAAATAAACTGTTTAGAGCTTTTTGAAAGTTAAAAAAGATTAGAAATTAACTATGAAAACTGCTTAAATAAGTTGATCTAATGAGTTTAGTAAGTTTATCTGTCTTAAATAAACTAATAAAGTAGTCTAAATAGGTTAAAACTCTAAAATAAACTGTTTAAAGCTTTTTCAAAGTTAAAAAAGATTAGAAATTAACTATGAAAACTGCTTAAATAAGGTGATCTAATGAGTTTAGTATGTTTATCTGTCTTAAATATACTAATAAAGTAGTCTAAAGAGGTTAAAACTCTAAAATAAACTGTTTAGAGCTTTTTGAAAGTTAAAAAAGATTAGAAATTAACTATGAAAACTGCTTTAAAAAGCTGATCTAAAGAGTTTAGTAAGTTTATCTGTCTTAAATATACTAACAAAGTACTCTAAATAGGTTAAAACTCTAAAATAATCTGTTTAGAGCTTTTTGAAAGTTAAAAAAGATTAGAAATTAACTATGAAAAATTCCTTAAATAAGCTGATCTAATGAGTTTAGTAAGTTTATCTGTCTTAAATATACTAATAAAGTAGTCTAAATAGGTTAAAACTGTAAAATAATCTGTTTAGAGCTTTTTGAAAGTTAAAAAAGATTAGCAATTAACTATGAAAACTGCTTAAATAAGCTGATCTAATGAGTTTAGTAAGTTTATCTGTCTTAAATATACTAATAAAGTAGTCTAAATAGGTTAAAACTCTAAAATAAACTGTTTAGAGCTTTTTGAAAGTTAAAAAAGATTAGAAATTAACTATGAAAACTGCTTAAATAAGCTGATCTAAAGAGTTTAGTAAGTTTATCTGTCTTAAATATACTAATAAAGTAGTCTAAATAGATTAAAACTGTAATATATACTGTTTAGAGCTTTTTGAAAGTTAAAAAAGATTAGAAATTAACTATGAAAAATTCCTTAAATAAGCTGATCTAATGAGTTTAGTAAGTTTATCTGTCTTAAATATACTAATAAAGTAGTCTAAATAGGTTAAAACTGTAAAATAATCTGTTTAGAGCTTTTTGAAAGTTAAAAAAGATTAGCAATTAACTATGAAAACTGCTTAAATAAGCTGATCTAATGAGTTTAGTAAGTTTATCTGTCTTAAATATACTAATAAAGTAGTCTAAATAGGTTAAAACTCTAAAATAAACTGTTTAGAGCTTTTTGAAAGTTAAAAAAGATTAGAAATTAACTATTAAAACTGCTTAAATAAGCTGATCTAATGAGTTTAGTAAGTTTATCTGTCTTAAATATACTAATAAAGTAGTCTAAATAGGTTAAAACTCTAATATATACTGTTTAGAGCTTTTTGAAAGTTAAAACGATTAGAAATTAACTATGAAAACTGCTTAAATAAGCTGATCTAAAGAGTTTAGTAAGTTTATCTGTCTTAAATAAACTAATAAAGTAGTCTAAATAGGTTAAAACTCTAATATATACTGTTTAGAGCTTTTTGAAAGTTAAAAAAGATTAGAAATTAACTATGAAAACTGCTTAAATAAGCTGATGTAAAGAGTTTAGTAAGTTTATCTGTCTTCAATATACTAATAAAGTAGTCTAAATAGGTTAATACTCTAAAATAAACTGTTTAGAGCTTTTTGAAAGTTAAAAAGATTAGAAATTAACTATGAAACCTGCTTAAATAAGTTGATCTAATAAGTTTAGTAATTTTATCTGTCTTAAATATACTAATAAAGTAGTCTAAATAGGTTAAAACTCTAAAATAATCTGTTTATAGCTTTTTGAAATTTAAAAAAGATTAGAAATTAACTATGAAAACTGCTTAAATAAGCTGATCTAAAGAGTTTAGTAAGTTTATCTGTCTTAAATATACTAATAAAGTAGTCTAAATAGGTTAAAACTCTAATATATACTGTTTAGAGCTTTTTGAAAGTTAAGAAAGATTAGAAATTAACTATGAAAACTCCTTAAATAAGCTGATCTATTGAGTTTAGTAAGTTTATCTGTCTTAAATATACTAATAAAGTAGTCTAAATAGGTTAAAACTGTAAAATAATCTGTTTAGAACCTTTTGAAAGTTAAAAAAGATTAGAAATTAACTATGAAAACTGCTTAAATAAGTTGATCTAATGAGTTTAGTAAGTTTATCTGTCTTAAATAAACTAATAAAGTAGTCTAAATAGGTTAAAACTCTAAAATAAACTGTTAAGAGCTTTTTGAAAGTTAAAAAAAATTAGAAATTAACTATGAAAACAGCTTAAATAAGCTGATCTAATGAGTTTAGTAAGTTTATCTGTCTTAAATATACTAATAAAGTAGTCTAAATAGGTTAAAACTCTAAAATAAACTGTTTAGAGCTTTTTGAAAGTTAAAAAAGATTAGAAATTAACTATGAAAACTGCTTAAATAAGTTGATCTAAAGAGTTTAGTAAGTTTATCTGTCTTAAATAAAGTAATAAAGTAGTCTAAATAGGTTAAAACTCTAAAATAAACTGTTTAGAGCTTTTTGAAAGTTAAAAAAGATTAGAAATTAACTATGAAATCTGCTTAAATAAGCTGATCTAATGAGTTTAGTAAGTTTATCTGTCTTAAATACACTAATAAAGTAGTCTAAATAGGTTAAAACTCTATAATAAACTGTTTAGAGCTTTTTGAAAGTTAAAAAAGATTAGAAATTAACTATGAAATCTGCTTAAATAAGCTGATCTAATGGGTTTAGTAAGTTTATCTGTCTTAAATATACTAATAAAGTAGTCTAAATAGGTTAAAACTTTAATTTATAGTGTTTAGAGCTTTTTAAAATTTAAAAAAGATTAGAAATTAACTATGAAAACTGCTTAAATAAGCTGATCTAAAGAGTTTAGTAAGTTTATCTGTCTTAAATATACTAATAAAGTAGTCTAAATAGGTTAAAACTCTAAAATAATCTGTTTACAGCTTTTTGAAAGTTAAAAAAGATTAGAAATTAACTATGAAAACTGCTTAAATAAGCTCATCTAATGAGATTAGTAAGTTTATCTGTCTTAAATAAACTAATAAACTAGTCTAAATAGGTTAAAACTCTAAAATAAACTGTTTGGAGCTTTTTGAAAGTTAAAAAAGATTAGCAATTAACTATGAAAACTGCTTAAATAAGCTGATCTAATGAGTTTAGTAAGTTTATCTGTCTTAAATATACTAATAAAGTAGTCTAAATAGGTTAAAACTGTAAAATAATCTGTTTAGAGCTTTTTGAAAGTTAAAAAAGATTAGAAATTAACTATGAAAACTGCTTAAATAAGCTGATCTAATGAGATTAGTAAGTTTATCTGTCTTAAATAAACTAATAAAGTAGTCTAAATAGGTTAAAACTCTAAAATAAACTGTTTGGAGCTTTTTGAAAGTTAAAAAAGATTAGAAATTAACTATGAAAACTGCTTAAATAAGTTGATCTAATGAGTTTAGTAAGTTTATCTGTCTTAAATAAACTAATAAAGTAGTCTAAATAGGTTAAAACTCTAAAATAAACTGTTTAGAGCTTTTTGAAAGTTAAAAAAAATTAGAAATTAACTATGAAAACTGCTTAAATAAGCTGATCTAATGAGTTTAGTAAGTTTATCTCTCTTAAATATACTAATAAAGTAGTCTAAATAGGTTAAAACTCTAAAATAAACTGTTTAGAGCTTTTTGAAAGTTAAAAAAGATTAGAAATTAACTATGAAAACTGCTTAAATAAGCTGATCTAAAGAGTTTAGTAAGTTTATCTGTCTTAAATAAAGTATTAAAGTAGTCTAAATAGGTTAAAACTCTAAAATAAACTATTTAGACCTTTTCGAAAGTTAAAAAAGATTAGAAATTAACTATGAAATCTGCTTAAATAAGCTGATCTAATGGGTTTAGTAAGTTTATCTGTCTTAAATATACTAATAAAGTAGTCTAAATAGGTTAAAACTCTAAAATAAACTGTTTAGAGCTTTTTGAAAGTTAAAAAGATTAGAAATTAACTATGAAATCTGCTTAAATAAGCTGATCTAATGGGTTTAGTAAGTTTATCTGTCTTAAATATACTAATAAAGTAGTCTAAATAGGTTAAAACTCTATAATAAACTGTTTAGAGCTTTTTGAAAGTTAAAAAATTAGAAATTAACTATGAAAACTGCTTAAATAAGCTGATCTAAAGAGTTTAGTAAGTTTATCTGTCTTAAATATACTAATAAAGTAGTATAATAGGTTAAAACTCTAAAATAAACTGTTTAGAGCTTTTTGAAAGTTAAAAAAGATTAGAAATTAACTATGAAAACTGCTTAAATAAGCTGATCTAAAGAGTTTAGTAAGTTTATCTGTCTTAAATATACTAAATATACTAATAAAATAGTCTAAATAGGTTAAAACTGTAAAATAATCTGTTTACAGCTTTTTGAAAGTTAAAAAAGATTAGCAATTAACTATGAAAACTGCTTATATAAGTTGATCTAATGAGTTTAGTAAGTTAATCTGTCTTAAATAAACTAATAAAGTAGTGTAAATAGGTTAAAACTCTAAAATAAACTGTTTAGAGCTTTTTGAAAGTTAAAAAAGATTAGAAATTAACTATGAAAACTGCTTAAATAAGTTGATCTAATGAGTTTAGTAAGTTTATCTGTCTTAAATAAACTAATAAAGTAGTCTAAATAGGTTAAAACTCTAAAATAAACTGTTTAAAGCTTTTTGAAAGTTAAAAAAGATTAGAAATTAACTATGAAAACTGCTTAAATAAGCTGATCTAATGAGTTTAGTATGTTTATCTGTCTTAAATATACTAATAAAGTAGTCTAAAGAGGTTAAAACTCTAAAATAAACTGTTTAGAGCTTTTTGAAAGTTAAAAAAGATTAGAAATTAACTATGAAAACTGCTTAAATAAGCTGATCTAAAGAGTTTAGTAAGTTTATCTGTCTTAAATATACTAACAAAGTAGTCTAAATAGGTTAAAACTCTAAAATAATCTGTTTACAGCTTTTTGAAAGTTAAAAAAGATTAGAAATTAACTATGAAAACTGCTTAAATAAGCTGATGTAATGAGTTTAATAAGTTTATCTGTCTTAAATATACTAATAAAGTAGTCTAAATAGGTTAAAACTCTAAAAAAAAGATTAGAAATTAACTATGAAAACTGCTTAAATAAGCTGATCTAAAGAGTTTAGCAAGTTTATCTGTCTTAAATATACTAATAAAGTAGTCTAAATAGGTTAAAACTCTAATATATACTGTTTAGAGCTTTTTGAAAGTTAAAAAAGATTAGAAATTAACTATGAAAACTCCTTAAATAAGCTGATCTAATGAGTTTAGTAAGTTTATCTGTCTTAAATATACTAATAAAGTAGTCTAAATAGGTTAAAACTGTAAAATAATCTGTTTAGAGCTTTTTGAAAGTTAAAAAAGATTAGGAATTAACTATGAAAACTGCTTAAATAAGCTGATCTAATGAGTTTAGTAAGTTTATCTGTCTTAAATATACTAATAAAGTAGTCTAAATAGGTTAAAACTCTAAAATAAACTGTTTAGAGCTTTTTGAAAGTTAAAAAAGATTAGAAATTAACTATTAAAACTGCTTAAATAAGCTGATCTAATGAGTTTAGTAAGTTTATCTGTCTTAAATATACTAATAAAGTAGTCTAAATAGGTTAAAAGTCTACTATATACTGTTTAGAGCTTTTTGAAAGTTAAAAAAGATTAGAAATTAACTATGAAAACTGCTTAAATAAGCTGATCTAAAGAGTTTAGTAAGTTTATCTGTCTTAAATAAACTAATAAAGTAGTCTAAATAGGTTAAAACTCTAATATATACTGTTTAGAGCTTTTTGAAAGTTAAAAAAGATTAGAAATTAACTATGAAAACTGCTTAAATAAGCTGATCTAAAGAGTTTAGTAAGTTTATCTGTCTTAAATATACTAATAAAGTAGTCTAAATAGGTTAATACTCTAAAATAAACTGTTTAGAGCTTTTTGAAAGTTAAAAAGATTAGAAATTAACTATGAAACCTGCTTAAATAAGTTGATCTAATAAGTTTAGTAATTTTATCTGTCTTAAATATACTAATAAAGTAGTCTAAATAGGTTAAAACTCTAAAATAATCTGTTTATAGCTTTTTGAAATTTAAAAAAGATTAGAAATTAACTATGAAAACTGCTTAAATAAGCTGATCTAAAGAGTTCAGTAAGTTTATCTGTCTTAAATATACTAATAAAGTAGTCTAAATAGGTTAAAACTCTAATATATACTGTTTAGAGCTTTTTGAAAGTTAAGAAAGATTAGAAATTAACTATGAAAACCGCTTAAATAAGCTGATCCATTGAGTTTAGTAAGTTTATCTGTCTTAAATATACTAATAAAGTAGTCTAAATAGGTTAAAACTGTAAAATAATCTGTTTAGAACTTTTTGAAAGTTAAAAAAGATTAGAAATTAACTATGAAAACTGCTTAAATAAGTTGATCTAATGAGTTTAGTAAGTTTATCTGTCTTAAATAAACTAATAAAGTAGTCTAAATAGGTTAAAACTCTAAAATAAACTGTTTAGAGGTTTTTGAAAGTTAAATAAAATTAGAAATTAACTATGAAAACTGCTTAAATAAGCTGATCTAATGAGTTTAGTAAGTTTATCTGTCTTAAATATACTAATAAAGTAGTCTAAATAGGTTAAAACTCTAAAATAAACTGTTTAGAGCTTTTTTAAAGTTAAAAAGATTAGAAATTAACTATGAAAACTGCTTAAATAAGTTAATCTAAAGAGTTTAGTAAGTTTATCTGTCTTAAATAAAGTAATAAAGTAGTCTAAATAGGTTAAAACTCTAAAATAAACTGTTTAGAGCTTTTCGAAAGTTAAAAAAGATTAGAAATTAACTATGAAATCTGCTTAAATAAGCTGATCTAATGGGTTTAGTAAGTTTATCTGTCTTAAATACACTAATAAAGTAGTCTAAATAGGTTAAAACTCTAAAATAAACTGTTTAGAGCTTTTCGAAAGTTAAAAAAGATTAGAAATTAACTATGAAATCTGCTTAAATAAGCTGATCTAATGAGTTTAGTAAGTTTATCTGTCTTAAATACACTAATAAAGTAGTCTAAATAGGTTAAAACTCTATAATAAACTGTTTAGAGCTTTTTGAAAGTTAAAAAAGATTAGAAATTAACTATGAAATCTGCTTAAATAAGCTGATCTAATGGGTTTAGTAAGTTTATCTGTCTTAAATATACTAATAAAGTAGTCTAAATAGGTTAAAACTGTAAAATAAACTGTTTAGAGCTTTTTGAAAGTTAAAAAAGATTAGAAATTAACTATGAAAACTGCTTAAATAAGCTGATCTAAAGAGTTTAGTAAGTTTATCTGTCTTAAATATACTAAATATACTAATAAAGTAGTCTAAATAGGTTAAAACTGTAAAATAATCTGTTTACAGCTTTTTGAAAGTTAAAAAAGATTAGCAATTAACTATGAAAACTGCTTATATAAGTTGATCTAATGAGTTTAGTAAGTTTATCTGTCTTAAATAAACTAATAAAGTAGTCTAAATAGGTTAAAACTCTAAAATAAACTGTTTAGAGCTTTTTGAAAGTTAGAAAAGATTAGAAATTAACTATGAAAACTGCTTAAATAAGTTGATCTAATGAGTTTAGTAAGTTTATCTGTCTTAAATAAACTAATAAAGTAGTCTAAATAGGTTAAAACTCTAAAATAAACTGTTTAAAGCTTTTTGAAAGTTAAAAAAGATTAGAAATTAACTATGAAAACTGCTTAAATAAGCTGATCTAAAGAGTTTAGGAAGTTTATCTGTCTTAAATACACTAATAAAGTAGTCTAAATAGGTTAAAACTCTAAAATAAACTGTTTAGAGCTTTTCGAAAGTTAAAAAAGATTAGAAATTAACTATGAAATCTGCTTAAATAAGCTGATCTAATGAGTTTAGTAAGTTTATCTGTCTTAAATACACTAATAAAGTAGTCTAAATAGGTTAAAACTCTATAATAAACTGTTTAGAGCTTTTTGAAAGTTAAAAAAGATTAGAAATTAACTATGAAATCTGCTTAAATAAGCTGATCTAATGGGTTTAGTAAGTTTATCTGTCTTAAATATACTAATAAAGTAGTCTAAATAGGTTAAAACTGTAAAATAAACTGTTTAGAGCTTTTTGAAAGTTAAAAAAGATTAGAAATTAACTATGAAAACTGCTTAAATAAGCTGATCTAAAGAGTTTAGTAAGTTTATCTGTCTTAAATATACTAAATATACTAATAAAGTAGTCTAAATAGGTTAAAACTGTAAAATAATCTGTTTACAGCTTTTTGAAAGTTAAAAAAGATTAGCAATTAACTATGAAAACTGCTTATATAAGTTGATCTAATGAGTTTAGTAAGTTTATCTGTCTTAAATAAACTAATAAAGTAGTCTAAATAGGTTAAAACTCTAAAATAAACTGTTTAGAGCTTTTTGAAAGTTAGAAAAGATTAGAAATTAACTATGAAAACTGCTTAAATAAGTTGATCTAATGAGTTTAGTAAGTTTATCTGTCTTAAATAAACTAATAAAGTAGTCTAAATAGGTTAAAACTCTAAAATAAACTGTTTAAAGCTTTTTGAAAGTTAAAAAAGATTAGAAATTAACTATGAAAACTGCTTAAATAAGCTGATCTAAAGAGTTTAGTAAGTTTATCTGTCTTAAATATACTAACAAAGTAGTCTAAATAGGTTAAAACTCTAATATATACTGTTTAGAGCTTTTTGAAAGTTAAAAAAGATTAGAAATTAACTATGAAAACTCCTTAAATAAGCTGATCTAATGAGTTTAGTAAGTTTATCTGTCTTAAATATACTAATAAAGTAGTCTAAATAGGTTAAAACTGTAAAATAATCTTTTAGAGCTTTTTGAAAGTTAAAAAAGATTAGCAATTAACTATGAAAACTGCTTAAATAAGCTGATCTAATGAGTTTAGTAAGTTTATCTGTCTTAAATATACTAATAAAGTAGTCTAAATAGGTTAAAACTCTAAAATAAACTGTTTAGAGCTTTTTGAAAGTTAAAAAGATTAGAAATTAACTATGAAAACTGCTTAAATAAGTTAATCTAAAGAGTTTAGTAAGTTTATCAGTCTTAAATAAAGTAATAAAGTAGTCTAAATAGCTTAAAACTCTAAAATAAACTGTTTAGAGCTTTTCGAAAGTTAAAAAAGATTAGAAATTAACTATGAAATCTGCTTAAATAAGCTGATCTAATGGGTTTAGTAAGTTTATCTATCTTAAATACACTAATAAAGTAGTCTAAATAGGTTAAAACTCTAAAATAAACTGTTTAGAGCTTTTCGAAAGTTAAAAAAGATTAGAAATTAACTATGAAATCTGCTTTAATAAGCTGATCTAATGGGTTTAGTAAGTTTATCTGTCTTAAATACACTAATAAAGTAGTTTAAATAGGTTAAAACTCTATAATAAACTGTTTAGAGCTTTTTGAAAGTTAAAAAAGATTAGAAATTAACTATGAAATCTGCTTAAATAAGCTGATCTAATGGGTTTAGTAAGTTTATCTGTCTTAAATATACTAATAAAGTAGTCTAAATAGGTTAAAACTGTAAAATAAACTGTTTAGAGCTTTTTGAAAGTTAAAAAAGATTAGAAATTAACTATGAAAACTGCTTAAATAAGCTGATCTAAAGAGTTTAGTAAGTTTATCTGTCTTAAATATACTAAATATACTAATAAAGTAGTCTAAATAGGTTAAAACTGTAAAATAATCTGTTTACAGCTTTTTGAAAGTTAAAAAAGATTAGCAATTAACTATTAAAACTGCTTATATAAGTTGATCTAATGAGTTTAGTAAGTTTATCTGTCTTAAATAAACTAATAAAGTAGTCTAAATAGGTTAAAACTCTAAAATAAACTGTTTAGAGCTTTTTGAAAGTTAAAAAAGATTAGAAATTAACTATGAAATCTACTTAAATAAGTTGATCTAATGAGTTTAGTAAGTTTATCTCTCTTAAATAAACTAATAAAGTAGTCTAAATAGGTTAAAACTCTAAAATAAACTGTTTAAAGCTTTTTGAAAGTTAAAAAAGATTAGAAATTAACTATGAAAACTGCTTAAATAAGCTGATCTAAAGAGTTTAGTAAGTTTATCTGTCTTAAATATACTAACAAAGTAGTCTAAATAGGTTAAAACTCTAATATATACTGTTTAGAGCTTTTTGAAAGTTAAAAAAGATTAGAAATTAACTATGAAAACTCCTTAAATAAGCTGATCTAATGAGTTTAGTAAGTTTATCTGTCTTAAATATACTAATAAAGTAGTCTAAATAGGTTAAAACTGTAAAATAATCTGTTTAGAGCTTTTTGAAAGTTAAAAAAGATTAGCAATTAACTATGAAAACTGCTTAAAGAAGCTGATCTAATGAGTTTAGTCTGTTTATCTGTCTTAAATATACTAATAAAGTAGTCTAAATAGGTTAAAACTCTAAAATAAACTGTTTAGAGCTTTTTGAAAGTTAAAAAAGATTAGAAATTAACTATGAAATCTGCTTAAATAAGCTGATCTAATGAGTTTAGTAAGTTTATCTGTCTTAAATATACTAATAAAGTAGTCTAAATAGGTTAAAAGTCTAATATATACTGTTTAGAGCTTTTTGAAAGTTAAAACGATTAGAAATTAACTATGAAAACTGCTTAAATAAGCTGATCTAAAGAGTTTAGTAAGTTTATCTGTCTTAAATAAACTAATAAAGTAGTCTAAATAGGTTAAAACTCTAAAATATACTGTTTAGAGCTTTTTGAAAGTTAAAAAAGATTAGAAATTAACTATGAAAACTGCTTAAATAAGCTGATCTAAAGAGTTTAGTAAGTTTATCTGTCTTAAATATACTAATAAAGTAGTCTAAATAGGTTAAAACTCTAAAATAAACTGTTTAGAGCTTTTTGAAAGTTAAAAAAGATTAGAAATTAACTATTAAAACTGCTTAAATAAGCTGATCTAATGAGTTTAGTAAGTTTATCTGTCTTAAATATACTAACAAAGTAGTCTAAATAGGTTAAAAGTCTAATATATACTGTGTAGAGCTTTTTGAAAGTTAAAACGATTAGAAATTAACTATGAAAACTGCTTAAATAAGCTGATCTAAAGAGTTTAGTAAGTTTATCTGTCTTAAATATACTAATAAAGTAGTCTAAATAGGTTAAAACTCTAATATATACTGTTTAGAGCTTTTTGAAAGTTAAAAAAGATTAGAAATTAACTATGAAAACTGCTTAAATAAGCTGATCTAAAGAGTTTAGTAAGTTTATCTGTCTTAAATATACTAATAAAGTAGTCTAAATAGGTTAATACTCTAAAATAAACTGTTTAGAGCTTTTTTAAAGTTAAAAAGATTAGAAATTAACTATGAAAACAGCCTAGAGAAGTTGATCTAATAAGTTTAGTAATTTTATCTGTCTTAAATATGCTAATAAAGTAGTCTAAATAGGTTAAAACTGTAAAATAATCTGTTTACAGCTTTTTGAAAGTTAAAAAAGATTAGAAATTAACTATGAAAACTGCTTAAATAAGCTGATCTAAAGAGTTTAGTAAGTTTATCTGTCTTAAATATACTAATAAAGTAGTCTAAATAGGTTAAAACTGTAAAATAATCTGTTTACAGCTTTTTGAAAGTTAAAAAAGATTAGAAATTAACTATGAAAACTGCTTAAATAAGCTGATCTAATGAGATTAGTAAGTTTATCTGTCTTAAATAAACTAATAAAGTAGTCTAAATAGGTTAAAACTCTAAAATATACTGTTTAGAGCTTTTTGAAAGTTAAAAAAGATTAGAAATTAACTATGAAAACTGCTTAAATAAGCTGATCTAAAGAGTTTAGTAAGTTTATCTGTCTTAAATATACTAATAAAGTAGTCTAAATAGGTTAATACTCTAAAATAAACTGTTTAGAGCTTTTTGAAAGTTAAAAAGATTAGAAATTAACTATGAAACCTACTTAATTAAGTTGATCTAATAAGTTTAGTAATTTTATCTGTCTTAAATATACTAATAAAGTAGTCTAAATAGGTTAAAACTCTAAAATAATCTGTTTATAGCTTTTTGAAATTTAAAAAAGATTAGAAATTAACTATGAAAACTGCTTAAATAAGCTGATCTAAAGAGTTTAGTAAGTTTATCTGTCTTAAATATACTAATAAAGTAGTCTAAATAGGTTAAAACTCTAATATATACTGTTTAGAGCTTTTTGAAAGTTAAGAAAGATTAGAAATTAACTATGAAAACTCCTTAAATAAGGTGAACTAATGAGTTTAGTAAGTTTATCTGTCTTAAATATACTAATAAAGTAGTCTAAATAGGTTAAAACTGTAAAATAATCTGTTTAGAACTTTTTGAAAGTTAAAAAAGATTAGCAATTAACTATGAAAACTGCTTAAATAAGCTGATCTAATGAGTTTAGTAAGTTTATCTGTCTTAAATATACTAATAAAGTAGTCTAAATAGGTTAAAACTCTAAAATAAACTGTTTAGAGCTTTTTGAAAGTTAAAAAAGATTAGAAATTAACTATTAAAACTGCTTAAATAAGCTGATCTAAAGAGTTTAGTAAGTTTATCTGTCTTAAATATACTAATAAAGTAGTCTAAATAGGTTAAAAGTCTAATATATACTGTTTAGAGCTTTTTGAAAGTTAAAACGATTAGTAATTAACTATGAAAACTGCTTAAATAAGCTGATCTAAAGAGTTTAGTAAGTTTATCTGTCTTAAATATACTAATAAAGTAGTCTAAATAGGTTAAAACTCTAATATATACTGTTTAGAGCTTTTTGAAAGTTAAAAAAGATTAGAAATTAACTATGAAAACTGCTTAAATAAGCTGATCTAAAGAGTTTAGTAAGTTTATCTGTCTTAAATATACTAATAAAGTAGTCTAAATAGGTTAATACTCTAAAATAAACTGTTTAGAGCTTTTTGAAAGTTAAAAAGATTAGAAATTAACTATGAAACCTACTTAATTAAGTTGATCTAATAAGTTTAGTAATTTTATCTGTCTTAAATATACTAATAAAGTAGTCTAAATAGGTTAAAACTCTAAAATAAACTGTTTAGAGCTTTTCGAAAGTTAAAAAAGATTAGAAATTAACTATGAAAACTGCTTAAATAAGTTGATCTAAAGAGTTTAGTAAGTTTATCTGTCTTAAATAAAGTAATAAAGTAGTCTAAATAGGTTAAAACTCTAAAATAAACTGTTTAGAGCTTTTCGAAAGTTAAAAAAGAATAGAAATTAACTATGAAATCTGCTTAAATAAGCTGATCTAATGGGTTTAGTAAGTTTATCTGTCTTAAATACAGTAATAAAGTAGTCTAAATAGGTTAAAACTCTAAAATAAACTGTTTAGAGCTTTTTGAAAGTTAAAAAAGATTAGAAATTAACTATGAAAACTGATTAAATAAGCTGATCTAATGAGTTTAGTAAGTTTATCTGTCTTAAATATACTAATAAAGTAGTCTAATAGGTTAAAACTCTAAAATAAACTGTTTAGAGCTTTTTGAAAGTTAAAAAAGATTAGAAATTAACTATGAAATCTGCTTAAATAAGCTGATCTAATGGGTTTAGTAAGTTTATCTGTCTTAAATATACTAATAAAGTAGTCTAAATAGGTTAAAACTCTAAAATAAACTGTTTAGAGCTTTTTGAAAGTTAAAAAAGATTAGAAATTAACTATGAAAACTGCTTAAATAAGCTGATCTAATGAGTTTAGTAAGTTTATCTGTCTTAAATATACTAATAAAGTAGTCTAATAGGTTAAAACTCTAAAATAAACTGTTTAGAGCTTTTTGAAAGTTAAAAAAGATTAGAAATTAACTATGAAAACTGCTTAAATAAGCTGATCTAAAGAGTTTAGTAAGTTTATCTGTCTTAAATATACTAAATATACTAATAAAGTAGTCTAAATAGGTTAAAACTGTAAAATAATCTGTTTACAGCTTTTTGAAAGTTAAAAAAGATTAGCAATTAACTATGAAAACTGCTTATATAAGTTGATCTAATGAGTTTAGTAAGTTTATCTGTCTTAAATAAACTAATAAAGTAGTCTAAATAGGTTAAAACTCTAAAATAAACTGTTTAGAGCTTTTTGAAAGTTAAAAAAGATTAGAAATTAACTATTAAAACTGCTTAAATAAGCTGATCTAATGAGTTTAGTAAGTTTATCTGTCTTAAATATACTAATAAAGTAGTCTAAATAGGTTAAAAGTCTAATATATACTGTTTAGAGCTTTTTGAAAGTTAAAACGATTAGAAATTAACTATGAAAACTGCTTAAATAAGCTGATCTAAAGAGTTTAGTAAGTTTATCTGTCTTAAATATACTAATAAAGTAGTCTAAATAGGTTAAAACTCTAATATATACTGTTTAGAGCTTTTTGAAAGTTAAAAAAGATTAGAAATTAACTATGAAAACTGCTTAAATAAGCTGATCTAAAGAGTTTAGTAAGTTTATCTGTCTTAAATATACTAATAAAGTAGTCTAAATAGGTTAATACTCTAAAATAAACTGTTTAGAGCTTTTTTAAAGTTAAAAAGATTAGAAATTAACTATGAAAACAGCCTAAAGAAGTTGATCTAATAAGTTTAGTAATTTTATCTGTCTTAAATATACTAATAAAGTAGTCTAAATAGGTTAAAACTGTAAAATAATCTGTTTACAGCTTTTTGAAAGTTAAAAAAGATTAGAAATTAACTATGAAAACTGCTTAAATAAGCTGATCTAAAGAGTTTAGTAAGTTTATCTGTCTTAAATATACTAATAAAGTAGTCTAAATAGGTTAAAACTGTAAAATAATCTGTTTACAGCTTTTTGAAAGTTAAAAAAGATTAGAAATTAACTATGAAAACTGCTTAAATAAGCTGATCTAATGAGATTAGTAAGTTTATCAGTCTTAAATAAACTAATAAAGTAGTCTAAATAGGTTAAAACTCTAAAATAAACTGTTTGGAGCTTTTTGAAAGTTAAAAAAGATTAGCAATTAACTATAAAAACTGCTTAAATAAGCTGATCTAATGAGTTTAGTAAGTTTATCTGTCTTAAATATACTAATAAAGTAGTCTAAATAGGTTAAAGCTCTAAAATAAACTGTTTAGAGCTTTTAGAAAGTTAAAAAAGATTAGAAATTAACTATGAAAACTGCTTAAATAAGTTGATCTAAAGAGTTTAGTAAGTTTATAAATAAAGTAATAAAGTAGTCTAAATAGGTTAAAACTCTAAAATAAACTGTTTAGAGCTTTTCGAAAGTTAAAAAAGATTAGAAATTAACTATGAAATCTGCTTAAATAAGCTGATCTAATGGGTTTAGTAAGTTTATCTGTCTTAAATACAGTAATAAAGTAGTCTAAATAGGTTAAAACTCTAAAATAAACTGTTTAGAGCTTTTTGAAAGTTAAAAAAGATTAGAAATTAACTATGAAAACTGCTTAAATAAGTTGATCTAAAGAGTTTAGTAAGTTTATCTGTCTTAAATAAAGTAATAAAGTAGTCTAAATAGGTTAAAACTGTAAAATAATCTGTTTACAGCTTTTTGAAAGTTAAAAAAGATTAGAAATTAACTATGAAAACTGCTTAAATAAGCTGATCTAATGAGATTAGTAAGTTTATCAGTCTTAAATAAACTAATAAAGTAGTCTAAATAGGTTAAAACTCTAAAATAAACTGTTTGGAGCTTTTTGAAAGTTAAAAAAGATTAGCAATTAACTATGAAAACTGCTTAAATAAGCTGATCTAATGAGTTTAGTAAGTTTATCTGTCTTAAATATACTAATAAAGTAGTCTAAATAGGTTAAAGCTCAAAAATAAACTGTTTAGAGCTTTTAGAAAGTTAAAAAAGATTAGAAATTAACTATGAAAACTGCTTAAATAAGTTGATCTAAAGAGTTTAGTAAGTTTATAAATAAAGTAATAAAGTAGTCTAAATAGGTTAAAACTCTAAAATAAACTGTTTAGAGCTTTTCGAAAGTTAAAAAAGATTAGAAATTAACTATGAAATCTGCTTAAATAAGCTGATCTAATGGGTTTAGTAAGTTTATCTGTCTTAAATACAGTAATAAAGTAGTCTAAATAGGTTAAAACTCTAAAATAAACTGTTTAGAGCTTTTTGAAAGTTAAAAAAGATTAGAAATTAACTATGAAAACTGCTTAAATAAGTTGATCTAAAGAGTTTAGTAAGTTTATCTGTCTTAAATAAAGTAATAAAGTAGTCTAAATAGGTTAAAACTCTAAAATAAACTGTTTAGAGCTTTTCGAAAGTTAAAAAAGAATAGAAATTAACTATGAAATCTTCTTAAATAAGCTGATCTAATGGGTTTAGTAAGTTTATCTGTCTTAAATACAGTAATAAAGTAGTCTAAATAGGTTAAAACTCTAAAATAAACTGTTTAGAGCTTTTTGAAAGTTAAAAAAGATTAGAAATTAACTATGAAAACTGATTAAATAAGCTGATCTAATGAGTTTAGTAAGTTTATCAGTCTTAAATATACTAATAAAGTAGTCTAATAGGTTAAAACTCTAAAATAAAATGTTTAGAGCTTTTTGAAAGTTAAAAAAGATTAGAAATTAACTATGAAATCGGCTTAAATAAGCTGATCTAATGGGTTTGGTAAGTTTATCTGTCTTAAATATACTAATAAAGTAGTCTAAATAGGTTAAAACTCTAAAATAAACTGTTTAGAGCTTTTTGAAAGTTAAAAAAGATTAGAAATTAACTATGAAAACTGCTTAAATAAGCTGATCTAATGAGTTTAGTAAGTTTATCTGTCTTAAATATACTAATAAAGTAGTCTAATAGGTTAAAACTCTAAAATAAACTGTTTAGAGCTTTTTGAAAGTTAAAAAAGATTAGAAATTAACTATGAAAACTGCTTAAATAAGCTGATCTAAAGAGTTTAGTAAGTTTATCTGTCTTAAATATACTAAATATACTAATAAAGTAGTCTAAATAGGTTAAAACTGTAAAATAATCTGTTTACAGCTTTTTGAAAGTTAAAAAAGATTAGCAATTAACTATAAAAACTGCTTATATAAGTTGATCTAATGAGTTTAGTAAGTTTATCTGTCTTAAATAAACTAATAAAGTAGTCTAAATAGGTTAAAACTCTAAAATAAACTGTTTAGAGCTTTTTGAAAGTTAAAAAAGATTAGAAATTAACTATGAAAACTGCTTAAATAAGTTGATCTAATGAGTTTAGTAAGTTTATCTGTCTTAGATAAACTAATAAAGTAGTCTAAATAGGTTAAAACTATAAAATAAACTGTTTAAAGCTTTTTGAAAGTTAAAAAAGATTAGAAATTAACTATTAAAACTGCTTAAATAAGCTGATCTAATGAGTTTAGTAAGTTTATCTGTCTTAAATATACTAATAAAGTAGTCTAAATAGGTTAAAAGTCTAATGTTTACTGTTTAGAGCTTTTTGAAAGTTAAAAAAGATTAGAAATTAACTATAAAAACTGCTTAAATAAGCTGATCTAAAGAGTTTAGTAAGTTTATCTGTCTTAAATATACTAATAAAGTAGTCTAAATAGGTTAAAACTCTAATATATACTGTTTAGAGCTTTTTGAAAGTTAAAAAAGATTAGAAATTAACTATGAAAACTGCTTAAATAAGCTGATCTAAAGAGTTTAGTAAGTTTATCTGTCTTAAATATACTAATAAAGTAGTCTAAATAGGTTAAAACTCTAAAATAATCTGTTTACAGCTTTTTGAAAGTTAAAAAAGATTAGAAATTAACTATGAAAACTGCTTAAATAAGCTGATCTAATGAGATTAGTAAGTTTATCTGTCTTAATAAACTAATAAAGTAGTCTAAATAGGTTAAAACTCTAAAATAAACTGTTTGGAGCTTTTTGAAAGTTAAAAAAGATTAGCAATTAACTATGAAAACTGCTTAAATAAGTTGATCTAATGAGTTTAGTAAGTTTATCTGTCTTAAATAAACTAATAAAATAGTCTAAATATGTTAAAACTCTAAAATAAACTTTTTAGAGCTTTTTGAAAGTTAAAAAAAATTAGAAATTAACTATGAAAACTGCTTAAATAAGCTGATCTAATGAGTTTAGTAAGTTTATCTGTCTTAAATATACTAATAAAGTAGTCTAAATAGGTTAAAACTCTAAAATAAACTGTTTAGAGCTTTTTGAAAGTTAAAAAGATTAGAAATTAACTATTAAAACTGCTTAAATAAGTTGATCTAAAGAGTTTAGTAAGTTTATCTGTCTTAAATAAAGTAATAAAGTAGTCTAAATAGGTTAAAACTCTAAAATAAACTGTTTAGAGCTTTTTGAAAGTTAAAAAAGATTAGAAATTAACTATGAAAACTGCTTAAATAAGCTGATCTAAAGAGTTTAGTAAGTTTATCTGTCTTAAAAATACTAATAAAGTAGTCTAATAGGTTAAAACTCTAAAATAAACTGTTTAGAGCTTTTTGAAAGTTAAAAAAGATTAGAAATTAACTATGAAATCTGCTTAAATAAGCTGATCTAATGGGTTTAGTAAGTTTATCTGTCTTAAATATACTAATAAAGTAGTCTAAATAGGTTAAAACTCTAAAATAAACTGTTTAGAGCTTTTTGAAAGTTAAAAAAGATTAGAAATTAACTATGAAAACTGCTTAAATAAGCTGATCTAATGAGTTTAGTAAGTTTATCTGTCTTAAATATACTAATAAAGTAGTCTAATAGGTTAAAACTCTAAAATAAACTGTTTAGAGCTTTTTGAAAGTTAAAAAAGATTAGAAATTAACTATGAAAACTGCTTAAATAAGCTGATCTAAAGAGTTTAGTAAGTTTATCTGTCTTAAATATACTAAATATACTAATAAAGTAGTCTAAATAGGTTAAAACTGTAAAATAATCTGTTTACAGCTTTTTGAAAGTTAAAAAAGATTAGAAATTAACTATGAAAACTGCTTATATAAGTTGATCTAATGAGTTTAGTAAGTTTATCTGTCTTAAATAAACTGATAAAGTAGTCTAAATAGGTTAAAACTCTAAAATAAACTGTTTAGAGCTTTTTGAAAGTTAAAAAAGATTAGAAATTAACTATGAAAACTCATAAATAAGTTGCTCTAATGAGTTTAGTAAGTTTATCTGTCTTAGATAAACTAATAAAGTAGTCTAAATAGGTTGAACCTCTAAAATAAACTGTTTAGAGCTTTTTGAAAGTTAAAAAAGATTAGAAATTAACTATTAAAACTGCTTAAATAAGCTGATCTAATGAGTTTAGTAAGTTTATCTGTCTTAAATATACTAATAAAGTTGTTTAAATAGGTTAAAACTCTAATATATACTCTTTTGAGCTTTTTGAATGTTAAAACGATTAGAAATTAACTATGAAAACTGCTTAAATAAGCTGATCTAAAGAGTTTAGTAAGTTTATCTGTCTTAAATATACTAATAAAGTAGTCTAAATAGGTTTAAACTCTAATATATACTGTTGAGAGCTTTTTGAAAGTTAAAAAAGATTAGAAATTAACTATGAAAACTGCTTAAATAAGCTGATCTAATGAGATTAGTAAGTTTATCTGTCTTAAATAAACTAATAAAGTAGTCTAAATAGGTTAAAACTCTAAAATAAACTGTTTAGAGCTTTTTGAAAGTTGAAAAAGATTGAAATTAACTATGAAAACTGGTTAAATAAGTTGATCTAATGAGTTTAGTAAGTTTATCTGTCTTAAATATACTAATAAAGTAGTCTAAATAGGTTAAAACTGTAAAATAATCTGTTTAGAGCTTTTTGAAAGTTAAAAAGATTAGCAATTTACTATGAAAACTACTTAAATAAGTTGATCTAATGAGTTTAGTAAGTTTATCTGTTTTAAATATACTAATAAAGTAGTCTAAATAGATTAAAACTCTAAAATAAACTGTTTAGAGCTTTTTGAAAGTTAAAAAAGATTAGCAATTAACTATGAAACCTCCTTAAATAAGCTGATCTAATGAGTTTAGTAAGTTTATCTGTCTTAAATATACTAATAAAGTAGTCTAAATAGGTTAAAACTCTAAAATAAACTGTTTAGAGCTTTTTAAATTATAAAAAAAATTAGAAATTAACTATGAAAACTGCTTAAATAAGTTGATCTAATGAGTTTAGTAAGTTTATCTGTCTTAAATATACTAATAAAGTAGTCTAAATAGGTTAAAACTCTAAAATTAACTATTTAGAGCTTTTTGAAAGTTAAAAAAGACCAGAAATTAACTATGAAAACTTCTTAAATAAGCTGATCTAATGAGTTTAGTAAGTTTATCTGACTTAAATATACTAATAAAGTAGTCTAAATAGGTTAAAACTCTAAAATAAACTGTTTAGAGCTTTTTAAATTATAAAAAAAATTAGAAATTAACTATGAAAACTGCTTAAATAAGTTGATCTAATGAGTTTAGTAAGTTTATCTGTCTTAAATATACTAATAAAGTAGTCTAAATAGGTTAATACTCTAAAATAAACTGTTTAGAGCTTTTTGAAAGTTAAAAAGATTAGAAATTAACTATGAAAACTGCCTAAAGAAGTTGATCTAATAAGTTTAGTAATTTTTTCTGTCTTAAATATGCTAATAAAGTAGTCTAAATAGGTCAAAACTTTAATTTATAGTGTTTAGAGCTTTTTGAAAGTTAAAAAAGATTAGAAATTAACGATGAAAACTGCTTAAATAAGCTGATCTAAAGAGTTTAGTAAGTTTATCTGTCTTAAATATACTAATAAAGTAGTCTAAATAGGTTAAAACTGTAAAATAATCTGTTTACAGCGTTATGAAAGTTAAAAAAGATTAGAAATTAACTATGAAAACTGCTTAAATAAGCTGATCTAATGAGATTAGTAAGTTTATCTGTCTTAAATATACTAATAAACTAGTCTAAATAGGTTAAAACTCTAAAATAAACTGTTTGGAGCTTTTTGAAAGTTAAAAAAGATCAGAAATTAACTATGAAAACTGCTTAAATAAGTTGATCTAATGAGTTTAGTAAGTTTATCTGTCTTAAATAAACTAATAAAGTAGTCTAAATAGGTTAAAACTCTAAAATAAACTGTTTAGAGCTTTTTGAAAGTTAAAAAAAATTAGAAATTAACTATGAAAACTGCTTAAATAAGCTGATCTAATGAGTTTAGTAAGTTTATCTGTCTTAAATATACTAATAAAGTAGTCTAAATAGGTTAAAACTCTAAAATAAACTGTTTAGAGCTTTTTGAAAGTTAAAAAAGATTAGAAATTAACTATGAAAACTGCTTAAATAAGTTGATCTAAAGAGTTTAGTAAGTTTATCTGTCTTAAATAAAGTAATAAAGTAGTCTAAATAGGTTAAAACTCTAAAATAAACTGTTTAGAGCTTTTCGAAAGTTAAAAAAGATTAGAAATTAACTATGAAATCTGCTTAAATAAGCTGATCTAATGGGTTTAGTAAGTTTATCTGTCTTAAATACACTATTAAAGTAGTCTAAATAGGTTAAAACTCTAAAATAAACTGTTTAGAGCTTTTTGAAAGTTAAAAAAGATTAGAAATTAACTATGAAATCTGCTTAAATAAGCTGATCTAATGGGTTTAGTAAGTTTATCTGTCTTAAATACACTATTAAAGTAGTCTAAATAGGTTAAAACTCTAAAATAAACTGTTTAGAGCTTTTTGAAAGTTAAAAAAGATTAGAAATTAACTATGAAATCTGCTTAAATAAGCTGATCTAATGGGTTTAGTAAGTTTATCTGTCTTAAATATACTAATAAAGTAGTCTAAATAGGTTATAACTCTAAAATAAACTGTTTAGAGCTTTTTGAAAGTTAAAAAAGATTAGAAATTAACTATGAAAACTGCTTAAATAAGCTGATCTAATGAGTTTAGTAAGTTTATCTGTCTTAAATATACTAATAAAGTAGTCTAAAGAGGTTAAAACTCTAAAATAAACTGTTTAGAGCTTTTTGAAAGTTAAAAAAGATTATAAATTAACTATGAAAACTGCTTAAATAAGCTGATCTAAAGAGTTTAGTATGTTTATATGTCTTAAATATACTAATAAAGTAGTCTAAATAGGTTAAAACTCTAAAATAAAGTCTAAATAGGTTAAAACTCTAATATATACTGTTTAGTGCTTTTTGAAAGTTAAAAAAGATTAGAAATTAACTAGGAAATCTACTTAAATAAGCTAATCTAAAGAGTTTAGTATGTTTATCTGTCTTAAATATACTAATAAAGTAGTCTAACTAGGTTAAAACTCTAAAATAAACTATTTAGAGCTTTTTGAAAAATAAAAAAGATTAGAAATTAACTATGAAAACTACTTAAATAAGAAGATCTAATGAGTTTAGTAAGTTTATCTGTCTTAAATAAACTAATAAAGTAGTCTAAATAGGTTAAAACTCTAAAATAAACTGTTTAGAGCTTTTTGAAAGTTAAAAAAGATTAGAAATTAACTATGAAAACTGTTTAAATAAACTGATCTATTGAGTTTAGTAAGTTTATCTGTCTTAAGTAAACTAATAAAGTAGTCTAAATAGGTTAAAACTCTAAAATAAACTGTTTAAAGCTTTTTGAAATATAAAAAAAATTAGAAATTAACTATGAAAACTGTTTAAATAAACTGATCTATTGAGTTTAGTAAGTTTATCTGTCTTAAGTAAACTAATAAAGTAGTCTAAATAGGTTAAAACTCTAAAATAAACTGTTTAAAGCTTTTTGAAAGTTAAAAAAGATTAGAAATTAACTATGAAAACTGCTTAAATAAGCTGATCTAAAGAGTTTAGTAAGTTTATCTGTCTTAAATATACTAACAAAGTAGTCTAAATAGGTTAAAACTCTAAAATAATCTGTTTAGAGCTTTTTGAAAGTTAAAAAAGATTAGAAATTAACTATGAAAACTGCTTAAATAAGCTGATCTAATGAGTTTAATAAGTTTATCTGTCTTAAATATACTAATAAAGTAGTCTAAATAGGTTAAAACTCTAAAAAAAAGATTAGAAATTAACTATGAAAACTGCTTAAATAAGCTGATCTAAAGAGTTTAGTAAGTTTATCTGTCTTAAATATACTAATAAAGTAGTCTAAATAGGTTAAAACTCTAATATATACTGTTTAGAGCTTTCTGAAAGTTAAAAAAGATTAGAAATTAACTATGAAAACTCCTTAAATAAGCTGATCTAATGAGTTTAGTAAGTTTATCTGTCTTAAATATACTAATAAAGTAGTCTAAATAGGTTAAAACTGTAAAATAATCTGTTTAGAACTTTTTGAAAGTTAAAAAAGATTAGAAATTAACTATGAAAACTGCTTAAATAAGCTGATCTAATGAGTTTAGTAAGTTTATCTGTCTTAAATATACTAATAAAGTAGTCTAAATAGGTTAAAACTCTAAAATAAACTGTTTAGAGCTTTTTGAAAGTTAAAAAAGATTAGAAATTAACTATGAAAACTGCTTAAATAAGCTGATCTAATGAGTTTAGTAAGTTTATCTGTCTTAAATATACTAATAAAGTAGTCTAAATAGGTTAAAAGTCTAATATATACTGTTCAGAGCTTTTTGAAAGTTAAAACGATTAGAAATTAACTATGAAAACTGCTTAAATAAGCTGATCTAAAGAGTTTAGTAAGTTTATCTGTCTTAAATAAACTAATAAAGTAGTCTAAATAGGTTAAAACTCTAATATATACTGTTTAGAGCTTTTTGAAAGTTAAAAAAGATTAGAAATTAACTATGAAAACTGCTTAAATAAGCTGATCTAAAGAGTTTAGTAAGTTTATCTGTCTTAAATATACTAATAAAGTAGTCTAAATAGGTTAATACTCTAAAATAAACTGTTTAGAGCTTTTTGAAAGTTAAAAAGATTAGAAATTAACTATGAAACCTGCTTAAATAAGTTGATCTAATAAGTTTAGTAATTTTATCTGTCTTAAATATACTAATAAAGTAGTCTAAATAGGTTAAAACTCTAAAATAATCTGTTTATAGCTTTTTGAAATTTAAAAAAGATTAGAAATTAACTATGAAAACTGCTTAAATAAGCTGATCTAAAGAGTTTAGTAAGTTTATCTGTCTTAAATATACTAATAAAGTAGTCTAAATAGGTTAAAACTCTAATATATACTGTTTAGAGCTTTTTGAAAGTTAAGAAAGATTAGAAATTAACTATGAAAACCGCTTAAATAAGCTGATCCATCGAGTTTAGTAAGTTTATCTGTCTTAAATATACTAATAAAGTAGTCTAAATAGGTTAAAACTGTAAAATAATCTGTTTAGAACTTTTTGAAAGTTAAAAAAGATTAGAAATTAACTATGAAAACTGCTAAAATAAGTTGATCTAATGAGTTTAGTAAGTTTATCTGTCTTAAATATACTAATAAAGTAGTCTAAATAGGTTAAAACTCTAAAATAAACTGTTTAGAGCTTTTTGAAAGTTAAAAAGATTAGAAATTAACTAACAAAACTGCTTAAATAAGTTAATCTAAAGGTTTAGTAAGTTTATCTGTCTTAAATAAAGTAATAAAGTAGTCTAAATAGGTTAAAACTCTAAAATAAACTGTTTAGAGCTTTTCAAAAGTTAAAAAAGATTAGAAATTAACTATGAAATCTGCTTAAATAAGCTGATCTAATGGGTTTAGTAAGTTTATCTGTCTTAAATACACTAATAAAGTAGTCTAAATAGGTTAAAACTCTATAATAAACTGTTTAGAGCTTTTTGAAAGTTAAAAAAGATTAGAAATTAACTATGAAATCTGCTTAAATAAGCTGATCTAATGGGTTTAGTAAGTTTATCTGTCTTAAATATACTAATAAAGTAGTCTAAATAGGTTAAAACTGTAAAATAAACTGTTTAGAGCTTTTTGAAAGTTAAAAAAGATTAGAAATTAACTATGAAAACTGCTTAAATAAGCTGATCTAAAGAGTTTAGTAAGTTTATCTGTCTTAAATATACTAAATATACTAATTAAGTAGTCTAAATAGGTTAAAACTGTAAAATAATCTGTTTAGAGCTTTTTGAAAGTTAAAAAAGATTAGCAATTAACTATGAAAACTGCTTATATAAGTTGATCTAATGAGTTTAGTAAGTTTATCTGTCTTAAATAAACTAATAAAGTAGTCTAAATAGGTTAAAACTCTAAAATAAACTGTTTAGAGCTTTTTGAAAGTTAAAAAAGATTAGAAATTAACTATGAAAACTGCTTAAATAAGTTGATCTAATGAGTTTAGTAAGTTTATCTGTCTTAAATAAACTAATAAAGTAGTCTAAATAGGTTAAAACTCTAAAATAAACTGTTTAAAGCTTTTTGAAAGTT
This sequence comes from Xestospongia muta, assembly GCA_963693285.1. NCBI lineage: Eukaryota > Metazoa > Porifera > Demospongiae > Haplosclerida > Petrosiidae > Xestospongia > Xestospongia muta. The sequence continues at coordinate 2,570,842 of OY848931.1, forward strand.
AAAAAAGATTAGAAATTAACTATGAAAACTGCTTAAATAAGCTGATCTAAAGAGTTTAGTAAGTTTATCTGTCTTAAATATACTAACAAAGTAGTCTAAATAGGTTAAAACTCTAATATATACTGTTTAGAGCTTTTTGAAAGTTAAAAAAGATTAGAAATTAACTATGAAAACTCCTTAAATAAGCTGATCTAATGAGTTTAGTAAGTTTATCTGTCTTAAATATACTAATAAAGTAGTCTAAATAGGTTAAAACTGTAAAATAATCTGTTTAGAGCTTTTTGAAAGTTAAAAAAGATTAGCAATTAACTATGAAAACTGCTTAAATAAGCTGATCTAATGAGTTTAGTAAGTTTATCTGTCTTAAATATACTAATAAAGTAGTCTAAATAGGTTAAAACTCTAAAATAAACTGTTTAGAGCTTTTAGAAAGTTAAAAAGATTAGAAATTAACTATGAAAACTGCTTAAATAAGTTAATCTAAAGAGTTTAGTAAGTTTATCAGTCTTAAATAAAGTAATAAAGTAGTCTAAATAGGTTAAAACTCTAAAATAAACTGTTTAGAGCTTTTCGAAAGTTAAAAAAGATTAGAAATTAACTATGAAATCTACTTAAATAAGCTGATCTAATGGGTTTAGTAAGTTTATCTATCTTAAATACACTAATAAAGTAGTCTAAATAGGTTAAAACTCTAAAATAAACTGTTTAGAGCTTTTCGAAAGTTAAAAAAGATTAGAAATTAACTATGAAATCTGCTTAAATAAGCTGATCTAATGGGTTTAGTAAGTTTATCTGTCTTAAATACACTAATAAAGTAGTAAATAGGTTAAAACTCTATAATAAACTGTTTAGAGCTTTTTGAAAGTTAAAAAAGATTAGAAATTAACTATGAAATCTGCTTAAATAAGCTGATCTAATGGGTTTAGTAAGTTTATCTGTCTTAAATATACTAATAAAGTAGTCTAAATAGGTTAAAACTGTAAAATAAACTGTTTAGAGCTTTTTGAAAGTTAAAAAAGATTAGCAATTAACTATGAAAACTGCTTAAATAAGCTGATCTAAAGAGTTTAGTAAGTTTATCTGTCTTAAATATACTAAATATACTAATAAAGTAGTCTAAATAGGTTAAAACTGTAAAATAATCTGTTTACAGCTTTTTGAAAGTTAAAAAAGATTAGCAATTAACTATGAAAACTGCTTATATAAGTTGATCTAATGAGTTTAGTAAGTTTATCTGTCTTAAATAAACTAATAAAGTAGTCTAAATAGGTTAAAACTCTAAAATAAACTGTTTAGAGCTTTTTGAAAGTTAAAAAAGATTAGAAATTAACTATGAAAACTGCTTAAATAAGTTGATCTAATGAGTTTAGTAAGTTTATCTGTCTTAAATAAACTAATAAAGTAGTCTAAATAGGTTAAAACTCTAAAATAAACTGTTTAAAGCTTTTTGAAAGTTAAAAAAGATTAGAAATTAACTATGAAAACTGCTTAAATAAGCTGATCTAAAGAGTTTAGTAAGTTTATCTGTCTTAAATATACTAATAAAGTAGTCTAAATAGGTTAAAACTCTAATATATACTGTTTAGAGCTTTTTGAACGTTAAAAAAAGATTAGAAATTAACTATGAAAACTCCTTAAATAAGCTGATCTAATGAGTTTAGTAAGTTTATCTGTCTTAAATATACTAATAAAGTAGTCTAAATAGGTTAAAACTGTAAAATAATCTGTTTAGAGCTTTTTGAAAGTTAAAAAAGATTAGAAATTAACTATGAAAACTGCTTAAAGAAGCTGATCTAATGAGTTTAGTAAGTTTATCTGTCTTAAATATACTAATAAAGTAGTCTAAATAGGTTAAAACTCTAAAATAAACTGTTTAGAGCTTTTTGAAAGTTAAAAAAGATTAGAAATTAACTATGAAATCTGCTTAAATAAGCTGATATAATGAGTTTAGTAAGTTTATCTGTCTTAAATATACTAATAAAGTAGTCTAAATAGGTTAAAAGTCTAATATACACTGTTTAGAGCTTTTTGAAAGTTAAAACGATTAGAAATTAACTATGAAAACTGCTTAAATAAGCTGATCTAAAGAGTTTAGTAAGTTTATCTGTCTTAAATAAACTAATAAAGTAGTCTAAATAGGTTAAAACTCTAAAATATACTGTTTAGAGCTTTTTGAAAGTTAAAAAAGATTAGAAATTAACTATGAAAACTGCTTAAATAAGCTGATCTAAAGAGTTTAGTAAGTTTATCTGTCTTAAATATACTAATAAAGTAGTCTAAATAGGTTAATACTCTAAAATAAACTGTTTAGAGCTTTTTGAAATTTAAAAAGATTAGAAATTAACTATGAAACCTGCTTAAATAAGTTGATCTAATAAGTTTAGTAATTTTATCTGTCTTAAATATACTAATAAAGTAGTCTAAATAGGTTAAAACTCTAAAATAATCTGTTTATAGCTTTTTGAAATTTAAAAAAGATTAGAAATTAACTATGAAAACTGCTTAAATAAGCTGATCTAAAGAGTTTAGTAAGTTTATCTGTCTTAAATATACTAATAAAGTAGTCTAAATAGGTTAAAACTCTAATATATACTGTTTAGAGCTTTTTGAAAGTTAAGAAAGATTAGAAATTAACTATGAAAACTCCTTAAATAAGGTGAACTAATGAGTTTAGTAAGTTTATCTGTCTTAAATATACTAATAAAGTAGTCTAAATAGGTTAAAACTCTAAAATAATCTGTTTAGAACTTTTTGAAAGTTAAAAAAGATTAGCAATTAACTATGAAAACTGCTTAAATAAGCTGATCTAATGAGTTTAGTAAGTTTATCTGTCTTAAATATACTAATAAAGTAGTCTAAATAGGTTAAAACTCTAAAATAAACTGTTTAGAGCTTTTTGAAAGTTAAAAAAGATTAGAAATTAACTATTAAAACTGCTTAAATAAGCTGATCTAATGAGTTTAGTAAGTTTATCTGTCTTAAATATACTAATAAAGTAGTCTAAATAGGTTAAAAGTCTAATATATACTGTTTAGAGCTTTTTGAAAGTTAAAACGATTAGAAATTAACTATGAAAACTGCTTAAATAAGCTGATCTAAAGAGTTTAGTAAGTTTATCTGTCTTAAATATACTAATAAAGTAGTCTAAATAGGTTAAAACTCTAATATATACTGTTTAGAGCTTTTTGAAAGTTAAAAAAGATTAGAAATTAACTATGAAAACTGCTTAAATAAGCTGATCTAAAGAGTTTAGTAAGTTTATCTGTCTTAAATATACTAATAAAGTAGTCTAAATAGGTTAATACTCTAAAATAAACTGTTTAGAGCTTTTTTAAAGTTAAAAAGATTAGAAATTAACTATGAAAACAGCCTAAAGAAGTTGATCTAATAAGTTTAGTAATTTTATCTGTCTTAAATATGCTAATAAAGTAGTCTAAATAGGTTAAAACTGTAAAATAATCTGTTTACAGCTTTTTGAAAGTTAAAAAAGATTAGAAATTAACTATGAAAACTGCTTAAATAAGCTGATCTAAAGAGTTTAGTAAGTTTATCTGTCTTAAATATACTAATAAAGTAGTCTAAATAGGTTAAAACTGTAAAATAATCTGTTTACAGCTTTTTGAAAGTTAAAAAAGATTAGAAATTAACTATGAAAACTGCTTAAATAAGCTGATCTAATGAGTTTAGTAAGTTTATCTGTCTTAAATAAACTAATAAAGTAGTCTAAATAGGTTAAAACTCTAAAATAAACTGTTTGGAGCTTTTTGAAAGTTAAAAAAGATTAGCAATTAACTATGAAAACTGCTTAAATAAGCTGATCTAATGAGTTTAGTAAGTTTATCTGTCTTAAATATACTAATAAAGTAGTCTAAATAGGTTAAAGCTCTAAAATAAACTGTATAGAGCTTTTAGAAAGTTAAAAAAGATTAGAAATTAACTATGAAAACTGCTTAAATAAGTTGATCTAAAGAGTTTAGTAAGTTTATAAATAAAGTAATAAAGTAGTCTAAATAGGTTAAAACTCTAATATATACTGTTTAGAGCTTTTTGAAAGTTAAAAAAGATTAGAAATTAACTATGAAAACTGCTTAAATAAGCTGATCTAAAGAGTTTAGTAAGTTTATCTGTCTTAAATATACTAATAAAGTAGTCTAAATAGGTTAATACTCTAAAATAAACTGTTTAGAGCTTTTTTAAAGTTAAAAAGATTAGAAATTAACTATGAAAACAGCCTAAAGAAGTTGATCTAATAAGTTTAGTAATTTTATCTGTCTTAAATATGCTAATAAAGTAGTCTAAATAGGTTAAAACTGTAAAATAATCTGTTTACAGCTTTTTGAAAGTTAAAAAAGATTAGAAATTAACTATGAAAACTGCTTAAATAAGCTGATCTAAAGAGTTTAGTAAGTTTATCTGTCTTAAATATACTAATAAAGTAGTCTAAATAGGTTAAAACTGTAAAATAATCTGTTTACAGCTTTTTGAAAGTTAAAAAAGATTAGAAATTAACTATGAAAACTGCTTAAATAAGCTGATCTAATGAGTTTAGTAAGTTTATCTGTCTTAAATAAACTAATAAAGTAGTCTAAATAGGTTAAAACTCTAAAATAAACTGTTTGGAGCTTTTTGAAAGTTAAAAAAGATTAGCAATTAACTATGAAAACTGCTTAAATAAGCTGATCTAATGAGTTTAGTAAGTTTATCTGTCTTAAATATACTAATAAAGTAGTCTAAATAGGTTAAAGCTCTAAAATAAACTGTATAGAGCTTTTAGAAAGTTAAAAAAGATTAGAAATTAACTATGAAAACTGCTTAAATAAGTTGATCTAAAGAGTTTAGTAAGTTTATAAATAAAGTAATAAAGTAGTCTAAATAGGTTAAAACTCTAAAATAAACTGTTTAGAGCTTTTCGAAAGTTAAAAAAGATTAGAAATTAACTATGAAATCTGCTTAAATAAGCTGATCTAATGGGTTTAGTAAGTTTATCTGTCTTAAATACAGTAATAAAGTAGTCTAAATAGGTTAAAACTCTAAAATAAACTGTTTAGAGCTTTTTGAAAGTTAAAAAAGATTAGAAATTAACTATGAAAACTGCTTAAATAAGTTGATCTAAAGAGTTTAGTAAGTTTATCTGTCTTAAATAAAGTAATAAAGTAGTCTAAATAGGTTAAAACTCTAAAATAAACTGTTTAGAGCTTTTCGAAAGTTAAAAAAGAATAGAAATTAACTATGAAATCTGCTTAAATAAGCTGATCTAATGGGTTTAGTAAGTTTATCTGTCTTAAATACAGTAATAAAGTAGTCTAAATAGGTTAAAACTCTAAAATAAACTGTTTAGAGCTTTTTGAAAGTTAAAAAAGATTAGAAATTAACTATGAAAACTGATTAAATAAGCTGATCTAATGAGTTTAGTAAGTTTATCTGTCTTAAATATACTAATAAAGTAGTCTAATAGGTTAAAACTCTAAAATAAACTGTTTAGAGCTTTTTGAAAGTTAAAAAAGATTAGAAATTAACTATGAAATCTGCTTAAATAAGCTGATCTAATGGGTTTAGTAAGTTTATCTGTCTTAAATATACAAATAAAGTAGTCTAAATAGGTTAAAACTCTAAAATAAACTGTTTAGAGCTTTTTGAAAGTTAAAAAAGATTAGAAATTAACTATGAAAACTGCTTAAATAAGCTGATCTAATGAGTTTAGTAAGTTTATCTGTCTTAAATATACTAATAAAGTAGTCTAATAGGTTAAAACTCTAAAATAAACTGTTTAGAGCTTTTTGAAAGTTAAAAAAGATTAGAAATTAACTATGAAAACTGCTTAAATAAGCTGATCTAAAGAGTTTAGTAAGTTTATCTGTCTTAAATATACTAAATATACTAATAAAGTAGTCTAAATAGGTTAAAACTGTAAAATAATCTGTTTACAGCTTTTTGAAAGTTAAAAAAGATTAGCAATTAACTATGAAAACTGCTTATATAAGTTGATCTAATGAGTTTAGTAAGTTTATCTGTCTTAAATAAACTAATAAAGTAGTCTAAATAGGTTAAAACTCTAAAATAAACTGTTTAGAGCTTTTTGAAAGTTAAAAGAGATTAGAAATTAACTATTAAAACTGCTTAAATAAGTTGATCTAATGAGTTTAGTAAGTTTATCTGTCTTAGATAAACTAATAAAGTAGTCTAAATAGGTTAAAACTATAAAATAAACTGTTTAAAGCTTTTTGAAAGTTAAAAAAGATTAGAAATTAACTATTAAAACTGCTTAAATAAGCTGATCTAATGAGTTTAGTAAGTTTATCTGTCTTAAATATACTAATAAAGTAGTCTAAATAGGTTAAAAGTCTAATATATACTGTTTAGAGCTTTTTGAAAGTTAAAACGATTAGAAATTAACTATGAAAACTGCTTAAATAAGCTGATCTAAAGAGTTTAGTAAGTTTATCTGTCTTAAATATACTAATAAAGTAGTATAAATAGGTTAAATCTCTAATATATACTGTTTAGAGCTTTTTGAAAGTTAAAAAAGATTAGAAATTAACTATGAAAACTGCTTAAATAAGCTGATCTAAAGAGTTTAGTAAGTTTATCTGTCTTAAATATACTAATAAAGTAGTCTAAATAGGTTAATACTCTAAAATAAACTGTTTAGAGCTTTTTTAAAGTTAAAAAGATTAGAAATTAACTATGAAAACAGCCTAAAGAAGTTGATCTAATAAGTTTAGTAATTTTATCTGTCTTAAATATACAAATAAAGTAGTCTAAATAGGTTAAAACTGTAAAATAATCTGTTTACAGCTTTTTGAAAGTTAAAAAAGATTAGAAATTAACTATGAAAACTGCTTAAATAAGCTGATCTAAAGAGTTTAGTAAGTTTATCTGTCTTAAATATACTAATAAAGTAGTCTAAATAGGTTAAAACTGTAAAATAATCTGTTTACAGCTTTTTGAAAGTTAAAAAAGATTAGAAATTAACTATGAAAACTGCTTAAATAAGCTGATCTAATGAGATTAGTAAGTTTATCTGTCTTAAATAAACTAATTAAGTAGTCTAAATAGGTTAAAACTCTAAAATAAACTGTTTGGAGCTTTTTGAAAGTTAAAAAAGATTAGCAATTAACTATGAAAACTGCTTAAATAAGCTGATCTAATGAGTTTAGTAAGTTTATCTGTCTTAAATATACTAATAAAGTAGTCTAAATAGGTTAAAGCTCTAAAATAAACTGTTTAGAGCTTTTAGAAAGTTAAAAAAGATTAGAAATTAACTATGAAAACTGCTTAAATAAGTTGATCTAAAGAGTTTAGTAAGTTTATAAATAAAGTAATAAAGTAGTCTAAATAGGTTAAAACTCTAAAATAAACTGTTTAGAGCTTTTTGAAAGTTAAAAAAGATTAGAAATTAACTATGAAAACTGCTTAAATAAGTTGATCTAAAGAGTTTAGTAAGTTTATCTGTCTTAAATAAAGTAATAAAGTAGTCTAAATAGGTTAAAACTCTAAAATAAACTGTTTAGAGCTTTTCGAAAGTTAAAAAGAATAGAAATTAACTATGAAATCTGCTTAAATAAGCTGATCTAATGGGTTTAGTAAGTTTATCTGTCTTAAATACAGTAATAAAGTAGTCTAAATAGGTTAAAACTCTAAAATAAACTGTTTAGAGCTTTTTGAAAGTTAAAAAAGATTAGAAATTAACTATGAAAATTGATTAAATAAGCTGATCTAATGAGTTTAGTAAGTTTATCAGTCTTAAATATACTAATAAAGTAGTCTAATAGGTTAAAACTCTAAAATAAAATGTTTAGAGCTTTTTGAAAGTTAAAAAAGATTAGAAATTAACTATGAAATCTGCTTAAATAAGCTGATCTAATGGGTTTAGTAAGTTTATCTGTCTTAAATATACTAATAAAGTAGTCTAAATAGGTTAAAACTCTAAAATAAACTGTTTAGAGCTTTTTGAAAGTTAAAAAAGATTAGAAATTAACTATGAAAACTGCTTAAATAAGCTGATCTAATGAGTTTAGTAAGTTTATCTGTCTTAAATATACTAATAAAGTAGTCTAATAGGTTAAAACTCTAAAATAAACTGTTTAGAGCTTTTTGAAAGTTAAAAAAGATTAGAAATTAACTATGAAAACTGCTTAAATAAGCTGATCTAAAGAGTTTAGTAAGTTTATCTGTCTTAAATATACTAAATATACTAATAAAGTAGTCTAAATAGGTTAAAACTGTAAAATAATCTGTTTACAGCTTTTTGAAAGTTAAAAAAGATTAGCAATTAACTATGAAAACTGCTTATATAAGTTGATCTAATGAGTTTAGTAAGTTTATCTGTCTTAAATAAACTAATAAAGTAGTCTAAATAGGTTAAAACTCTAAAATAAACTGTTTAGAGCTTTTTGAAAGTTAAAAAAGATTAGAAATTAACTATGAAAACTGCTTAAATAAGTTGATCTAATGAGTTTAGTAAGTTTATCTGTCTTAGATAAACTAATAAAGTAGTCTAAATAGGTTAAAACTATAAAATAAACTGTTTAAAGCTTTTTGAAAGTTAAAAAAGATTAGAAATTAACTATTAAAACTGCTTAAATAAGCTGATCTAATGAGTTTAGTAAGTTTATCTGTCTTAAATATACTAATAAAGTAGTCTAAATAGGTTAAAAGTCTAATGTTTACTGTTTAGAGCTTTTTGAAAGTTAAAACGATTAGAAATTAACTATGAAAACTGCTTAAATAAGCTGATCTAAAGAGTTTAGTAAGTTTATCTGTCTTAAATATACTAATAAAGTAGTCTAAATAGGTTAAAACTCTAATATATACTGTTTAGAGCTTTTTGAAAGTTAAAAAAGATTAGAAATTAACTATGAAAACTGCTTAAATAAGCTGATCTAAAGAGTTTAGTAAGTTTATCTGTCTTAAATATACTAATAAAGTAGTCTAAATAGGTTAAAACTGTAAAATAATCTGTTTACAGCTTTTTGAAAGTTAAAAAAGATTAGAAATTAACTATGAAAACTGCTTAAATAAGCTGATCTAATGAGATTAGTAAGTTTATCTGTCTTAATAAACTAATAAAGTAGTCTAAATAGGTTAAAACTCTAAAATAAACTGTTTGGAGCTTTTTGAAAGTTAAAAAAGATTAGCAATTAACTATGAAAACTGCTTAAATAAGTTGATCTAATGAGTTTAGTAAGTTTATCTGTCTTAAATAAACTAATAAAATAGTCTAAATATGTTAAAACTCTAAAATAAACTGTTTAGAGCTTTTTGAAAGTTAAAAAAAATTAGAAATTAACTATGAAAACTGCTTAAATAAGCTGATCTAATGAGTTTAGTAAGTTTATCTGTCTTAAATATACTAATAAAGTAGTCTAAATAGGTTAAAACTCTAAAATAAACTGTTTAGAGCTTTTTGAAAGTTAAAAAAGATTAGAAATTAACTATGAAAACTGCTTAAATAAGTTGATCTAAAGAGTTTAGTAAGTTTATCTGTCTTAAATAAAGTAATAAAGTAGTCTAAATAGGTTAAAACTCTAAAATAAACTGTTTAGAGCTTTTTGAAAGTTAAAAAAGATTAGAAATTAACTATGAAAACTGCTTAAATAAGCTGATCGAATGAGTTTAGTAAGTTTATCTGTCTTAAATATACTAATAAAGTAGTCTAATAGGTTAAAACTCTAAAATAAACTGTTTAGAGCTTTTTGAAAGTTAAAAAAGATTAGAAATTAACTATGAAATCTGCTTAAATAAGCTGATCTAATGGGTTTAGTAAGTTTATCTGTCTTAAATATACTAATAAAGTAGTCTAAATAGGTTAAAACTCTAAAATAAACTGTTTAGAGCTTTTTGAAAGTTAAAAAAGATTAGAAATTAACTATGAAAACTGCTTAAATAAGCTGATCTAATGAGTTTAGTAAGTTTATCTGTCTTAAATATACTAATAAAGTAGTCTAATAGGTTAAAACTCTAAAATAAACTGTTTAGAGCTTTTTGAAAGTTAAAAAAGATTAGAAATTAACTATGAAAACTGCTTAAATAAGCTGATCTAAAGAGTTTAGTAAGTTTATCTGTCTTAAATATACTAAATATACTAATAAAGTAGTCTAAATAGGTTAAAACTGTAAAATAATCTGTTTACAGCTTTTTGAAAGTTAAAAAAGATTAGAAATTAACTATGAAAACTGCTTATATAAGTTGATCTAATGAGTTTAGTAAGTTTATCTGTCTTAAATAAACTAATAAAGTAGTCTAAATAGGTTAAAACTCTAAAATAAACTGTTTAGAGCTTTTTGAAAGTTAAAAAAGATTAGAAATTAACAATGAAAACTGCATAAAGAAGTTGCTCTAATGAGTTTAGTAAGTTTATCTGTCTTAGATAAACTAATAAAGTAGTCTAAATAGGTTGAACCTCTAAAATAAACTGTTTAAAGCTTTTTGAAAGTTAAAAAAGATTAGAAATTAACTATGAAAACTGCTTAAATAAGCTGATCTAATGAGTTTAGTAAGTTTATCTGTCTTAAATATACTAATAAAGTTGTTTAAATAGGTTAAAACTCTAATATATACTGTTTTGAGCTTTTTGAATGTTAAAACGATTAGAAATTAACTATGAAAACTGCTTAAATAAGCTGATCTAAAGAGTTTAGTAAGTTTATCTGTCTTAAATATACTAATAAAGTAGTCTAAATAGGTTTAAACTCTAATATATACTGTTGAGAGCTTTTTGAAAGTTAAAAAAGATTAGAAATTAACTATGAAAACTGCTTAAATAAGCTGATCTAATGAGATTAGTAAGTTTATCTGTCTTAAATAAACTAATAAAGTAGTCTAAATAGGTTAAAACTCTAAAATAAACTGTTTAGAGCTTTTTGAAAGTTGAAAAAGATTGAAATTAACTATGAAAACTGGTTAAATAAGTTGATCTAATGAGTTTAGTAAGTTTATCTGTCTTAAATATACTAATAAAGTAGTCTAAATAGGTTAAAACTGTAAAATAATCTGTTTAGAGCTTTTTGAAAGTTAAAAAAGATTAGCAATTTACTATGAAAACTGCTTAAATAAGTTGATCTAATGCGTTTAGTAAGTTTATCTGTTTTAAATATACTAATAAAGTAGTCTAAATAGGTTAAAACTCTAAAATAAACTGTTTAGAGCTTTTTGAAAGTTAAAAAAGATTAGCAATTAACTATGAAACCTCCTTAAATAAGCTGATCTAATGAGTTTAGTAAGTTTATCTGTCTTAAATATACTAATAAAGTAGTCTAAATAGGTTAAAACTCTAAAATAAACTGTTTAGAGCTTTTTAAATTATAAAAAAAATTAGAAATTAACTATGAAAACTGCTTAAATAAGTTGATCTAATGAGTTTAGTAAGTTTATCTGTCTTAAATATACTAATAAAGTAGTCTAAATAGGTTAAAACTCTAAAATAAACTATTTAGAGCTTTTTGAAAGTTAAAAAAGACCAGAAATTAACTATGAAAACCTTCTTAAATAAGCTGATCTAATGAGTTTAGTAAGTTTATCTGTCTTAAATATACTAATAAAGTAGTCTAAATAGGTTAAAACTCTAAAATAAACTGTTTAGAGCTTTTTGAAAGTTAAAAAAGATTAGAAATTAACTATGAAAACTGCTTAAATAAGCTGATCTAAAGAGTTTAGTAAATTTATCTGTCTTAAATATACTAATAAAGTAGTCTAAATAGGTTAATACTCTAAAATAAACTGTTTAGAGCTTTTTGAAAGTTAAAAAGATTAGAAATTAACTATGAAAACTGCCTAAAGAAGTTGATCTAATAAGTTTAGTAATTTTTTCTGTCTTAAATATGCTAATAAAGTAGTCTAAATAGGTCAAAACTTTAATTTATAGTGTTTAGAGCTTTTTGAAAGTTAAAAAAGATTAGAAATTAACGATGAAAACTGCTTAAATAAGCTGATCTAAAGAGTTTAGTAAGTTTATCTGTCTTAAATATACTAATAAAGTAGTCTAAATAGGTTAAAACTGTAAAATAATCTGTTTACAGCGTTATGAAAGTTAAAAAAGATTAGAAATTAACTATGAAAACTGCTTAAATAAGCTGATCTAATGAGATTAGTAAGTTTATCTGTCTTAAATAAACTAATAAACTAGTCTAAATAGGTTAAAACTCTAAAATAAACTGTTTGGAGCTTTTTGAAAGTTAAAAAAGATTAGAAATTAACTGTGAAAACTGCTTAAATAAGTTGATCTAATGAGTTTAGTAAGTTTATCTGTCTTAAATAAACTAATAAAGTAGTCTAAATAGGTTAAAACTCTAAAATAAACTGTTTAGAGCTTTTTGAAAGTTAAAAAAAATTAGAAATTAACTATGAAAACTGCTTAAATAAGCTGATCTAATGAGTTTAGTAAGTTTATCTGTCTTAAATATACTAATAAAGTAGTCTAAATAGGTTAAAACTCTAAAATAAACTGTTTAGAGCTTTTTGAAAGTTAAAAAAGATTAGAAATTAACTATGAAAACTGCTTAAATAAGTTGATCTAAAGAGTTTAGTAAGTTTATCTGTCTTAAATAAAGTAATAAAGTAGTCTAAATAGGTTAAAACTCTAAAATAAACTGTTTAGAGCTTTTCGAAAGTTAAAAAAGATTAGAAATTAACTATGAAATCTGCTTAAATAAGCTGATCTAATGGGTTTAGTAAGTTTATCTGTCTTAAATACACTATTAAAGTAGTCTAAATAGGTTAAAACTCTAAAATAAACTGTTTAGAGCTTTTTGAAAGTTAAAAAAGATTAGAAATTAACTATGAAATCTGCTTAAATAAGCTGATCTAATGGGTTTAGTAAGTTTATCTGTCTTAAATATACTAATAAAGTAGTCTAAATAGGTTAAAACTCTAAAATAAACTGTTTAGAGCTTTTTGAAAGTTAAAAAAGATTAGAAATTAACTATGAAAACTGCTTAAATAAGATGATCTAATGAGTTTAGTAAGTTTATCTGTCTTAAATATACTAATAAAGTAGTCTAAAGAGGTTAAAACTCTAAAATAAACTGTTTAGAGCTTTTTGAAAGTTAAAAAAGATTATAAATTAACTATGAAAACTGCTTAAATAAGCTGATCTAAAGAGTTTAGTAGGTTTATATGTCTTAAATATACTAATAAAGTAGTCTAAATAGGTTAAAACTCTAAAATAAAGTCTAAATAGGTTAAAACTCTAATATATACTGTTTAGTGCTTTTTGAAAGTTAAAAAAGATTAGAAATTAACTAGGAAATCTACTTAAATAAGCTAATCTAAAGAGTTTAGTATGTTTATCTGTCTTAAATATACTAATAAAGTAGTCTAACTAGGTTAAAACTCTAAAATAAACAATTTAGAGCTTTTTGAAAAATAAAAAAGATTAGAAATTAACTATGAAAACTACTTAAATAAGAAGATCTAATGAGTTTAGTAAGTTTATCTGTCTTAAATAAACTAATAAAGTAGTCTAAATAGGTTAAAACTCTAAAATAAACTGTTTAGAGCTTTTTGAAAGTTAAAAAAGATTAGAAATTAACTATGAAAACTGCTTAAATAAGCTGATCTAATGAGTTTAGCAAGTTTATCTTTCTTAAATATACTAATAAAGTAGTCTAAATAGGTTAAAACTCTAAAATAAACTGTTTATAGCTTTTTGAAAGTTAAAAAAGATTAGGAATTAACTATGAAAACTGCTTAAATAAGCTGATATAAAGAGTTTACTAGGTTTATATGTCTTAAATAAACTAATAAAGTAGTCTAAATAGGTTAAAACTATAAAATAATCTGTTTAGAGGTTTTTGAAATATAAAAAAAATTAGAAATTAACTATGAAAACTGTTTAAATAAACTGATCTATTGAGTTTAGTAAGTTTATCTGTCTTAAGTAAACTAATAAAGTAGTCTAAATAGGTTAAAACTCTAAAATAAACTGTTTAAAGCTTTTTGAAATATAAAAAAATTAGAAATTAACTATGAAAACTGTTTAAATAAACTGATCTATTGAGTTTAGTAAGTTTATCTGTCTTAAGTAAACTAATAAAGTAGTCTAAATAGGTTAAAACTCTAAAATAAACTGTTTAAAGCTTTTTGAAAGTTAAAAAAGATTAGAAATTAACTATGAAAACTGCTTAAATAAGCTGATCTAATGAGTTTAGTAAGTTTATCTGTTTTAAATATACTAATAAAGTAGTCTAAATAGGTTAAAACTCTAAAATAAACTGTTTAGAGCTTTTTGAAAGTTAAAAAAGATTAGAAATTAACTATGAAAAGTGCTTAAATAAGCTGATCTAATGAGTTTAGTAAGTTTATCTGTCTTAAATATACTAATAAAGTAGTCTAAATAGGTTAAAACTCTAAAATAAACTGTTTAAAGCTTTTCAAAGTTAAAAAAGATTAGCAATTAACTATGAAAACTGCTTAAATAAGCTGATCTAATAAGTTTAGCAAGTTTATCTGTCTAAATATACTAATAAAGTAGTCTAAATAGGTTAAAACTCTAAAATAAACTGTTTAGAGCTTTTTGAAAGTTAAAAAAGATTAGAAATTAACTATGAAACTGCTTAAATAAGCTGATCTAATGAGATTAGTAAGTTTATCTGTCTTAAATAAACTAATAAACTAGTCTAAATAGGTTAAAACTCTAAAATAAACTGTTTGGAGCTTTTTGAAAGTTAAAAAAGATTAGAAATTAACTATGAAAACTGCTTAAATAAGTTGATCTAAAGAGTTTAGTAAGTTTATCTGTCTTAAATAAAGTAATAAAGTAGTCTAAATAGGTTAAAACTCTAAAATAAACTGTTTAGAGCTTTTCGAAAGTTAAAAAAGATTAGAAATTAACTATGAAATCTGCTTAAATAAGCTGATCTAATGGGTTTAGTAAGTTTATCTGTCTTAAATACACTATTAAAGTAGTCTAAATAGGTTAAAACTCTAAAATAAACTGTTTAGAGCTTTTTGAAAGTTAAAAAAGATTAGAAATTAACTATGAAATCTGCTTAAATAAGCTGATCTAATGGGTTTAGTAAGTTTATCTGTCTTAAATATACTAATAAAGTAGTCTAAATAGGTTAAAACTCTAAAATAAACTGTTTAGAGCTTTTTCAAAGTTAAAAAAGATTAGAAATTAACTATGAAAACTGCTTAAATAAGCTGATCTAATGAGTTTAGTAAGTTTATCTGTCTTAAATATACTAATAAAGTAGTCTAAATAGGTTAAAACTCTAAAATAAACTGTTTAGAGCTTTTTGAAAGTTAAAAAAGATTATAACTTAACTATGAAAACTGCTTAAATAAGCTGATCTAAAGAGTTTAGTAGGTTTATATGTCTTAAATATATAATAAAGTAGTCTAAATAGGTTAAAACTCTAAAATAAAGTCTTAATAGGTTAAAACTCTAATATATACTGTTTAGTGCTTTTTGAAAGTTAAAAAAGATTAGAAATTAACTAGGAAATCTACTTAAATAAGCTAATCTAAAGAGTTTAGTATGTTTATCTGTCTTAAATATACTAATAAAGTAGTCTAACTAGGTTAAAACTCTAAAATAAACTATTTAGAGCTTTTTGAAAAATGAAAAAGATTAGAAATTAACTATGAAAACTACTTAAATAAGAAGATCTAATGAGTTTAGTAAGTTTATCTGTCTTAAATAAACTAATAAAGTAGTCTAAATAGGTTAAAACTCTAAAATAAACTGTTTAGAGCTTTTTGAAAGTTAAAAAACATTAGAAATTAACTATGAAAACTGCTTAAATAAGCTGATCTAATGAGTTTAGCAAGTTTATCTTTCTTAAATATACTAATAAAGTAGTCTAAATAGGTTAAAACTCTAAAATAAACTGTTTATAGCTTTTTGAAAGTTAAAAAAGATTAGAAATTAACTATGAAAACTGCTTAAATAAGCTGATATAAAGAGTTTAGTAGGTTTATATGTCTTAAATAAACTAATAAAGTAGTCTAAATAGGTTAAAACTATAAAATAATCTGTTTAGAGGTTTTTGAAATATAAAAAAAATTAGAAATTAACTATGAAAACTGTTTAAATAAACTGATCTATTGAGTTTAGTAAGTTTATCTGTCTTAAGTAAACTAATAAAGTAGTCTAAATAGGTTAAAACTCTAAAATAAACTGTTTAAAGCTTTTTGAAATATAAAAAAAATTAGAAATTAACTATGAAAACTGTTTAA
This sequence comes from Xestospongia muta, assembly GCA_963693285.1. Taxonomy (NCBI): domain Eukaryota; kingdom Metazoa; phylum Porifera; class Demospongiae; order Haplosclerida; family Petrosiidae; genus Xestospongia; species Xestospongia muta. The sequence continues at coordinate 2,587,021 of OY848931.1, forward strand.
ATAAACTGATCTATTGAGTTTAGTAAGTTTATCTGTCTTAAGTAAACTAATAAAGTAGTCTAAATAGGTTAAAACTCTAAAATAAACTGTTTAAAGCTTTTTGAAAGTTAAAAAAGATTAGAAATTAACTATGAAAACTGCTTAAATAAGCTGATCTAATGAGTTTAGTAAGTTTATCTGTTTTAAATATACTAATAAAGTAGTCTAAATAGGTTAAAACTCTAAAATAAACTGTTTAGAGCTTTTTGAAAGTTAAAAAAGATTAGAAATTAACTATGAAAAGTGCTTAAATAAGCTGATCTAATGAGTTTAGTAAGTTTATCTGTCTTAAATATACTAATAAAGTAGTCTAAATAGGTTAAAACTCTAAAATAAACTGTTTAAAGCTTTTCAAAGTTAAAAAAGATTAGCAATTAACTATGAAAACTGCTTAAATAAGCTGATCTAATGAGTTTAGCAAGTTTATCTGTCTAAATATACTAATAAAGTAGTCTAAATAGGTTAAAACTCTAAAATAAACTGTTTAGAGCTTTTTGAAAGTTAAAAAAGATTAGCAATTAACTATGAAAACTGCTTAAATAAGCTGATATAATGAGTTTAGTAAGTTTATATGTCTTAAATATACTAATGAAGTAGTCTAAATAGGTTAAAACTCTAAAATAAACTGTTTAGAGCTTTTTGAAATATAAAAAAAATTAGAAATTAAGTATGAAAACTGCTTAAATAAGCTGATCTAATGAGTTTAGTAGGTTTATATGTCTTAAATAAACTAATAAAGTAGTCTAAATAGGTTAAAACTCTAAAATAATCTGTTTAGAGGTTTTTGAAATATAAAAAAAATTAGAAATTAACTATGAAAACTGTTTAAATAAACTGATCTTTTGAGTTTAGTAAGTTTATCTGTCTTAAGTAAACTAATAAAGTAGTCTAAATAGGTTAAAACTCTAAAATAAACTGTTTAGAGCTTTTTGAAAGTTAAAAAGATTAGAAATTAACTATGAAAACTGCTTAAATAAGCTGATCTAAAGAGTTTAGTAAGTTTATCTGTCTTAAAATAACTAATAAAGTAGTCTAAATAGGTTAAAACTCTAAAATAAACTGTTTAGAGCTTTTTGAAAGTTAAAAAAGATTAGAAATTAACTATGAAAACTGCTTAAATAAGCTGATCTAATGAGTTTAGTAAGTTTATCTGTCTTAAATATACTAATAAAGTAGTCTAAATAGGTTAAAACTCTAATTTATAGTGTTTAGAGCTTTTTGAAAATTAAAAAAGATTAGAAATTAACTATGAAAACTGCTTAAATAAGCTGATATAAAGAGTTTAGTATGTTTATCTGTCTTAAATATACTAATAAAGTATTCTAAATAGGTTAAAACTCTAAAATTAACTATTTAGAGCTTTTTGAAAGTTAAAAAAGATTAGAAATTAACTATGAAAACTGCTTAAATAAGCTGATCTAAAGAGTTTAGTAAGTTTATCTGTCTTAAAATAACTAATAAAGTAGTCTAAATAGGTTAAAACTCTAAAATAAACTGTTTAGAGCTTTTTGAAAGTTAAAAAAGATTAGAAATTAACTATGAAAACTGCTTAAATAAGCTGATCTAATGAGTTTAGTAAGTTTATCTGTCTTAAATATACTAATAAAGTAGTCTAAATAGGTTAAAACTCTAATTTATAGTGTTTAGACCTTTTTGAAAGTTAAAAAGGATTAGCAATTAACTATGAAAACTGCTTAAATAAGCTGATATAAAGAGTTTACTATGTTTATCTGTCTTAAATATACTAATAAAGTATTCTAAATAGGTTAAAACTCTAAAATTAACTATTTAGAGCTTTTTGAAAGTTAAAAAAGATTAGAAATTAACTATGAAAACTGCTTAAATAAGCTGATCTAAAGAGTTTGGTATGTTTATCTGTCTTAAATATACTAATAAAGTAGTCTAAATAGGTTAAAACTCTAAAATTAACTATTTAGAGCTTTTTGAAAGTTAAAAAAGATTAGAAATTAACTATGAAAACTGCTTAAATAAGCTGATCTAAAGAGTTTAGTAAGTTTATCTGTCTTAAATAAACTAATAAAGTAGTCGAAATAGGTTAAAACTCTAAAATAAACTGTTTAGAGCTTTTTGAAAGTTAAAAAAGATTAGAAATTAACTATGAAAACTGCTTAAATAAGCTGATCTAATGAGTTTAGTAAGTTTATCTGTCTTAAATATACTAATAAAGTAGTCTAAATAGGTTAAAACTCTAATTTATAGTGTTTAGAGCTTTTTGAAAATTAAAAAAGATTAGAAATTAACTATGAAAACTGCTTAAATAAGCTGATATAAAGAGTTTAGTATGTTTATCTGTCTTAAATATACTAATAAAGTATTCTAAATAGGTTAAAACTCTAAAATTAACTATTTAGAGCTTTTTGAAAGTTAAAAAAGATTAGAAATTAACTATGAAAACTGCTTAAATAAGCTGATCTAAAGAGTTTAGTAAGTTTATCTGTCTTAAAATAACTAATAAAGTAGTCTAAATAGGTTAAAACTCTAAAATAAACTGTTTAGAGCTTTTTGAAAGTTAAAAAAGATTAGAAATTAACTATGAAAACTGCTTAAATAAGCTGATCTAATGAGTTTAGTAAGTTTATCTGTCTTAAATGTACTAATAAAGTAGTCTAAATGGGTAAAAACTCTAATTTATAGTGTTTAGACCTTTTTGAAAGTTAAAAAAGATTAGCAATTAACTATGAAAACTGCTTAAATAAGCTGATATAAAGAGTTTAGTATGTTTATCTGTCTTAAATATACTAATAAAGTAGTCTAAATAGGTTAAAACTCTAAAATTAACTATTTAGAGCTTTTTGAAAGTTAAAAAAGATTAGAAATTAACTATGAAAACTGCTTAAATAAGCTGATCTAAAGAGTTTGGTATGTTTATCTGTCTTAAATATACTAATAAAGTAGTCTAAATAGGTTAAAACTCTAAAATTAACTATTTAGAGCTTTTTGAAAGTTAAAAAAGATTAGAAATTAACTATGAAAACTGCTTAAATAAGCTGATCTAAAGAGTTTAGTAAGTTTATCTGTCTTAAATAAACTAATAAAGTAGTCGAAATAGGTTAAAACTCTAAAATAAACTGTTTAGAGCTTTTTGAAAGTTAAAAAAGATTAGCAATTAACTATGAAAACTGCTTAAATAAGCTGATCTAATGAGTTTAGTTAGTTTATCTGTCTTAAATAAACTAATAAAGTAGTTGAAATAGGTTAAAACTCTAAAATAAACTGTTTAGAGCTTTTTGAAAGTTAAAAAAGATTAGCAATTAACTATGAAAACTGCTTAAATAAGCTGATCTCATGAGTTTAGTTAGTTTATCTGTCTTAAATATACTAATAAAGTAGTCTAAATAGGTTAAAACTCTAAAATAAACTGTTTAGAGCTTTTTGAAAGTTAAAAAAGATTAGAAATTAACTATGAAAACTGCTTAAATAAGCTGATCTAATGAGTTTAGTAAGTTTATCTGTCTTAAATATACTAATAAAGTAGTCTAAATAGGTTAAAACTGTAAAATAATCTGTTTACAGCTTTTTGAAAGTTAAAAAAGATTAGAAATTAACTATGAAAACTGCTTAAATAAGCTGATCTAATCAGATTAGTAAGTTTATCTGTCTTAAATAAACTAATAAAGTAGTCTAAATAGGTTAAAACTCTAAAATAAACTGTTTAGAGCTTTTTGAAAGTTAAAAAAATTAGCAATTAACTATGAAAACTGCTTAAATAAGCTGATATAAAGAGTTTAGTATGTTTATCTGTCTTAAATATACTAATAAAGTATTCTAAATAGGTTAAAACTCTAAAATTAACTATTTAGAGCTTTTTGAAAGTTAAAAAAGATTAGAAATTAACTATGAAAACTGCTTAAATAAGCTGATCTAAAGAGTTTAGTAAGTTTATCTGTCTTAAAATAACTAATAAAGTAGTCTAAATAGGTTAAAACTCTAATTTATAGTGTTTAGAGCTTTTTGAAAGTTAAAAAAGATTAGAAATTAACTATGAAACTGCTTAAATAAGCTGATCAAATGAGTTTAGTTAGTTTATCTGTCTTAAATATACTAATAAAGTAGTTTAAATAGGTTGAAACTCTAAAATAAACTGTTTAGAGCTTTTTTAAAGTTAAAAAAGATTAGAAAATAACTATGAAAACTGCTTAAATAAGCTGATCTAAAGAGTTTACTAGGTTTATATGTCTTAAATATACTAATAAAGTAGTCTAAATAGGTTAAAACTCTAAAATAAACTGTTTAGAGCTTTTTGAAATATAAAAAAAATTAGAAATTAACTATCAAAACTGTTTAAATAAACTGATCTAATGAGTTTACTAAGTTTATCTGTCTTAAATAAACAAATAAAGTAGTCTAAATAGGTTAAAACTCTAATATATACTGTTTAGAGCTTTTTGAAAGTTAAAAAAGATTAGAAATTAACTATGAAAACTGGTTAAATAAGCTGATCTAATGACTTTAGTAAGTTTTATCTGTCTTAAATATACTAATAAAGTAGTCTAAATAGGTTTAAACTCTAAAATTAACTGTTTATAGCTTTTTCAAAATTAAAAAAGATTAGAAATTAACTATGAAAAATATTTAAATAAGTTCATCTAAAGAGTTTAGTTAGTTTATATGTCAAAAATATACTAATAAAGTAGTCTAAATAGGTTAAAACTCTAAAATAAACTGTTTAGAGCTTTTTGAATATAAAAAAAATTAGAAATTAACTATGAAACCTGCTTAAATAAGCTGATCTAAAGAGTTTAGTAGGTTTATATGTCTTAAATATACTAATAAAGTAGTCTAATTAGGTTAAAACTCTAAAATAAAGTCTAAATAGGTTAAAACTCTAATATATACTGTTTAGAGCTTTTTGAAATTTAAAAAAGATTAGAAATTAACTATGAAAACTGCTTAAATAAGCCGATCTAAAGAGTTTAGTAGGTTTATATGTCTTAAATATATTAATAAAGTAGTCTAAATAGGTTAAAAGTCTAATATATACTGTTTAGAGCTTTTTGAAAGTTAAAAAAGATTAGAAATTAACTATGAAAACTGTTTAAATAAGCTGATATAATGAGTTTAGTAATTTTATTTGTCTTAAATATACCAATAAAGTAGTCTAAATAGGTTAAAACTCTAAAATAAACTGTTTAGAGCTTTTTGAAAGTTAAAAAGATTAGAAATTAACGATGAAAACTGCTTAAATAAGCTGATCTAATGAGTTTAGTAATTTCATCTGTCTTAAATAAAATAATAAAGTAGTCTAAATAGGTTAAAACTCTAAAATAAACTGTTTAGAGCTTTTTGAAAGTTAAAAAAGATTAGAAATTAACTATGAAAACTGCTTAAATAAGCTGATCTAAAGAGTTTAGTATGTTTATCTGTCTTAAATATACAAATAAAGTAGTCTAAATAGGTTAAAACTCTAAAATAAACTGTTTCGAGCTTTTTGAAATATAAAAAAGAAATTAACTATGAAAACTGCTTAAATAAGCTGATCTAATATGTTTAGTAAGTTTATCTGTCTTAAATATACTAATAAAGTAGTCTAAATAGGTTGAAACTCTAAAACAAACTGTTTAGAGCTTTTTGAAAGTTAAAAAAGATTAGAAATTAACTATGAAAACTGCTTAAATAAGCTGATCAAATGAGTTTAGTTAGTTTATCTGTCTTAAATATACTAATAAAGTAGTTTAAATACGTTGAAACTCTAAAATAAACTGTTTAGAGCTTTTTTAAAGTTAAAAAAGATTAGAAAATAACTATGAAAACTGCTTAAATAAGCTGATCTAAAGAGTTTAGTAGGTTTATATGTCTTAAATATACTAATAAAGTAGTCTAAATAGGTTAAAACTGTAAAATAAACTGTTTAGAGCTTTTTGAAATATAAAAAAAATTAGAAATTAACTATCAAAACTGTTTAAATAAACTGATCTAATGAGTTTACTAAGTTTATCTGTCTTAAATAAACAAATAAAGTAGTCTAAATAGGTTAAAACTCTAATATATACTGTTTAGAGCTTTTTGAAAGTTAAAAAAGATTAGAAATTAACTATGAAAACTGCTTAAATAAGCTGATCTAATGACTTTAGTAAGTTTATCTGTCCTAAATAGACTAATAAAGTAGTCTAAATAGGTTAAAACTGCAAAATAACCTGTTTATAGCTTTTTGAAAGTTAAAAAAGATTAGCAATTAACTATGAAAACTGCTTAAATAAGCTGATCTAATAAGTTTTGTAAGTTTATCTGTCTTAAATAAAGTAATAAAGTAGTCTAAATAGGTTAAAACTCTAAAATAAACTGTTTAGAGCTTTTTGAAAGTTAAAAAAGATTAGAAATTAACTATGAAAACTGCTTAAATAATCTGATCTAATGAGTTTAGTAATTTTATCTGTCCTAAATATACTAATAAAGTAGTCTAAATAGGTTAAAACTCTAAAATAAACTGTTTAGAGCTTTTTGAAAGTTAAAAAAGATTAGAAATTAACTATGAAAAAACTGCTTAAATAAGCTGATCTAATGAGTTCAGTAAGTTTATCTGTCTTAAATATACTAATAAAGTAGTCTAAATAGGTTAAAACTCTAATATATACTGTTTAGAGCTTTTTGTAAGTTAAAAAAGATTAGAAATTAACTATGAAAACTGCTTAAATAAGCTGATCTAATGAGTTTAGTAAGTTTATCTGTCTTAAATATACTAATAAAGTAGTCTAAATAGGTTAAAACTCTAAAATTAACTGTTTAGAGCTTTTTGAAATATAAAAAAATTAGAAATTAACTATGAAAACTGCTTAAATAAGCTGATCTAATGAGTTTAGTAAGTTTATCTGTCTTAAATATACTAATAAAGTAGTCTAAATAGGTTAAAACTCTAATATATACCGTTTAGAGTTTTTTGAAAGTTAAAAAAGATTAGAAATTAACTATGAAAACTGCTTAAATAAGCTGATCTAATGAGTTTAGTAAGTTTATCTGTCTTAAATATACTAATAAAGTAGTCTAAATAGGTTAAAACTCTAAAATTAACTGTTTAGAGCTTTTTGAAATATAAAAAAATTAGAAATTAACTATGAAAACTGCTTAAATAAGCTGATCTAATGAGTTTAGTAAGTTTATCTGTCTTAAATATACTAATAAAGTAGTCTAAATAGGTTAAAACTCTAATATATACTGTTTAGAGCTTTTTGAAAGTTAAAAAAGATTAGAAATTACCTATGAAAACTGCTTAAATAAGCTGATCTAACGAGTTTAGTAAGTTTATCTGTCTTAAATACACTAATGAAGTAGTCTAAATAGGTTAAAACTCTAAAATAAACTGTTTAGAGCTTTTTGAAAGTTAAAAAAGATTAGAAATTAACTATGAAAACTGCTTAAATAGGAAGATCTAAAGAGTTTAGTAGGTTTATATGTCTTAAATATACTAATAAAGTAGTCTAAATAGGTTAAAACTCTAATATATACTGTTTAGAGCTTTTTGAAAGTTAAAAAAGATTAGAAATTAACTATGAAAACTGCTTAAATAAGCTGATCTAATGAGTTTAGTAAGTTTATCTGTCTTAAATATACTAATAAAGTAGTCTAAATAGGTTAAAACTCTAAAATAAACTGTTTAGAGCTTTTTGAAAGTTAAAAAAGATTAGAAATTAACTATGAAAACTGCTTAAATAAGCTGATCTAATGAGTTTAGTAAGTTTATGTGTCTTAAATATACTAATAAAGTAGTCTAAATAGGTTAAAACTCTAATATATACTGTTTAGAGCTTTTTGATAGTTAAAAAGATTAGAAATTAACTATGAAAACTGCTTAAATAAGCTGCTCTAATGAGTTTAGGAAGTTTATCTGTTTTAAATATACTAATAAAGTAGTCTAAATAGGTTAAAACTCTAAAATTAACTGTTTAGAGCTTTTTGAAAGTTAAAAAAGATTAGAAATTAAGTATGAAAACTGCTTAAATAAGCCGATCTAAAGAGTTTAGTAGGTTTATATGTCTTAAATATACTAATAAAGTAGTCTAAATAGGTTAAAACTCTAAAATAAACTGTTTAGAGCTTATTGAAAGTTAAAAAAGATTAGAAATTAACTATGAAAACTGCTTATATAAGCTGATCTAATGAGTTTAGTAATTTTATCTGTCCTAAATATACTAATAAAGTAGTTTAAATAGGTTAAAACTCTAAAATAAACTGTTTAGAGCTTTTTGAAAGTTAAAAAAGATTAGAAATTCACTATGAAAAATGCTTAAATAAGCTGATCTAACGAGTTTAGTAAGTTTATCTGCCTTAAATATACTAATAAAGTAGTCTAAATAGGTTAAAACTCTAAAATAATCTGTTTAGAGCTTTTTGAAAGTTAAAAAAGATTAGCAATTAACTATGAAAACTGCTTAAGTAAGCTGATCTAATGAGTTTAGTAGGTATATATGTCATAAATATACTAATAAAGTAGTCTAAATAGGTTAAAACTCTAAAATAAACTGTTTAGAGCTTTTTGAAAGTTAAAAAAGATTAGAAATTAACTATGAAAACTGCTTAAATAAGCTGATCTAATGAGTTTAGTAAGTTTATCTGTCTTAAATATACTAATAAAGTACTCTAAATAGATTAAAAATCTAAAATTAACTGTTTAGAGCTTTTTGAAAGTTAAAAAAGATTAGAAATTAACTATGAAAACTGCTTAAATAAGCTGATCTAAAGAGTTTAGTAGGTTTATATGTCATAAATATTCTAATAAAGTAGTCTAAATAGGTTAAAACTCTAAAATAAACTGTTTAGAGCTTCTTGAAAGTTAAAAAAGATTAGAAATTAACTATGAAAACTGCTTAAATAAGCTGATCTAATGAGTTTAGTAATTTTATCTGTCCTAAATATACTAATAAAGTAGTCTAAATAGGTTAAAACTCTAAAATAAACTGTTTAGAGCTTTTTGAAAGTTAAAAAAGATTAGAAATTAACTATGAAAACTGCTTAAATAAGCTGATCTAATGAGTTTAGTAAGTTTATCTGCCTTAAATATACTAATAAAGTAGTCTAAATAGGTTAAAACTCTAAAATAAACTGTTTAGAGGTTTTGAAAGTTAAAAAAGATTAGATATTAACAATGAAACCTGCTTAAATAAGCTAATCTAATGAGTTTAGTAAGTTTATCTGTCTTAAATATACTAATAAAGTAGTCTAAATAGGTTAAAACTCTAAAATAAACTGTTTAGAGCTTTTTGAAAGTTAAAAAAGATTAGAAATTAACTATGAAAACTGCTTAAATAAGCTGATCTAAAGAGTTTAGTAGGTTTATATGTCTTAAATATACTAATAAAGTAGTCTAAATAGGTTAAAACTCTAAAATAAACTGTTTAGAGCTTTTTGAAAGTTAAAAAAGATTAGAAATTAACTATGAAAACTGCTTAAATAAGCTGATCTAATGAGTTTAGTAAGTTTATCTGTCTTAAATATACTAATAAAGTAGTCTAAATAGGTTAAAACTCTAATATATACTGTTTAGAGCTTTTTGAAAGTTAAAAAAAATTAGAAATTAACTATGAAAACTGCTTAAATAAGCTGATCTAAAGAGTTTAGTATGTTTATCTGTCTTATATATACTAATAAAGTAGTCTAAAGAGGTTAAAACTCTAAAATAAACTGTTTAGAGCTTTTTGAAAGTTAAAAAAGATTAGAAATTAACTATGAAAACTGCTTAAATAAGCTGATCTAAAGAGTTTAGTAAGTTTATCTGTCTTAAATATACTAATAAAGTAGTCTAAATAGGTTAAAACTCTAATATATACTGTTTAGAGCTTTTTGAAAGTTAAAAAAAATTAGAAATGAACTATGAAAACTGCTTAAATAAGCTGATCTAAAGAGTTTAGTAGGTTGATATGTTTTAAATATACTAATAAAGTAGTCTAAAGAGGTTAAAACTCTAAAATAAACTGTTTAGAGCTTTTTGAAAGTTAAAAAAGATTAGAAATTAACTATGAAAACTGCTTAAATAAGCTGATCTAAAGAGTTTAGTAGGTTTATATGTCTTAAATATACTAATAAAGTAGTCTAATTAGGTTAAAACTCTAAAATAAAGTCTAAATAGGTTAAAACTGTAATATATACTGTTTAGTGCTTTTTGAAAGTTAAAAAAGATTAGAAATTAACTAGGAAATCTACTTAAATAAGCTAATCTAAAGAGTTTAGTATGTTTATCTGTCTTAAATATACTAATAAAGTAGTCTAACTAGGTTAAAACTCTAAAGTAAACTATTTAGAGCTTTTTGAAAAATAAAAAAGATTAGAAATTAACTATGAAAACTACTTAAATAAGAAGATCTAATGAGTTTAGTAAGTTTATCTGTCTTAAATATACTAATAAAGTAGTCTAAATAGGTTAAAACTCTAAAATAAACTGTTTAGAGCTTTTTGAAAGTTAAAAAAGATTAGAAATTAACTATGAAAACTGCTTAAATAAGCTGATCTAAAGAGTTTAGTAAGTTTATCTGTCTTAAATATACTAATAAAGTAGTCTAAATAGGTTAAAACTCTAATATATACTGTTTAGAGCTTTTTGAAAGTTAAAAAAAATTAGAAATGAACTATGAAAACTGCTTAAATAAGCTGATCTAAAGAGTTTAGTAGGTTGATATGTTTTAAATATACTAATAAAGTAGTCTAAATAGGTTAAAACTCTAAAATAAACTGTTTAGAGCTTTTTGAAAGTTAAAAAAGATTAGAAATTAACTATGAAAACTGCTTAAATAAGCTGATCTAAAGAGTTTAGTAGGATTATATGTCTTAAATATACTAATAAAGTAGTCTAATTAGGTTAAAACTCTAAAATAAAGTCTAAATAGGTTAAAACTGTAATATATACTGTTTAGTGCTTTTTGAAAGTTAAAAAAGATTAGAAATTAACTAGGAAATCTACTTAAATAAGCTAATCTAAAGAGTTTAGTATGTTTATCTGTCTTAAATATACTAATAAAGTAGTCTAACTAGGTTAAAACTCTAAAATAAACTATTTAGAGCTTTTTGAAAAATAAAAAAGATTAGAAATTAACTATGAAAACTACTTAAATAAGAAGATCTAATGAGTTTAGTAAGTTTATCTGTCTTAAATATACTAATAAAGTAGTCTAAATAGGTTAAAACTCTAAAATAAACTGTTTAGAGCTTTTTTAATGTTAAAAAAGATTAGAAATTAACTATGAAAACTACTTAAATAAGAAGATCTAATGAGATTAGTAAGTTTATCTGTCTTAAATATATTAATAAAGTAGTCTAAATAGGTTAAAACACTAAAATAAACTGTTTAGAGCTTTTTCAATGTTAAAAATGATTAGAAATTAACTATGAAAACTGCTTAAATAAGAAGATCTTAAGAGTTTAGTAAGTTTATCTGTCTTAAATGTACTAATAAAGTAGTCTAGATAGGTTAAAACTCTAAAATAAACTGTTTAGAGCTTTTTGAAAGTTAAAAAAGATTAGAAATTAACTATGAAAACTGCTTAAATAAGCTGATCTAATGAGTTTAGTAAGTTTATGTGTCTTAAATATACTAATTAAGTAGTCTAAGTAGGTTAAAACTCTAAAATAAACTGTTTAGAGCATTTTGAAAGTTAAAAAAATTAGAAATTAACTATGAAAACTGCTTAAATAAGCTGATCTAAAGAGTTTAGTAAGTTTATCTATCTTAAATATTGTGAGAAAGTATTCTGTCTTAAATATACTAATAATGTAGTGGAAATAGGTTAAAACAGTAAAATAAACTGTGTAGACCTTTTTGAAAGTTAAAAATGATTAGAAATTAACTATGAAAACTACTTAAATAAGCTGATCTAAACTGTTTAGTAAGTTTATCTATTTTAAATATTGTGTGAAAGTAGTGTAAATAGGTTAAAACTCTAAAATAAACTGTTTAAAGCTTTTTGAAAGTTAAGATAGATTAGAAATTAACTATGAAACTGCTTAAAAAAGCTGATCTAAAGAGTTTCGCAAATTTATCTGTCTTAAATATACTAATAAAGTAGTCTAAAGAGGTTAAAACTCTAAAATAAACTGTTTAGAGCTTTTTGAAAGTTAAAAAAGATTAGAAATTAACTATGAAAACTGCTTAAAGAAGCTGATCTAAAGAGTTTAGTAGGATTATATGTCTTAAATATACTAATAAAGTAGTCTAATTAGGTTAAAACTCTAAAATAAAGTCTAAATAGGTTAAAACTGTAATATATACTGTTTAGTGCTTTTTGAAAGTTAAAAAAGATTAGAAATTAACTAGGAAATCTACTTAAATAAGCTAATCTAAAGAGTTTAGTATGTTTATCTGTCTTAAATATACTAATAAAGTAGTCTAACTAGGTTAAAACTCTAAAATAAACTATTTAGAGCTTTTTGAAAAATAAAAAAGATTAGAAATTAACTATGAAAACTACTTAAATAAGAAGATCTAATGAGTTTAGTAAGTTTATCTGTCTTAAATATACTAATAAAGTAGTCTAAATAGGTTAAAACTCTAAAATAAACTGTTTAGAGCTTTTTTAATGTTAAAAAAGATTAGAAATTAACTATGAAAACTACTTAAATAAGAAGATCTAATGAGATTAGTAAGTTTATCTGTCTTAAATATATTAATAAAGTAGTCTAAATAGGTTAAAACACTAAAATAAACTGTTTAGAGCTTTTTCAATGTTAAAAATGATTAGAAATTAACTATGAAAACTGCTTAAATAAGAAGATCTTAAGAGTTTAGTAAGTTTATCTGTCTTAAATGTACTAATAAAGTAGTCTAGATAGGTTAAAACTCTAAAATAAACTGTTTAGAGCTTTTTGAAAGTTAAAAAAGATTAGAAATTAACTATGAAAACTGCTTAAATAAGCTGATCTAATGAGTTTAGTAAGTTTATGTGTCTTAAATATACTAATTAAGTAGTCTAAGTAGGTTAAAACTCTAAAATAAACTGTTTAGAGCATTTTGAAAGTTAAAAAAATTAGAAATTAACTATGAAAACTGCTTAAATAAGCTGATCTAAAGAGTTTAGTAAGTTTATCTATCTTAAATATTGTGAGAAAGTATTCTGTCTTAAATATACTAATAATGTAGTGGAAATAGGTTAAAACAGTAAAATAAACTGTGTAGACCTTTTTGAAAGTTAAAAATGATTAGAAATTAACTATGAAAACTACTTAAATAAGCTGATCTAAACTGTTTAGTAAGTTTATCTATTTTAAATATTGTGTGAAAGTAGTGTAAATAGGTTAAAACTCTAAAATAAACTGTTTAAAGCTTTTTGAAAGTTAAGATAGATTAGAAATTAACTATGAAACTGCTTAAATAAGCTGATCTAAAGAGTTTCGCAAATTTATCTGTCTTAAATATACTAATAAAGTAGTCTAAAGAGGTTAAAACTCTAAAATAAACTGTTTAGAGCTTTTTGAAAGTTAAAAAAGATTAGAAATTAACTATGAAAACTGCTTAAAGAAGCTGATCTAAAGAGTTTAGTAAGTTTATCTGTCTTAAATATACTAATAAAGTAGTCTAAATAGGTTAAAACTCTAATATATACTGTTTAGAGCTTTTTGAAAGTTAAAAAAAATTAGAAATGAACTATGAAAACTGCTTAAATAAGCTGATCTAAAGAGTTTAGTAGGTTTATATGTTTTAAATATACTAATAAAGTAGTCTAAATAGGTTAAAACTCTAAAATAAACTGTTTAGAGCTTTTTGAAAGTTAAAAAAGATTAGAAATTAACTATGAAAACTGCTTAAATAAGCTGATCTAAAGAGTTTAGTAAGTTTATCTGTCTTAAATATACTAATAAAGTAGTCTAAATAGGTTAAAACTCTAATATATACTGTTTAGAGCTTTTTGAAAGTTAAAAAAAATTAGAAATTAACTATGAAAACTGCTTAAATAAGCTGATCTAAAGAGTTTAGTAGGTTTATATGTCTTAAATATACTAATAAAGTAGTCTAAATAGGTTAAAACTCTAAAATAAAGTCTAAATAGGTTAAAACTCTAATATATACTGTTTAGTGCTTTTTGAAAGTTAAAAAAGATTAGAAATTAACTAGGAAATCTACTTAAATAAGCTAATCTAAAGAGTTTAGTATGTTTATCTGTCTTAAATATACTAATAAAGTAGTCTAACTAGGTTAAAACTCTAAAATAAACTATTTAGAGCTTTTTGAAAAATAAAAAAGATTAGAAATTAACTATGAAAACTACTTAAATAAGAAGATCTAATGAGTTTAGTAAGTTTATCTGTCTTAAATATACTAATAAAGTAGTCTAAATAGGTTAAAACTCTAAAATAAACTGTTTAGAGCTTTTTTAATGTTAAAAAAGATTAGAAATTAACTATGAAAACTACTTAAATAAGAAGATCTAATGAGATTAGTAAGTTTATCTGTCTTTAATATACTAATAAAGTAGTCTAAATAGGTTAAAACACTAAAATAAACTGGTTAGAGCTTTTTCAATGTTAAAAATGATTAGAAATTAACTATGAAAACTGCTTAAATAAGAAGATCTAAAGAGTTTAGTAAGTTTATCTGTCTTAAATGTACTAATAAAGTAGTCTAGATAGGCTAAAACTCTAAAATAAACTGTTTAGAGCTTTTTGAAAGTTAAAAAAGATTAGAAATTAACTATGAAAACTGCTTAAATAAGCTGATCTAATGAGTTTAGTAAGTTTATGTGTCTTAAATATACTAATTAAGTAGTCTAAGTAGGTTAAAACTCTAAAATAAACTGTTTAGAGCATTTTGAAAGTTAAAAAAATTAGAAATTAACTATGAAAACTGCTTAAATAAGCTGATCTAAAGAATTTAGTAAGTTTATCTATCTTAAATATTGTGAGAAAGTATTCTGTCTTAAATATACTAATAATGTAGTGGAAATAGGTTAAAACAGTAAAATAAACTGTTTAGACCTTTTTGAAAGTTAAAAATGATTAGAAATTAACTATGAAAACTACTTAAATAAGCTGATCTAAACTGTTTAGTAAGTTTATCTATTTTAAATATTGTGTGAAAGTAGTGTAAATAGGTTAAAACTCTAAAATAAACTGTTTAAAGCTTTTTGAAAGTTAAGATAGATTAGAAATTAACTATGAAACTGCTTAAATAAGCTGATCTAAAGAGTTTCGCAAATTTATCTGTCTTAAATATACTAATAAAGTAGTGAAAATAGTTTAAAACAGTAAAATAAACTGTTTAGAGCTTTTTGAAAGTTAAAAGAGATTAGAAATTAACTATGAAAACTGCTTAAATAAACTGTTTTAATGAATTTAGGAAGTTTATCTGTCTTAAATATACTAATAAAGTATTGAAAATAGGTTAAACAGTAAAATAAACTGTTAAGACCTTTTAGAAAGTTAAGAAAGATTAGAAATTAACTATGAAAACTGCTTAAATAAGAAGATCTAAAGAGTTTAGTAAGTTTATCTGTTTTAAATATACTAATAAAGTAGTCTAAATAGGTTAAAACTGTAAAAGCATCAGTTTAGAGCTTTTTGAAAGTTAAAAAAGATTAGAAATTAATATGAAAACTGCTTAAATAAGCTGATATAAAGAGTTTAGTAAGTTTATCTATCTTAAATATTGTGATAAAGTAGTCTAAATGGATTAAAACTCTAAAATAAACTGTTTAGAGCTTTTTAAAAGTTAAAAATATTAGAAATTCACTATGAAAACTGCCTAAATAAGCTGATCTAAAGAGTTTAGTAGGATTATCTGTTTTTAATATACTAATAAAGTAGTCTAAATAGGTTAAAACTGTAAAATAATCTGTTTAGAGCTTTTTGAAAGTTAAAAAAGATTACCAATTAACTATGGAAACTGCTTAAATAAGCTGATCGAATGAGTTTAGTAAGTTTATCTGTCTTAAATAAACTAAGAAAGTAGTCTAAATAGGTTAAAACTCTAAAATAAACTGTTTAGAGCTTTTAGAAAGTTAAAAAAGATTAGAAATTAACTATGAAAACTGCTTAAATAAGCAGATCTAAGAGTTTATTACGTTTATCTATCTTAAATATAGTGAGAAAGTAGTCTAAATAGGTTAAAACTCTAAAATAAACTGTTTAGAGCTTTTTGAAAGTTAAAAAGGATTAGAAATTAACTATGAAATCTGCTTAAATAAGCTGATCTAATGAGTTTAGTAAGTTTATGTGTCTTAAATATACTAATAAAGTAGTATAATAGGTTAAAACTCTAAAATAAACTGTTTAGAGCTTTTTGAAAGTTAATAAAGATTAGAAATTAACTATGAAAACTGCTTAAATAAGCTGATCTAATGAGTTTAGAAAGTTTATCTGTCTTAAATATACTAATAAAGTAGTCTAAATAGGTTAAAACTCTAAAATAAACTGTTTAGAGCTTTTTGAAAGTTAAAAAAGATTAGAAATTAACTATGAAAACTGTTTAAATAAGCTGATCTAATGAGTTTAGTAAGTTTATCTGTCTTAAATATACTAATAAAGTAGTCTAAATAGGTTAAAACTCTAAAATAAACTGTTAGGAGCTTTTTGAAATTTAAAAATGATTAGAAATTAACTATGAAAACTGCTTAAATAAGCTGATCTAAAGAGTTTAGTAAGTTTATGTGTCTTAAATATACTAATAAAGTAGTCCAATTAAGTTAAAACTCTAAAATAAACTGTTTAGAGCTTTTTGAAAGTTAAAAAAGATTAGAAAATAACTATGAAAACTGCTTAAAGGAGAAGATATAAAGAGTTTAGTAAGTTTATTTGCTTTATATATATTAATAAAGTTGTCTAAATAGTATTAAACGGTAAAATAAACTGTTTAGAGCTTTTTGAAAGTTAAAAAAGATTAGAAATTAACTATGAAAACTGCTTAAATAAGCTGATCTAATGAGTTTAGTAAGTTTATCTGTCTTAAATATACTAATAAAGTAGTCTAAATAAGTTAAAACTCTAAAATAAACTGTTTAGAGCTTTTTGAAAGTTAAAAAAGATTAGAAATTAACTATGAAAACTGCTTAAATAAGCTGATCTAACGAGTTTAGTAAGTTAGTAGTCAAAATAGGTTAAAACTATAAAATAAACTGTTTAAAGGTTTGTGAAAGTTAAAAAAGATTAGAAATTAACTATGACAACTGCTTAAATAAGCTGATCTAATGAGTTTAGTAAGTTTATCTATCTTAAATATTGTGAGAAAGTAGTTAAATAGTATAAAAATGTAAAATAAACTGTTTAGAGGTTTTTTAAAGTTAAAAAAGATTAGAAATTAACTATGAAAACTGCTAAATAAGCTGATCTAATGAGTTTAGTAAGTTTATCTGTCTTAAATATACTAATAAAGTAGTCTAAATAGGTTAAAACTCTAAAATAAACTGTTTAGACCTTTTTAAATGTTAAAAAAGATTAGAAATTAACTATGAAAACTGCTTAAATAAGCTGATCTAATGAGTTTAGTAAGTTTATCTGTCTTAAATATACTAAAAAAGTAGTCTAAATAGGTTAAAACTCTAAAATAAACTGTTTAGAGCTTTTTGAAAGTTAAAAGAGATTAGAAATTAACTATGAAACTGCTTAAATAAGAAGATCTAAATAGTTTAGTAAGTTTATTTGCTTAATATATACTAATAAAGTAGTCTAAATAGGTTAAAACTCTAAAATAAACTGTTTAGAGCTTTTTGAAAGTTAAAAAAGATTAGAAATTAACTATGAAATCTGCTTAAATAAGCTGATATAATGAGTTTAGTAAGTTTATCTGTCTTAAATATACTAATAAAGTAGTCTAAATAATATAAACGTAAAATAAACTGTTTAGAGCTTTTTGAAAGTTAAAAAAGATTAGAAATTAACTATGAAAACTGCTTAAATAAGCTGATCTAAAGAGTTTAGTAAGTTTATCTGTCTTAAATATACTAATAAAGTAGTCTAAATAGGTTAAAACTCTAAAATAAACTGTTTAGAGCTTTTTGAAAGTTAAAAAAGATTAGAAATTAACTATGAAAACTGCTTAAATAATAAGATCTAAAGAGTTTAGTAAGTTTATCTGTCTTAAATATACTAATAAAGTAGTCTAAATAGGTTAAAACTCTAAAATAAACTGCTTAGAGCATTTTGAAAGTTAAAAAAGATTAGAAATTAACTATTAAAACTGCTTAAATAAGCTGATCTAAAGAGTTTAGTAAATTTGTCTGTCTTAAATATACTAATAAAGTAGTGAAAATAGGTTAAAATAGTAAAATAAACTGTTTAGAGCTTTTTGAAAGTTAAAAGAGATTAGAAATTAACTATGAAAACTGCTTAAATAAGCTGATTTAATGAGTTTAGGAAGTTTATCTGTCTTAAATATACCAAGAAAGTATTGAAAATAGGTTAAAACAGTAAAATAAACTGTTTAGACCTTTTTGAAATTTAAAAAAGATTAGAAATTAACTATGAAAACTGCTTAAATAAGCTGATCTAAACAGTTTAGCAAGTTTATCTATTTTAAATTATGTGTGAAAGTAGTCTAAATAAGTTAAAACTCTAAAATAAACTGTTTAAAGGTTTTTGAAAGTTAAAAAAAGATTAGAAATTAACTAAGAAAACTGGTTAAATAAGCTGATCTAAAGAGTTTAGTAAGTTTATTTGCTTTATATATACTAATAAAGTAGTCTAAATAGGTTAGTTAAAATTCTAAAATAAACTGTTTAAAGCTTTTTGAAAGTTAAAAAAGATTAGAAATTAACTATGAAAACTCCTTAAACAAGCTGATCTAAAGAGTTTAGTAGGTTTATCAATCTTAAATATAGTAATAAAGTAGTGTAAAGTAGATAAAGCTCTAAACTAAACTGTTTAGAGCTTTTTGAAAGTTAAAAAAAATTAGAAATTAACTATGATAACTGCTTAAATAAATTCTGTTTTAAATATACTAATAAAGTAGTCTAAATAGGTTAAAACTCTAAAATAATTTGTTTAGAGCTTTTTGAAAGTTAAAAAAGATTAGAAATTAACTATAAAACCTGCTTAAATAAGCTGATCTAAACAATTTAGTAAGTTTATCTGTCTTAAATATACTAATAAAGTAGTCTAAATAGGTTTAAAATCTAAAATAAACTGTTTGGAGCTTTTTGAAAGTTAAAAAATATTAGAAATTAAGGGTTTAGGGGTTTAGTGAGTTTATCTCTCTTAAATATACTAATAAAGTAGTCTAAATAGGTTAAAACTCTAAAGTGAACTGTTTAGAGCTTTTTTAAAGTTAAAAAAGATTAGAAATTAACTATAAAAACTGCTTAAATAAGCTGATCTAAAGAGTTTAGTAAGTTTATCTGTCTTAAATGTACTAATAAAGTAGTCTAAATAGGTTATAACTCTGACATAAACTGTTTAGAGCTTTTTGAAAGTTAAAAAAGATGAGAAATTAACGATGAAAACTGCTTAAATAAGCTGATCTAAAGAGTTTAGAAACTCGGGTCTAAGAAAGAGGGAGGGGTCCGATCATTGACATCTGAAGGAGCAAGTTTTTGGTAAGAATAACTAGACAACTGCTGAGTTATCGGTTTTCTATTTTGCCGTTGTAAGAGTAGATAGGTAGACCAATATATTAGTAGTTTACTTGAATCTGATCAGCCACCTCGAAATGATTAGTGGACAGTGTCCGAGAATTTGATTATAGCTCTGTCCGACTAATGGGCGTGGCTGATTATCAGTTGCCTACTCTGTGTATACCTCGTGTCGTATATGGAATGATGGATTTACCCTGAGTCAGAAGAAAAGGAGCATCGAGGGTTACTGCTGCAACTACAGTTTCATCTACATTAACAGGTGCAAGGAGAGCTCTTCAATAAGGAAGGCAAAAGAATACCTGCGGAGCCACTTCATCAAGTTTTTACAGTTCATCTAGGTACAAAGTATATTAATTATATTTATAATATAATCGTCGTCGTACAACAGACTCAATTATGTTATTTATACACACTGTAGGTCACGATATCACCCTTTGTCATCCGAACTCACTGAATCTCACAATCATGTACAACTAGATGAATTCACTAGACAAAGATACTTCATTTCTAGTGGTACTGTGGTCAAATTAAGCTGGCATTTTTGTAGAGTGTCACCATCGCAATAATGAGACCCTGGACAATCTCTCCCGACTAGAAATAGATCTAATTTTCTTACTGGAACAAATCATGGTCAAGTTAGAAATGATGGTCATGTTACAAGTCATAATAACATACAGACATTGACCAGCATACTTCAATCTTTTTAACAATGTATAGACTCAAAACGTAGTAGTGTTTGTACCAAAATTGACTGTATTTACAATCGACTGGATTCTTTAGAGGATAGACAGAAAGCACTAGATGATATCGATATCAGATCTTTGACAGCATCCTCATATCAAGCACTTCTGTAACTCCTAGCTGTATCGGTAAATGCAAAAGAGCTACACCCCTTGTCTTACAAGTACTGCTCACACGCACATCAGTAACTTATGCTCATGCTATGATCCAAAGAATGATAATCCACTATACTTTATTCCTTACTAATAGAGCAGAATATACGAGCAGTGCATAATGCAATGGATGAGAACAAACAATTCAAGACAAATGAACTGTAAGCTTTTTGTGGTAACATTGATCTAATAAATACTCTTAAGAGAATGAATGGAAGTCATAATGCTAAGGTTTCGAGTACGATTATTTCTGCAGTTGAAGATTGTTATCCTGAAAAAGTTATAGAATCATGTGATGAGCTTATTTTGTGTTAATCTTTATTTCTTTGTAGAAGGTTGTAAGACTTATAAAAAGACTATAACTGAACGCCCAAAACATTTGGTGACCCCAGTCAAAAGTAAAAAACAACTGAGATCGAGAAAGCAGTGGGTATGTTTTGTATACAATATATACCACAATGCTTATGCTTTCAATAATGTAGACGTGCAAGATTTGTTCATCAAGGCTGAGAAATGACATTTTGGGAGTCTGTAACACCAGACATGATGTCTGACGAAGAAAAAAAGAGGAGAAAAATATGTTTGCCATCAATCGGTCTGATCAATTGAACTCATTCATGGAAAAACATTATGAAAGAAATAGTGGATTTGTGTTGCATTTCATTTTTGTGAAAATATCTCCCCCAAATTGGCAAAGCTCAAATAAGCTATAACAATGATATAATACAGTTATAAGTACACCTTATTTCAGAAATATAAGAGAGCTCAGAACAGAGTGCTTATAATGTATCTATAGAGTGTTATAAACCCTTATTATGCTACCAATATAAATAAGCTTATTCCCGAAGTATAAGGTGCTGATAACTATGTAATAAGATAGCATATACTGTAGCATTTACACAGTGTGCAATCTAGGAGAACAAACTATGATTGATGTACTGATATAAGTCACAAGCTCAGGCAATTTTTGCAATTATCTATGATACGTTTGTTTTATGTATAACTTATAAATACAACTGATGAAAACTTTGTACATCCAATTGGTTGGAGTTAATATACTGTACTCAATCAATGACCACAGGACAATAACTATGATTAGTTCAAGATCATATACAAATTGAATCACCAGTACGAAAATACTGTGAAAGGTAACATTATAGTAGTTTATCTGTTTTGTGTTCTGGGACTAAATAAGACATCAGGTAAGTCTTGCAAAAATCCATCCTGTAATCATATCACTAGCTATCGCTTGCTCTTTATCATGATGAATTTCATGATAGCTACCAGTGAACAACTGTGAGAAGATCAAACAATTTATATTATAATTTGCATTTTATTTACTTCATATGTTTTATGACACTCAAGATCACCACAACCATTACCAATAGTTAACAGGCCAGTATTACAGGTAGTACTACAGAACCTATAAGCACCTTTACCTCCACCTGTAATATAGATAGTCAGTGTTGTCATGGATACCGTTGATATGATAATTATCAATCAATTAATATCAATTAGTAGCTATAATAAAGTGGCTCTTTAGGATGTACATATACGTTGCCATAGCAATTGTCAATGAATATTTAAATTGTATTTACTTACATCCTACAGTGTATTTGAATTTCGACCATTCCATTCAAAGTACAAGAGTCAGCTAATGAATAATGATATAGCCAAATAGGGTTTGATATGACCATACCTTCATGAAGATCCACTTTAACAGAATCTTCTTTGAACATTTGAATAGAAGTGGAGGTTATTTTCACTTACATTAGAGTACACAATCACATTCTCCACACAAGTTACCACAATGATTACATAATATAGGAGCTTTAGTTTCACCATCACTATGATTATCGCATAGAGACTAAAAGGACAAGAATAACTTTGTTATAAATAATTCTCTTCCTTGTCCATTCCTCAACTGAGGTTTGCTATATTCTCGTAGCCATTATCCTGGGAAGATAGCAACAATATCTTCTTTATCAATGACACACAGAGCAGCTAAACATAGCCCGACTGTATATGTGTGTGAGAGAGAGAGAGATGTTACTTGTATGCATCATATTAACTTTTACTATGGGAATACGTTCCAGGATCTGCATTACTAGCTTCTTCATTGATCTTTGTTAAATGTAATACAACTTGTCCAATAGCTGACTTAGCATAATCCTTCAATTGACCTTTAAGTACAGACTAGAGATAGGACATACTATAATATAATATAATTCATAGATCATTAGCATAACTTATTAAATATTCATATTATACTATACACAATAATTACAAAAAAAGTGGTAAAGATCACTGGTTTTTTATTTGTTGTAAGTCTAAGCATGGCAAATGTAATAAATAAGAAGAAGTAAAAAGTCTATACAGTAAGAAATATTAAATAGTCCAAGTATATTTTATTATACCTATGCTATATATGTAAAATGTTACCACAATTACAAACAAATAGAACAGTATGTATGTGTGTGTGTGTGTATACATGTTGGTTAAATAGTTTTAAAATATTTCATCCTTTTAATGTTGCAGAGTTATATATGTAGTGAATTTATCTTACTCGTGCAGAAGATGACAACTACATGTTTATAATCAGAAATTGAAAATGTTTACATGTGCTAAATTACCTGATGGTGATGAAGATGTTGTACTACTTGTAATGACTCTAGGTAATGGATTAGTTGTGGTAGCTATACTTAAGAAAATGATAAAGAGACGAATGTAAAATCAAACAATAAAACTAGACTATTAACTCATCTTAAGAATTTAACATGTCTAAAGATTGTTTATTTGTTGTAACCAGGTTCCACTATGCCTGCATGTTTGGAAACTTTTGTCAAGAATTAAAATAGATTATAATGTTTCCAGTAATGACTACAATTACAATACATTGATAAATCTAACCTTACTTTATCAAATGCACCATCATTCTGTTAAATTGTCATCAAGAAATACATAATGTGTGTGATGCTTTACATGAATTTTAAACTTACTTGAAGTTGGAGTTATTTGTCACTGAGAAGAATGATGACACATCAAATTTAAATGTTGATGTTGGTAAGACATTATAACATCCAATATCTTCAATATCATCACAGCAATTCCCAGACTCAAAACACATTAAATTACAATAGCAGAATGACCCATTACTTGAACAGCCAATTAGACAATAGCCATCTGAAAAACCTGCAGCTACACAGGAACCAGAGCAGGGCTGGGGCTCTTTATCTAAATGAAATAAATAATTGGAAACAAAATGTGTAGAAAAAGTATTCCTAAATTATGTGGAGTTGTTTCATTTTGTCTGGTCTAGTTTACTGGTGTCTATTTAACCATAAAATACAGTGTTGCCTGTATTAGTCCACTCTATGCATGACAGATGTATTAAATAATAAGAAAAATGTCTATACAATAAATAGAAATAAACACTATAAATACTTCCTATTACGTCTATGCTATATCTGTATAATGTTACTATAAATAGAGGACCATGTATAAATTATGCATGTGTGTTTTATATGGTTTTAAAATCTTTGGCCTTTTTAAATCTGAATGGTTATGTAGTGAATTTATATCAATCATACAAAAAGATGATAACTACATGTTTATAATCAGAAATGGAAAGTGTTTATATGTGCTAAATTACCTCAATAATGTCATCAGTTAAGTTGGCCAATAGTACTTAGATGAATGAAGTTCACCATACCTAGTCACTAATGCATTGTTTGTATATGTACATAATATTAACATTACACATATTGATGATATATTATAACTATGTGTTATTTCTATCATTACATTAGTAACTTACTTGATACTGTTGTGGCTATAGTGACACTAGAAACTCCTAAATATCCCAAATCTGTTGTGGGCGAGCCTCATGTTAGAAGTCAACTTTTGCATCTATAAGGATCCATTGAACAAGAAGTAGCGATAGAGATAGTTAAACTACTCAATGATATATTGAAAGTATAAACATTAGCATGTGTACTTGTACATGTATATGTATGTGTACATGTAGCATCTATCCTCTTATTCATAGAATTATATAGTCTTTAATATGAATATTTAATAAGTACTGTCTAATCATCTATGAATTATATTATATTATATTATATTATGTTGTATCACTTTATTGGTCAATTAATCCTAAGTCAGCTATTGGGCAAGCTGTATTACATTTAACAAAGATGTTATCTTACATTTATGGCTTCAATAATTACCACTTAGTCATGAGGACATACAATAAACTCAATCTGTTTATTGACAACTGGAACATCTGTTGTCTTTAGTTCAAGATCTGATGCATTAGGATCAACAGAACAAACTGGTTGGAATGGACGAATGATGAATAGATGAATAAGTGAATGAATCAATGAGTAGGTAGATAGATGGATGAACAAATAAATAAATAAATGAAATGACATGAATGAATGGATAAATTGGAATGACTGGCAAATAAATAGTCGCAACAAAATCTTGCAGTCAAACAATTAAATGGTAAATAATATCAAACAACAATAATTCCACAAAACAATGACTCAAATAACAGTATTAAATGGAAAGTCACTACTGAACCTCATTCGCTCTCTATCTGACTGAAATACAAAAACAAAACACTTATGAATATTAATAAGGATATGTCACTAGCTTTCGCTTGCCCTTTATCATGAAGAAGTTCATGATAGCTACCAGTGAACAACTGTGAGAAGATCAAACAATTTATATTATAATTTGCATTTCATTTACTTCATATGTTTTATCAACACTGCTGACATTTTATCTACCAACTCAGATGTATAGTGTGGGACAATTTGATCAGCTGTACGATGCATCAAAAAGAGCATCATACTAATATCATTGAGTCATGGCTGATGTTGTAGTGTAAGACCCATAGTTTTACTTCAAAACAATCGATCTGACTATATGGAATGTTGTTAGGAAATTTTATTACAGATATCTTTGTCAAAACTCACATGTTATAGAACAATTAATAGATGTATCATTTCTTTAAAAAAAATTATGAAAATATATTCAAACTCTACCTCTTCCGGGATAGTACTTATTAGACGAGCGTCAATAGGTAGTATACCCATCTGGGGACAACATGCAGACATTTTTTTGACAAGAATATTCTATGTATGTATAGAGCCAACAATGACATTACAAACAAAAAGTGGATCATTTAGCAAAGTGATATTTGAAAAAAATTGATTTAACTTATGAGCAATGCTGAAATATACTAGTATGCTGATCAAAAGTGAGTAGAATGGAATAACTTACACAATCCTTACATTTTGCACTATGGATTGAGATAAAAGCAAGTAAATGTTTCATGTAGAGGAAAGCTAGTAATTGATGTCTTTTTTAATAAATAACACAAGATATTGACTACTGATATATAATGTGTCCTATTATAATTTGCATGTTTAATGCTTACAGTAACTAGCCCCATTTGATTAATGTAAATTGGAGGAGCAGAAGTGAAAGGCCAGTTAGCAGATCAGGCTTTTGAATAGCAATCATAACAGCAGTAAGTACACCCTAGTAATTGGTGAATGGAATAAAATTAATGACAAAAGAAATAGCAAAGAGAGTTTACCATCAAATGTCCCATAAGAAATATTGGCAATGAAGGATGTTTGGCCTTCATATTTTCTGTATAGGCAATTGCATCAGTTGCATAGTATTGGATATCAACAATGTATCCGTGGTCACCTTCACTCCTCCCATGTCCAACTATTTATAACATTATCCATGAACACATAAGTTAATATGTCTCACCTAGATCTAATCCAAATACTAAATCTTCTTTTTCATTAACTGCCAAGCTAGCCCTTTATAATGACTTATTTATGAATTAGTTACCAATACCTTTGTGATAATGCAGTACACAATCACATTCTCCACATAAATTACCACAATGATTACATAATATAGGAGCTTTAGTTTCACCATCACCATGATTATCGCATAGAGACTAAAAGGACAAGAATAACATTGTTATAAATATTCTCTTCCTCATGCATCCTCAACTGAGGTTTGCTATATTCTCGTAGCCATTATCCTGAGGAGATACCAACGACATCTTCTTCATCAATGACACACAAAGCAGCTAAACATAGCCAGACTGTATATGTGTGTGCACGTGTGTGTGAGAGAGAAAGATGTTACTTGTATGTATATCATATCAACTATTACTATGGGAATACGTTCCAGGATCTGCATTACTAGCTTCTTCATTGATCTTTGTTAAATGTAATACAACTTGTCCAATAGCTGACTTACCATAATCCTTCAATTGACCTTTAAGTACAGACTAGAGATAGGACATAATATAATATAATATCATTAGCACAACTTATTAAATATTCATATTATACTATACACAATTACAAATAAAGTGGTGATCTTTAAGAGAACAGATGCCACAGAGGCTCTTCAAAAAAAGCAATAGTCGAGAACCTGTGACAAAGCAAGAAAATAGTCATAAACAGAGTGAATGAGAGAGTGCAGGATATACACACATATATATACATATTATTTAGAGCGAGAGAGAACATATTATTGCTAGTGCTTGCTTGTTCGCAGCCGATCATGAAAATGCAAATTGCGTCTTGTCTTCGATGCAATTTGCCAGGTAGAGTACGACTGGAGCATTCATGACTAGCTCACTGGGCAGTCAGCAAAAGTACTGATCCAACACTTACGAAAATAACATTTAGGCAGTGTCTATTCGTCCGGCAGGAAATGTATACTTTGTTGTGTATTAAACTGATCCCCACCCCCTAAACCTTAACGGACGAATAGACACTACGTAACATTTAAGTAATGTAACCCTCCACTCAGATCGGGCTTATGGCTTTCATAATTATTGCATGTTTGAATAATAATAATTAATGATATAGAAACAAGTGTGCAAATTACCAATGTACTCTACTATTTGCTATAATGTATATTCTTCATCTCTAGATCAAAGCTCTATTCTTCATTTCTAGATAGAAACATTAAAAGTCATTTTTCCATTTAGACAGAGGAGCACTAATATATTATATATATATATATATATATATATATATAATTATATACATTTATACCAAAAACTATATATAATATCAAAGTACAATAATGTTTAATATATCTAAATGAAAGAGAAATGGTCATCCTCATCATCATCCTAGTCCTGTGAGCCCATTGCAAGCAATCAACCCACAGCTTGATCCAGGATATCATCTTCAGTCATAGGACGAATGAGATTTTCTGTGCTACCAAGAGGAGGAGTGTCATCATCTTCATCAAAGATTTCTAAATTTACTTTCTAGAGTAAAAACAGTAGTACCAATTACTCTTGTTACCCATTGGTTCATTTAGGAGTGGCTATACATACACACATACACACACACACACACACACACACACACATATATATATTCCAAGTTATACTGTAAATCTTGGCCAAGTGTAACTTCTTTGAATCAGTAAGATTGCCAGAATATAAATAGCCATCTTAGAACATTACAGGATGTAAATGTTGTACTCAGATGGCTGAAAAGCCATTCTAGCCAGCCAAGACTACATATTATCTTAGTACATAAACAAGCATGTACTTAGTGTATTTATTTGGTTATGTTGAACATATAGTCAGTATAGGATGTGTATAGAACATTGAATGAGTTGGGATGCACAAATAAAAGTGTTCTTCAACCCACTTTACCAAAAAATGGACTTCAACCCACTTTACCAAAAAATGGACATCGTGGCAATGACAGTTCTATTGTTTTATATAGTACATTCTGTAATATAATGTCCATATATCAGTTATGAATGTTTACTGATGAGGGAACATATGGTCACACATTGTCTTTTTGTCCTGGCTAACGTACAAGTAGCAGTTAACATAGTATGCACAACTTCAAATTCATATGAATTTTATAGTCCAACAATTTCTATTCAAAATTCACTTACCACATCAAAATAATAATGTGTAACAAGGTGTGACCACTTTACTCAAGTAAGTGTTGAAATAAACCTAATCACTTATATGTGCAATACAACTATTTAGCAAACAGAAGCATTTAATTTAATTCACAATAATTACTTCCTATCTGCTATGTTTAATTAATTGCTGAAAGCATACCTTTTCTTGGACATGGGCTTAATGAGAGACGGCTTCACTTTCTGATGCTTGGTCAAAATAATTCTCATATTTAACCACAGTTTCTTTTTCATCTTGTGTTAACTCTAAACTTTAACAAACAGTTAGGCTTAGCAGATGGACATCCACTCACCTGTTACTCTAAAACTGCAGCAGGTTTGCTACCTTGAATCTTAGACAAAAGGTCATTATCATCATGGTTTTCAATGTAGGGTAATCAGTCCATCCAACAGATCAAGTAATTAAATAAGCGCATATGCATGCATGTATATATGTATGTATACAAATATAATACACACACACATATAAACAAGTCACCCATTAAGGGCATGGTACCTGTTGTCTTCGGATTAAAAGCAGCCAGAACAAGTAGTAATATCCATCCCTTCCAGTATAGTTTCGATATGGCTAAATTAGGTGCCTTAAATGTTCAAGGTATAGATATAGATGAAGGAGGATGACTGGCTGTGATGTCAAAAACAGCTCTGAATAATTCAAAGACCTCTAGTAATGACACCCTAGGAATGTCTACAAGGTATTGAACAGTTGAATGTATACATGGGTGATCAGGAATGACAGAATTAAAAGACTACTATAAATTTAGGAGTATACAGAAACGCTAGTCACGCATGTGAAAAATACAAATTTATTTATCCTTTAAAGGTCATTCTATTACCAAAGAGACATATTCGTCTAAAGAATAAAATGTGAAGAAGCAATTCATACCAAGCATTGGCTTTTATACACTATACAGTGGCATAGGAGCTGTACGGACCATAGCAGCCATGGCCGCTACACATTTTACCAATGTTAACTTATTAATATTCATAGTTATTAATATTCATAAACTATTAATAATGAATAATTAATTTAACTACTCTATATATAGCTCTTCCCTTTCTTCACATTTCATTGAATCTAAGCCACATGCATGCAATGGTAGTCGCTGGTAATAGTGGTAGATGTTTGCCTAACCAACCACACCAACCTCTTACTTTTACATTTCCAAAAAGGGAATTTAGGAAAAAAGTGGTTTGTAAGAGAAGCTTCCAAGTTTCGTGGTTTAGTAAATGGTCTTGGTTACATTATGTTGAAGATAAAAATGTTGTGTTGTGCTATACTTGTGCTCATGCTTATTCAGAAAAAAACTTCAGTGGTCTCCTAATCATGATATGGCATTTATTTCAAAAGGTTACCACAACTGGAAGGATGCTCCTACTAAGTTTAATATACATTCTTCTAGCAACTGTCACAAAGAAGCATCTCTTACAGTGCTGACATTGCCTTTCACAACTAAAGATGTCGGAGAATCTCTTTCAGCAATACACCAACAAGAAAAACTTTCACTTAATGATAATTAATCAAGTTCCACCCATTAATAACTAGCCACGCCTACGCATTACACCCATTGGCCTCTGCACTTACAAATTACTTCCTACACCTTTGCTATAATTATGATTATAACATCTGACCTTACAAACTGTTATCAGAAAATATTGTCACTTCCCATATCATCATCTTTGTTGAAGAAAGGGAATACAAACATCACTATAGAAATAGTTAAAAAGATATTACTGCACAACACAGGAACGTAGACATGAATGATTTGGTCTGGCAATTAATTATTCTGGTAATTAATTTTCATGATGGGCGTTAACTTTTAAAAATAAAATTTTGTTAATTAATCGAATGACCTGCTTTATACGAAGTCTTTGGCAACGTCTGTTAATGAAATACAATCAAGTTTTTCTACCATAATGTGGTTTAGTCGTACCTGTGTTATTTTATTCGTAAATATGACTTCACACTCCTGAAATAAAGATCTCTCGTACATATACAATACAAACTGTTGTCAGAAAATATTGTCACATCCCAGATCATCATCTTTGTTGCAGAAATATTATACCAACGTCACTATAGAAATAGTTAAAAGATATTATTGATTGCACAACAGTTATCAGAGAACTATATCAGTTCAGTATGACTAGAAGTATATTATCAAAAGAAAGCACAGTAACAGATTGTAATCATATATTTTGTAAGGAAACAGTTTGCAAAGATCATGCTTAGAACTCAATTGAGGCATATGAAGTGTTATCAGAAAAGGCTAAATATTCATACATACTAATCAAAAATATATATGAATAAATAATTCAAGCCAATAACAATTAATCAGTACTTTTAGTACAATAGAACAAGTCTGAATTATGCCACAAAAAGCAATGGAAGAATAGAACGCAAGTTAGACAAGAACATAGTGAACAGAACAGTTATTTATATTAAAACACAGGGTGATGTAAGGACTCAACAAGAGAATTATACACTAAGACACGTTACTTTAGGATACACTGAAATGAGTGTTCTTTAGAGGAGTGTACATAGGAGGACACATATACAGACTAGCACACAATGAATGGGAATGGATGCAGTGAACATAGTGGACTTAACAACAATAATAGGTAAAGATACAGGGTAGCTTAAAAGGTAATATTGACACTTGGGGGTTACATTAACTGACAGTGGATAGAATGTTGTTTGGACATGGTGATCATAGTGGACTTAGCAACATAAGAGGTAAGAACACTAGTTACTTATAGAAATATGATTGTTACATTAGAGGACAATGGACATACTTGACTTCACAAAATAAGCCTTCTCTTCAGGTGATGAATCACCTTTGCTCTAGTGTGTAAAGAGATTCATTAATTTACATGCAGATGTACTAGAAAAAGAAGGGCCATTATTGTCAGAAGCAACCAAAAGCACTAGATACAAGCTAGGTGGTAACTGTAAGTCTTCAAGTAAAAAAAACCTTAGCTAAGGAGAGTAGGAAATGGGTGAGGTATATATCATCACCCCCTATTAGAAACTACAACAAACCTGTATCGTACTAGAAGCACCACACCCACTCATTAAGCTTTCATAGCCACACCTACTAACTATTTTGGGTGTAGCTTATTTTGACCACACCTTATTTTTTAATTAATGATCTAATTCCACCCAAAAAACCCTTGGTGTGTATAAGGCTGGCAACGAACTATTAATTAGTTGCTTGTGACTTCATCAGCTTTTGCTCTGGACGATATACTCACCTTTGTCCTTTGCTTTTAAAAGCATAATCATCCAATACTTACTTACCTTTACCTATTGTTATAGATTATATAATTGTGTATGATATATAGGGAAGTTTAGATACAGATACCCAACATTTTACGGTAACTATGTAATACTACCACATGTAATACTACCAAATATAACACTGCCAAATGTAATACTGCCAGTCATTACATAACAAGTCCAAATGTAGCGTATGCTGTTAACTTACATCCCTGGACTCTTTTAGATAAATCAGCGTCTTGAGCCTTGATCCAGATGTCCAATGATGCTAAAAAATTAAAACAGAAATTAAGAATAATGATGTATTATCGATTAATTTAAAGTAGTAGTGTATGCTGTTGACTTACATCCCTAGACTCTTTTAGATAGATGAGTTTCTTGAGCCTTGATCCAGATGTCCAACGATGCTATAAAATTAAAACAGAAATTAAGAATAATGATGTATTATCAATTAATTTAAAGTAGTAGTGTATGCTGTTGACTTACACCCCTGGACTCATTTAGATAGATGAGTTTCTTGAGCCTTGATCCAGATGTCCAACGATGCTATAAAATTAAAACAGAAATTAAGAATAATGATGTATTATCAATTAATTTAAAGTAGGAGTGTATGCTGTTGACTTACATCCCTGGAGTCTTTTAGATAGATGAGTTTCTAGAGCCTTGATCCAGATGTCCAACGATGCTATAAAATTAAAACAGAAATTAAGAATAATGATGTATTATCAATTAATTTAAAGTAGTAGTGTATGCTGTTGACTTACATCCCTGGAGTCTTTTAAATAGATGATTGTCTTGAGCCTTGATCCAGATGTCCAACGATGCTATAAAATTAAAACACAAATTAAGAATAATGATGTATTGTCAATTAATTTAAAGTAGTAGTGTATGCTGTTGACTTACATCCCTGCACTCTTTTAGATAGATGAGTTTCTTGAGCCTTGATCCAGATGTCCAACGATGCTATAGAATTAAAACAGAAATTAAGAATAATGATGTATTATCAATTAATTTAAAGTAGTAGTGTATGCTGTTGTCTTACATCCCTGGACTCATTTAGATAGAGATGAGTTTCTTGAGCCTTGATCCAGATGTCCAACGATGCTATAAAATTAAAACAGAAATTAAGAATAATGATGTATTATCAATTAATTTAAAGTAGTAGTGTATGCTGTTGACTTACATCCCTGGAGTCTTTTAAATAGATGATTGTCTTGAGCCTTGATCCAGATGTCCAACGATGCTATAAAATTAAAACACAAATTAAGAATAATGATGTATTGTCAATTAATTTAAAGTAGTAGTGTATGCTGTTGACGTACATCCCTGCACTCTTTTAGATAGATGAGTTTCTTGAGCCTTGATCCAGATGTCCAACGATGCTATAGAATTAAAACAGAAATTAAGAATAATGATGTATTATCAATTAGTTTAAAGTAGTAGTGTATGCTGTTGACTTACATCCCTGGACTCTTTCAGATAGATGAGTTTCTTGAGCCTTGATCCAGATGTCCAACGATGCTATAAAATTAAAAGAGAAATTAAGAATGATGATGTTTCATCAATTAATTTAAAGTAGTAGTGTATGCTGTTAACTTACATTCCTGGACTCTTTTAGATAGATGAATGTCTTGAGCCTCGATCCTGATGTCCAACGATGCTATAAAATTAAAACAGAAATTAAGAATGATGATGTCTCATCAATTAATTTAAAGTAGTAATGCATGCTGTTAACTTACATTCCTGGACTTTTTTAGATAGATGAATGTCTTGAGCCTCGATCCTGATGTCCAACGATGCTATAAAAATAAAACAGAAATACAGACTAATAATGTATTATACACTGATGTTACAATATTATATTGACAACGTTACATTTGGCAGTATTACATTTGGCAGTATTACATTTGGCAGTATTACATTTGATAGTATTACATTTGGTAATATTATATTTTGTAGTATTAATTTGTATGTTGTCAAAGTAGCAGTTAACGTTTATATATTATTGATTATACTTACCAATTGAGTGCTTCATCTGCTTGTACGCGAGTGTGTGTATGGGTGACATAAAAGATAATGTAATACTGTTTAGTCATACATTATGATATTAAATATATTTACCATTACACTGACATCCAGGCGGTATATCTGGAAGAACAAGAATAATTATCTGTGATTATAATTGAGTCTATCACTATGTAATAGATTATGTTACCATGTCATATGATATTCCACAAGACAAATGCTTGGTAAAAACTGGACATTACCTAGTATATTGTATAAAACTGAATATAACAAGAAAGAGAACACAACAAAATTATGTGAGAGAATGTTTACTTTCTTAATTATCTGCCTATGTTGACAGTGATATATAAAAGATATAAAATGTATATGTGTAATATTTAATACCTGTAGATATAGTAATGTCAGATATCATTGAATAGAATGTAGTGTTTATGGGTAGTGTCATAAATAGACACAAATAAATCAAAGAGTAAGATTAAAGTTGACTGACCTATTATCTGTAGTCTACAGAAGATTACAGCCTGTATTATTGACAAAGCATTGTACAACATTTTACAGACCAGACTCTTACAAATATTCCACATACCAGTGACAGTATATAAACTCCAGTATGTTTGTACTGACATAGAAGGAGTGAAATTAGAAGGAGTGAAATTTTGGCTAACTAATTGTACAAAGTTAGTATAGATCTGTGGTACATAGAGAGAAAACACAACAGTAATTATAACATAGTCTTACATATTCTACAAAAATATGTTAAGTTGCTCATAAAACACTATTGGTTTTAGATAAGATGTGTCACATACATATGAAAGGCTATAGGGAAAATAATTTACTACTCATGATACATAACTACACTACTAAATGTAGGCAATTACAAGATGGGATGAGCTTGTTGCAAAACTTAACACTAAGACTCCTAAAAAGGGAGGGTATACTTGTTCTATATGCAGCAGACTGAC
This sequence comes from Xestospongia muta, assembly GCA_963693285.1. Lineage (NCBI taxonomy): Eukaryota > Metazoa > Porifera > Demospongiae > Haplosclerida > Petrosiidae > Xestospongia > Xestospongia muta. The sequence goes on from OY848931.1 coordinate 2,621,717, forward strand.
TCTAAACTAATAATTTATAACAAAATATCAGGTAGGTAGTCTAGTACATTTTACATAGAGCATGCTATTAGGTTATAGAGGTCTTTTCAACAATTAATCCTTGTCCACTGAGTGAGCTGTAAAGGCAAGTTCTATACCATACATGCACCAGACCTATACTATATGCTATTAACAAGAATGCTAAGTTGCAATGTGTACTTCGGCACATTCCATATAGTATCTATGTATGCACACCAACTTCAGTAAAATTATAAGCTCTATAAAAGCTCTATAAAAGCTAAGAATAAGGCTTGGCTCTTGACGCATGCATGTACATATATTTGTGATTACAGTTACTCTGACCAAATTTGTGACTGTCCTTTTTGTAGGCAGTACAGGTTTTGCTGGCATCTTTGTAGTGCAAAATACCAGAAAATATTTTCACTGCTGGGATCATCATCTTGTTGGAGAGAAACAGAATACCAACATCACTAAAGACATTATTCCACATGATTTTTATCAAAAAGCTATATCAGAAGTAAATTTGTAATAACATCCACAATCATTAAATGTTAGATATAACGTACATGATGTTGATGATACTAAAAGAGTCCAGGGAGATATAGATAGTCTGTGATATAGAGCAGCATAAAGCAGCAACTATAGAAACATATTATTATAATATAGTAGTTCAAAGGTTTGAAGGCTAATTTGGACACAGTGAACACAGTAGATGTAGAAACATAATAGGTAAGGACACAGGTTATTTATAGGGATAAAATAATAGCTACATTAAGGGACAGAGGATAGAACAGTTCTTCAGATTCAGTGAACTTAAAAACATAACAGATAACAATAAACAAATATATAATGACAGCTACATTTGGGTATAGTGAATATAACAGTACATGTACTTGTATAATTATTCATGTCATAATACAAGATATGAACTACTAATGATATATAACTACACTATTAAAAGTAGGCAATTACAAGATGGGATGAAATTTTAACTCTAAACTCCTAAAGAAGGAGGATATGCTTGTACTATAAGCAGAGACTGGCTCTAAGTTAATAATTTATAAATTAACAAAATATTGGCTAGGTACTCTAGTACATTTTATAATTTATAGTGAATGCTATTAGGTTATAGAGTGGTTTTCAATAGTTAACCACTCTAAAGGCAAGTTCTATACTGTATATGCACCAGACCTACACTATATGCTATTAACAAGAATGCTAAGTCATAAACATACTATGTGTGTACTTCAAGTCTCATTCCATATAGTACCTATGTATGCATGAACTTAAGTAAAATTAAAAGCTAAGAAAATGGCTTGGCAGTTAATGCATCCATGTACATATATTTGTGATTACAGTTACTCTGACCCAATTTGTGACCGTCATTTTTGTAGGCAGTACAGCTTTCTTTCTGCTGGCATCTTTGTGGCACAAGACGTCCTATCAGATCTTCAGTAATAGATACTATATATATATATATAATTATAGAATGAACAAATTAATAATAATAATAAATCTACAACTTCTGATCTTACAAACTGTTATCAGAAAATAGTCACTTTTCAGATTATCTCATCTTTTGCAGAAACGAAATACCAGCATCACTATAGAAATAGTTAAAAAGATGTTACTGCACAACACAGGAACGTAGACATTAAAGATTTGATTCGGTAATTAAGTTTCATGATGGGCGTTAACTTTTTTAAAATAAATTTTTGTTAATTAATCGAATGACCTGCTATATACGAAGTCTTTGGCAACGTCTGTTAGTGAAATACAATCAAGTTTTTCTTTGTGGACAAAGTACCATAATGTGGTTTAGTCGTATCCGTGTCATAATTATTCGTAAATATGGTTTCACACTCCTGAGAGAACTAAAAATGTCTCTTACATCTACAATATATGAGCCTGGATCATCATCTTTGTTGCAGAAACAAAATAGCAACATCACTATAGAAATAGTTTAAAAGATATTATTGCACAACAATTATCAGAGAACTATATCATAATAAGTTTGTAATAACATCAGAGAACCATATCATAAGTAAATTTGTAATAACAGCCATTATCATAAATGTTAGATATAACTTACAAGATGTCGATGATACTAAAAGAGTCCAGACTAAAACGCATTATTCTTGTTCGGTAGTCCCTACTCACCATCAAAAGAACCTATACTTCAATATACTAATACATGTTATAAGGTATAACTTACCAGTACTATATATTATAGATATATATATAGTGCACACACACACACACATATATATATCACACACGCACACTAATATATGCATATATGTGTAAAATAATGACATTAATTTTGGTGAAATTTTATATACAACCCACAGCTATATAGTGGTGGTATGTATATATGTAGTTAACAGATCATCAATAATATTATAATATAGTAATTATAAAGCGAAGAGAAGTGATTATTAACTGGATGTACAACATCTCAATCTTACAAGGTGACAGTTATCAGAGAATGTGAACAGATCATCTTTTAAGGAAACTATCTAATTACAAAATGAAACACATTTTATGCAATTATTTGTTAGATGTTTTATACATAGCTCACAACCAGTTTAGTATGACAAAGAGTATAGGATCAAACAAAAGCACAGTAACAAACTGTAATCATATATGTTGTAAAGAAACAGTTAGTAATTATCATGCTTAGACCTCAATTGAGCTACATAGAGTAATAATCAGAAAAACCTAAATATTCAAGCATAATAATCAAAATATATGAGCATGAATAATTGTAGCAAACAACAAGTAATTACTACATTTAATACAATAGAGCAAGTCTGATTAAAACAGGAGGGTGGACATTTTTGCCACTAAAGGACAAGGGAAGAATAGAACACAAGTTACACAAGGACATAATGAACAGGACAGTTGTATTAAAATACATGGAGACATAAGGACACAACAAGAAAATTATACACTAACATGTTCAATTAGGATATATTGAAACAAGTGTACTTTTAAGAAGTGTAGAGATAGGAGGACAAATGAACATACTGGCACACAATGAATAGGAATGGATACAGTGACCATAGTGGACTTAACAACAATAATAGGGTTAATTACAAGGTTACATTGACCCTCGGACACAATAAGGTTACATTAAGGGACAGTGGATAGAATGGTTGTTTGGATACTGTGAACATAGTGGACCTAGCAAAACAATAGGTAAGGACATATAGGAATATAATGACAGCTACATTAGGACACAGTGGAGAGTAGAGTCGTTCACATAGTACACTTCAAAAGATAATAGGTGAAGTAACTACAACAATAATGTGTAAGAAGACAGGGTTACTTGTAGGACTACCTTGACATTGGAACACAATTAGTGTTACATAAGGAGTCGGTGAATAGAATAGTCATTCAGATACAGATAACATTAAAATTATATTAGAACACAAAGTGATAAAAAACACAGAGGGTTAAATCGTATATTAGAAGGACCAAGTGAAAGCCACAGTTATATTAAGTTCTGACCATCATTAAAGAAGTTAGGGAACAATCACAATATTTTAGGATAAGGTTGTGACATAGAAGGATACATATTAGAGCCTAGGAGAAGAAATAAATATGTTGTTACTAAATAAAGATACTTGACTGATTTCATTCACAATTGCTGTATTCTACCAAATATACTGGTTACCAAATTCCATATATTACACAGAAAAGGACTAATCGGGTATAGTGTTTATAAATGATTTGATGACAGGCTTAGTTCAAGACTGTCAATGCAAGGGCTAAAAGTGAATCAAAACTCACTGAGTACAAACGCTAAGTGGGACATGTTAAATATACTAACACACATGGATACTGTTACTCTGACCGTATTTGTTACTCCTGTTTTCCAGTTTTGTAGTAACCAGGAAGAGTTTTGCCTCAGTATTTGCTGCACTATCAGAATGACTTGACTGCATGGACTTCAGTTCCTTCTTTTGGTCTTGCTAAACAGTACTGCAGAAGTAAAATCCTAATGGACTGGTTGCTAAAATGAATTAATAGCTTCTAAGTTTATTATTTTCTAGTACAAAATTGGCACCACTAGAGTGGCTAGTCGAACTGAGCATGCCCAGTTGATCATCAAGATCGTGCCATGATAGTAACAACAATATAACTCCCTATATGTAATCTAGTATACAATGAACATTGTCTGTCTGAATGTAAGTTTATTAAGCACACATATATGAAGCCCTGCCATTGTACAGAAGCATGCCATCATCTTGTTACAATGGGTGGAGTTATCAACTAGCATTTAGACCAATTGAGCCACATATCCTAGGAGACCATATTGTTTAAATATTCTTCCAAACGAACAAAAGTTTAAACATTTATGCATGATTTATAATGGTCAGAAAACTCCTCTTCTTGTCAACGTTTTTGGTGTAGTGGATTACAGCATATATATATATAACCTGTTATCCTCTCGTTATAGTAAATTGTATACCAAGTATATCTTTCCGCTTAATGTCTTGTATAACTTACTGTATGAACATTTGATTTATTTTGATAGCTTTTCCACATATGTCATTTAATTTCTTGTACTTCAATGTAAGCCTTTTGTCTATCTACTTACTGCCTATTTGTATTAATATAACCCTTAAGTTGTTTATGGAGAGTGTTATTATGTAGTCTACATTTGTTTCTTCCTCCAATATTCAAGTGTTCTAATGTATTGTTCTATGTCATAACATTATCCTTAAATATTGTGATTGTTCCCTACCTTCTTTAATAACAGTCTGAACTTAATATAACACTGGATTTCACTTGGTCCTTCTAATATACCGTCCCACCCTTTGTGGTTTTTTACTTGATTTATTGTGTGCTAATATGTACATGTCTCCTACTATCTGCACTCCTCTAAATGAATACCTGTTTCAACATATCTTAATGTAATGTGTCTTAGTTATAATTCTCTTGTTCAGTCCTTTTGTCACCTTGTGTTTTAATATAACTGTTCTGTTCATTATGTCGTTATGTAACTTAACTATGCCCTTATTTAACTTGTGTTCTATTGTTCCCTTGTGTTTTGGTAGTGTAAACTTCCACCCTTCCAGTTTTATTCAGACTTGCTCTATTGTACTAAATGCACTCGTTAATTTTTGCTAGAATTATTTATGCTTATATTTTTGATTAGTATGCATGAATATTTAGTCTTTTCTGATAGTACTTTATATGGCTCAATTGAGTTCTAAGCATGATTTTTGCTAACTGTTTCCTTACAAAATATATGATTACAGTCTGTTACTGTGCTTTCTTTTGATAATATACTTCTTGTGATACTAAACTGATATAGTTCTCTGATAACTGTTGTGCAATAATATCTTTTTAACTATTTCTACGGTGACGTTGGTATTTTGTTTTCTGCAACATAGATGATGATCTAGGCTGTGTCAATATCTTCTGATAACAGTTTGTAAGTTCATAAATTATATTATATAAATGTACGAGAGATCTTTATTTCCCTCAGGATTGTGAAGTCAATTTACGAATAAAATAACACAGGTACGACTAAACCACATTATGGTACTTTATGTCCACAAAGAAAAACTTCATTGTATTTCACTAACAGACGTTGCCAAAGACTTCGTATATAGCAGGTCATTCGATTAACAGTTTTTTTAAAGTTAACGCCCATCATGAAAATTAATTGCCAGACCAAATCATTCATGTCTACGTTCCTGTGTTGTGCAGTAATATCTTTTTAACTATCTCTATAGTGACGTTTGTATTCCGTTTCTTCAACAAAGATGATGATCTGGGAAGTGACAATATTTTCTGGTAACAGTTTGTAAGATCAGACGTTGTAGATGTAATTATTATTAATTGTTCACCCTTAATATATATTTAGTATCTATTACTGAATATCTGATAGGACATTTTGCAGAAACGACAGTCACAAATTTGGTCAGAGTAACTGTACTTAAAAATATATGTACATGCATGCATTAACTGCCAAACCTTTTTCTTAGCTTTTAATTTTACTTAAGTTGGTGCATGCATAGATACTATATGTAACAAGCCTTGAAGCACACACATTATATGTTTGTGACTTAGCATTCTTGTTAATAGCATACAGTATAGGTCTGGTGCATATACAGTATAGAACTTGCCTTTACAACTCACCCAGTGGTTAACTGTTGAAAACTACTGTATAACCTAATGACTATGCTATTATAATTACTTCATTTTTAATACCACTGATTTAGATGATCCTCCCTAAAACACAGCTATATTACAACTCATTAGTGGCAATGATGAAGGGGCTTTCTATTTTAATAGCACCACCAGAACAATTTATGTTTATAACTCTAGTTTGTTGGATTACGAGTCTGGACCTCTTACTTACACACTGACAGTGGAGGCTATGGATGCTGGAAATAATGCTTTAACAGACACAGCTTCAGTAATTATTGGGTAAACATCTATGACTGTTCTACCTTCTCTCTCTCTCTATCTTTAGATTACTATTACGAATTTACAATATCTGATATCCCTTTTTAACGAAATAATTGCGTGGATGGGGTCAACGGATGTCAGAATTTAATTTGCCTAGGCACATGTTCATCAAGACAAGAGAAAGATGCCTTGGAGAACTTCTAACAGGTTCAATAACGAGTAAATAAGGCAACCTTCATTGATTTGTAGGTCTAGAGATGTTATAAACGATTCTTCTTGTAAATTCTACCTCAAACTCTGCTGAAAGTAAGTCATTCTATCGTTACTTTTCTACTATCGTCTTGTAATGAAAAAAGCGCTTGAAATTAAAGCGCTAGTACAATAGTGATAGCTTTTGTAAGTACTACAAATGACGCAAAACATGTCCAGTATATAAACATGTTAGTATTGCTTACCTTGTTTGTAGAAATTTATAGTTGGATTTTGTGTGTTGTGTGTGTGTGTGTATCTGTATATGCTTATTATTTGAATGACAACTGTTTGTTAAGTTAGACATTTCAATTAGGTGTTGATAAATTATTCTTTTTTGTATATACGTAAGTGTCTCTTTTATTTTCATTAGGTCCATGGTGGGTGTGGTAGCATAGGAAACAGTCACCACTCTTTCCAGTATGACAGAGGTAAAGGCTGCAGTCACTACAATACCATTGAGTATCTCTTCGTTTGTTTAGAAATGCATAACAGTAGTGACACCTGTGTCTACTGCCATCATGCTTTTGAGGAAAATGGTGCTGACATAATTTTTTCCCTTGTAGACACAAATGAAGGGCGACCAGGACGCTTACGACCACAATATTATCCAATGAGAAGGTGGCCTAAGTTGAGGCGAAAGTCTTTGATTGTTTTGAATGGAGATGTGGGAAGGAATGTTTGCAAGAGGTAAGTGTTTGTAATTACGACATCAGTTACAAAGTGAAAGATGTACATATAAGCCTTATATCCTCTTGCGTTGAGGCAGTAGTACTGCCTCAGTTGATCATTATGATCAACTCCATCCTTTTTTTGGTTATAGTTGGCGATTAGTTGATGACAATTTACTAGTTTTTTTCTCCATTTTGTTGCTTCCTCTCCACTTGTGTTGTTGCCAAAGGCTGAGAGTTTGTAGCAAGAGCACTTACTACCTTTGTGTCTTGCCACACAGCCATTAACAAACTTTCATGTTGAAATAGCTTGAATTCTCCCCTCTCATAGAACCCTTTCTTTAGAATTGGTTTGAATTCTGTTGGATAGAACTTTCTATCTGAACGCATGGTTCTGCAGGCATAAATTTTGTCTTCTAGCGGATCCTTAATAAGTGGAATGCCGGTAAAAAAGGTTATCACAGTATATGTGATGGTTTTTTCCGACAATGCTTCTTTTTAAGTCTCGGACAACCCGTGACTCTAGTCCTGTTTCTGGTCTCTTCTCCTTCCACAGTATACTTGGTATTCACATACAAACCCATTGTCACTATCAGCCCTGACCCAAACTTTAAATCCTCTCTTGATAGGCTTTTTGGGAACATATTGTTTCATTGCTGATCTGCCCTTAAATTTTATCATTATCTCGTCTATACTGTTGTCACGATTGGGATTATACAATGTAAGGAATTTGTTGTTAAGAAATTCCAGAATTGGTCTTACTTTACCAAGATGATCATAGTGTGGTGTACCTGGTAGTGCTAACGTTGCATTGTCTACAAAATGGAGATATCACGAAATGTCCATGAATCTATCTTGAGAAATTCGATCTGCTATGGGAGTGTAGTGATAATGTGGGTCATTTTTCCAATAATCATATAGGGATGGTAATTTTACTATCCCCATTACGATCGTAAATTCCAAGTATGCCTGTAATTAGATGTAAATGACAATGCACCTCAATTCTTAGACTTTAATACTACTTTTGGTGAGTCATCGTTATACAATACATATTAGGATTGTTATTTTTTTCATTTTATACTGTAGCTGTAGCTGACGATGAGTCAATTGGTACACAAGTTCTGACTACATTGGTAAGCAGCCAGGATGTCCTCCTTAATAATAATAATTATTATAATGAATATTATTTCCAAAGCCATCTTATAAGACACTCTGATTTAAAGATATATGCTTGTTTTTTCTGTTATTACATGACAAACCTTTCTACTAAGTTTAATTTCAAAGTCCTATATAAAGTGTCTACTGGAAAGATCTTTGTCTGCATGTAGAGTCTTTAATTTCTACAAAATTTTTATTTAAATGTGGAAAAATAGTAATATTTGTAGGTCATTGATAAATTACTGAGTAATGATAAATTATTTAGTGATTTGTTCTTACAGACAACTGATGCAGACACTGGTAACTAACACAAAGTTTGGTACAGGTTTTTAACTGCTCAAGGTGCTCCTGTTGTTATTAATAAAGAGACAGGTGTGATTACAACTGTTATATCCTTTACTGGAAAAGCTGATCATAACTATAGCCTTATAGTGGAAGCCTATGATAATAAAGGAGTGAATCCTTCTCTCAATAATCATATCTCTGGTAAGCCAGACAAATTTTTAATTGTGTAATGTTATATGTTGTATCTATTACTAATGCAGCAGATCGGATGATACAAAATAATTTGTGTAAATTCTGACACATTAAATCCCTTACCAAATTTCCCATTATAAAATAATCAATACTACTGTAATCATTAATTAATTACACAAACTTAATTTTAATATTTGACTTGCATATAAGGATACTTGACTATCTGTCAAGACTCTCATGTACACTTAGTTTTTTATTGATTGTTAGTTTCTCTTATAATTTCTCTCTTTGTTTATTCTGTTTAGTTATATGTCTACAACTATTTGAATAATGCTCTCATAGACCAATATTAATCGATATATAAGGTAAAGTCACTAGATTGATTCATATTGTGTATACTTTATATTATAAGTATAATAACAACATTGTACACAAGAAGCTGAATATTATAAGTATAATAACAACATTGTACACAAGAAGCTGAAGTATTAAAAATGGTTGCTTTTTCTATTAATAGTAACAAGTGAATGTAAATTCTAGAAAAATTCATATAAGTAGGGCATTGCAGCTAAAGCATATCAAACAAATGAAACCACAGTGGAATGGCAGTATGGAAATCCTTACTTAGCAGCACTCTAAATTAGACTTCAAATATCCTTTTTTAATCCAAATTTATTCATAAAATTACGAACAGCCTTAATTGTAGTTTTAGAGGTGTTGCAAGCTAAAGAAAGAAAATCTGTCATCCCTACATATAGGTGGTGCTACTGCCTGCCTGATATTAATTAATACACTAACAGAAATCATATCTTTTCAATTTCCTTTGAATTTAGTATTTTGAATAATATCATCGGTAAATTGGTCCTGATAAGTAACATTTGATCGAGTAGGTACAGATAGGTAAGAATGGAATTATGTAGTATCTTACAAATTGAACTTCTGTGCTTCCTTTACTTTAGAAGTGATGTAGTGTTAATTGTTATGGATCGAGGAACCCACTAACAGGGCGAGATGTTATTTCAATAATTATAAAGTAACAGTAACAGTTCATTCGACTCATATAAGCCTTTTTCTAACATATCAAATTTGACCTTTCAATTACCTGGTGACTTCACAGTGAGTTCGAGTACAAAAAGATATGATAATTATCAAGCATGCAGTAACAATGCCTGTATAGGAATAGACTAGATTCTTCAGATGTCAATGATCGGACCCCTCCTACTGTCTTAACCAGCACGTGCAACTGTGCTAGAAAGAAGAGACAAAGCAAGTGTGTTGAGTGCAATTGTGCTGCGTGTGTTCATTAATGATGTATGTTTTGATTTTTTTAGTCAGTATCATGCAAGTGAACATTAAAGGCTCAGATTTTAAGGGGCAAGTTTCAACCAAGAGGTGGTCAACAATTGCCACAACTAGTAAGAGTTGAAATTTCATTTCACTTAGTGACTAAGCTCCTATATTATGTAATCATTGTGGTAACTTGTGTGGAGAATGTGATCGTGTACTGCATTATCACAAACGTACTGATAACTAATGTGAGTGACAAAGACCTCCACTTCTTTCAGATGTTCAAAGAAGAATCTGTTAAATTTGAGCTTCATGAAAGTATGGTCATATCAAACCCTACTTGGCTATATCATTCTTAGCTGAATCTTGTACTTTGAATGGAATGGTCGAATTCAAATACACTGTAGAAGGTAAGTAAATACAACTTAAATATTCATTGACAATTACCATGGCAACATGTGTGTACATCCTAAAGAGCCCACTTGATTATAGCAATTAATTGATATTAATTGATTGATAATTATCATAGCAACAGTATCCACGACAACACTGACTATCAATATTACAGATGGAGGTAAACATGCCTATAAGTTCTGTAGGACTACCAATACACTTGTGCTATCTATTCATATGCTCAGCAATCTAACCAGGCATTCACTCTCCTTACGAGGACAAACATTGAACAGATATTGACTGTATTCACAGCAGATTTTTGGAGCATTATTCATTGCAAGTTGTACCAACTGTAAAAGAACAATAAGAATAGAGAAAGCATTAGGCTACTAACTAAAATACATTGTCGATTCAGTACTAATCAATCTAAAATGATTAATACTGGGTATGTAAACCTACATGCATTGACTACATTAATATTATGGCTACCTTAATGCAGAAGTCATAGAACAAAGAACAATTTACATGACCAGTTGTGGATCACAAATAGAGTCTGTATAATTGAGGTTTCCTCCATTTGATTAATAGTCAAGGCTGATAAATTCCTAGCAATATTCATAATGAGATCCGTTAAAAGAAAACTGGATGGATGCATGGACAGACATGATAAATAATTGAATAAATGGATTGATGCATAGCTATCAAAGATACATTATACAGGTACTATCTATTCATATGCTCGTGATCTATCCAGCCATTCACTCTCCTGACAAGGACAGAATTAAACAGATGTTGATAGTATTCACAGCAGAGTTGTACTGTAAAGGAACAAAACCAACTAAAATGCATTGTCAATTTCCTCCATTTGATAAATAGTCAAGACTGATAAATGCCTAGCAATATTCGTAATGGGATACATTAAACAATAAAGGGATGGATGCATGGACAGACATGATAAATTGTTGAATAAATGGATTGATATGTAGCTATAAGGTACCGTATATTCATATGCTCAGCAATCTATCCAGCCATTCACTCTCCTAACCAGGACAAACATTTTACAGATATTGATAGTATTCATAGCAGAGTTGTTGGAACCATCTTCACTGAAAACTAAGTTGTACCAACTGAAAAAGAACAATAAGAATAGAGAAAGCATTAGGCTACCAACTAAAATGCATTGTCCATGCAGTACTAATCAATCAAAATGATTAATACTAGGTACGCAAAGATACATGCATTGAACTACATTAATATTATAGCTATCTCAAGCAGAAGTCATAGAACAAAGAACAATTTACATGACCAGTTATGGATCACAAATGGAGTCTATTTAATTGATGCTTCCTTCATTGGATAAATAGTCAAGACTGATAAATGCCTAGCAATGTTCATATAGGGATCAGTTAAAAGATAAATGGATGGATGTATGGACAGACATAATAAATAGTTGAATAAATGGATTACTACATAGCTGTCAAAAGATACATTATACAGGTTTCATACATTCATATGCTCATGATCTATCCAGCCATTCACTCTCCTTACGAGTATAGAATTAAACAGATTTTCATAGTATTCACAGCAGAGTTGTTGGAGCCATATTCATTGAAAGCTATGTTATACCAACTGTAAAACAGCAATAAGAATAAAGCATTAGGCTACTAACTAAAATGCATCGTCAATGCAGTACTAATCAATCTGAAATGATTAATACTGGGTATGTAAACCTACATGCATTGACTACATTAATTGATATTAATTGATTGATAATTATCATAGCAACAGTATCCATGACAACACTGACTATCTATATTACAGGTGGAGGTAAACGTGCCTACAAGTTCTGTAGGACTACCAATACACTGTGCCATCTATTCATATGCTCAGCAATCTAACCAGGCATTCACTCTCCTTACGAGGAGAAACATTGAACAGATATTGATAGTATTCACAGCAGATTTTTGGAGCATTATTCATTGCAAGTTGTACCAACTGTAAAAGAACAATAAGAATAGAGAAAGCATTAGGCTACCAACTAAAATGCATTGTCGATGCAGTACTAATCAATCTGAAATGATTAATACTGGGTATGTAAACCTACATGCATTGACTACATTAATATTATGGCTACCTCAATGCAGAAGTCATAGAACAAAGACTGTTTATTTGAGGTTTCCTCCATTTGATAAATGGTAGAGACTGATAAATGCCTAGTAATCTCCATATAAGGATCACTTGAAAAGATAACTGGATGGATGCATGGACAGACATGATAAATAATTGAATAAATGGATTGATGATACATGGCTATCAAAGACACATTGTACATGTACTATCTATTCATATGCTTGTGATCTATCCAGCCATCCACTCTCCTTACGAGGACAGAATTAAACAGATTTTCATAGTATTCACAGCAGAGTTGTACTGTAAAGAAACAAAAGGGATAGAGAAAGCATTAGGCTACCAACTAGTACATTGTCGATGCAGTACTAATCAATCTAAAGTAGTTAACGCTGGGTATGTATACCTACATGCATTGAACTACATTAATATTATGACTACCTCAAAGCAGAAGTCATAGAACAAAGAACAATTTACATGACCAGTTGTGGATCACAAATAGAGTCTGTTTAACTGAGGTTTCCTCCATTTGATAAATAGTCAAGACTGATAAATTCCTAGCAATATTCATAATGGAATTCGTTAAAAGATAAATGGATGGACACGTGGACAGACATGATAATTAGTTGAATAAATGATTGATACATAGCTCTCAAATGATACATTATACACTTGTGCCATCTATTCGTATGCTCAGCAATCTAACCAGGCATTCACTTTCCTTACCAGGACAAACATTGAACAAATATTGATAGTATTTCACAGCAGAGTTTTGGAGCATTATTCATTGCAAGTTGTAAAAGAACAATAAGGATAGAGAAACCATTGGGCTACAAACTAAAATGCATTGTCGATGCAGTACTAATCAATCTGAAATGATTAATACTGGGTATGTAAACCTACATGCATTGAACTACATTAATATTATGGCTACCTCAAAGTTGCAGTCATAGAATAAAGACTGTGTAATTGAGGTTTCCTCCATTTGATAAATAGTAGAGACTGATAAATGCCTAGTAATCTTCATATAGGGATCACTTGAAAAGAAAATTGGATGGATGCATCAACAGACATGATAAATATTAAATAATTGAATAAATGGATTTGATAAATAGTTAAGACTGATAAATTCCTAGCAATATTCATAATGAGATCCGTTAAAAGATAAATGGATCTTAAATAATAGATACTATAGAACAAATTAATAATTACATCTACAACATATGAACTTACAAACTCATATCAGAAAACATTGTCACTGCCCAATCATGATCATTTTTGCAGAAACAGAATACCAACATCACTACAGACATACTTAAAAAAGACGTTACTCCAAAACACAGGAAGGTAGACATGAAAGAAAATTTGGTCCTCTTAATTAATTTTCATTACAGGCATTAACCTTTTAAAAATAAAATGTTAATTAATCTAATCTACCAAAATGAGAGAGTCTAGATTTATGACCTGCTACAAAGTCTTTGGCAACTTCTGTTAGTGAAATACAATCGATTTTTCTTTCTGGACATAAAATACCATAATGTGATTTAGTCATACCTATATCATATTATTCGTAAATATAACTCCTGAGGGAACTAAAGATCTCTCTTACATCTACAACATGTGAACTTACAAACTGTTATCAGAAAATATGTTGCAGAGACGAAATACCAACATCACTATAGAGATAGTTGATACATATACAAAATTAGACCCAAGAAGAAGAAATAGGCTTGTACAAAAATAAAGATACTTGACTGATTTTATTCATACTTGCTGTATTGTACCAAATATACTGCTTACCAAATACCATATATACACTGAAAAGAACTAATCAGGTATTGTGTTTATAAATGATTTTATGACAGGCTTAGCTCAAGACTACCAATGCACTAAAATTAAGGGCTAAAAGTGAATAAAAGCTCACGAGTACAAAAGCTAAATGGGACAAGCTAAATATACCGACACACATGAATATTGCTACTCTGACCGTATTTGTTACTACTGCCTTCCATTTTTGTTGTAGCCAGGAACAGCTTTGTCTCAGTATTTCCTGCACAGAAGACTATCTGAATGACTCGACTACATGGACTCCAGTTCCCTCTTTTTGTTTTGCTAAACAGCCCTGCAGAAGTAACATCTGACAGACTGGTTGCTAAAATGAAGTAATGGCGTCTGTTTATTATTTTCTAGTACAAAATCGGCGCCACTAGAGTGGCTAGTCGAACTGAGCATGCCCAGTTGATCATCAAGATCGTGCCATGATAGTAACAACAATGTAACTCCCTGTATATTATCTAACTCTGTCTGAATGTAAGTTTATTTAACACACATATTATGGAGCCCTGCTATTGTAATGAACCATGTTATCATCTTGTTACAATGAGGGCAGTTACTGCCTAGCATTAGGAGCTATTGAGCACATATCCCAAGTATCATTCCCGACGAACAATAGTTCAAACATTTATGCATGACATTAATTGAAAGAGTATAAATATAAATCACATCAATATGACAAAGATACTAATTATAATTGACACAAATAACCACAAAAGTTATTAATCAGTATCATTGATGTACACGCCTCTGATGTCTATATTTTACAGTTATGTTTGTAGAATGTGTTGTAATCAATGACAAAGATCACCACATATTAAGTCTATGAGGTTGACTTTGTTTAAATTATACCATCTAAAAGTGTAATAAGAGGATGACCACTTAATAATAATTGCTGAGTAGTCCCAATCACAGGATCAGGGAAAAGAATGTGAGACATTGCATTATAAGCTGATACTGCTACAAGAGACAATGCTGTGTTTTAATCTGTAAGTTAAGAAAAGATATATCAGAATAATTTTTATTAAAAAATGTGAGATTTGAATATTACTATGTCATGCCTGCTTGGTATACCACGAATCTGGAAGTCGAAGAATTAAATACCACTTGCGAACACATAGTCAGTTATTCTCATTTACATTTCACGTGAGAAATCAAGGAGATATGAGACTGATCTTTCTTGGTAGCTATTTTTATTGTGGGTGTGCTAAAAGAAGCATTAGCTCCACCTTCCTTATATCACATGACCTGCAGGACTAGGATGATGATGAGGATGACCATTTCTCTTTCATTTAGATATATTAAACATTATTGTACTTTAATATTATATACAGTTTTTTGTATAAATGTATATAATTATATATATATATATATATTAGTGCTCCTCTGTCTAAATGGAAAAATGACTTTTAATGTTTCTATCTAGAAATGAAGAATAGAGCTTTGATCTAGAGATGAAGAAAATACATTGTAGCAAATAGTAGAGTACCTTGGTAATTTGCACACTTGTTTCTATATCATTAACTATTATTATTCAAACATGCAATAATTATAAAAAGGATGGAGGGTTACACTACTTAAATGTTATTTTCGTAAGTGTTGGATCAGTACTTTTGCTGACTGCCCAGTGAGCTAGTCATGAATAAACTACCCTTCTGTCTGGCGACTGCTCCAGTCATACTCTACCTGGCAAATTGCATCGAAGACAAAACGCAATTTGCATTTTCATGATCGGCTGCGAACAAGCAAGCACTAGCAATAATATGTTCTCTCTCGCTCTAAATAATATGTATATATGTGTGTGTATATCCTGCACTCTCTCATTCACTCTGTTTATGACTATTTTCTTGCTTTGTCACAGGTTCTCGACTATTGCTTTTTTTGAAGAGCCTCCGTGGCATCTATTCTCTTAAAGATCACCATTTTATTTGTAATTGTGTATAGTACAATATGAATATTTAATACGTTGTGCTAATGTATTATATTATATTATGTCCTATCTCTAGTCTGTACTTAAAGATCAATTGAAGGATTATGCTAAGTCAGCTATTGGACAAGTTGTATTACATTTAACAAAGATCAATGAAGAAGCTAGTAATGCAGATCCTGGAACGTATTCCCATAGTAATAGTTGATATAATATACATACAAGTAACATCTTTCTCTCTCTCACACACACACATGCACACACATATACAGTCTGGCTATGTTTAGCTGCTCTGTGTGTCATTGATAAAGAAGATATTGTTGCTATCTTCCCAGGATAATGGCTACGAGAATATAGCAAACCTCAGTTGAGTTACCTTATTGTGTCCGAGGGTCAATGTAACCTTGTAATTAACCCTATTATTGTTGTTAAGTCCACTATGGTCACTGTATCCATTCCTATTCATTGTGTGCTAGTATGTTCATTTGTCCTCCTATCTCTACACTTCTTAAAAGTACACTTGTTTCAATATATCCTAATTGAACATGTTAGTGTATAATTTTCTTGTTGTGTCCTTATGTCTCCATGTATTTTAATGCTACTGTCCTGTTCATTATGTCCTTGTGTAACTTGTGTTCTATTTTTCCCTTGTCCTTTAGTGGCAAAAATGTCCACCCTCCTGTTTTAATCAGACTTGCTCTATTGTATTAAATGTAGTAATTACTTGTTGTTTGCTACAATTATTCATGCTCATATATTTTGATTATTATGCTTGAATATTTAGGTTTTTCTGATTACCACCACTATACAGCTGCGAGTTGTATATAAAATTTCACCAAAATTAATGTCATTATTTTACACATATATGCATGTATTAGTGTGCGTGTGTGATATATACATATGTGTGTGTGTGTGCACTATATATATATCTATATATATATGTATATATATATATAGTACTGGTAAGTTATACCTTATAACATGTATTAGTATATTGGAGTATAGGTTCTTTTGATGGTGAGTAGGGACTACCATACAAGAATAATGCGTTTTCTTTATTTTCTGTAGTTTCTGCTCTATATAACAGACTGTCTACCTCCCTGGACTCTTTTAGTATCATCGACATCTTATAAGTTATATCTAACATTTATGATAATGGCTGTTATTACAAATTTACTTATGATATGGTTCTCTGATGTTATTTCAAACTTATTATGATATAGTTCTCTGATAATTTTTGTGCAATAATATATTTTAAACTATTTCTATAGTGATGTTGCTATTTTGTTTCTGCAATAAAGATGATGATCCAGGCTCATATATTGTAGATGTAAGAGAGATCTTTAGTTCTCTCAGGAGTGTGAAACCATATTTACGAATAATAATTATGACACAGGTACGACTAAACCACATTATGGTACTTTGTCCACAAAGAAAAACTTGATTGTATTTCACTAACAGACGTTGCCAAAGACTTCGTATATAGCAGGTCATTCGATTAATTAACAAAAATTTATTTTAAAAAAGTTAACGCCCATCATGAAACTTAATTACCGAATCAAATCTTTCATGTCCACGTTCCTGTGTTGTGCAGTAACATCTTTTTAACTATTTCTATAGTAATGCTGGTATTCCGTTTCTGCAAAAGATGAGATAGTCTGAAAAGTGACTATTTTCTGATAACAGTTTGTAAGATCAGAAGTTGTAGATTTATTATTATTATTAATTTGTTCATTCTATAATTATATATATATATATAGTATCTATTACTGAAGATCTGATAGGACGTCTTGTACCACAAAGATGCCAGCAGAAAGAAAGCTGTACTGCCTACAAAAACGATGGTCACAAATTGGGTCAGAGTAACTGTAATCACAAATATATGTACATGGATGCATTAACTGCCAAGCCTTTTTCTTAGCTTTTAATTTTACTTAAGTTCATGCATACATAGATACTATATGGAATGAGACTTGAAGTACACACATAATATGTTTATGACTTAGCATTCTTGTTAATAGCATATAGTGTAGGTCTGGTGCATATACAGTATTGACTATTGAAAACCACTCTATAACCTAATAGCATTCACTATAAACTGTAAAATGTACTAGAGTACCTAGCCAATATTTTGTTAATTTATAAATTATTAGCTTAGAGCCAATCTGCTGCTTATAGTACAAACATATCCTCCTTTTTTAGGAGTCTTAGAGTTAAAATTTCATCCCATCTTGTAATTGCCTACTTTCAATAGTGTAGTTATATATCATTAGTAGTTCATATCTTGTATTATGACAAGAATAATTATACAAGTACATGTACTGTTATATCCACTATACCCTAATCTAGCTGTCATTATATATTTGTTTATTGTTATCTGTTATGTTTTTAAGTTCACTGAATCTGAAGAACTGTTCTATCCTCTGTCCCTTAATGTAGCTATCATTTTATCCCTATAAATAACCTGTGTCCTTACCTATTATGTTTCTACATCTACTGTGTTCACTGTGTCCAAATTAGCCTTCAAACCTTTGAACTACTATATTATAATAATATGTTTCTATAGTTGCTGCTTTATGCTGCTCTATATCACAGACTATCTATATCTCCCTGGACTCTTTTAGTATCATCAACATCATGTAAGTTATATCTAACATTTAATGATTGTGGATGTTATTACAAATTTACTTCTGATATAGCTTTTTGATAAAAATCATGTGGAATAATGTCTTTAGTGATGTTGGTATTCTGTTTCTCCAACAAGATGATGATCCCAGCAGTGAAAATATTTTCTGATATTTTGCACTACAAAGATGCCAGCAAAACCTGTACTGCCTACAAAAAGGACAGTCACAAATTTGGTCAGAGTAACTGTAATCACAAATATATGTACATGCATGCATCAAGAGCCAAGCCTTATTCTTAGCTTTTATAGAGCTTTTATAGAGCTTTTAATTTTACTGAAGTTGGTGTGCATACATAGATACTATATGGAATGTGCCTTGAAGTACACATTGCAACTTAGCATTCTTGTTAATAGCATATAGTATAGGTCTGGTGCATGTATGGTATAGAACTTGCCTTTACAGCTCACTCAGTGGACAAGGATTAATTGTTGAAAAGACCTCTATAACCTAATAGCATGCTCTATGTAAAATGTACTAGACTACCACCTGATATTTTGTTATAAATTATTAGTTTAGAGTCAGTCTGCTGCATATAGAACAAGTATACCCTCCCTTTTTAGGAGTCTTAGTGTTAAGTTTTGCAACAAGCTCATCCCATCTTGTAATTGCCTACATTTAGTAGTGTAGTTATGTATCATGAGTAGTAAATTATTTTCCCTATTATAGCCTTTCATATGTATGTGACACATACATATGTATGTGACACATACACTGGCTATGAAAGCTTAATGAGTGGGTGTGGTGCTTCTAGTACGATACAGGTTTGTTGTAGTTTCTAATAGGGGGTGATGATATATACCCCACCCATTTCCTACTCTCCTTAGCTAAGGTTTTTTTACCTGAAGACTTACAGTTACCACCTAGCTTGTATCTGGTGCTTTTGGTTGCTTCTGATAATAATGGCCCTTCTTTTTCTAGTACATCTGCATGTAAATTAATGAATCTCTTTACACACTAGAGCAAATGTGATTCATCACCTGAAGAGAAGGCTTATTTTGTGAAGTCAAGTATGTCCATTGTCCTCTAATGTAACAATCATCATATTTCTATAAGTAACTAGTGTCCTTACCTCTTATGTTGCTAAGTCCACTATGATCACCATGTCCAAACAACATTCTATCCACTGTCCGTTAATGTAACCCCCATTGTGTCCAAGTGTCAATATTACCTTTTAAGTAACCCTGTATCTTTACCTATTATTGTTGTTAAGTCCACTATGTTCACTGCATCCATTCCCATTCATTGTGTGCTAGTCTGTATATGTGTCCTCCTATGTACACTCCTCTAAAGAACACTCATTTCAGTGTATCCTAAAGTAACGTGTCTTAATGTATAATTCTCTTGTTAAGTCCTTACATCACCCTGTGTTTTAATATAAATAACTGTTCTGTTCACTTTGTCCTTGTCTAACTTGTGTTCTATTCTTCCATTGCTTTTTGTGGCATAAACTTCCACCCTCATGGTTTTATTCAGACTTGTTCTATTGTACTAAAAGTACTGATTAATTGTTATTGGCTTGAATTATTTATTCATATATATTTTTGATTAGTATGTATGAATATTTAGCCTTTTCTGATAACACTTCATATGCCTCAATTGAGTTCTAAGCATGATTTTTGCAAACTGTTTCCTTGCAAAATATATGATTACAGTCTGTTACTGTGCTTTCTTTTGATAATATACTTCTAGTCATACTGAACTGATATAGTTCTCTGATAACTGTTGTGCAATAATATCTTTTAACTATTTCTATAGTGACGTTGGTATAATATTTCTGCAACAAAGATGATGATCTGGGTGTGACAATATTTTCTGACAACAGTTTGTATTGTATATGTACGAGAGATCTTTATTTCAGGAGTGTGAAGTCATATTTACGAATAAAAAACACAGGTACGACTAAACCACATTATGGTACTTTATGTCCACAAAGAAAACTTGATGATTGTATTTCATTAACAGACGTTGCCAAAGACTTCGTATAAAGCAGGTCATTCGATTAATTAACAAAATTTTATTTTTAAAAGTTAACGCCCATCATGAATAATTAATTGCCAGACCAAATCATTCATGTCTACGTTCCTGTGTTGTGCAGTAATATCTTTTTAACTATCTCTATAGTGATGTTTGTATTCCATTTCTTCAACAAAGATGATGATCTGAGAAGTGACAATATTTTCTGATAACAGTTTGTAAGGTCAGATGTTATAATCATAATTATAGCAAAGGTGTAGGAAGTAATTTCTAAGTGCAGAGGCCAATGGGTGTAATACGTAGGCGTTGCTAGTTATTAATGGGTGGAACAGATTAATTAACTTGATTAATTATCATTAAGTGAAAGTTTTTCTTGTTGGTGTATTGCTGAAAGAGATTCTCCGACATCTTTAGTTGTGGAAGGCAATGTCAGCACTGTAAGAGATGCTTCTTTGTGACAGTTGCTAGAAGAATGTATATTAAACTTAGTAGGAGCATCCTTCCAGTTGTGGTAACCTTTTGAAATAAATGCCATATCATGATTAGGAGACCACTGAAGTTTTTTTCTGAATAAGCATGAGCACAAGTATAGCACAACACAACATTTTTATCTTCAACATAATGTAACCAAGACCATTTACTAAACCACGAAACTTGGAAGCTTCTCTTACAAACCACTTTTTCCTAAATTCCCTTTTTGGAAATGTAAAAGTAAGAGGTTGGTGTGGTTGCTTAGGCAAACATCTACCACTATTACCAGCGACTACCATTGCAGGCATGTGGCTTAGATTTAATGAAATGTGAAGAAAGGGAAGAGCTATATATAGAGTAGTTAAATTAATTATTCATTATTAATAGTTTATGAATATTAATAACTATGAATATTAATAAATTAACATTAGTAAAAAGTGTTGTGGCCATGGCTGCTATGGTCCGTACAGCTCCTACGCCACTGTATAGTGTATAAAAGCCAATGCTTGGTATGAATTTCTTCGTCACATTTTACTCTTTAGACGAATATGTCTCTTTGGTAATAGAATGACCTTTAAAGGATAAATAAATTTGTATTTTTCACATGCGTGACTAGCGTTTCTGTATACTCCTAAATTTATAGTAGCCTTTTAATTCTGTCATTCCTGATCACCCATGTATACATTCAACTGTTCAATACCTTGTAGACATTCCTAGGGTGTCATTACTAGAGAACTTTGAATTATTCAGAGCTGTTTTTGACATCACAGCCAGTCATCCTCCTTCATCTATATCTATACCTTGAACATTTAAGGTACCTAATTTAGCCATATCGAAACTATATTTAATCCGAAGACAACAGGTACCATGCCCTTAATGGGTGACTTGTTTATATATGTGTGTGTATTATATTTGTATACATACATATATACATGCATGCATATGCGCTTATTTAATTACTTGATCTGTTGGATGGACTGATTACCCTACATTGAAAACCATGATGATAATGACCTTTTGTCTAAGATTCAAGGTAGCAAACCTGCTGCAGTTTTAGAGTAACAAGTGAGTGGATGTCCATCTGCTAAGCCTAACTGTTTGTTAAAGTTTAGAGTTAACACAATATGATAAAGAAACTGTGGTTAAATATGAGAATTATTTTGACCAAGCATCAGAAGGTGAAGCCGTCTCTCATTAATCCCATGTCCAAGAAAAGGTATGCTTTCAGCAATTGTTATTGTATTAATTGTATTAATTAAACATAGCAGATAGGAAGTAATTATTGTGAATTAAATTAAATGCTTGTGTTTGCTAAATAGTTGCATTGCACATATAAGTGATTAGGTTTAAAACAGCTAAAGAGCCTAGTTTCAACACTTACTTGAGTAAAGTGGTCACACCTGTTGCACATTATTATTTTGATGCGGTAAGTGAATTTTGAATAGAAATTGTTGGACTATAAAATTCATATGAATTTGAAGTTGTGCATACTATGTTAACTGCTACTTGTATGTTAGCCAAGACAAAAAGACAATGTGTGACCATATATTCCCTCATCAGTAAACATTCATAACTGATATATGGACATTATATTACAGAATGTACTATATAAAACAATAGAACTGTCATTGCCACGATGTCCACTTTTTGGTCAAGTGGGTTGAAGAACACTTTTATTTGTGCATCCCAACTCATTCAATGTTCTATACACATCCTATACTGACTATATGTTCAACATTAACCAAATAAATACACTAAGTACATGCTTGTTTATGTACTAAGATAATATGTAGTCTTGGCTGGCTAGAATGGCTTTTCAGCCAACTGAGTACAACATTTACATCCTGTAATGTTCTAAGATGGCTATTTATATTCTGGCAATCTTACTGATTCAAAGAAGTTACACTTGGCCAAGATTTACAGTATAACTTGGAATATATATATGTGTGTGTGTGTGTGTGTGTGTGTGTGTGTGTGTATAGCCACTCCTAAATGAACCAATGGGTAACAAAAGTAATTGGTACTATTGTTTTTACTCTAGAAAGTAAATTTAGAAATCTTTGATGAAGATGATGACACTTCTCCTCTCGGTAGCACAGAAAATCTCATTCGTCCTATGACTGAAGATGATCTCCTGGATCAAGCTGTGGGTTGATTGCTTGCAATGGGCTCACGGGACTAGGATGATGATGAGGATGACCAGTTCTCTTTCATTTAGATATATTAAACATTATTGTTCTTTGATATTATATATAGTTTTTTGTATAAATGTATATAATTATATATATATAATATATTAGTGCTCCTCTGTCTAAATGGAAAAATGACTTTTAATGTTTCTATCTAGAAATGAAGAATAGAGCTTTGATCTAGAGATGAAGAAAATACATTGTAGCAAATAGTAGAGAGTACCTTGGTAATTTGCACACTTGTTTCTATATCATTAATTATTATTATTCAAACATGCAATAATTATGAAAGCCATAAGCCCGATCTGAATGGAGGGTTACACTACACTACTAAATGTTATTTTCGTAAGTGTTGGATCAGTACTTTTGCTGACTGCCCAGTGAGCTAGTCATGAATAAACTACCCTTCTGTCTGGCTACTGCTCCAGTCGTACTCTGGCAAATTGCATCGAAGACAAGATGCAATTTGCATTTTCATGATCGGCTGCGAACAAGCAAGTACTAGCAATAATATGTTCTCTCTCGCTCTAAATAATATATATATATGTGTGTGTATATCCTGCACTCTCTCATTCACTCTGTTTATGACTATTTTCTTGTCACAGGTTCTCGACTATTGCTTTTTTGAAGAGCCTCCGTGGCATCTATTCTCTTAAAGATCACCACTTTATTTGTAATTGTGTATAGTATAATATGAATATTTAATAAGTTGTGCTAATGATATTATATTATATTATGTCCTATCTCTAGTCTGTACTCAAAGGTCAATTGAAGGATTATGGTAAGTCAGCTATTGGACAAGTTGTATTACATTTAACAAAGATCAATGAAGAAGCTAGTAATGCAGATCCTGGAACGTATTCCCATAGTAATAGTTGATATGATATACATACAAGTAACATCTTTCTCTCTCTCTCACACACACGTGCACACACATATACAGTCTGGCTATGTTTAGCTGCTTTTTGTGTCATTGATGAAGAAGATATCGTTGGTATCTCCTCAGGATAATGGCTACGAGAATATAGCAAACCTCAGTTGAGGATGCATGAGGAAGAGAATATTTATAACAATGTTATTCTTGTCCTTTTAGTCTCTATGCGATAATCATGGTGATGGTGAAACTAAAGCTCCTATATTATGTAATCATTGTGGTAATTTATGTGGAGAATGTGATTGTGTACTGCATTATCACAAAGGTACTGGTAACTAATTCATAAATAAGTCATTATAAAGGGCTAGCTTGGCAGTTAATGAAAAAGAAGATTTAGTATTTGGATTAGATCTAGGTGAGACATATTAACTTATGTGTTCATGGATAATGTTATAAATAGTTGGACATGGGAGGAGTGAAGGTGACCACGGATACATTGTTGATATCCAATACTATGCAACTGATGCAATTGCCTATACAAAAAATATGAAGGCCAAACATCCTTCATTGCCAATATTTCTTATGGGACATTTGATGGTAAACTCTCTTTGCTATTTCTTTTGTCATTAATTTTATTCCATTCACCAATTACTAGGGTGTACTTACTGCTGTTATGATTGCTATTCAAAAGCCTGATCTGCTAACTGGCCTTTCACTTCTGCTCCTCCAATTTACATTAATCAAATGGGGCTAGTTACTGTAAGCATTAAACATGCAAATTATAATAGGACACATTATATATCAGTAGTCAATATCTTGTGTTATTTATTAAAAAAGACATCAATTACTAGCTTTCCTCTACATGAAACATTTACTTGCTTTTATCTCAATCCATAGTGCAAAATGTAAGGATTGTGTAAGTTATTCCATTCTACTCACTTTTGATCAGCATACTAGTATATTTCAGCATTGCTCATAAGTTAAATCAACTTTTTCAAATATCACTTTGCTAAATGATCCACTTTTTGTTTGTAATGTCATTGTTGGCTCTATACATACATAGAATATTCTTGTCAAAATAATGTCTGCATGTTGTCTTCAGATGGGTATACTACCTATTGACGCTCGTCTAATAAGTACTATCCTGGAAGAGGTAGAGTTTGAATATATTTTCATAATTTTTTTTAAAGAAATGATACATCTATTGATTGTTCTATAACATGTGAGTTTTGACAAAGATATCTGTAATAAAATTTCCTAACAACATTCCATATAGTCAGATCGATTGTTTTGAAGTAAAACTATGGGTCTTACACTACAACATCAGCCATGACTCAATGATATTAGTATGATGCTCTTTTTGATGCATGGTACAGCTGATCAAATTGTCCCACACTATACATCTGAGTTGGTAGATAAAATGTCAGCAGTGTTAATAAAACATATGAAGTAAATGAAATGCAAATTATAATATAAATTGTTTGATCTTCTCACAGTTGTTCACTGGTAGCTATCATGAACTTCTTCATGATAAAGGGCAAGCGAAAACTAGTGACATATCCTTATTAATATTCATAAGTGTTTTGTTTTTGTATTTCAGTCAGATAGAGAGCGAATGAGGTTCAGTAGTGACTTTCCATTTAATACTGTTATTTGAGTCATTGTTTTGTGGAATTATTGTTGTTTGATATTATTTACCATTTAATTGTTTGACTGCAAGTTTTTGTTGCGACTATTTATTTGCCAGTCATTTCAATTTATCCATTCCAATTTATCCATTCATTCATCTGTCATTTATTTATCTATTTGTTCATCCATCTATCTACCTACTCATTGATTCATTCACCTATTCATATAACTTTCAAAAAGCTCTAAACAGTTTATTTTAGAGTTTTAACGTATTTAGACTGCTTTATTAGTATATTTAAAATAGATAAACTTAATAAACTCATTAGATCAGCTTACTTAAGCAGTTTTTATAGTTAATTTTTAAAACATTTTTAACTTTCAAAAAGCTCTAAACACTATATACTAGAGTTTTAACCTATTTAGACTACTTTATTAGTGTATTTAAGACATATAAACCTACTAAACTCTTTAGATCAGCTTATTAAAATAATTTTCATAGTTAATTTCTTGTCTTTTTTAACTTTCAAAAAGCTCTAAACAGATTATTTTAAAGTTTTAAGCTATTTACACTACTTTATTAGTATATTTAAGAGAGATAAACTTACTAAACTCTTTAGATCAGCTTATTTAAGCAGTTTTTATAGTTAATTTCTAATTTTTTTTAACTTTAAAAAATCTCTAAACAGTTTATTTTAGAGTTTTAACCTATTTAGGCTACTTTATTAGTATATATAAGAGAGATAATCTTACTAAACTCTTTAGATCAGATTTTTAAAGCAGTTTTCATAGTTAATTTGTTATCATTTTAATTTTCAAAAAGCTCTAAACAGTTTGTTTTAGAGTTTTAACCTATTTAGACTACTTTATTAGTATATTTCAGGCAGATAAACTTACTAAACTCTTTAGATCAGCTTATTTAAGGAGTTTCATAGTTAATTTCTAATCTTTTTAACTTTTAAAAAGCTCCAAAAAGTTTATTTTAGAGTTTTAACCTATTTAGACTACTTTATTAGTATATTTAAGACATATAAACTCACCAATTTCTTTAGATCAACCTATTTAAGCAGTTTTCATAGTTAATTTCTAAACTTTTTTAACTTTAAAAAGTTCTAAACAGTTTATTTTAAAGTTTTAACCTAGTTAGACTACTTTATTTGTATATTTAAGACAGATAAACTTACTAAACGTTTTAGATCTGCTTATTTAAGCAGTTTTCATAGTTAATTTTTAATCTTTTTTAACTTTCAAAAAGCTATTAACAGTTTATTTTAGAGTTTTAACCTATTTAGACTACTTTATTAATATATTTAAGACAGATGAATTTACTAAACTCTTTAGATCACCTTATTTAAGCAGTTTTCATAGTTAATTTCTAATTTTTTTGACTATCAAAAAGCTCTAAACAGTTTATTTTAGAGTTTTAACCTATTTAGACTACTTTATTAGTATATATATCAGAGATAATCTTCCTAAACTCATTAGATCAGCTTATTTAAGCAGTTTTCATAGTTAATTTCTAAACTTTTTTAACTTTCAAAAAGCTCTAAACAGTTTATTTTAGACTTTTAACCTATTTAGACTATTTTCTCAGTATTTATAAGACAAATAAACTTACTATACCTTTTAGATCAGCTTATTTAAGTAGTTTTCGTAGTTAATTTCTTATCATTTTTAACTTTCAAAAAGCTCTAAACTGTTTATATTAGACTAACCTATTTAGACTACTTTATTAGTATATATAAGAGACATAATCTAACTAAACTCTTTAGATCAGATTTTTTAAGTAGGTTTCATAGTTAATTTCCTATCATTTTAATTTTTAAAAAGCTCTAAAGAGTATATTTTAGAGTTTTAACCTATTTAGACTACTTTATTAGTATATTTCAGACAGATAAACTTACTAAACTTATTAGATCAGCTTAATTACGCAGTTTTCATAGTTATTTCTAATTTTTTTTACTTTAAAAAAGCTCTAAACAATTAATTTTAGAGTTTATAAACCTACTAAACTCATTAGATCAGCTTATTTAAGCAGTTTTCATAGTTAATTTCTAATCTTTTTTAACTTTCAAAAAGCTCTAAACAGTTTATTTTAGAGTTTTAACCTATTTAAACTACTTTATTAGTATACTTAAGACAAATAAACTTACTAAACTCATTACATCAGCTTATTTAAGCAGTTTTTATAGTTAATTTCTAATCTTTTTAAACTTTCAAAAAGCTCTAAACAGTTTATTTTAGAGTTTTAAACTATTTAGACTACTTTATTAGTATATTTAAGACAGATAAAATTACTAAACTCATTAGATCAGCTTATTTAAGCAGTTTTCATAGTTAATTTCTAATCTTTTTTAACTTTCAAAAAGCTCTAAACAGTTTATTTTAGAGTTTTAACCTATTTAGACTACTTTATTAGTATATTTAAGACAGATAAATTTACTAAACTCATTAGATCAGCTTATTTAAGCAGCTTTCATAGTTAATATGTAATCTTCTTTAACTTTCAAAAAGCTCTAAACAGTTAATTTTATTGTTTTGACCTATTTCATCTACTTTCTCGTAATATTTAAGATAGATAAACTTACTAAACTCTTTAGATCAGCTTATTTACGAAGTTTTCATAGTTATTTTATAATCTTTTTTAACTTTCAAAAAGCTCTAAACAGATTATTTTAAAGTTTTAAGCTATTTACACTACTTTATTAGTATATTTAAGAGAGATAAACTTACTAAACTCTTTAGATCAGCTTATTTAAGCAGTTTTTATAGTTAATTTCTAATTTTTTTTAACTTTAAAAAATCTCTAAACAGTTTATTTTAGAGTTTTAACCTATTTAGGCTACTTTATTAGTATATATAAGAGAGATAATCTTACTAAACTCTTTAGATCAGCTTATTTAAGCAGTTTTCATAGTTAATTTCTAATCTTTCTTAACTTTCAAAAAGCTCTAAACAGTTTATTTTAGAGTTTTAACCTATTTAGACTACTTTATTAGTATATTTAAGACAGATAAATTTACTAACCTCATTAGATCAGCTTGTTTAAGCAGCTTTCATAGTTAATATGTAATCTTCTTTAACTTTCAAAAAGCTCTAAACAGTTAATTTTATTGTTTTGACCTATTTCATCTACTTTCTCGTAATATTTAAGATAGATAAACTTACTAAACTCTTTAGATCAGCTTATTTACGAAGTTTTCATAGTTATTTTATAATCTTTTTTAACTTTCAAAAAGCTCTAAACAGATTATTTTAAAGTTTTACCCTATTTAGACTACTTTATTAGTATATTTAAGAGAGATAAACTTACTAAACTCTTTAGATCAGCTTATTTAAGCAGTTTTTATAGTTAATTTCTAATTTTTTTTAACTTTAAAAAATCTCTAAACAGTTTATTTTAGAGTTTTAACCTATTTAGGCTACTTTATTAGTATATATAAGAGAGATAATCTTACTAAACTCTTTAGATCAGATTTTTAAAGCAGTTTTCATAGTTAATTTGTTATCATTTTAATTTTCAAAAAGCTCTAAACAGTTTGTTTTAGAGTTTTAACCTATTTAGACTACTTTATTAGTATATTTCAGGCAGATAAACTTACTAAACTCTTTAGATCAGCTTATTTAAGGAGTTTCATAGTTAATTTCTAATCTTTTTAACTTTTAAAAAGCTCCAAAAAGTTTATTTTAGAGTTTTAACCTATTTAAACTACTTTATTAGTATACTTAAGACAAATAAACTTACTAAACTCATTACATCAGCTTATTTAAGCAGTTTTTATAGTTAATTTCTAATCTTTTTAAACTTTCAAAAAGCTCTAAACAGTTTATTTTAGAGTTTTAAACTATTTAGACTACTTTATTAGTATATTTAAGACAGATAAAATTACTAAACTCATTAGATCAGCTTATTTAAGCAGTTTTCATAGTTAATTTCTAATCTTTTTTAACTTTCAAAAAGCTCTAAACAGTTTATTTTAGAGTTTTAACCTATTTAGACTACTTTATTAGTATATTTAAGACAGATAAATTTACTAAACGCATTAGATCAGCTTATTTAAGCAGCTTTCATAGTTAATATGTAATCTTCTTTAACTTTCAAAAAGCTCTAAACAGTTAATTTTATTGTTTTGACCTATTTCATCTACTTTCTCGTAATATTTAAGATAGATAAACTTACTAAACTCTTTAGATCAGCTTATTTACGAAGTTTTCATAGTTATTTTATAATCTTTTTTAACTTTCAAAAAGCTCTAAACAGATTATTTTAAAGTTTTACCCTATTTAGACTACTTTATTAGTATATTTAAGAGAGATAAACTTACTAAACTCTTTAGATCAGCTTATTTAAGCAGTTTTTATAGTTAATTTCTAATTTTTTTTAACTTTAAAAAATCTCTAAACAGTTTATTTTAGAGTTTTAACCTATTTAGGCTACTTTATTAGTATATATAAGAGAGATAATCTTACTAAACTCTTTAGATCAGATTTTTAAAGCAGTTTTCATAGTTAATTTGTTATCATTTTAATTTTCAAAAAGCTCTAAACAGTTTGTTTTAGAGTTTTAACCTATTTAGACTACTTTGTTAGTATATTTCAGGCAGATAAACTTACTAAACTCTTTAGATCAGCTTATTTAAGGAGTTTCATAGTTAATTTCTAATCTTTTTAACTTTTAAAAAGCTCCAAAAGTTTATTTTAGAGTTTTAACCTATTTAGACTACTTTATTAGTATATTTAAGACAGATAAACTTACTAAACTGTCTAGATTAGCCTATTTAAGCAGTTTTCATAGTTAATTTCTAATCTTTTTTAACTTTTAAAAAGCTCTAAACAGTTTATTTTATAGTTTTAAACTATTTATAATACTTTATTAGTATGTTTAAGACATATAAACTCACCAATTTCTTTAGATCAACCTATTTAAGCAGTTTTCATAGTTAATTTCTAAACTTTTTTAACTTTAAAAAGTTCTAAACAGTTTATTTTAAAGTTTTAACCTAGTTGGACTACTTTATTTGTATATTTAAGACAGATAAACTTACTAAACTTTTTAGATCTGCTTATTTAAGCAGTTTTCATAGTTAATTTTTAATCTTTTTTAACTTTCAAAAAGCTATTAACAGTTTATTTTAGAGTTTTAACCTATTTAGACTACTTTATTAATATATTTAAGACAGATGAATTTACTAAACTCTTTAGATCACCTTATTTAAGCAGTTTTCATAGTTAATTTCTAATTTTTTTGACTATCAAAAAGCTCTAAACAGTTTATTTTAGAGTTTTAACCTATTTAGACTACTTTATTAGTATATATATCAGAGATAATCTTCCTAAACTCATTAGATCAGCTTATTTAAGCAGTTTTCATAGTTAATTTCTAAACTTTTTTAACTTTCAAAAAGCTCTAAACAGTTTATTTTAGACTTTTAACCTATTTAGACTATTTTCTCAGTATTTATAAGACAAATAAACTTACTATACCTTTTAGATCAGCTTATTTAAGTAGTTTTCGTAGTTAATTTCTTATCATTTTTAACTTTCAAAAAGCTCTAAAGAGTATGTTTTAGAGTTTTAACCTATTTAGACTACTTTATTAGTATATTTCAGACAGATAAACTTACTAAACTTATTAGATCAGCTTAATTACGCAGTTTTCATAGTTATTTCTAATTTTTTTTACTTTAAAAAAGCTCTAAACAATTAATTTTAGAGTTTATAAACCTACTAAACTCATTAGATCAGCTTATTTAAGCAGTTTTCATAGTTAATTTCTAATCTTTTTTAACTTTCAAAAAGCTCTAAACAGTTTATTTTAGAGTTTTAACCTATTTAAACTACTTTATTAGTATACTTAAGACAAATAAACTTACTAAACTCATTACATCAGCTTATTTAAGCAGTTTTTATAGTTAATTTCTAATCTTTTTAAACTTTCAAAAAGCTCTAAACAGTTTATTTTAGAGTTTTAAACTATTTAGACTACTTTATTAGTATATTTAAGACAGATAAAATTACTAAACTCATTAGATCAGCTTATTTAAGCAGTTTTCATAGTTAATTTCTAATCTTTTTTAACTTTCAAAAAGCTCTAAACAGTTTATTTTAGAGTTTTAACCTATTTAGACTACTTTATTAGTATATTTAAGACAGATAAATTTAGTAAACTCATTAGATCAGCTTATTTAAGCAGCTTTCATAGTTAATATGTAATCTTCTTTAACTTTCAAAAAGCTCTAAACAGTTAATTTTATTGTTTTGACCTATTTCATCTACTTTCTCGTAATATTTAAGATAGATAAACTTACTAAACTCTTTAGATCAGCTTATTTACGAAGTTTTCATAGTTATTTTATAATCTTTTTTAACTTTCAAAAAGCTCTAAACAATTTATTTTAGAGTTTTACCCTATTTAGACTACTTTATTAGTATAGTTAAAACAGATAAACTTACTAAACTCTTTAGATCAGCTTATTTAAGCAGTTTTCATAATTAATTTCTAATCCTTTTTAACTGCTTAAAGAAGCTGATCTAAAGAGTTTACTAGGTTTATATGTTTTAAATATACTAATAAGGTAGTCTAAATAGGTTAAAACTCTAAAATAAACTGTTTAGAGCTTTTTGAAATATAAAAAAAATTAGAAATTAACTATGAAAACTGCTTAAATAAGCTGATCTAATGAGTTTAGTAAGTTTATCTGTCTTAAATAAACTAATAAAGTAGTCTAAATAGGTTAAAACTGTAAAATAATCTGTTTAGAGCTTTTTGAAAGTTAAAAAGATTAGAAATTAACTATGAAAACTGCTTAAATAAGCTGATCTAATGAGTTTAGCAAGTTTATCTGTCTTAAATAAACTAATAAAGTAGTCTAAATAGGTTAAAACTCTAAAATAAACTGTTTAGAGCTTTTTGAAAGTTAAAAAAGATTAGAAATTAACTATGAAAACTGCTTAAATAAGCTGATCTAATGAGTTTAGTAAGTTTATCTGTCTTAAATATACTAATAAAGTAGTCTAAATAGGCTAAAACTCTAATATATACTGTTTAGAGCTTTTTGAAAGTTAAAAAAGATTAGAAATTAACTATGAAAACTGCTTAAATAAGCTGATCTAATGAGTTTAGCAGGTTTATCTGTCTTAAATATACTAATAAAGTAGTCTAAATAGGTTAAAACTGTAAAATAATATGTTTAGAGCTTTTTGAAAGTTAAAAAAGATTAGCATTTAACAATGAAAACTGCTTAAATAAGCTGATCTAATGAGTTTAGTAAGTTTATCTGTCTTAAATAAACTAATAAAGTAGTCTAAATAGGTAAAACTCTAATTTATAGTGTTTAGAGCTTTTTGAAAGTTAAAAAAGATTAGAAATTAACTATGAAAACTGCTTAAATAAGCTGATCTAAAGAGTTTAGTAAGTTCATCTGTCTTAAATATACTAATAAAGTAGTCTAAATAGGTTAAAACTCTAAAATAAACTGTTTAGAGCTTTTTGAAAGTTAAAAAAGATTAGAAATTAACTATGAAAACTGCTTAAATAAGCTGATCTAATGAGTTTAGTAAGTTTATCTGTCTTAAATAAACTAATAAAGTAGTCTAAATAGGTTAAAACTCTAAAATAAACTGTTTAGAGCTTTTTGAAAGTTAAAAAAGATTAGAAATTAACTATGAAAACTGCTTAAATAAGCTGATCTAAAGAGTTTAGTAAGTTTATCTCTCTTAAATAAACTAATAAAGTAGTCTAAATAGGTTAAAACTTTAAATAAACTGTTCAGAGCTTTTTGAAAGTTAAAAAAGATTAGAAATTAACTATGAAAACTGCTTAAATAAGCTGATCTAATGAGTTTAGCAAGTTTATCTGTCTTAAATATACTAATAAAGTAGTCTAAATAGGTTAAAACTCTAAAATAAACTGTTTAGAGCTTTTTGAAAGTTAAAAAAGATTAGAAATTAACTATGAAAACTGCTTAAATAAGCTGATCTAATGAGTTTAGGAAGTTTATCTGTCTTAAATATACTAATAAACTAGTCTAAATAGGTTAAGACTCTAAAATAAACTGTTTAGAGCTTTTTGAAAGTTAAAAAGATTAGAAATTAACTATGAAAACTGCTTAAATAAGCTGATTTAATGAGTTTAGTAAGTTTATCTGTCTTATATAAACTAATAAAGTAGTCTAAATAGGTTAAAATTATAAAATTAACTGTTTAGAGCTTTTTGAAAGTTAAAAAAGATTAGAAATTAACTATGAAATCTGCTTAAATAAGCTGATCTAACGAGTTTAGCAAGTATATCTGTCTTAAATATGCTAATAAAGTAGTGTAAATAGGTTAAAAGTGTAAAATAAACTGTTTAGAGCTTTTTGAAAGTTAAAAAAGATTAGCAATTAACAATGAAAACTGCTTAAATAAGCTGATCTAATGAGTTTAGTAAGTTTATCTGTCTTAAATAAACTAATAAAGTAGTCTAAATAGGTTAAAACTCTAAAATAAACTGTTTAGAGCTTTTTGAAAGTTAAAAAAGATTAGAAATTAACTATGAAAACTGCTTAAATAAGCTGATCTAATGAGTTTAGTAAGTTTATCTGTCTTAAATATACTAATAAAGTAGTCTAAATAGGTTGAAACTCTAAAATAAACTGTTTAGAGCTTTTTGAAAGTTAAAAAAGATTAGAAATTAACTATGAAATCTGCTTAAATAAGCTGATCTAATGAGTTTAGTAAGTTTATCTGTCTTAAATATACTAATAAAGTAGTCTAAATAGGTTAAAACTCTAAAATAAACTGTTTAGAGCTTTTTGAAAGTTAAAAAAGATTAGAAATTAACAATTAAAACTGCTTAAATAAGCTCATCTAATGAGTTTAGTAAGTTTATCTGTCTTAAATATACTAATAAAGTAGTCTAAATAGGTTAAAAGTCTAATATATACTGTTTAGAGCTTTTTGAAAGTTAAAAAGATTAGAAATTAACTATGAAAACTGCTTAAATAAGCTGATCTAAAGAGTTTAGGAAGTTTATCTGTCTTAAATATACTAATAAAGTAGTCTAAATAGGTTAAAACTCTAATATATACTGTTTAGAGCTTTTTGAAAGTTAAAAAAGATTAGAAATTAACTATGAAAACTGCTTAAATAAGCTGATCTAATGAGTTTAGTAAGTTTATCTGTCTTAAATAAACTAATAAAGTAGTCTAAATAGGTTAAAACTCTAAAACAAACTATTTAGAACTTTTTGAAAGTTAAAAAAGATTAGAAATTAACTATGAAAACTGCTTAAATAAGCTTATCTAATGAGTTTAGCAAGTTTATCTGTCTTAAATATACTAATAAAGTAGTCTAAATAGGTTAAAACTGTAAAATAATCAGTTTAGAGCTTTTTGAAAGTTAAAAAAGATTAGAAATTAACTATGAAAACTGCTTAAATAAGCTGATCTAATGAGTTTAGCAAGTTTATCTGTCTTAAATATACTAATAAAGTAGTCTAAATAGGTTAAAACTCTAAAATAAACTGTTTAGAGCTTTTTGAAAGTTAAAAAAGATTAGAAATTAACATAAAATCTGCTTAAATAAGCTGATCTAATGAGTTTAGTAAGTTTATCTGTCTTAAATATACTAATAAAGTAGTCTAAATAGGTTAAAACTCTAAAATAAACTGTTTAGAGGTTTTTGAAAGTTAAAAAAGATTAGAAATTAACTATGAAAACTGCTTAAATAAGCTGATCTAATGAGTTTAGTAAGTTTATCTGTCTTAAATATACTAATAAAGTAGTCTAAATAGGTTAAAACTCTAATTTAGAGTGTTTAGAGCTTTTTGAAAGTTAAAAAAGATTAGAAATTAACTATGAAAACTGCTTAAAAAAGCTGATTTAATGAGTTTAGTTAGTTTATTGTCTTAAATATACTAATAAAGTAGTCTAAATAGGTTAAAACTCTAAAATAAACTGTTTAGAGGTTTTTGAAAGTTAAAAAAGATTAGAAATTAACTATGAAAACTGCTTAAATAAGCTGATCTAATGAGTTTAGTAAGTTTATCTGTCTTAAATATACTAATAAAGTAGTCTAAATAGGTTAAAACTCTAAAATAAACTGTTTAGAGCTTTTTGAAAGTTAAAAAAGATTGAAATTAACTATGAAAACTGCTTAAATAAGTTGATCTAATGAGTTTAGTAAGTTTATCTGTCTTAAATAAACTAATAAAGTAGTCTAAATAGGTTAAAACTCTAAAATAAACTGTTTAGAGCTTTTTGAAAGTTAAAAAAGATTGAAATTAACTATGAAAACTGCTTAAATAAGTTGATCTAATGAGTTTAGTAAGT
Organism: Xestospongia muta; assembly: GCA_963693285.1. Classification (NCBI taxonomy): domain Eukaryota; kingdom Metazoa; phylum Porifera; class Demospongiae; order Haplosclerida; family Petrosiidae; genus Xestospongia; species Xestospongia muta. The sequence goes on from OY848931.1 coordinate 2,658,399, forward strand.
TTATCTGTCTTAAATAAACTAATAAAGTAGTCTAAATAGGTTAAAACTCTAAAATAAACTGTTTAGAGCTTTTTGAAAGTTAAAAAAGATTAGAAATTAACTATGAAAACTGCTTAAATAAGCTGATCTAAAGAGTTTAGTAGGTTTATATGTCTTAAATAAACTAATAAAGTAGTCTAAATAGGTTAAAACTCTAAAATAAACTTTTTAGAGGTTTTTGAAATATAAAAAAATTAGAAATTAACTATAAAAACTCCTTAACTAAACTGATCTATTGAGTTTAGTAAGTTTATCTGTCTTAAGTAAACTAATAAAGTAATCAAAATAGGTTAAAACTCTAAAATAAACTGTTTAGAGCTTTTTGAAATATAAAAAAAATTAGAAATTAACTATGAAAACTGCTTACATAAGCTGATCTAATGAGATTAGTAAGTTTATCTGTCTTAAATAAAGTAATAAAGTAGTCTAAATAGGTTAAAACTCTAAAGTAAACTGTTTAGAGCTTTTTGAAAGTTAAAAAAGATTAGAAATTAACTATGAAAACTGCTTAAATAAGCTGATCTAAAGAGTTTAGTAAGTTTATCCGTCTTAAATATACTAAAAAAGTAGTCTAAAGAGGTTAAAACTCTAAAATAAACTGTTTAGAGCTTTTTGAAAGTTAAAAAAGATTAGAAATTAACATAAAATCTGCTTAAATAAGCTGATCTAATGAGTTTAGTAAGTTTATCTGTCTTAAATATACTAATAAAGTAGTCTAAATAGGTTAAAACTCTAAAATAAACTGTTTAGAGGTTTTTGAAAGTTAAAAAAGATTAGAAATTAACTATGAAAACTGCTTAAATAAGCTGATCTAATGAGTTTAGTAAGTTTATCTGTCTTAAATATACTAATAAAGTAGTCTAAATAGGTTAAAACTCTAATTTAGAGTGTTTAGAGCTTTTTGAAAGTTAAAAAAGATTAGAAATTAACTATGAAAACTGCTTAAAAAAGCTGATTTAATGAGTTTAGTTAGTTTATTGTCTTAAATATACTAATAAAGTAGTCTAAATAGGTTAAAACTCTAAAATAAACTGTTTAGAGGTTTTTGAAAGTTAAAAAAGATTAGAAATTAACTATGAAAACTGCTTAAATAAGCTGATCTAATGAGTTTAGTAAGTTTATCTGTCTTAAATATACTAATAAAGTAGTCTAAATAGGTTAAAACTCTAAAATAAACTGTTTAGAGCTTTTTGAAAGTTAAAAAAGATTGAAATTAACTATGAAAACTGCTTAAATAAGTTGATCTAATGAGTTTAGTAAGTTTATCTGTCTTAAATAAACTAATAAAGTAGTCTAAATAGGTTAAAACTCTAAAATAAACTGTTTAGAGCTTTTTGAAAGTTAAAAAAGATTGAAATTAACTATGAAAACTGCTTAAATAAGTTGATCTAATGAGTTTAGTAAGTTTATCTGTCTTAAATAAACTAATAAAGTAGTCTAAATAGGTTAAAACTCTAAAATAAACTGTTTAGAGCTTTTTGAAAGTTAAAAAAGATTAGAAATTAACTATGAAAACTGCTTAAATAAGCTGATCTAAAGAGTTTAGTAGGTTTATATGTCTTAAATAAACTAATAAAGTAGTCTAAATAGGTTAAAACTCTAAAATAAACTTTTTAGAGGTTTTTGAAATATAAAAAAATTAGAAATTAACTATAAAAACTCCTTAACTAAACTGATCTATTGAGTTTAGTAAGTTTATCTGTCTTAAGTAAACTAATAAAGTAATCAAAATAGGTTAAAACTCTAAAATAAACTGTTTAGAGCTTTTTGAAATATAAAAAAAATTAGAAATTAACTATGAAAACTGCTTACATAAGCTGATCTAATGAGATTAGTAAGTTTATCTGTCTTAAATAAAGTAATAAAGTAGTCTAAATAGGTTAAAACTCTAAAGTAAACTGTTTAGAGCTTTTTGAAAGTTAAAAAAGATTAGAAATTAACTATGAAAACTGCTTAAATAAGCTGATCTAAAGAGTTTAGTAAGTTTATCCGTCTTAAATATACTAAAAAAGTAGTCTAAAGAGGTTAAAACTCTAAAATAAACTGTTTAGAGCTTTTTGAAAGTTAAAAAAGATTAGAAATTAACTATGAAAACTGCTTAAATAAGCTGATCTAAAGAGTTTAGTAAGTTTATCTGTCTTAAATATACTAATAAAGTAGTCTAAATAGGTTAAAACTGTAAAATAATCTGTTTAGAGCTTTTTAAATGTTAAAAAAGATTAGAAATTAACTATGAAAACTGCTTAAATAAGCTGATCTAATGAGTTTAGTAAGTTTATCTGTCTTAAATATACTAATAAAGTAGTCTAAATAGGTTAAAACTCTAAAATAAACTGTTTAGAGCTTTTTGAAAGTTAAAAAAGATTAGAAATTAACTATGAAAACTGCTTAAATAAGCTGATCTAATGAGTTTAGTAAGTTTATCTGTCTTAAATATACTAATAAAGTAGTCTAAATAGGTTAAAACTCTAATTTATAGTGTTTAGAGCTTTTTGAAAGTTAAAAAAGATTAGAAATTAACTATGAAAACTGCTTAAAAAAGCTGATCTAATGAGTTTAGTTAGTTTATTGTCTTAAATATACTAATAAAGTAGTCTAAATAGGTTAAAACTCTAAAATAAACTGTTTAGAGGTTTTTGAAAGTTAAAAAAGATTAGAAATTAACTATGAAAACTGCTTAAATAAGCTGATCTAATGAGTTTAGTAAGTTTATCTGTCTTAAATATACTAATAAAGTAGTCTAAATAGGTTAAAACTGTAAAATAATCTGTTTACAGCTTTTTGAAAGTTAAAAAAGATTAGAAATTAACTATGAAAACTGCTTAAATAAGCTGATCTAAAGAGTTTAGTAAGTTTATCTGTCTTAAATAAACTAATAAAGTAGTCTAAATAGGTTAAAACTCTAAAATAAACTGTTTAGAGCTTTTTGAAAGTTAAAAAAGATTGAAATTAACTATGAAAACTGCTTAAATAAGTTGATCTAATGAGTTTAGTAAGTTTATCTGTCTTAAATAAACTAATAAAGTAGTCTAAATAGGTTAAAACTCTAAAATAAACTGTTTAGAGCTTTTTGAAAGTTAAAAAAGATTAGAAATTAACTATGAAAACTACTTAAATAAGCTGATCTAATGAGCTTAGCAAGTTTATATGTCTTAAATATACTAATAAAGTAGTCTAAATAGGTTAAAACTCTAAAATAAACTGTTTAGAGCTTTTTGAAAGTTAAAAAAGATTAGAAATTAACTATGAAAACTGCTTAAATAAGCTGATCTAAAGAGTTTAGTAGGTTTATATGTCTTAAATAAACTAATAAAGTAGTCTAAATAGGTTAAAACTCTAAAATAAACTTTTTAGAGGTTTTTGAAATATAAAAAAAATTAGAAATTAACTATGAAAACTGCTTACATAAGCTGATCTAATGAGATTAGTAAGTTTATCTGTCTTAAATAAAGTAATAAAGTAGTCTAAATAGGTTAAAACTCTAAAGTAAACTGTTTAGAGCTTTTTGAAAGTTAAAAAAGATTAGAAATTAACTATGAAAACTGCTTAAATAAGCTGATCTAATGAGTTTAGTAAGTTTATCTGTCTTAAATATACTAATAAAGTAGTCTAAATAGGTTAAAACTCTAATTTATAGTGTTTAGACCTTTTTGAAAGTTAAAAAAGATTAGAAATTAACTATGAAAACTGCTTAAATAAGCTGATCTAAAGAGTTTAGTAAGTTTATCTGTCTTAAATATACTAATAAAGTAGTCTAAATAGGTTAAAACTCTAAAATAAAATTTTTAGAGCTTTTTGAAATATAAACAAAAATTAAAAATTAACTATGAAAACTGCTTAAATAAGCTGATATAATGAGTTTAGTAAGTTTATCTGTCTTAAATAAACTAATAAAGTAGTCTAAATAGGTTAAAACTCTAAAATAAACTGTGTAGAGCTTTTTGAAAGTTAAAAAAGATTAGCGATTAACAATGAAAACTGCTTAAATAAGCTGTTCTAATGAGTTTAGTAAGTTTATATGTCTTAAATATACTAATAAAGTAGTCTAAATAGGTTAAAACTCTAAAATAAACTGTTTAGAGCTTTTCGAAATATAAAAAAAATTAGAAATTAACTATGAAAACTGCTTAAATAAGCTGATCTAATGAGTTTAGTAAGTTTATCTGTCTTAAATAAACTAATAAAGTAGTCTAAATAGGTTAAAACTCTAAAATAAACTGTTTAGAGCTTTTTGAAAGTTAAAAAAGATTAGAAATTAACTATGAAAACTGCTTAAATAAGCTGATCTAAAGAGTTTAGTAGGTTTATATGTCTTAAATAAACTAATAAAGTAGTCTAAATAGGTTAAAAATCGAAAATAATCTGTTTAGAGGTTTTTAAAATATAAAAAAAATTAGAAATTAACTATGTAAACTGTTTAAATAAACTGATCTATTGAGTTTAGTAAGTTTATTTGTCTTAAGTAAACTAATAAAGTAGTCTAAATAGGTTAAAACTCTAAAATAAACTGTTTAGAGCTTTTTGAAATATAAAAAAAATTAGAAATTAACTATGAAAACTGCTTAAATAAGCTGATCTAATGAGATTAGTAAGTTTATCTGTCTTAAATAAAGTAATAAAGTAGTCTAAATAGGTTAAAACTCTAAAGTAAACTGTTTAGAGCTTTTTGAAAGTTAAAAAAGATTAGAAATTAACTATGAAAACTGCTTAAATAAGCTGATCTAATGAGTTTAGTAAGTTTATCTGTCTTAAATATACTAATAAAGTAGTCTAAATAGGTTAAAACTCTAATTTATAGTGTTTAGACCTTTTTGAAAGTAAAAAAGATTAGAAATTAACTATGAAAACTGCTTAAATAAGCTGATCTAAAGAGTTTAGTAAGTTTATCTGTCTTAAATATACTAATAAAGTAGTCTAAATAGGTTAAAACTCTAAAATAAAATTTTTAGAGCTTTTTGAAATATAAACAAAAATTAAAAATTAACTATGAAAACTGCTTAAATAAGCTGATATAATGAGTTTAGTAAGTTTATCTGTCTTAAATAAACTAATAAAGTAGTCTAAATAGGTTAAAACTCTAAAATAAACTGTGTAGAGCTTTTTGAAAGTTAAAAAAGATTAGCAATTAACAATGAAAACTGCTTAAATAAGCTGATCTAATGAGTTTAGTTAGTTTATATGTCTTAAATATACTAATAAAGTAGTCTAAATAGGTTAAAACTCTAAAATAAACTGTTTAGAGCTTTTCGAAATATAAAAAAAATTAGAAATTAACTATGAAAACTGCTTAAATAAGCTGATCTAATGAGTTTAGTAAGTTTATCTGTCTTAAATAAACTAATAAAGTAGTCTAAATAGGTTAAAACTCTAAAATAAACTGTTTAGAGCTTTTTGAAAGTTAAAAAAGATTAGAAATTAACTATGAAAACTGCTTAAATAAGCTGATCTAAAGAGTTTAGTAGGTTTATATGTCTTAAATAAACTAATAAAGTAGTCTAAATAGGTTAAAAATCGACAATAATCTGTTTAGAGGTTTTTAAAATATAAAAAAAATTAGAAATTAACTATGTAAACTGTTTAAATAAACTGATCTATTGAGTTTAGTAAGTTTATTTGTCTTAAGTAAACTAATAAAGTAGTCTAAATAGGTTAAAACTCTAAAATAAACTGTTTAGAGCTTTTTGAAAGTTAAAAAGATTAGAAATTAACTATGAAAACTGCTTAAATAAGCTGATCTAAAGAGTTTAGTAAGTTTATCTGTCTTAAAATAAATAATAAAGTAGTCTAAAGAGGTTAAAACACTAAAATAACTGTTTAGAGCTTTTTGAAAGTTAAAAAAGATTAGAAATTAACTATGAAAACTGCTTAAATAAGTTGATCTAATGAGTTTAGTAAGTTTATCTGTCTTAAATATACTAATAAAGTAGTCTAAATAGGTTAAAACTCTAATTTATAGTGTTTAGAGCTTTTTGAAAGTTAAAAAAGATTAGCAATTAACTCTGAAAACTGCTTAAATAAACTGATATAAAGAGTTTAGTATGTTTATCTGTCTTAAATATTCTAATAAAGTAGTCTAAATAGGTTAAAACTCTAAAATTAACTATTTAGACCTTTTTGAAAGTTAAAAAAGATTAGAAATTAACTATGAAAACTGCTTAAATAAGCTGATCTAAAGAGTTTAGTAAGTTTATCTGTCTTAAAATAACTAATAAAGTAGTCTAAATAGGTTAAAACTCTAAAATAAACTGTTTAGAGCTTTTTGAAAGTTAAAAAAGATTAGAAATTAACTATGAAAACTGCTTAAATAAGCTGATCTAATGAGTTTAGTAAGTTTATCTGTCTTAAATAAACTAATAAAGTAGTCTAAATAGGTTAAAACTCTAATTTATAGTGTTTAGAGCTTTTTGAAAGTTAAAAAAGATTAGCAATTAACTATGAAAACTGCTTAAATAAGCTGATCTAAGGTGGTTTTGTATGTTTATCTTTCTTAAATATACTAATAAAGTAGTCTAAATAGGTTAAAACTCTAAAATTAACTATTTAGAGCTTTTTGAAAGTTAAAAAAGATTAGAAATTAACTATGAAAACTGCTTAAATAAGCTGATCTAAAGAGTTTAGTAAGTTTATCTGTCTTAAATATACTAATAAAGTAGTCTAAAGAGGTTAAAACTCTAAAATAAACTGTTTAGAGCTTTTTGAAAGTTAAAAAAGATTAGAAATTAACTATGAAAACTGCTTAAATAAGCTGATCTAAAGAGTTTAGTAAGTTTATCTGTCTTAAATATACTAATAAAGTAGTCTAAATAGGTTAAAACTGTAAAATAATCTGTTTAGAGCTTTTTAAAAGTTAAAAAAGATTAGAAATTAACTATGAAAACTGCTTAAATAAGCTGATCTAATGGGTTAGTAAGATTATCTGTCTTAAATATACTAATAAAGTAGTCTAAATAGGTTAAAACTCTAATTTATAGTGTTTAGAGCTTTTTGAAAGTTAAAAAAGATTAGAAATTAACTATGAAAACTGCTTAAATAAGCTGATCTAATGAGTTTAGTAAGTTTATCTGTCTTAAATAAACTAATAAAGTAGTCTAAATATGTTAAAACTGTAAAATAATATGTTTACAGCTTTTTGAAAGTTAAAAAAGATTAGAAATTAACTATGAAAACTCCTTAAATAAGCTGATCTAATGAGTTTAGTAAGTTTATCTGTCTTAAATAAACTAATAAAGTAGTCTAAATAGGTTAAAACTCTAAAATAAACTGTTTAGAGCTTTTTGAAAGTTAAAAAAGATTAGCAATTAACTATGAAAACTGCTTAAATAAGCTGATCTAAAGAGTTTAGTAAGTTTATCTGTCTTAAATATACTAATAAAGTAGTCTAAATAGGTTAAAACTCTAAAATAAACTGTTTAGAGCTTTTTAAAAGTTAAAAAAGATTAGAAATTAACTATGAAAACTGCTTAAATAAGCTGATCTAAAGAGTTTAGTTGTTTTATCTGTCTTAAATATACTAATAAAGTATTCTAAATAGGTTAAAACTCTAAAATTAACTATTTAGAGCTTTTTGAAAGTTAAAAAATATTAGAAATTAACTATGAAAACTGCTTAAATAAGCTGATCTAATGAGTTTAGAAAGTTTATCTGTCTTAAATATACTAATAAAGTAGTCTAAATAGGTTAAAACTGTAAAATAATCTGTTTACAGCTTTTTGAAAGTTAAAAAATATTAGAAATTAACTATGAAAACTGCTTAAATAAGCTGATCTAATGAGATTAGTAAGTTTACATGTCTTAAATAAACTAATAAATTAGTCTAAATAGGTTAAAACTCTAAAATAAACTGTTTACAGCTTTTTGAAAGTTAAAAAAGATTAGAAATTAACTATGAAAACTGCTTAAATAAGCTGATCTAATGAGGTTAGTAAGTTTATCTGTCTTAAATAAACTAATAAAGTAGTCAAAATAGGTTAAAACTCTAAAATAAACTGTTTAGAGCTTTTTGAAAGTTAAAAACGATTAGAAATTAACTATGAAAACTGCTTAAATAAGCTGATCTAATGAGTTTAGTAAGTTTATTTGTCTTAAATATACTAATAAAGTAGTCTAAATAGGTTAAAACTCTAAAATAAACTGTTTAGAGCTTTTTGAAAGTTAAAAAAGATTAGAAATTAACTATGAAAACTGCTTAAATATGCTGATCTAATGAGTTTAGTAAGCTTACCTGTCTTAAATATACTAATAAAGTAGTCTAAATAGGTTAAAACTCTAAAATAAACTGTTTAGAGCTTTTTGAAAGTTAAAAAAGATTAGAAATTAACTATGAAAACTGCTTAAATAAGCTGATCTAATGAGTTTAGTAAGTTTATCTGTCTTAAATATACTAATAAAGTAGTCTAAATAGGTTAAAACTCTAATTTATAGTGTTTAGAGCTTTTTGAAAGTTAAAAAAGATTAGAAATTAACTATGAAAACTGCTTAAATAAGCTGATCTAAAGAGTTTAGTAAGTTTATCTGTCTTAAATATACTAATAAAGTAGTCTAAAGAGGTTAAAACTCTAAAATAAACTCTTTAGAGCTTTTTGAAAGTTAAAAAAGATTAGAAATTAACTAGAAATTAACTATTAAACCTGCTTAAAAAAGCTGATCTAATGAGTTTAGTAAGTTTATCTGTCTTAAATATACTAATAAAGTAGTTTAAATAGGTTAAAACTCTAATATATACTGTTTAGAGCTTTTTGAAAGTTAAAACATTTAGAAATTAACTATGAAAACTGCTTAAATAAGCTGATCTAAAGAGTTTAGTAAGTTTATCTGTCTTAAATATGCTAATAAAGTAGTCTAAATAGGTTAAAACTCTAATATATACTGTTTAGAGCTTTTTGAAAGTTAAAAAGATTAGAAATTAACTATGAAAACTGCTTAAATAAGCTGATCTAATGAGTTTAGCAAGTTTATCTGTCTTAAATATACTAACAAAGTAGTCTAAATAGGTTAAAACTCTAATATATACTGTTTAGAGCTTTTTGAAAGTTAAAAAAGATTAGAAATTAACTATGAAAACTGCTTAAATAAGCTGATCTAATGAGTTTAGTAAGTTTATCTGTCTTAAATATACTAATAAAGTAGTCTAAATAGGTTAAAACTCTAAAATAAACTGTTTAGAGCTTTTTGAAACTTAAAAAAGATTAGAAATTAACTATGAAAACTGCTTAAATAAGCTGATCTAATGAGTTTAGCAAGTTTATCTGTCTTAAATATACTAATAAAGTAGTCTAAATAGGTTGAAACTCTAAAATAAACTGGTTAGAGCTTTTTAAAAGTTGAAAAGATTAGAAATTAACTATGAAAACTGCTTAAATAAGCTGATCTAATGAGTTTAGTAAGTTTATTTGTCTTAAATATACTAATAAAGTAGTCTAAATAGGTTAAAACTCTAAAATAAACTGTTTAGAGCTTTTTGAAAGTTAAAAAAGATTAGAAATTAACAATGAAAACTGATTAAATAAGCTGATCTAATGAGTTTAGCAAGTTTATCTGTCTTAAATATACTAATAAAGTAGTCTAAATAGGTTAAAACTCTAAAATAATCTGTTTAGAGCTTTTTGAAAGTTAAAAAAGATTAGCAATTAACTATGAAAACTGCTTAAATAAGCTGATCTAATGAGTTTAGTAAGTTTATCTGTCTTAAATATACTAATAAAGTAGTCTAAATAGGTTAAAACTCTAAAATAAACTGTTTAGAGCTTTTTGAAACTTAAAAAAGATTAGAAATTAACTATGAAAACTGCTTAAATAAGCTGATCTAATGAGTTTAGCAAGTTTATCTGTCTTAAATATACTAATAAAGTAGTCTAAATAGGTTAAAACTCTAAAATAAACTGTTTAGAGCTTTTTGAAACTTAAAAAAGATTAGAAATTAACTATGAAAACTGCTTAAATAAGCTGATCTAATGAGTTTAGTAAGTTTATCTGTCTTAAATATACTAATAAAGTAGTCTAAATAGGTTAAAACTCTAATTTATAGTGTTTAGAGCTTTTTGAAACTTAAAAAAGATTAGAAATTAACTATGAAAACTGCTTAAATAAGCTGATCTAATGAGTTTAGCAAGTTTATCTGTCTTAAATATACTAATAAAGTAGTCTAAATAGGTTGAAACTCTAAAATAAACTGGTTAGAGCTTTTTAAAAGTTGAAAAGATTAGAAATTAACTATGAAAACTGCTTAAATAAGCTGATCTAATGAGTTTAGTAAGTTTATTTGTCTTAAATATACTAATAAAGTAGTCTAAATAGGTTAAAACTCTAAAATAAACTGTTTAGAGCTTTTTGAAAGTTAAAAAAGATTAGAAATTAACAATGAAAACTGATTAAATAAGCTGATCTAATGAGTTTAGCAAGTTTATCTGTCTTAAATATACTAATAAAGTAGTCTAAATAGGTTAAAACTCTAAAATAATCTGTTTAGAGCTTTTTGAAAGTTAAAAAAGATTAGCAATTAACTATGAAAACTGCTTAAATAAGCTGATCTAATGAGTTTAGTAAGTTTATCTGTCTTAAATATACTAATAAAGTAGTCTAAATAGGTTAAAACTCTAAAATAAACTGTTTAGAGCTTTTTGAAACTTAAAAAAGATTAGCAATTAACTATGAAAACTGCTTAAATAAGCTGATCTAATGAGTTTAGCAAGTTTATCTGTCTTAAATATACTAATAAAGTAGTCTAAATAGGTTGAAACTCTAAAATAAACTGGTTAGAGCTTTTTAAAAGTTGAAAAGATTAGAAATTAACTATGAAAACTGCTTAAATAAGCTGATCTAATGAGTTTAGTAAGTTTATTTGTCTTAAATATACTAATAAAGTAGTCTAAATAGGTTAAAACTCTAAAATAAACTGTTTAGAGCTTTTTGAAAGTTAAAAAAGATTAGAAATTAACTATGAAAACTGCTTAAATAAGCTGATCTAATGAGTTTAGTGAAAACTGCTTAAATAAGCTGATCTAAAGAGTTTAGTAAGTTTATCTGTCTTAAATATACTAATAAAGTAGTCTAAATAGGTTAAAACTCTAAAATAAACTGTTTAGAGCTTTTTGAAAGTTAAAAAAGATTAGCAATTAACTATGAAAACTGCTTAAATAAGCTGATCTAATGAGATTAGTAAGTTTATCTGTCTTAAATAAACTAATAAAGTAGTCTAAATAGGTTAAAACTCTAAAATAAACTGTTTAGAGCTTTTTGAAAGTTAAAAAAGATTAGAAATTAACTATGAAAACTGCTTAAATAAGCTGATCTAATGAGTTTAGTAAGTTTATCTGTCTTAAATAAACTAATAAAGTAGTCTAAATAGGTTAAAACTCTAAAATAAACTGTTTAGAGCTTTTTAAAAGTTAAAAAAGATTAGAAATTAACTATGAAAACTGCTTAAATAAGCTGATCTAATGAGTTTAGTGAGTTTATCTGTCTTAAATAAACTAATAAAGTAGTCTAAATAGGTTAAAACTCTAAAATAAACTGTTTAGAGCTTTTTGAAAGTTAAAAAAGATTAGAAATTAACTATGAAATCTGCTTAAATAAGCTGATCTAAAGAGTTTAGTAAGTTTATCTGTCTTAAATATACTAATAAAGTAGTCTAAATAGGTTAAAACTCTAAAATAAACTGTTTAGAGCTTTTTGAAATATAAAAAAAATTAGAAATTAAGTATGAAAACTGCTTAAATAAGCTGATCTAATGAGTTTAGTAAGTTTATCTGTCTTAAATAAACTAATAAAGTAGTCTAAATAAACTCTAAAATAAACTGTTTAGAGCTTTTTGAAAGTTAAAAAAGATTAGAAATTAACTATGAAAACTGCTTAAATAAGCTGATCTAATGAGTTTAGTAAGTTTATCTGTCTTAAATATACTAATAAAGTAGTCTAAATAGGTTAAAACTCTAAAATAAACTGTTGAGAGCTTTTTGAAAGTTAAAAAAGATTAGAAATTAACTATGAAAACTGCTTAAATAAGCTGATCTAAAGAGTTTAGTAGGTTTATATGTCTTAAATAAACTAATAAAGTAGTCTAAATAGGTTAAAACTCTAAAATAATCTGTTTAGAGGTTTTTGAAATATAAAAAAAATTAGAAATTAAATATGAAAACTGTTTAAATAAACTGATCTATTGAGTTTAGTAAGTTTATCTGTCTAAGTAAACTAATAAAGTAGTCTAAATAGGTTAAAACTCTAAAATAAACTGTTTAGAGCTTTTTGAAATTTAAAAAAGATTAGAAATTAACTATGAAAACTGCTTAAATAAGCTGATCTAAAGAGTTTAGTAGGTTTATATGTCTTAAATATACTAATAAAGTAGTCCAAATAGGTTAAAACTCTAAAATAAACTGTTTAGAGCTTTTTGAAAGGTAAAAAAGATTAGCAATTAACTATGAAAACTGCTTAAATAAGCTGATCGAATGAGTTTAGTAAGTTTATATGTCTTAAATATACTAATAAAGTAGTCTAAATAGGTTAAAACTCTAGAATAAACTGTTTAGAGCCTTTTGAAATATAAAAAAAATTAGAAATTAACTATGAAACTGCTTAAATAAGCTGATCTAATGAGTTTAGTAAGTTTATCTGTCTTAAATAAACTAATAAAGTAGTCTAAATAGGTTAAAACTCTAAAATAAACTGTTTAGAGCTTTTTAAAAGTTAAAAAAGATTAGAAATTAACTATGAAAACTGCTTAAATAAGCTGATCTAATGAGTTTAGTAAGTTTATCTGTCTTAAATATACTAATAAAGTAGTCTAAATAGGTTAAAACTCTAAAATAAACTGTTTAGAGCTTTTTGAAACTTAAAAAAGATTAGAAATTAACTATGAAAACTGCTTAAATAAGCTGATTTAAAGAGTTTAGTAGGTTTATATGTCTTAAATAAACTAATAAAGTAGTCTAAATAGGTTAAAACTCTAAAATAAACTGTTTAGAGCTTTTTGAAATATAAAAAAAATTAGAAATTAACTATGAAAACTGTTTAAATAAACTGATCTAATGAGTTTAGTAAGTTTATCTGTCTAAGTAAACTAATAAAGTAGTCTAAATAGGTTAAAACTCTAAAATAAACTGTTTAGAGCTTTTTGAAAGTTAAAAAGATTAGCAATTAACTATGAAAACTGCTTAAATAAGCTGATCTAATGAGTTTAGTAAGTTTATCTGTCTTAAATAAACTAATAAAGTAGTCGAAATATGTTAAAACTCTAAAATAAACTGTTTAGAGCTTTTTGAAAGTTAAAAAAGGTTAGAAATTATCTATGAAAACTGCTTAAATAAGCTGATCTAAAGAGTTTACTAGGTTTATATGTCTTAAATATACTAATAAAGTAGTCTAAATAGGTTAAAACTTTAAAATAATATGTTTAGAGCTTTTTGAAATATAAAAAAAATTAGAAATTAACTATGAAAACTGCTTAAATAAGCTGATCTAATGAGATTAGTAAGTTTATCTGTCTTAAATAAACTAATAAAGTAGTCTAAATAGGTTAAAACTCTAAAATAAACTGTTTAGAGCTTTTTGAAAGTTAAAAAAGATTAGAAATTAACTATGAAAACTGCTTAAATAAGTTGATCTAATGAGTTTAGTAAGTTTATCTGTCTTAAATAAACTAATAAAGTAGTCTAAATAGGTTAAAACTCTAAAATAAACTGTTTAGAGCTTTTTGAAAGTTAAAAAAGATTAGCAATTAACTATGAAAACTGCTTAAATAAGCTGATCTAATGAGTTTAGTAAGTGTATCTGTCTTAAATATACTAATAAAGTAGTCTAAATAGGTTAAAACTCTAAAATAAACTGTTTAGAGCTTTTTGAAAGTTAAAAACGATTCGAAATTAACTATGAAAACTGCTTAAATAAGCTGATCTAATGAGTTTAGTAAGTTTATCTGTCTTAAATATACTAATAAAGTAGTCTAAATAGGTTAAAACTCTAAAATAAACTGTTTAGAGCTTTTTGAAAGTTAAAAAAGATTAGAAATTAACTATGAAAACTGCTTAAATAAGCTGATCTAATGAGTTTAGTAAGTTTATCTGTCTTAAATATACTAATAAAGTAGTCTAAATAGGTTAAAACTGTAAAATAATCTGTTTAGAGCTTTTTGAAAGTTAAAAAAGATTAGCAATTAACTATGAAAACTGCTTAAATAAGCTGATCTAATGAGATTAGTAAGTTTATCTGTCTTAAATAAACTAATAAAGTAGTCTAAATAGGTTAAAACTCTAAAATAAACTGTTTAGAGCTTTTTGAAAGTTAAAAAAGATTGAAATTAACTATGAAAACTGCTTAAATAAGTTGATCTAATGAGTTTAGTAAGTTTATCTGTCTTAAATAAACTAATAAAGTAGTCTAAATAGGTTAAAACTCTAAAATAAACTGTTTAGAGCTTTTTAAAAGTTAAAAAAGATTAGAAATTAACTATGAAAACTGCTTAAATAAGCTGATCTAAAGAGTTTAGTAAGTTTATCTGTCTTAAATAAACTAATAAAGTAGTCTAAATAGGTTAAAACTCTAAAATAAACTGTTTAGAGCTTTTTGAAAGTTAAAAAAGATTAGAAATTAACTATGAAAACTGCTTAAATAAGCTGATCTAATGAGTTTAGTAAGTTTATCTGTTTTAAATATACTAATAAAGTAGTCTAAATAGGTTAAAACTGTAAAATAATCTGTTTAGAGCTTTTTGAAAGTTAAAAAAGATTAGAAATTAACTATGAAAACTGCTTAAATAAGCTGATCTAATGAGTTTAGTAAGTTTATCTGTCTTAAATAAACTAATAAAGTAGTCTAAATAGGTTAAAACTCTAAAATAAACTGTTTAGAGCTTTTTAAAAGTTAAAAAAGATTAGAAATTAACTATGAAAACTGATTAAATAAGCTGATCTAAAGAGTTTAGTAAGTTTATCTGTCTTAAATATACTAATAAAGTAGTCTAAATAGGTTAAAACTCTAAAATAAACTGTTTAGAGCTTTTTGAAAGTTAAAAAAGATTAGAAATTAACTATGAAAACTGCTTAAATAAGTTGATCTAATGAGTTTAGTAAGTTTATCTGTCTTAAATAAACTAATAAAGTAGTCTAAAAAGGTTAAAACTCTAAAATATACTGTTTAGAGATTTTTGAAAGTTAAAAAAGGTTAGCAATTAACTATGAAAACTGCTTAAATAAGCTGATCTAATGAGTTTAGTAAGTTTATCTGTCTTAAATAAACTAATAAAGTAGTCTAAATAGGTTAAAACTCTAAAATAAACTGTTTAGAGCTTTTTGAAAGTTAAAAAAGATTAGAAAAAACTATGAAAACTGCTTAAATAAGCTGATCTAATGAGTTTAGTAAGTTTATCTGTCTTAAATAAACTAATAAAGTAGTCTAAATAGGTTAAAACTCTAAAATAAACTGTTTAGAGCTTTTTGAAAGTTAAAAAAGATTAGAAATTAACTATGAAAACTCCTTAAATAAGCTAATCTAATGAGTTTAGTAAGTTTATCTGTCTTAAATATACTAATGAAGTAGTCTAAATAGGTTAAAACTCTAAAATAAACTGTTTAGAGCTTTTTGAAAGTTAAAAAAGATTAGAAATTAACTATGAAAACTGCTTAAATAAGCTAATCTAATGAGTTTACTAGCTTTATATGTCTTAAATATACTAATAAAGTAGTCCAAATAGGTTAAAACTTTAAAATAAACTGTTTAGAGCTTTTTGAAATATAAAAAAAATTAGAATTTACTATGAAAACTGCTTCAATAAGCTGATCTAAAGAGTTTAGTTGGTTTATATGTCTTAACTAAACTAATAAAGTAGTCTAAATAGGTTAAAACTCTAAAATAAACTGTTTAGAGCTTTTTGAAAGTTAAAAAAAATTAGAAATTAACTATGAAACTGCTTAAATAAGCTGATCTAAAGAGTTTAGTTGGTTTATATGTCTTAAATAAACTAATAAAGTAGTCTAAATAGGTTAAAACTCAAAAATAAACTGTTTAGAGCTTTTTGAAAGTTAAAAAAGATTAGAAATTAACTATGAAATCTCCTTAAATAAGCTGATCTAATGAGTTTAGTAAGTTTAACTGTCTTAATATACTAATAAAGTAGTCTAAATAGGTTAAAACTGTAAAATAATCTGTTTACAGCTTTTTGAAAGTTAAAAAAAGATTAGCAATTAACTATGAAAACTGCTTAAATAAGCTGATCTAATGAGATTAGTAAGTTTATCTGTCTTAAATAAACTAATAAAGTAGTCTAAATAGGTTAAAACTCTAAAATAAACTGTTTAGAGCTTTTTGAAAGTTAAAAAAGATTAGAAATTAACTATGAAAACTGCTTAAATAAGTTGATCTCATGAGTTTAATAAGTTTATCTGTCTTAAATAAACTAATAAAGTAGTCTAAATAGGTTAAACTCTAAAATAAACTGTTTAGAGATTTTTGAAAGTTAAAAAAGATTAGCAATTAACTATGAAAACTGCTTAAATAAGCTGATCTAATGAGGTTAGTAAGTTTATCTGTCTTAAATATACTAATAAAGTAGTCTAAATAGGTTAAAACTCTAAAATAAACTGTTTAGAGCTTTTTGAAAGTTAAAAAAGATTAGAAATTAACTATGAAAACTGCTTAAATAAGCTGATCTAATGAGTTTAGTAAGTTTTTCTGTCTTAAATATACTAATAAAGTAGTCTAAATAGGTTAAAACTCTAAAATAAACTGTTTAGAGCTTTTTGAAAGTTAAAAAAGATTAGAAATTAACTATGAAAACTGCTTAAATAAGCTGATCTAAAGAGTTTAGTAAGTTTATCTGTCTTAAATATACTAATAAAGTAGTCTAAATAGGTTAAAACTGTAAAATAATCTGTTTACAGCTTTTTGAAAGTTAAAAAAGATTAGAAATTAACTATGAAAACTGCTTAAATAAGCTGATCTAATGAGTTTAGTAAGTTTATCTTAAAATAACTAATAAAGTAGTCTAAATAGGTTAAAACTCTAAAATAAACGGTTTAGAGCTTTTTGAAAGTTAAAAAAGATTAGAAATTAACTATGAAAACTGCTTAAATAAGCTGATCTAATGAGTTTAGTAAGTTTATCTGTCTTAAATAAACTAATAAAGTAGTCTAAATAGGTTAAAACTCTAATTTATAGTGTTTAGAGCTTTTTGAAAGTTAAAAAAGATTAGAAATTAACTATGAAATCTGCTTAAATAAGCTGATCTAAAGAGTTTAGTAGGTTTATCTGTCTTAAATATACTAATAAAGTAGTCTAAATAGGTTAAAACTCTAAAATAAACTGTTTAGAGCTTTTTGAAAGTTAAAAAAGATTAGAAAAAACTATGAAAACTGCTTAAATAAGCTGATCTAATGAGTTTAGTAAGTTTATCTGTCTTAAATAAACTAATAAAGTAGTCTAAATAGGTTAAAACTCTAAAATAAACTGTTTAGAGCTTTTTGAAAGTTAAAAAAGATTAGAAATTAACTATGAAAACTCCTTAAATAAGCTAATCTAATGAGTTTAGTAAGTTTATCTGTCTTAAATATACTAATGAAGTAGTCTAAATAGGTTAAAACTCTAAAATAAACTGCTTAGAGCTTTTTGAAAGTTAAAAAAGATTAGAAATTAACTATGAAAACTGCTTAAATAAGCTAATCTAATGAGTTTACTAGCTTTATATGTCTTAAATATACTAATAAAGTAGTCCAAATAGGTTAAAACTTTAAAATAAACTGTTTAGAGCTTTTTGAAATATAAAAAAAATTAGAATTTAACTATGAAAACTGCTTCAATAAGCTGATCTAAAGAGTTTAGTTGGTTTATATGTCTTAACTAAACTAATAAAGTAGTCTAAATAGGTTAAAACTCTAAAATAAACTGTTTAGAGCTTTTTGAAAGTTAAAAAAAATTAGAAATTAACTATGAAAACTGCTTAAATAAGCAGATCTAAAGAGTTTAGTTGGTTTATATGTCTTAAATAAACTAATAAAGTAGTCTAAATAGGTTAAAACTCAAAAATAAACTGTTTAGAGCTTTTTGAAAGTTAAAAAAGATTAGAAATTAACTATGAAATCTCCTTAAATAAGCTGATCTAATGAGTTTAGTAAGTTTAACTGTCTTAATATACTAATAAAGTAGTCTAAATAGGTTAAAACTCTAAAATAATCTGTTTACAGCTTTTTGAAAGTTAAAAAAAGATTAGCAATTAACTATGAAAACTGCTTAAATAAGCTGATCTAATGAGATTAGTAAGTTTATCTGTCTTAAATAAACTAATAAAGTAGTCTAAATAGGTTAAAACTCTAAAATAAACTGTTTAGAGCTTTTTGAAAGTTAAAAAAGATTAGAAATTAACTATGAAAACTGCTTAAATAAGTTGATCTAATGAGTTTAATAAGTTTATCTGTCTTAAATAAACTAATAAAGTAGTCTAAATAGGTTAAACTCTAAAATAAACTGTTTAGAGATTTTTGAAAGTGAAAAAAGATTAGCAATTAACTATGAAAACTGCTTAAATAAGCTGATCTAATGAGTTTAGTAAGTTTATCTGTCTTAAATATACTAATAAAGTAGTCTAAATAGGTTAAAACTCTAAAATAAACTGTTTAGAGCTTTTTGAAAGTTAAAAAAGATTAGAAATTAACTATGAAAACTGCTTAAATAAGCTGATCTAATGAGTTTAGTAAGTTTATCTGTCTTAAATATACTAATAAAGTAGTCTAAATAGGTTAAAACTCTAAAATAAACTGTTTAGAGCTTTTTGAAAGTTAAAAAAGATTAGAAATTAACTATGAAAACTGCTTAAATAAGCTGATCTAAAGAGTTTAGTAAGTTTATCTGTCTTAAATATACTAATAAAGTAGTCTAAATAGGTTAAAACTGTAAAATAATCTGTTTACAGCTTTTTGAAAGTTAAAAAAGATTAGAAATTAACTATGAAAACTGCTTAAATAAGCTGATCTAATGAGTTTAGTAAGTTTATCTTAAAATAACTAATAAAGTAGTCTAAATAGGTTAAAACTCTAAAATAAACTGTTTAGAGCTTTTTGAAAGTTAAAAAAGATTAGAAATTAACTATGAAAACTGCTTAAATAAGCTGATCTAATGAGTTTAGTAAGTTTATCTGTCTTAAATAAACTAATAAAGTAGTCTAAATAGGTTAAAACTCTAATTTATAGTGTTTAGAGCTTTTTGAAAGTTAAAAAAGATTAGAAATTAACTATGAAATCTGCTTAAATAAGCTGATCTAAAGAGTTTAGTAGGTTTATCTGTCTTAAATATACTAATAAAGTAGTCTAAATAGGTTAAAACTCTAAAATAAACTGTTTAGAGCTTTTTGAAATATAAAAAAGATTAGAAATTAACTATGAAAACTGCTTAAATAAGTTGATCTAATGAGTTTAGTAAGATTATCTGTCTTAAATAAACTAATAAAGTAGTCTAAATAGGTTAAAACTCTAAAATAAACTGTTTAGAGATTTTTGAAAGTTAAAAAAGATTAGCAATTAACTATGAAAACTGCTTAAATAAGCTGATCTAAAGAGTTTAGTAAGTTTATTTGTCTTAAATAAACTAATAAAGTAGTCTAAATAGGTTAAAACTCTAAAATAAACTGTTTACAGCTTTTTGAAATATAAAAAAAATTAGAAATTAACTATGAAAACTGCTTAAATAAGCTGATCTAAGGAGTTTAGTAAGTTTATCTGTCTTAAATAAACTAATAAAGTAGTCTAAATAGGTTAAAACTCTAAAATAAACTGTTTAGAGCTTTTTGAAAGTTAAAAAAGATTAGCAATTACCTATGAAACCTCCTTAAATAAGCTGATCTAATGAGTTTAGTTAGTTTATCTGTCTTAAATATACTAATAAAGTAGTCTAAATAGGTTAAAACTCTAAAATAAACTGTTTAGAGCTTTTTGAAATATAAAAAAAATTAGAAATTAAGTATGAAAACTGCTTAAATAAGTTGATCTAATGAGTTTAGTAAGTTTATCTGTCTTAAATAAACTAATAAAGTAGTCTAAATAGATTAAAACTCTAATATATACTGTTTAGAGCTTTTTGAAAGTTAAGAAAAATTAGCAATTAACTATGAAAACTGCTTAAATAAGCTGATCTAATGAGTTTAGCAAGTTTATCTGTCTTAAATAAACTAATAAAGTAGTCTAAATAGGTTAAAACTCTAAAATAAACTGTTTAGAGCTTTTTGAAAGTTAAAAAAGATTAAAAATTAACAATGAAAACTGCTTAAATAAGCTGATCTAATGAGTTTAGTAAGTTATCTGTCTTAAATATACTAATAAAGTAGTCTAAATAGGTTAAAACTCTAAAATAAACTGTTTAGAGCTTTTTGAAAGTTAAAAAAGTTTAGAAATTAACTATGAAAACTGCTTAAATAAGATGATCTAAAGAGTTTAGTAAGTTTATATGTCTTAAATATACTAATAAAGTTGTCTAAATAGGTTAAAACTCTAAAATGAACTGTTTAGAGCTTTTTGAAAGTTAAAAAAGGTTAGAAATTAACTATGAAAACTGCTTAAATAAGCTGACCTAATGAGTTTAGTAATTTTATCTGTCTTATATATACTAATAAAGTAGTCTAAATAGGTTAAAACTCTAAAATAAACTGTTTAGACCTTTTTGAAAGTTAAAAAAGATTAGAAATTAACTATGAAAACTGCTTAAATAAGCTGATCTAATGAGTTTAGTAAGTTTATCTGTCTTAAATAAACTAATAAAGTAGTCTAAATAGGTTAAAACTCTAAAATAAACTGTTTAGAGCTTTTTGAAAGTTAAAAAAGATTAGAAATTAACTTTGAAATCTCCTTACATAAGCTGATCTAATGAGTTTAGTAAGTTTATCTGTCTTAAATATAGTAATAAAGTAGTCTAAATAGGTTAAAACTCTAAAATAAACTGTTTAGAGCTTTTTGAAAGTTAAAAAAGATTAGAAATTAACTATGAAAACTGCTTAAATAAGCTGATCTAAAGAGTTTAGTAAGTTTATCTGTCTTAAATATACTAATAAAGTGGTCTAAATAGGTTAAAACTATAAAATAAACTGTTTAAGGTTTTTGAAAGTTAAAAAAGATTAGAAGTTAACTATGAAACCTGCTTAAATAAGCTGATCTAATGAGTTTAATAATTTATCTGTCTTAAATATACTAATAAAGTAGTCTAAATAGGTTAAAACTCTAATATATACTGTTTAGAGCTTTTTGAAAGTTAAAAAAGATTAGAAATTAACTATGAAAACTGCTTAAATATGCTGAGCTAATGAGTTTAGTAAGTTTATCTGTCTTAAATATACTAATAAAGTAGTCTAAATAGGTTAAAACTGTAAAATAAACTGTTTAGAGCTTTTTGAAAGTTAAAAAAGATTAGAAATTAACTATGAAAACTGCTTAAATAGGCTGATCTAAAATGTTTACTAGGTTTATATGTTTTAAATATACTAATAAAGTAGTCTAATTAGGTTAAAACTCTAAATTAAACTGTTTAAAGCTTTTTGAAATACAAAAAAAAATAAAAAATTAACTTTGAAAACTGCTTAAATAAGCTGATCTAATGAGTTTAGCAAGTTTATCTGTCTTAAATATACTAATAAATTAGTCTAAATAGGTTAAAACTTTAAAATAAACTGTTTGAGCTTTTTGAAAGTTAAAAAAGATTAGTAATTAACTATGAAAACTGCTTAAATAAGCTGATCTAATGAGTTTAGTAAGTTTATGTGTCTTAAATATACTAATAAAGTAGTCTAAATAGGTTAAAACTGTAAAATAATCTGTTTACAGCTTTTTGAAAGTTAAAAAAGATTAGAAATTAACTATGAAAACTGCTTAAATAAGCTCATCTAAAGAGTTTAGTAAGTTCATCTGTCTTAAATATACTAATAAAGTAGTCTAAATAGGTTAAAACTCTAAAATAAACTGTTTAGAGCTTTTTGAAAGTTAAAAAAGATTAGAAATTAACTATGAAAACAGCTTAAATAAGCTGATCTAAAGAGTTTACTAGGTTTAAATGTTTTAAATATACTAATAAAGTAGTCTAAATAGGTTAAAACTCTAAAATAAACTGTTTAGAGCTTTTTGAAATTAAAAAAAAATTAGAAATTAACTATGAAAACTGCTTAAATAAGCTGGTCTAATGAGTTTAGTAATTTTATCTGTCTTAAATAAACTAATAAAGTAGTCTAAATAGGTTAAAACTCTAAAATAAACTGTTTAGAGCTTTTTGAAAGTTAAAAAGGATTAGAAATTAACTATGAAAACTGCTTAAATAAGCTGATCTAAAGAGTTTAGCAAGTTTATCTGTCTTAAATATACTAATAAAGTAGTCTAAATAGGATGAAACTCTAAAATAAAATGTTTAGAGCTTTTTGTAAGTTAAAAAAGATTAGAAATTAACTATGAAAACTGCTTAAATAAGCTGATCTAATGAGTTTAGCAAGTTTATCTATCTTAAATATACTAATAAAGTAGTCTAAATAGGTTGAAAGTCTAAAATAAACTGTTTAGAGCTTTTTGAAAGTTAAAAAAGATTAGAAATTAACTATGAAAACTACTTAAATAAGCTGATCTAAAGAGTTTAGTAGGTTTATATGTCTTAATATAATAATAAAGTAGTCTAAATAGGTTAAAACTCTAAAATAAACTGTTTAGAGCTTTTTGAAATATAAAAAAAATTAGAAATAACTATGAAAACTGCTTAAAAAAACTGATCTAATGAGTTTAGTAAGTTTATCTGTCTTAAATATACTAATAAAGTAGTCTAAATAGGTTAAAACTCTAAAATTAATTGTTTAGAGCTTTTTGAAAGTTAAAAAAAATTAGAAATTAACTATGTAAACTGGTTAAAGAAGCTGATCTAACGAGTTTAGTAAGTTTATCTGTCTTAAATATACTAATAAAGTAGTCTAAATAGGTTAAAATTCTAAAATTAACTGTTTAGAGCTTTTTGAAAGTTAAAAAAGATTAGAAATTAACTATGAAAAATGTTTAAATAAGCTGATCTAAAGAGTTTAGTTGGTTTATATGTCTTAAATATACTAATAAAGTAGTCTAAATAGGTTAAAACTCTAAAATAAACTGTTTAGAGCTTTTTGAAATATAAAAAAAATTAGAAATTAACTATGAAATCTGCTTAAATAAGCTGATATAATGAGTTTAGTAAGTTTATCTGTCTTAAATATACTAATAAAGTAGTCTAAATAGGTTAAAACTCTAAAATAAACTGTTTAGAGCTTTTGAAATATAAAAAAGATTAGAAATTAACTATAAAAACTGCTTAAATAAGCTGATCTAATGAGTTTAGTAAGTTTATCTGTCTTAAATATACTAATAAAGTAGTCTAAATAGGTTAAAACTCTAATATATACTGTTTAGAGCTTTTTGAAAGTTAAAAAAGATTAGAAATTAACTATGAAAACTGCTTAAATAAGCTGATCTAATGAGTTTAGTAAGTTTATCTGTCTTAAATATACTAATAAAGTAGTCTAAATAGGTTAAAATTCTAAAATTAACTGTTTAGAGCTTTTTGAAAGTTAAAAAAGATTAGAAATTAACTATGAAAACTGCTTAAATAAGCTAATCTAATGAGTTTAGTAGGTTTATCTGTCTTAAATATACTAATAAAGTAGTCTAAATAGGTTAAAACTGTAAAATAAACTGTTTAGAGCTTTTTGAAAGTTAAAAAGATTAGAAATTAACTATGAAAACTGCTTAAATAAGCTGATCTAAAGAGTTTACTAGGTTTATATGTTTTAAATACACTAATAAAGTAGTCTAAATAGGTTAAAACTCTAAAATAAACTGTTTAGAGCTTTTTGAAATATAAAAAAGATTAAAAATTAACTATGAAAACTGCTTTAATAAGCTGATCTAAAGAGTTTAGTAAGTTTATCTGTCTTAAATAAACTAATAAAGTAGTCTAAATAGGTTAAAACTCTAAAATAAACTGTTTAGAGGTTTTTGAAAGTTAAAAAAGATTAGAAATTAACTATGAAAACTGCTTAAATAAGCTGATCTAATGACTTAAGCCAGTTTATCTGTCTTAAACATACTAATAAAGTAATCTAATTAGGTTGAAACTCTAAAATAAACTGTTTAGAGCTTTTTGAAAGTTAAAAGATTAGAAATTAACTATGAAAACTGCTTAAATAAGCTGATCTAATGACTTTAGTAAGTTTATCTGTCTTAAATATACTAATAAAGTAGTCTAAATAGGTTTAAACTCTAAAATTAACTGTTTATAGCTTTTTGAAAATTAAAAAAGATTTGAAATTAACTATGAAAAATGTTTAAATAAGTTGATCTAAAGAGTTTAGTTGGTTCATATGTCAAAAATATAGTAATAAAGTAGTCTAAATAGGTTAAAACTCTAAAATAAACTGTTTAGAGCTTTTTGAAATATAAAAAAAATTAGAAATTAACTATGAAACCTGCTTAAATAAGCTGATCTAAAGAGTTTAGTAAGTTTATCTGTCTTAAATATACTAATAAAGTAGTCTAAATAGGTTAAAACTCTAATATATACTGTGTAGAGCTTTTTGAAATTTAAAAAAGATTAGAAATTAACTATGAAACCTGCTTAAATAAGCTGATCTAAAGAGTTTAGTAGGTTTATATGTCTTAAATATACTAATAAAGTAGTCTAAATAGGTTAAAAGTCTAAAATAAACTTTTTAGAGCTTTTTGAAAGTTAAAAAAGATTAGAAATTAACTATGAAAACTGCTTAAATAAGTTGATATAATGAGTTTAGTAATTTTATCTGTCTTAAATATACTAATAAAGTAGTCTTAATAGGTTAAAACTCTAAAATAAACTGTTTAGAGCTTTTTGAAAGTTAAAAAGATTAGAAATTAACGATGAAAACTGCTTAAATAAGCTGATCTAATGAGTTTAGTAATTTTATCTGTCTTAAATAAAATAATATAGTAGTCTAAATAGTTTAAAACTCTAAAATAAACTGTTTAGAGCTTTTTGAAAGTTAAAAAAGATTAGAAATTAACTATGAAAACTGCTTAAATAAGCTGATCTAATGAGTTTAGTAAGTTTATCTGTCTTAAATATACTAATAAAGTAGTCTAAATCGGTTTAAACTCTAAAATTAACTGTTTATAGCTTTTTGAAAATTAAAAAAGATTAGAAATTAACTATGAAAAATGTTTAAATAAGTTGATCTAAAGAGTTTAGTTGGTTCATATGTCAAAAATATAGTAATAAAGTAGTCTAAATAGGTTAAAACTCTAAAATAAACTGTTTAGAGCTTTTTGAAATATAAAAAAAATTAGAAATTAACTATGAAACCTGCTTAAATAAGCTGATCTAAAGAGTTTAGTAAGTTTATCTGTCTTAAATATACTAATAAAGTAGTCTAAATAGGTTAAAACTCTAATATATACTGTGTAGAGCTTTTTGAAATTTAAAAAAGATTAGAAATTAACTATGAAACCTGCTTAAATAAGCTGATCTAAAGAGTTTAGTAGGTTTATATGTCTTAAATATACTAATAAAGTAGTCTAAATAGGTTAAAAGTCTAAAATAAACTTTTTAGAGCTTTTTGAAAGTTAAAAAAGATTAGAAATTAACTATGAAAACTGCTTAAATAAGTTGATATAATGAGTTTAGTAATTTTATCTGTCTTAAATATACTAATAAAGTAGTCTTAATAGGTTAAAACTCTAAAATAAACTGTTTAGAGCTTTTTGAAAGTTAAAAAGATTAGAAATTAACGATGAAACCTGCTTAAATAAGCTGATCTAATGAGTTTAGTAATTTTATCTGTCTTAAATAAAATAATATAGTAGTCTAAATAGTTTAAAACTCTAAAATAAACTGTTTAGAGCTTTTTGAACGTTAAAAAAGATTAGAAATTAACTATGAAAACTGCTTAAATAAGCTGATCTAATGAGTTTAGTAAGTTTATCTGTCCTAAATAGACTAATAAAGTAGTCTAAATAGGTTAAAACTGTAAAATAACCTGTTTAGAGCTTTTTGAAAGTTAAAAAAAATTAGCAATTAACTATGAAAACTGCTTAAATAAGCTGATCTAATAAGTTTTGTAAGTTTATCTGTCTTAAATAAAGTAATAAAGTAGTCTAAATAGGTTAAAACTCTATAATAAACTGTTTAGAGCTTTTTGAAAGTTAAAAAAGATTAGAAATTAACTATGAAAACTGCTTAAATAAGCTGATCTAATGAGTTTAGTAAGTTTATCTGTCTTAAATATACTAATAAAGTAGTCTAAATAGGTTAAAACTCTAATATATACTGTTTAGAGCTTTTTGTAAGTTAAAAAAGATTAGAAATTAACTATGAAAACTACTTAAATAAGCTGATCTAAAGAGTTTAGTAAGTTTATCTGTCTTAAATATACTAATAAAGTAGTCTAAATAGGTTAACACTCTAAAATTAACTGTTTAGAGCTTTTTGAAATATAAAAAAATTAGAAATTAACTATGAAAACTGCTTAAATAAGCTTATCTAATGAGTTTAGTAAGTTTATCTGTCTTAAATATACTAATAAAGTAGTCTAAATAGGTTAAAACTCTAATATATACTGTTTAGAGCTTTTTGAAAGTTAAAAAAGATTAGAAATTAACTATGAAAACTGCTAAAATAAGCTCATCTAACGAGTTTAGTAAGTTTATCTGTCTTAAATATACTAATGAAG
The DNA here is from genome assembly GCA_963693285.1 of Xestospongia muta. Lineage (NCBI taxonomy): Eukaryota > Metazoa > Porifera > Demospongiae > Haplosclerida > Petrosiidae > Xestospongia > Xestospongia muta. The sequence continues at coordinate 2,685,103 of OY848931.1, forward strand.
TAGTCTAAATAGGTTAAAACTCTAAAATAAACTGTTTAGAGCTTTTTGAAAGTTAAAAAAGATTAGAAATTAACTATGAAAACTGCTTAAATAGGAAGATCTAAAGAGTTTAGTAGGTTTATATGTCTTAAATATACTAATAAAGTAGTCTAAATAGGTTAAAACTCTAATATATACTGTTTAGAGCTTTTTGAAAGTTAAAAAAGATTAGAAATTAACTATGAAAACTGCTTAAATAAGCTGATCTAATGAGTTTAGTAAGTTTATCTGTCTTAAATATACTAATAAAGTAGTCTAAATAGGTTAAAACTCTAAAATAAACTGTTTAGAGCTTTTTGAAAGTTAAAAAGATTAGAAATTAACTATGAAAACTGCTTAAATAAGCTGCTCTAATGAGTTTAGGAAGTTTATCTGTTTTAAATATACTAATAAAGTAGTCTAAATAGGTTAAAACTCTAAAATTAACTGTTTAGAGCTTTTTGAAAGTTAAAAAAGATTAGAAATTAACTATGAAAACTGCTTAAATAAGCAGATCAAAAGAGTTTAGTAGGTTTATATGTCATAAATATACTAATAAAGTAGTCTAAATAGGTTAAAACTCTAAAATAAACTGTTTAGAGCTTATTGAAAGTTAAAAAAGATTAGAAATTAACTATGAAAACTGCTTATATAAGCTGATCTAATGAGTTTAGTAATTTTATCTGTCCTAAATATACTAATAAAGTAGTTTAAATAGGTTAAAACTCTAAAATAAACTGTTTAGAGCTTTTTGAAAGTTAAAAAAGATTAGAAATTCACTATGAAAAATGCTTAAATAAGCTGATCTAACGAGTTTAGTAAGTTTATCTGCCTTAAATATAGTAATAAAGTAGTCTAAATAGGTTAAAACTCTAAAATAATCTGTTTAGAGCTTTTTGAAAGTTAAAAAAGATTAGCAATTAACTATGAAAACTGCTTAAGTAAGCTGATCTAATGAGTTTAGTAGGTATATATGTCATAAATATACTAATAAAGTAGTCTAAATAGGTTAAAACTCTAAAATAAACTGTTTAGAGCTTTTTGAAAGTTAAAAAAGATTAGAAATTAACTATGAAAACTGCTTAAATAAGCTGATCTAATGAGTTTAGTAATTTTATCTGTCCTAAATATACTAATAAAGTAGTCTAAATAGGTTAAAACTGTAAAATAATCTGTTTAGAGCTTTTTGAAAGTTAAAAAAGATTAGCAATTAACTATGAAAACTGCTTAAGTAAGCTGATCTAATGAGTTTAGTAGGTATATATGTCATAAATATACTAATAAAGTAGTCTAAATAGGTTAAAAATCTAAAATAAACTGTTTAGAGCTTTTTGAAAGTTAAAAAAGATTAGAAATTAACTATGAAAACTGCTTAAATAAACTGATCTAATGAGTTTGGTAAGTTTATCTGCCTTAAATATACTAATAAAGTAGTCTAAATAGGTTAAAACTCTAAAATAAACTGTTTAGAGGTTTTGAAAGTTAAAAAAGATTAGATATTAACAATGAAACCTGCTTAAATAAGCTAATCTAATGAGTTTAGTAAGTTTATCTGTCCTAAATATACTAATAAAGTAGTCTAAATAGGTTAAAACTCTAAAATAAACTGTTTAGAGCTTTTTGAAAGTTAAAAAAGATTAGAAATTAACTATGAAAACTGCTTAAATAAGCTGATCTAAAGAGTTTACTAGGTTTATATGTCTTAAATATACTAATAAAGTAGTCTAAATAGGTTAAAACTCTAAAATAAACTGTTTAGAGCTTTTTGAAAGTTAAAAAAGATTAGAAATTAACTATGAAAACTGCTTAAATAAGCTGATCTAAAGAGTTTAGTAAGTTTATCTGTCTTAAATATACTAATAAAGTAGTCTAAATAGGTTAAAACTCTAATATATACTGTTTAGAGCTTTTTGAAAGTTAAAAAAAATTAGAAATTAACTATGAAAACTGCTTAAATAAGCTGATCTAAAGAGTTTAGTATGTTTATCTGTCTTAAATATACTAATAAAGTAGTCTAAATAGGTTAAAACTCTAAAATAAACTGTTTAGAGCTTTTTGAAAGTTAAAAAAGATTAGAAATTAACTATGAAAACTGCTTAAATAAGCAGATCTAAACAGTTTAGTAAGTTTATCTGTCTTAAATATACTAATAAAGTAGTCTAAATAGGTTAAAACTCTAATATATACTGTTTAGAGCTTTATGAAAGTTAAAAAAGATTAGAAATTAACTATGAAAACTGCTTAAATAAGCTGATCTAAAGAGTTTAGTAGGTTTATATGTTTTAAATATACTAATAAAGTAGTCTAAAGAGGTTAAAACTCTAAAATAAACTGTTTAGAGCTTTTTGAAAGTTAAAAAAGATTAGAAATTAACTATGAAAACTGCTTAAATAAGCTGATCTAAAGAGTTTAGTAGGTTTATATGTCTTAAATATACTAATAAAGTAGTCTAAATAGGTTAAAACTCTAAAATAAAGTCTAAATAGGTTAAAACTCTAATATATACTGTTTAGTGCTTTTTGAAAGTTAAAAAAGATTAGAAATTAACTAGGAAATCTACTTAAATAAGCTAATCTAAAGAGTTTAGTATGTTTATCTGTCTTAAATATACTAATAAAGTAGTCTAACTAGGTTAAAACTCTAAAATAAACTATTTAGAGCTTTTTGAAAAAAAAAAGATTAGAAATTAACTATGAAAACTACTTAAATAAGAAGATCTAATGAGTTTAGTAAGTTTATCTGTCTTAAATATACTAATAAAGTAGTCTAAATAGGTTAAAACTCTAAAATAAACTGTTTAGAGCTTTTTCAATGTTAAAAATGATTAGAAATTAACTATGAAAACTGCTTAAATAAGAAGATCTAAAGAGTTTAGTCAGTTTATCTGTCTTAAATGTACTAATAAAGTAGTCTAGATAGGCTAAAACTCTAAAATAAACTGTTTAGAGCTTTTTGAAAGTTAAAAAAGATTAGAAATTAACTATGAAAACTGCTTAAATAAGCTGATCTAATGAGTTTAGTAAGTTTATGTGTCTTAAATATACTAATTAAGTAGTCTAAGTAGGTTAAAACTCTAAAATAAACTGTTTAGAGCATTTTGAAAGTTAAAAAAATTAGAAATTAACTATGAAAACTGCTTAAATAAGCTGATCTAAAGAGTTTAGTAAGTTTATCTATCTTAAATATTGTGAGAAAGTATTCTGTCTTAAATATACTAATAATGTAGTGGAAATAGGTTAAAACAGTAAAATAAACTGTTTAGACCTTTTTGAAAGTTAAAAATGATTAGAAATTAACTATGAAAACTACTTAAATAAGCTGATCTAAACTGTTTAGTAAGTTTATCTATTTTAAATATTGTGTGAAAGTAGTGTAAATAGGTTAAAACTCTAAAATAAACTGTTTAAAGCTTTTTGAAAGTTAAGATAGATTAGAAATTAACTATGAAACTGCTTAAATAAGCTGATCTAAAGAGTTTCGCAAATTTATCTGTCTTAAATATACTAATAAAGTAGTGAAAATAGTTTAAAACAGTAAAATAAACTGTTTAGAGCTTTTTGAAAGTTAAAAGAGATTAGAAATTAACTATGAAAACTGCTTAAATAAACTGTTTTAATGAATTTAGGAAGTTTATCTGTCTTAAATATACTAATAAAGTATTGAAAATAGGTTAAACAGTAAAATAAACTGTTAAGACCTTTTAGAAAGTTAAGAAAGATTAGAAATTAACTATGAAAACTGCTTAAATAAGAAGATCTAAAGAGTTTAGTAAGTTTATCTGTTTTAAATATACTAAGAAAGTAGTCTAAATAGGTTAAAACTGTAAAAGCATCAGTTTAGAGCTTTTTGAAAGTTAAAAAAGATTAGAAATTAACTATGAAAACTGCTTAAATAAGCAGATCTAAGAGTTTATTAAGTTTATCTATCTTAAATATAGTGAGAAAGTAGTCTAAATAGGTTAAAACTCTAAAATAAACTGTTTAGAGCTTTTTGAAAGTTAAAAAGGATTAGAAATTAACTATGAAATCTGCTTAAATAAGCTGATCTAATGAGTTTAGTAAGTTTATGTGTCTTAAATATACTAATAAAGTAGTATAATAGGTTAAAACTCTAAAATAAACTGTTTAGAGCTTTTTGAAAGTTAATAAAGATTAGAAATTAACTATGAAAACTGCTTAAATAAGCTGATCTAATGAGTTTAGAAAGTTTATCTGTCTTAAATATACTAATAAAGTAGTCTAAATAGGTTAAAACACTAAAATAAACTGTTTAGAGCTTTTTGAAAGTTAAAAAAGATTAGAAATTAACTATGAAAACTGTTTAAATAAGCTGATCTAATGAGTTTAGTAAGTTTATCTGTCTTAAATATACTAATAAAGTAGTCTAAATAGGTTAAAACTCTAAAATAAACTGTTAGGAGCTTTTTGAAATTTAAAAACGATTAGAAATTAACTATGAAAACTGCTTAAATAAGCTGATCTAAAGAGTTTAGTAAGTTTATGTGTCTTAAATATACTAATAAAGTAGTCTAATTGAGTTAAAACTCTAAAATAAACTGTTTAGAGCTTTTTGAAAGTTAAAAAAGATTAGAAAATAACTATGAAAACTGCTTAAAGGAGAAGATATAAAGAGTTTAGTAAGTTTATTTGCTTTATATATATTAATAAAGTTGTCTAAATAGTATTAAACGGTAAAATAAACTGTTTAGAGCTTTTTGAAAGTTAAAAAAGATTAGAAATTAACTATGAAAACTGCTTAAATAAGCTGATCTAATGAGTTTAGTAAGTTTATCTGTCTTAAATATACTAATAAAGTAGTCTAAATAAGTTAAAACTCTAAAATAAACTGTTTAGAGCTTTTTGAAAGTTAAAAAAGATTAGAAATTAACTATGAAAACTGCTTAAATAAGTTGATCTAATGAGTGTAGCAATTTTATCTGTCTTAAATATACTAATAAAGTAGTCTAAATAGGTTGAAACTCTAAAATAAACTGTTTAGAGCTTTTTGAAAGTTAAAAAAGATTAGAAATTAACTATGAAAACTGCTTAAATAAGTTGATCTAATGAGTTTAGTAAGTTTATCTGCCTTAAATATACTAATAAAGTAGTCTAAATAGGTTAAATCTCTAAAATAAACTGTTTAGAGCTTTTTGAAAGTTAAAAAAGATTAGAAATTAACTATGAAATCTGCTTAAATAAGCTGATATAATGAGTTTAGTAAGTTTATCTGTCTTAAATATACTAATAAAGTAGTCTAAATAATATAAACGTAAAATAAATTGTTTAGAGCTTTTTGAAAGTTAAAAAAGATTAGAAATTAACTATGAAAACTGCTTAAATAAGCTGATCTAAAGAGTTTAGTAAGTTTATCTGTCTTAAATATACTAATAAAGTAGTCTAAATAGGTTAAAACTCTAAAATAAACTGTTTAGAGCTTTTTGAAAGTTAAAAAAGATTAGAAATTAACTATGAAAACTGCTTAAATAATAAGATCTAAAGAGTTTAGTAAGTTTATCTGTCTTAAATATACTAATAAAGTAGTCTAAATAGGTTAAAACTCTAAAATAAACTGCTTAGAGCATTTTGAAAGTTAAAAAAGATTAGAAATTAACTATGAAAACTGCTTAAATAAGCTGATCTAAAGAGTTTAGTAAATTTGTCTGTTTTAAATATACTAATAAAGTAGTATAAATAGGTTAAAACAGTAAAATAAACTGTTTAGAGCTTTTTGAAAGTTAAAAGAGATTAGAAATTAACTATGAAAACTGCTTAAATAAGCTGATTTAATGAGTTTAGGAAGTTTATCTGTCTTAAATATACCAAGAAAGTATTGAAAATAGGTTAAAACAGTAAAATAAACTGTTTAGACCTTTTTGAAATTTAAAAAAGATTAGAAATCAACTATGAAAACTGCTTAAATAAGCTGATCTAAACAGTTTAGCAAGTTTATCTATTTTAAATTATGTGTGAAAGTAGTCTAAATAAGTTAAAACTCTAAAATAAACTGTTTAAAGGTTTTTGAAAGTTAAAAAAAGATTAGAAATTAACTAAGAAAACTGGTTAAATAAGCTGATCTAAAGAGTTTAGTAAGTTTATTTGCTTTATATATACTAATAAAGTAGTCTAAATAGGTTAGTTAAAATTCTAAAATAAACTGTTTAAAGCTTTTTGAAAGTTAAAAAAGATTAGAAATTAACTATGAAAACTCCTTAAACAAGCTGATCTAAAGAGTTTAGTAGGTTTATCAATCTTAAATATAGTAATAAAGTAGTGTAAAGTAGATAAAGCTCTAAACTAAACTGTTTAGAGCTTTTTGAAAGTTAAAAAAAATTAGAAATTAACTATGATAACTGCTTAAATAAATTCTGTTTTAAATATACTAATAAAGTAGTCTAAATAGGTTAAAACTCTAAAATAATTTGTTTAGAGCTTTTTGAAAGTTAAAAAAGATTAGAAATTAACTATAAAACCTGCTTAAATAAGCTGATCTAAACAGTTTAGTAAGTTTATCTGTCTTAAATATACTAATAAAGTAGTCTAAATAGGTTTAAAATCTAAAATAAACTGTTTGGAGCTTTTTGAAAGTTAAAAAATATTAGAAATTAAGGGTTTAGGGGTTTAGTGAGTTTATCTCTCTTAAATATACTAATAAAGTAGTCTAAATAGGTTAAAACTCTAAAATAAACTGTTTAGAGCTTTTTGAAAGTTAAAAAAGATTAGAAATTAACTATGAAAACTGCTTAAGTAAGCTGATCTAATGAGTTTAGTAGGTATATATGTCATAAATATACTAATAAAGTAGTCTAAATAGGTTAAAACTCTAAAATAAACTGTTTAGAGCTTTTTGAAAGTTAAAAAAGATTAGAAATTAACTATGAAAACTGCTTAAATAAGCTCATCTAACGAGTTTAGTAAGTTTATCTGTCTTAAATATACTAATGAAGTAGTCTAAATAGGTTAAAACTCTAAAATAAACTGTTTAGAGCTTTTTGAAAGTTAAAAAAGATTAGAAATTAACTATGAAAACTGCTTAAATAGGAAGATCTAAAGAGTTCAGTAGGTTTATATGTCTTAAATATACTAATAAAGTAGTCTAAATAGGTTAAAACTCTAATATATACTGTTTAGAGCTTTTTGAAAGTTAAAAAAGATAAAAAAGATTAGAAATTAACTATGAAAACTGCTTAAATAAGCTGATCTAATGAGTTTAGTAAGTTTATCTGTCTTAAATATACTAATAAAGTAGTCTAAATAGGTTAAAACTCTAAAATTAACTGTTTAGAGCTTTTTGAAAGTTAAAAAAGATTAGAAATTAACTATGAAAACTGCTTAAAGAAGCAGATCAAAAGAGTTTAGTAGGTTTATATGTCTTAAATATACTAATAAAGTAGTCTAAATAGGTTAAAACTCTAAAATAAACTGTTTAGAGCTTATTGAAAGTTAAAAAAGATTAGAAATTAACTATGAAAACTGCTTATATAAGCTGATCTAATGAGTTTAGTAATTTTATCTGTCCTAAATATACTAATAAAGTAGTTTAAATAGGTTAAAACTCTAAAATAAACTGTTTAGAGATTTTTGAAAGTTAAAAAAGATTAGAAATTCACTATGAAAAATGCTTAAATAAGCTGATCTAACGAGTTTAGTAAGTTTATCTGCCTTAAATATACTAATAAAGTAGTCTAAATAGGTTAAAACTCTAAAATAATCTGTTTAGAGCTTTTTGAAAGTTAAAAAAGATTAGCAATTAACTATGAAAACTGCTTAAGTAAGCTGATCTAATGAGTTTAGTAGGTATATATGTCATAAATATACTAATAAAGTAGTCTAAATAGGTTAAAACTCTAAAATAAACTGTTTAGAGCTTTTTGAAAGTTAAAAAAGATTAAAAATTAACTATGAAAACTGCTTAAATAAGCTGATCTAATGAGTTTAGTAATTTTATCTGTCCTAAATATACTAATAAAGTAGTCTAAATAGGTTAAAACTCTAAAATAAACTGTTTAGAGCTTTTTGAAAGTTAAAAAAGATTAGAAATTAACTATGAAAACTGCTTAAATAAACTGATCTAATGAGTTTGGTAAGTTTATCTGCCTTAAATATACTAATAAAGTAGTCTAAATAGGTTAAAACTCTAAAATAAACTGTTTAGAGGTTTTGAAAGTTAAAAAAGATTAGATATTAACAATGAAACCTGCTTAAATAAGCTAATCTAATGAGTTTAGTAAGTTTATCTGTCTTAAATATACTAATAAAGTAGTCTAAATAGGTTAAAACTCTAAAATAAACTGTTTAGAGCTTTTTGAAAGTTAAAAAAGATTAGAAATTAACTATGAAAACTGCTTAAATAAGCTGATCTAAAGAGTTTACTAGGTTTATATGTCTTAAATATACTAATAAAGTAGTCTAAATAGGTTAAAACTCTAAAATAAACTGTTTAGAGCTTTTTGAAAGTTAAAAAAGATTAGAAATTAACTATGAAAACTGCTTAAATAAGCTGATCTAAAGAGTTTAGTAAGTTTATCTGTCTTAAATATACTAATAAAGTAGTCTAAATAGGTTAAAACTCTAATATATACTGTTTAGAGCTTTTTGAAAGTTAAAAAAAATTAGAAATTAACTATGAAAACTGCTTAAATAAGCTGATCTAAAGAGTTTAGTATGTTTATCTGTCTTAAATATACTAATAAAGTAGTCTAAAGAGGTTAAAACTCTAAAATAAACTGTTTAGAGCTTTTTGAAAGTTAAAAAAGATTAGAAATTAACTATGAAAACTGCTTAAATAAGCAGATCTAAAGAGTTTAGTAAGTTTATCTGTCTTAAATATACTAATAAAGTAGTCTAAATAGGTTAAAACTCTAATATATACTGTTTAGAGCTTTTTGAAAGTTAAAAAAAATTAGAAATGAACTATGAAAACTGCTTAAATAAGCTGATCTAAAGAGTTTAGTAGGTTTATATGTTTTAAATATACTAATAAAGTAGTCTAAAGAGGTTAAAACTCTAAAATAAACTGTTTAGAGCTTTTTGAAAGTTAAAAAAAATTAGAAATTAACTATGAAAACTGCTTAAATAAGCTGATCTAAAGAGTTTAGTAGGTTTATATGTCTTAAATATACTAATAAAGTAGTCTAAATAGGTTAAAACTCTAAAATAAAGTCTAAATAGGTTAAAACTCTAATATATACTGTTTAGTGCTTTTTGAAAGTTAAAAAAGATTAGAAATTAACTAGGAAATCTACTTAAATAAGCTAATCTAAAGAGTTTAGTATGTTTATCTGTCTTAAATATACTAATAAAGTAGTCTAACTAGGTTAAAACTCTAAAATAAACTATTTAGAGCTTTTTGAAAAAAAAAAAGATTAGAAATTAACTATGAAAACTACTTAAATAAGAAGATCTAATGAGTTTAGTAAGTTTATCTGTCTTAAATATACTAATAAAGTAGTCTAAATAGGTTAAAACTCTAAAATAAACTGTTTAGAGCTTTTTCAATGTTAAAAATGATTAGAAATTAACTATGAAAACTGCTTAAATAAGAAGATCTAAAGAGTTTAGTAAGTTTATCTGTCTTAAATGTACTAATAAAGTAGTCTAGATAGGCTAAAACTCTAAAATAAACTGTTTAGAGCTTTTTGAAAGTTAAAAAAGATTAGAAATTAACTATGAAAACTGCTTAAATAAGCTGATCTAATGAGTTTAGTAAGTTTATGTGTCTTAAATATACTAATAAAGTAGTCTAAGTAGGTTAAAACTCTAAAATAAACTGTTTAGAGCATTTTGAAAGTTAAAAAAATTAGAAATTAACTATGAAAACTGCTTAAATAAGCTGATCTAAAGAGTTTAGTAAGTTTATCTATCTTAAATATTGTGAGAAAGTATTCTGTCTTAAATATACTAATAATGTAGTGGAAATAGGTTAAAACAGTAAAATAAACTGTTTAGACCTTTTTGAAAGTTAAAAATGATTAGAAATTAACTATGAAAACTACTTAAATAAGCTGATCTAAACTGTTTAGTAAGTTTATCTATTTTAAATATTGTGTGAAAGTAGTGTAAATAGGTTAAAACTCTAAAATAAACTGTTTAAAGCTTTTTGAAAGTTAAGATAGATTAGAAATTAACTATGAAACTGCTTAAATAAGCTGATCTAAAGAGTTTCGCAAATTTATCTGTCTTAAATATACTAATAAAGTAGTGAAAATAGTTTAAAACAGTAAAATAAACTGTTTAGAGCTTTTTGAAAGTTAAAAGAGATTAGAAATTAACTATGAAAACTGCTTAAATAAACTGTTTTAATGAATTTAGGAAGTTTATCTGTCTTAAATATACTAATAAAGTATTGAAAATAGGTTAAACAGTAAAATAAACTGTTAAGACCTTTTAGAAAGTTAAGAAAGATTAGAAATTAACTATGAAAACTGCTTAAATAAGAAGATCTAAAGAGTTTAGTAAGTTTATCTGTTTTAAATATACTAAGAAAGTAGTCTAAATAGGTTAAAACTGTAAAAGCATCAGTTTAGAGCTTTTTGAAAGTTAAAAAAGATTAGAAATTAATATGAAAACTGCTTAAATAAGCTGATATAAAGAGTTTAGTAAGTTTATCTATCTTAAATATTGTGATAAAGTAGTCTAAATGGATTAAAACTCTAAAATAAACTGTTTAGAGCTTTTTAAAAGTTAAAAATATTAGAAATTCACTATGAAAACTGCCTAAATAAGCTGATCTAAAGAGTTTAGTAGGATTATCTGTTTTTAATATACTAATAAAGTAGTCTAAAAAGGTTAAAACTGTAAAAAAACTGTTAAGAGCTTTGTGAAAGTTAAAAAAGATTAGAAATTAACTATGAAAACTGCTTAAATAAGCAGATCTAAGAGTTTATTAAGTTTATCTATCTTAAATATAGTGAGAAAGTAGTCTAAATAGGTTAAAACTCTAAAATAAACTGTTTAGAGCTTTTTGAAAGTTAAAAAGGATTAGAAATTAACTATGAAATCTGCTTAAATAAGCTGATCTAATGAGTTTAGTAAGTTTATGTGTCTTAAATATACTAATAAAGTAGTATAATAGGTTAAAACTCTAAAATAAACTGTTTAGAGCTTTTTGAAAGTTAATAAAGATTAGAAATTAACTATGAAAACTGCTTAAATAAGCTGATCTAATGAGTTTAGAAAGTTTATCTGTCTTAAATATACTAATAAAGTAGTCTAAATAGGTTAAAACACTAAAATAAACTGTTTAGAGCTTTTTGAAAGTTAAAAAAGATTAGAAATTAACTATGAAAACTGTTTAAATAAGCTGATCTAATGAGTTTAGTAAGTTTATGTGTCTTAAATATACTAATAAAGTAGTATAATAGGTTAAAACTCTAAAATAAACTGTTTAGAGCTTTTTGAAAGTTAATAAAGATTAGAAATTAACTATGAAAACTGCTTAAATAAGCTGATCTAATGAGTTTAGTAAGTTTATGTGTCTTAAATATACTAATAAAGTAGTATAATAGGTTAAAACTCTAAAATAAACTGTTTAGAGCTTTTTGAAAGTTAATAAAGATTAGAAATTAACTATGAAAACTGCTTAAATAAGCTGATCTAATGAGTTTAGAAAGTTTATCTGTCTTAAATATACTAATAAAGTAGTCTAAATAGGTTAAAACACTAAAATAAACTGTTTAGAGCTTTTTGAAAGTTAAAAAAGATTAGAAATTAACTATGAAAACTGTTTAAATAAGCTGATCTAATGAGTTTAGTAAGTTTATCTGTCTTAAATATACTAATAAAGTAGTCTAAATAGGTTAAAACTCTAAAATAAACTGTTAGGAGCTTTTTGAAATTTAAAAACGATTAGAAATTAACTATGAAAACTGCTTAAATAAGCTGATCTAAAGAGTTTAGTAAGTTTATGTGTCTTAAATATACTAATAAAGTAGTCTAATTAAGTTAAAACTCTAAAATAAACTGTTTAGAGCTTTTTGAAAGTTAAAAAAGATTAGAAAATAACTATGAAAACTGCTTAAAGGAGAAGATATAAAGAGTTTAGTAAGTTTATTTGCTTTATATATATTAATAAAGTTGTCTAAATAGTATTAAACGGTAAAATAAACTGTTTAGAGCTTTTTGAAAGTTAAAAAAGATTAGAAATTAACTATGAAAACTGCTTAAATAAGCTGATCTAATGAGTTTAGTAAGTTTATCTGTCTTAAATATACTAATAAAGTAGTCTAAATAAGTTAAAACTCTAAAATAAACTGTTTAGAGCTTTTTGAAAGTTAAAAAAGATTAGAAATTAACTATGAAAACTGCTTAAATAAGTTGATCTAATGAGTGTAGCAATTTTATCTGTCTTAAATATACTAATAAAGTAGTCTAAATAGGTTGAAACTCTAAAATAAACTGTTTAGAGCTTTTTGAAAGTTAAAAAAGATTAGAAATTAACTATGAAAACTGCTTAAATAAGCTGATCTAATGAGTTTAGTAAGTTTATCTGTCTTAAATATACTAATAAAGTAGTCTAAATAGGTTAAATCTCTAAAATAAACTGTTTAGAGCTTTTTGAAAGTTAAAAAAGATTAGAAATTAACTATGAAATCTGCTTAAATAAGCTGATATAATGAGTTTAGTAAGTTTATCTGTCTTAAATATACTAATAAAGTAGTCTAAATAATATAAACGTAAAATAAACTGTTTAGAGCTTTTTGAAAGTTAAAAAAGATTAGAAATTAACTATGAAAACTGCTTAAATAAGCTGATCTAAAGAGTTTAGTAAGTTTATCTGTCTTAAATATACTAATAAAGTAGTCTAAATAGGTTAAAACTCTAAAATAAACTGTTTAGAGCTTTTTGAAAGTTAAAAAAGATTAGAAATTAACTATGAAAACTGCTTAAATAATAAGATCTAAAGAGTTTAGTAAGTTTATCTGTCTTAAATATACTAATAAAGTAGTCTAAATAGGTTAAAACTCTAAAATAAACTGCTTAGAGCATTTTGAAAGTTAAAAAAGATTAGAAATTAACTATGAAAACTGCTTAAATAAGCTGATCTAAAGAGTTTAGTAAATTTGTCTGTTTTAAATATACTAATAAAGTAGTATAAATAGGTTAAAACAGTAAAATAAACTGTTTAGAGCTTTTTGAAAGTTAAAAGAGATTAGAAATTAACTATGAAAACTGCTTAAATAAGCTGATTTAATGAGTTTAGGAAGTTTATCTGTCTTAAATATACCAAGAAAGTAGTCTAAATAAGTTAAAACTCTAAAATAAACTGTTTAAAGGTTTTTGAAAGTTAAAAAAAGATTAGAAATTAACTAAGAAAACTGGTTAAATAAGCTGATCTAAAGAGTTTAGTAAGTTTATTTGCTTTATATATACTAATAAAGTAGTCTAAATAGGTTAGTTAAAATTCTAAAATAAACTGTTTAAAGGTTTTTGAAAGTTAAAAAAGATTAGAAATTAACTATGAAAACTCCTTAAACAAGCTGATCTAAAGAGTTTAGTAGGTTTATCAATCTTAAATATAGTAATAAAGTAGTGTAAAGTAGATAAAGCTCTAAACTAAACTGTTTAGAGCTTTTTGAAAGTTAAAAAAGATTAGAAATTAACTATGAAAACTCCTTAAACAAGCTGATCTAAAGAGTTTAGTAGGTTTATCAATCTTAAATATAGTAATAAAGTAGTGTAAAGTAGATAAAGCTCTAAACTAAACTGTTTAGAGCTTTTTGAAAGTTAAAAAAAATTAGAAATTAACTATGATAACTGCTTAAATAAATTCTGTTTTAAATATACTAATAAAGTAGTCTAAATAGGTTAAAACTCTAAAATAATTTGTTTAGAGCTTTTTGAAAGTTAAAAAAGATTAGAAATTAACTATAAAACCTGCTTAAATAAGCTGATCTAAACAGTTTAGTAAGTTTATCTGTCTTAAATATACTAATAAAGTAGTCTAAATAGGTTTAAAATCTAAAATAAACTGTTTGGAGCTTTTTGAAAGTTAAAAAATATTAGAAATTAAGGGTTTAGGGGTTTAGTGAGTTTATCTCTCTTAAATAATTTATACTAATAAAGTAGTCTAAATAGGTTAAAACTCTAAAGTGAACTGTTTAGAGCTTTTTTAAAGTTAAAAAAGATTAGAAATTAACTATAAAAACTGCTTAAATAAGCTGATCTAAAGAGTTTAGTAAGTTTATCTGTCTTAAATGTACTAATAAAGTAGTCTAAATAGGTTATAACTCTGACATAAACTGTTTAGAGCTTTTTGAAAGTTAAAAAAGATGAGAAATTAACGATGAAAACTGCTTAAATAAGCTGATCTAAAGAGTTTAGAAACTCGGGTCTAAGAAAGAGGGAGGGGTCCGATCATTGACATCTGAAGGAGCAAGTTTTTGGTAAGAATAACTAGACAACTGCTGAGTTATCGGTTTTCTATTTTGCCGTTGTAAGAGTAGATAGGTAGACCAATATATTAGTAGTTTACTTGAATCTGATCAGCCACCTCGAAATGATTAGTGGACAGTGTCCGAGAATTTGATTATAGCTCTGTCCGACTAATGGGCGTGGCTGATTATCAGTTGCCTACTCTGTGTATACCTCGTGTCGTATATGGAATGATGGATTTACCCTGAGTCAGAAGAAAAGGAGCATCGAGGGTTACTGCTGCAACTACAGTTTCATCTACATTAACAGGTGCAAGGAGAGCTCTTCAATAAGGAAGGCAAAAGAATACCTGCGGAGCCACTTCATCAAGTTTTTACAGTTCATCTAGGTACAAAGTATATTAATTATATTTATAATATAATCGTCGTCGTACAACAGACTCAATTATGTTATTTATACACACTGTAGGTCGCGATATCACCCTTTGTCATCCGAACTCACTGAATCTCACAATCATGTACAACTAGATGAATTCACTAGACAAAGATACTTCATTTCTAGTGGTACTGTGGTCAAATTAAGCTGGCATTTTTGTAGAGTGTCACCATCGCAATAATGAGACCCTGGACAATCTCTCCCGACTAGAAATAGATCTAATTTTCTTACTGGAACAAATCATGGTCAAGTTAGAAATGATGGTCATGTTACAAGTCATAATAACATACAGACATTGACCAGCATACTTCAATCTTTTTAACAATGTATAGACTCAAAACGTAGTAGTGTTTGTACCAAAATTGACTGTATTTACAATCGACTGGATTCTTTAGAGGATAGACAGAAAGCACTAGATGATATCGATATCAGATCTTTGACAGCATCCTCATATCAAGCACTTCTGTAACTCCTAGCTGTATCGGTAAATGCAAAAGAGCTACACCCCTTGTCTTACAAGTACTGCTCACACGCACATCAGTAACTTATGCTCATGCTATGATCCAAAGAATGATAATCCACTATACTTTATTCCTTACTAATAGAGCAGAATATACGAGCAGTGCATAATGCAATGGATGAGAACAAACAATTCAAGACAAATGAACTGTAAGCTTTTTGTGGTAACATTGATCTAATAAATACTCTTAAGAGAATGAATGGAAGTCATAATGCTAAGGTTTCGAGTACGATTATTTCTGCAGTTGAAGATTGTTATCCTGAAAAAGTTATAGAATCATGTGATGAGCTTATTTTGTGTTAATCTTTATTTCTTTGTAGAAGGTTGTAAGACTTATAAAAAGACTATAACTGAATGCCCAAAACATTTGGTGACCCCAGTCAAAAGTAAAAAACAACTGAGATCGAGAAAGCAGTGGGTATGTTTTGTATACAATATATACCACAATGCTTATGCTTTCAATAATGTAGACGTGCAAGATTTGTTCATCAAGGCTGAGAAATGACATTTTGGGAGTCTGTAACACCAGACATGATGTCTGACGAAGAAAAAAAGAGGAGAAAAATATGTTTGCCATCAATCGGTCTGATCAATTGAACTCATTCATGGAAAAACATTATGAAAGAAATAGTGGATTTGTGTTGCATTTCATTTTTGTGAAAATATCTCCCCCAAATTGGCAAAGCTCAAATAAGCTATAACAATGATATAATACAGTTATAAGTACACCTTATTTCAGAAATATAAGAGAGCTTAGAACAGAGTGCTTATAATGTATCTATAGAGTGTTATAAACCCTTATTATGCTACCAATATAAATAAGCTTATTCCCGAAGTATAAGGTGCTGATAACTATGTAATAAGATAGCATATACTGTAGCATTTACAATCTAGGAGAACAAACTATGATTGATGTACTGATATAAGTCACAAGCTCAGGCAATTTTTGCAATTATCTATGATACGTTTGTTTTATGTATAACTTATAAATACAACTGATGAAAACTTTGTACATCCAATTGGTTGGAGTTAATATACTGTACTCAATCAATGACCACAGGACAATAACTATGATTAGTTCAAGATCATATACAAATTGAATCACCAGTACGAAAATACTGTGAAAGGTAACATTATAGTAGTTTATCTGTTTTGTGTTCTGGGACTAAATAAGACATCAGGTAAGTCTTGCAAAAATCCATCCTGTAATCATATCACTAGCTATCACTTGCTCTTTATCATGATGAATTTCATGATAGCTACCAGTGAACAACTGTGAGAAGATCAAACAATTTATATTATAATTTGCATTTTATTTACTTCATATGTTTTATGACACTCAAGATCACCACAAGCATTACCAATAGTTAACAGGCCAGTATTATAGGTAGTACTACAGAACCTATAAGCACCTTTACCTCCACCTGTAATATAGATAGTCAGTGTTGTCATGGATACCGTTGATATGATAATTATCAATCAATTAATA
The DNA here is from genome assembly GCA_963693285.1 of Xestospongia muta. Classification (NCBI taxonomy): domain Eukaryota; kingdom Metazoa; phylum Porifera; class Demospongiae; order Haplosclerida; family Petrosiidae; genus Xestospongia; species Xestospongia muta. The sequence goes on from OY848931.1 coordinate 2,701,934, forward strand.
TCAATTAGTAGCTATAATAAAGTGGCTCTTTAGGATGTACATATACGTTGCCATAGCAATTGTCAATGAATATTTAAATTGTATTTACTTACATCCTACAGTGTATTTGAATTTTGACCATTCCATTCAAAGTACAAGAGTCAGCTAATGAATAATGATATAGCCAAATAGGGTTTGATATGACCATACCTTCATGAAGATCCACTTTAACAGAATCTTCTTTGAACATCTGAATAGAAGTGGAGGTTATTTTCACTTACATTAGAGTACACAATCACATTCTCCACACAAGTTACCACAATGATTACATAATATAGGAGCTTTAGTTTCACCATCACTATGATTATCGCATAGAGACTAAAAGGACAAGAATAACTTTGTTATAAATAATTCTCTTCCTTGTCCATTCCTCAACTGAGGTTTGCTATATTCTCGTAGCCATTATCCTGGGAAGATAGCAACAATATCTTCTTTATCAATGACACACAGAGCAGCTAAACATAGCCAGACTGTATATGTGTGTGAGAGAGAGAGAGATGTTACTTGTATGCATCATATCAACTTTTACTATGGGAATACGTTCCAGGATCTGCATTACTAGCTTCTTCATTGATCTTTGTTAAATGTAATACAACTTGTCCAATAGCTGACTTAGCATAATCCTTCAATTGACCTTTAAGTACAGACTAGAGATAGGACATACTATAATATAATATAATTCATAGATCATTAGCATAACTTATTAAATATTCATATTATACTATACACAATAATTACAAAAAAAGTGGTAAAGATCACTGGTTTTTTATTTGTTGTAAGTCTAAGCATGGCAAATGTAATAAATAAGAAGAAGTAAAAAGTCTATACAGTAAGAAATATTAAATAGTCCAAGTATATTTTATTATACCTATGCTATATATGTAAAATGTTACCACAATTACAAACAAATAGAACAGTATGTATGTGTGTGTGTGTGTATACATGTTGGTTAAATAGTTTTAAAATATTTCATCCTTTTAATGTTGCAGAGTTATATATGTAGTGAATTTATCTTACTCGTGCAGAAGATGACAACTACATGTTTATAATCAGAAATTGAAAATGTTTACATGTGCTAAATTACCTGATGGTGATGAAGATGTTGTACTACTTGTAATGACTCTAGGTAATGGATTAGTTGTGGTAGCTATACTTAAGAAAATGATAAAGAGACGAATGTAAAATCAAACAATAAAACTAGACTATTAACTCATCTTAAGAATTTAACATGTCTAAAGATTGTTTATTTGTTGTAACCAGGTTCCACTATGCCTGCATGTTTGGAAACTTTTGTCAAGAATTAAAATAGATTATAATGTTTCCAGTAATGACTACAATTACAATACATTGATAAATCTAACCTTACTTTATCAAATGCACCATCATTCTGTTAAATTGTCATCAAGAAATACATAATGTGTGTGATGCTTTACATGAATTTTAAACTTACTTGAAGTTGGAGTTATTTGTCACTGAGAAGAATGATGACACATCAAATTTAAATGTTGATGTTGGTAAGACATTATAACATCCAATATCTTCAATATCATCACAGCAATTCCCAGACTCAAAACACATTAAATTACAATAGCAGAATGACCCATTACTTGAACAGCCAATTAGACAATAGCCATCTGAAAAACCTGCAGCTACACAGGAACCAGAGCAGGGCTGGGGCTCTTTATCTAAATGAAATAAATAATTGGAAACAAAATGTGTAGAAAAAGTATTCCTAAATTATGTGGAGTTGTTTCATTTTGTCTGGTCTAGTTTACTGGTGTCTATTTAACCATAAAATACAGTGTTGCCTGTATTAGTCCACTCTATGCATGACAGATGTATTAAATAATAAGAAAAATGTCTATACAATAAATAGAAATAAACACTATAAATACTTCCTATTACGTCTATGCTATATCTGTATAATGTTACTATAAATAGAGGACCATGTATAAATTATGCATGTGTGTTTTATATGGTTTTAAAATCTTTGGCCTTTTTAAATCTGAATGGTTATGTAGTGAATTTATATCAATCATACAAAAAGATGATAACTACATGTTTATAATCAGAAATGGAAAGTGTTTATATGTGCTAAATTACCTCAATAATGTCATCATCAGTTAAGTTGGCCAATAGTACTTAGATGAATGAAGTTCACCATACCTAGTCACTAATGCATTGTTTGTATATGTACATAATATTAACATTACACATATTGATGATATATTATAACTATGTGTTATTTCTATCATTACATTAGTAACTTACTTGATACTGCTGTGGCTATAGTGACACTAGAAACTCCTAAATATCCCAAATCTGTTGTGGGCGAGCCTCATGTTAGAAGTCAACTTTTGCATCTATAAGGATCCATTGAACAAGAAGTAGCGATAGAGATAGTTAAACTACTCAATGATATATTGAAAGTATAAACATTAGCATGTGTACTTGTACATGTATATGTATGTGTACATGTAGCATCTATCCTCTTATTCATAGAATTATATAGTCTTTAATATGAATATTTAATAAGTACTGTCTAATCATCTATGAATTATATTATATTATATTATATTATGTTGTATCACTTTATTGGTCAATTAATCCTAAGTCAGCTATTGGGCAAGCTGTATTACATTTAACAAAGATGTTATCTTACATTTATGGCTTCAATAATTACCACTTAGTCATGAGGACATACAATAAACTCAATCTGTTTATTGACAACTGGAACATCTGTTGTCTTTAGTTCAAGATCTGATGCATTAGGATCAACAGAACAAACTGGTTGGAATGGACGAATGATGAATAGATGAATAAGTGAATGAATCAATGAGTAGGTAGATAGATGGATGAACAAATAAATAAATAAATGAAATGACATGAATGAATGGATAAATTGGAATGACTGGCAAATAAATAGTCGCAACAAAATCTTGCAGTCAAACAATTAAATGGTAAATAATATCAAACAACAATAATTCCACAAAACAATGACTCAAATAACAGTATTAAATGGAAAGTCACTACTGAACCTCATTCGCTCTCTATCTGACTGAAATACAAAAACAAAACACTTATGAATATTAATAAGGATATGTCACTAGCTTTCGCTTGCCCTTTATCATGAAGAAGTTCATGATAGCTACCAGTGAACAACTGTGAGAAGATCAAACAATTTATATTATAATTTGCATTTCATTTACTTTATATGTTTTATCAACACTGCTGTCATTTTATCTACCAACTCAGATGTATAGTGTGGGACAATTTGATCAGCTGTACCATGCATCAAAAAGAGCATCATACTAATATCATTGAGTCATGGCTGATGTTGTAGTGTAAGGCCCATAGTTTTACTTCAAAACAATCGATCTGACTATATGGAATGTTGTTCCACTAGCCACGCCTACGCATTACACCCATTGGCCTCTGCACTTAGAAATTACTTCCTACACCTTTGCTATAATTATGATTATAACATCTGACCTTACAAACTGTTATCAGAAAATATTGTCACTTCCCATATCATCATCTTTGTTGAAGAAAGGGAATACAAACATCACTATAGAAATAGTTAAAAAGATATTACTGCACAACACAGGAACGTAGACATGAATGATTTGGTCTGGCAATTAATTATTCTGGTAATTAATTTCATGATGGGCGTTAACTTTTAAAAATAAAATTTTGTTAATTAATCGAATGACCTGCTTTATACGAAGTCTTTGGCAACGTCTGTTAATGAAATACAATCAAGTTTTTCTACCATAATGTGGTTTAGTCGTACCTGTGTTATTTTATTCGTAAATATGACTTCACACTCCTGAAATAAAGATCTCTCGTACATATACAATACAAACTGTTGTCAGAAAATATTGTCACATCCCAGATCATCATCTTTGTTGCAGAAATATTATACCAACGTCACTATAGAAATAGTTAAAAGATATTATTGATTGCACAACAGTTATCAGAGAACTATATCAGTTCAGTATGACTAGAAGTATATTATCAAAAGAAAGCACAGTAACAGATTGTAATCATATATTTTGTAAGGAAACAGTTTGCAAAGATCATGCTTAGAACTCAATTGAGGCATATGAAGTGTTATCAGAAAAGGCTAAATATTCATACATACTAATCAAAAATATATATGAATAAATAATTCAAGCCAATAACAATTAATCAGTACTTTTAGTACAATAGAACAAGTCTGAATTATGCCACAAAAAGCAATGGAAGAATAGAATGCAAGTTAGACAAGAACAAAGTGAACAGAACAGTTATTTATATTAAAACACAGGGTGATGTAAGGACTCAACAAGAGAATTATACACTAAGACACGTTACTTTAGGATACACTGAAATGAGTGTTCTTTAGAGGAGTGTACATAGGAGGACACATATACAGACTAGCACACAATGAATGGGAATGGATGCAGTGAACATAGTGGACTTAACAACAATAATAGGTAAAGATACAGGGTTACTTAAAAGGTAATATTGACACTTGGGGGTTACATTAACTGACAGTGGATAGAATGTTGTTTGGACATGGTGATCATAGTGGACTTAGCAACATAAGAGGTAAGAACACTAGTTACTTATAGAAATATGATTGTTACATTAGAGGACAATGGACATACTTGACTTCACAAAATAAGCCTTCTCTTCAGGTGATGAATCACCTTTGCTCTAGTGTGTGAAGAGATTCATTAATTTACATGCAGATGTACTAGAAAAAGAAGGGCCATTATTGTCAGAAGCAACCAAAAGCACTAGATACAAGCTAGGTGGTAACTGTAAGTCTTCAGGTAAAAAAAACCTTAGCTAAGGAGAGTAGGAAATGGGTGAGGTATATATCATCACCCCCTATTAGAAACTACAACAAACCTGTATTGTACTAGAAGCACCACACCCACTCATTAAGCTTTCATAGCCACACCTACTAACTATTTTGGGTGCAGCTTATTTTGACCACACCTTATTTTTTAATTAATGATCTAAGTAGTTTCACTTTCCACCCAAAAAACCCTTGGTATGTATAAGGCTGGCAACGAACTATTAATTAGTTGCTTGTGACTTCATCAGCTTTTGCTCTGGACAATATACTCACCTTTGTCCTTTGCTTTTAAAAGCATAATCATCCAATACTTACTTACCTTTACCTATTGTTATAGATTATATAATTGTGTATGATATATAGGGAAGTATAGATACAGATACCCAACATTTTACGGTAACTATGTAATACTACCACATGTAATACTACCAAATATAACACTGCCAAATGTAATACTGCCAGTCATTACATAACAAGTCCAAATGTAGCGTATGCTGTTAACTTACATCCCTGGACTCTTTTAGATAAATCAGCGTCTTGAGCCTTGATCCAGATGTCCAATGATGCTAAAAAATTAAAACAGAAATTAAGAATAATGATGTATTATCAATTAATTTAAAGTAGTAGTGTATGCTGTTGACTTACATCCCTAGACTCTTTTAGATAGATGAGTTTCTTGAGCCTTGATCCAGATGTCCAACGATGCTATAAAATTAAAACACAAATTAAGAATAATGATGTATTATCAATTAATTTAAAGTAGTAGTGTATGCTGTTGACTTACATCCCTGGACTCATTTAGATAGATGATTGTCTTGAGCCTTGATCCGATGTCCAACGATGCTAAAAAATTAAATCAGAAATTAACAATAATGATGTATTATCAATTAATTTAAAGTAGTAGTGTATGCTGTTGACTTACATCCCTGGAGTCTTTTAAATAGATGATTGTCTTGAGCCTTGATCCAGATGTCCAACGATGCTATAAAATTAAAACACAAATTAAGAATAATGATGTATTGTCAATTAATTCAAAGTAGTAGTGTATGCTGTTGACTTACATCCCTGCACTCTTTTAGATAGATGAGTTTCTTGAGCCTTGATCCAGATGTCCAACGATGCTATAGAATTAAAACAGAAATTAAGAATAATGATGTATTATCAATTAGTTTAAAGTAGTAGTGTATGCTGTTGTCTTACATCCCTGGACTCATTTAGATAGAGATGAGTTTCTTGAGCCTTGATCCAGATGTCCAACGATGCTATAAAATTAAAACAGAAATTAACAATAATGATGTATTATCAATTAATTTAAAGTAGTAGTGTATGCTGTTGACTTACATCCCTGGAGTCTTTTAAATAGATGATTGTCTTGAGCCTTGATCCAGATGTCCAACGATGCTATAAAATTAAAACACAAATTAAGAATAATGATGTATTGTCAATTAATTTAAAGTAGTAGTGTATGCTGTTGACGTACATCCCTGCACTCTTTTAGATAGATGAGTTTCTTGAGCCTTGATCCAGATGTCCAACGATGCTATAGAATTAAAACAGAAATTAAGAATAATGATGTATTATCAATTAGTTTAAAGTAGTAGTGTATGCTGTTGACTTACATCCCTGGACTCTTTCAGATAGATGAGTTTCTTGAGCCTTGATCCAGATGTCCAACGATGCTATAAAATTAAAAGAGAAATTAAGAATGATGATGTTTCATCAATTAATTTAAAGTAGTAGTGTATGCTGTTAACTTACATTCCTGGACTCTTTTAGATAGATGAATGTCTTGAGCCTCGATCCTGATGTCCAACGATGCTATAAAATTAAAACAGAAATTAAGAATGATGATGTCTCATCAATTAATTTAAAGTAGTAATGTATGCTGTTAACTTACATTCCTGGACTTTTTTAGATAGATGAATGTCTTGAGCCTCGATCCTGATGTCCAACGATGCTATAAAAATAAAACAGAAATACAGACTAATAATGTATTATACACTGATGTTACAATATTATATTGACAACGTTACATTTGGCAGTATTACATTTGGCAGTATTACATTTGGCAGTATTACATTTGATAGTATTACATTTGGTAATATTATATTTTGTAGTATTAATTTGTATGTTGTCAAAGTAGCGGTTAACGTTTATATATTATTGATTATACTTACCAATTGAGTGCTTCATCTGCTTGTACGCGAGTGTGTGTATGGGTGACATAAAAGATAATGTAATACTGTTTAGTCATACATTATGATATTAAATATATTTACCATTACACTGACATCCAGGCGGTATATCTGGAAGAACAAGAATAATTATCTGTGATTATAATTGAGTCTATCACTATGTAATAGATTATGTTACCATGTCATATGATATTCCACAAGACAAATGCTTGGTAAAAACTGGACATTACCTAGTATATTATATAAAACTTAATATAACAAGAAAGAGAACACAACAAAATTATGTGAGAGAATGTTTACTTTCTTAATTATCTGCCTATGTTGACAGTGATATATAAAAGATATAAAATGTATATGTGTAATATTTAATACCTGTAGATATAGTAATGTCAGATATCATTGAATAGAATGTAGTGTTTATGGGTAGTGTCATAAATAGACACAAATAAATCAAAGAGTAAGATTAAAGTTGACTGACCTATTATCTGTAGTCTACAGAAGATTACAGCCTGTATTATTGACAAAGCATTGTACAACATTTTACAGACCAGACTCTTACAAATATTCCACATACCAGTGACAGTATATAAACTCCAGTATGTTTGTACTGACATAGAAGGAGTGAAATTAGAAGGAGTGAAATTTTGGCTAACTAATTGTACAAAGTTAGTATAGATCTGTGGTACATAGAGAGAAAACACAACAGTAATTATAACATAGTCTTACATATTCTACAAAAATATGTTAAGTTGCTCATAAAACACTATTGGTTTTAGATAAGATGTGTCACATACATATGAAAGGCTATAGGGAAAATAATTTACTACTCATGATACATAACTACACTACTAAATGTAGGCAATTACAAGATGGGATGAGCTTGTTGCAAAACTTAACACTAAGACTCCTAAAAAGGGAGGGTATACTTGTTCTATATGCAGCAGACTGACTCTAAACTAATAATTTATAACAAAATATCAGGTAGGTAGTCTAGTACATTTTACATAGAGCATGCTATTAGGTTATAGAGGTCTTTTCAACAATTAATCCTTGTCCACTGAGTGAGCTGTAAAGGCAAGTTCTATACCATACATGCACCAGACCTATACTATATGCTATTAACAAGAATGCTAAGTTGCAATGTGTACTTCAAGGCACATTCCATATAGTATCTATGTATGCACACCAACTTCAGTAAAATTAAAAGCTCTATAAAAGCTCTATAAAAGCTAAGAATAAGGCTTGGCTCTTGACGCATGCATGTACATTTATTTGTGATTACAGTTACTCTGACCAAATTTGTGACTGTCCTTTTTGTAGGCAGTACAGGTTTTGCTGGCATCTTTGTAGTGCAAAATACCAGAAAATATTTTCACTGCTGGGATCATCATCTTGTTGGAGAGAAACAGAATACCAACATCACTGAAGACATTATTCCACATGATTTTTATCAAAAAGCTATATCAGAAGTAAATTTGTAATAACATCCACAATCATTAAATGTTGATATAACTTACATGATGTTGATGATACTAAAAGAGTCCAGGGAGATATAGATAGTCTGTGATATAGAGCAGCATAAAGCAGCAACTATAGAAACATATTATTAACCTCGCTGTGCGTGGGCGCATATATAGCGAGGGTACTGTAGTCTGTTTGTGTGTGTGTGTGTGTGTGTCTGTTACCAGAGTTGTTTTTTTTGAACTGCTATAACTTGGCAACCGAAGCATTAGCAGCTACCAACGTTTAGCAACGAATAGAAAAGCATGTGGACTTTACAACAGTAGTGTCAAGAACATCGTCAAGGAAAACAGAAGCTTAAAACTCGCAAAAGAATTTTCAGGCTGCAGAGGTCAAGTGCCATTTCTCGAAAAGTAAAAAACTTAACGTGGAGATTTTTTAGTATGTTGTAAACAATCTCAGAGGAATACGGATCAGCAAGACAGAAGGCCGTTGGTCGAAGTAATCGTTAGAAAAGTTCTGAAAAATGTTTTATGGACTTGGAGCGAAGTAACGCATTCAGGAAACGTCTCCAAGCACTGAAAAGACTGCTACTAATAGATAATATATCGATTTATATTTGTACCACGGGACGTTTCCAAAGAAGGTTTCATCTTCAAGTTACAATAAATTTTGTATATGAAATATTGATAGATTTTTTCAGACTGCAGAGGTCAAGTGCCATTTCTCGAAAAGTAAAAAACTTAACGTGGAGATTTTTTAGTATGTTGTAAACAATCTCAGAGGAATACGAATCAGCAAGACAGAAGGCCGTTGGTCGAAGTAATCGTTAGAAAAGTTCTGAAAAATGTTTTGTGGACTTGGAGCAAAGTAACGCATTCAGGAAACGTCTCCAAGCACTGAAAGGACTGCTACTAATATAATAGATAATATATTGATTTATATTTGTACCACGGGACGTTTCCAAAGAAGGTTTCATCTTCAAGTTACAGTAAATTTTGTATATGAAATATTGATAGATTTTAAAGGGTCATGTAAAGACTCAGAGAAACTTTTCATCACGAAAGTAGCACTTAATCTTGCTTGGGAATTGAATGATACTATCACTTATTCAGTTACTGCTTCACAAACATGACAAAGCTAGAAATCAAGCAACAATTAATGAGCATATACAGAATGACAAAGCTTGCCATTTTATAACCACACCTTCTGGAATGTTAATAAATTTTCTTGCAATAACAACATCATAGTTGGGCCTAAGCTGGCATAGAATTTATAAATAACTTAGAAACTACAGCGAGGTTCGGCACTTTAGTGCCTTTCATTATAATATAGTAGTTCAAAGGTTTGAAGGCTAATTTGGACACAGTGAACACAGTAGATGTAGAAACATAATAGGTAAGGACACAGGTTATTTATAGGGATAAAATGATAGCTACATTAAGGGACAGAGGATAGAACAGTTCTTCAGATTCAGTGAACTTAAAAACATAACAGATAACAATAAACAAATATATAATGACAGCTACATTAGGGTATAGTGAATATAACAGAACATGTACTTGTATAATTATTCATGTCATAATACAAGATATGAACTACTAATGATATATAACTACACTATTAAAAGTAGGCAATTACAAGATGGGATGAAATTTTAACTCTAAACTCCTAAAGAAGGAGGATATGCTTGTACTATAAGCAGCAGACTGGCTCTAAGTTAATAATTTATAAATTAACAAAATATTGGCTAGGTACTCTTGTACATTTTACAGTTTATAGTGAATGCTATTAGGTTATAGAGTGGTTTTCAATAGTTAACCACTCTAAAGGCAAGTTCTATACTGCATATGCACCAGACCTACACTATATGCTATTAACAAGAATGCTAAGTCATAAACATATTATGTGTGTACTTCAAGTCTCATTCCATATAGTATCTATGTATGCATGAACTTAAGTAAAATTAAAAGCTAAGAAAATGGCTTGGCAGTTAATGCATCCATGTACATATATTTGTGATTACAGTTACTCTGACCCAATTTGTGACCGTCATTTTTGTAGGCAGTACAGCTTTCTTTCTGCTGGCATCTTTGTGGTACAAGACGTCCTATCAGATCTTCAGTAATAGATACTATATATATATATATATAATTATAGAATGAACAAATTAATAATAATAATAAATCTACAACTTCTGATCTTACAAACTGTTATCAGAAAATAGTCACTTTTCAGATTATCTCATCTTTTGCAGAAACGAAATACCAGCATCACTATAGAAATAGTTAAAAAGATGTTACTGCACAACACAGGAACGTAGACATTAAAGATTTGATTCGGTAATTAAGTTTCATGATGGGCGTTAACTTTTTTAAAATAAATTTTTGTTAATTAATCGAATGACCTGCTATATACGAAGTCTTTGGCAACGTCTGTTAGTGAAATACAATCAAGTTTTTCTTTGTGGACCAAGTACCATAATGTGGTTTAGTCGTACCCGTGTCATAATTATTATTCGTAAATATGGTTTCACACTCCTGAGAGAACTAAAAATGTCTCTTACATCTACAATATATGAGCCTGGATCATCATCTTTGTTGCAGAAACAAAATAGCAACATCACTATAGAAATAGTTTAAAAGATATTATTGCACAACAATTATCAGAGAACTATATCATAATAAGTTTGTAATAACATCAGAGAACCATATCATAAGTAAATTTGTAATAACAGCCATTATCATAAATGTTAGATATAACTTACAAGATGTCGATGATACTAAAAGAGTCCAGACTGAAATGCATTATTCTTGTACGGTAGTCCCTACTCACCATCAAAAGAACCTATACTTCAATATACTAATACATGTTATAAGGTATAACTTACCAGTACTATATATTATAGATATATATATAGTGCACACACACACACATATATATATCACACACGCACACTAATATATGCATATATGTGTAAAATAATGACATTAATTTTGGTGAAATTTTATATACAACTCACAGCTATATAGTGGTGGTATGTATATATGTAGTTAACAGATCATCAATAATATTATAATATAGTAATTATAAAGCGAAGAGAAGTGATTATTAACTGGATGTACAACATCTCAATCTTACAAGGTGACAGTTATCAGAGAATGTGAACAGATCATCTTTTAAGGAAACTATCTAATTACAAAATGAAACACATTTTATGCAATTATTTGTTAGATGTTTTATACATAGCTCACAACCAGTTTAGTATGACAAAGAGTATAGGATCAAACAAAAGCACAGTAACAAACTGTAATCATATATGTTGTAAAGAAACAGTTAGTAATTATCATGCTTAGACCTCAATTGAGCCACATAGAGTAATAATCAGAAAAACCTAAATATTCAAGCATAATAATCAAAATATATGAGCATGAATAATTGTAGCAAACAACAAGTAATTACTACATTTAATACAATAGAGCAAGTCTGATTAAAACAGGAGGGTGGACATTTTTGCCACTAAAGGACAAGGGAAGAATAGAACACAAGTTACACAAAGACATAATGAACAGGACAGTTGTATTAAAATACATGGAGACATAAGGACACAACAAGAAAATTATACACTAACATGTTCAATTAGGATATATTGAAACAAGTGTACTTTTAAGAAGTGTAGAGATAGGAGGACAAATGAACATACTAGCACACAATGAATAGGAATGGATACAGTGACCATAGTGGACTTAACAACAATAATAGGGTTAATTACAAGGTTACATTGACCCTCGGACACAATAAGGTTACATTAAGGGACAGTGGATAGAATGGTTGTTTGGATACGGTGAACATAGTGGACCTAGCAAAACAATAGGTAAGGACATATAGGAATATAATGACAGCTACATTAGGACACAGTGGATAGTAGAGTCGTTCACATAGTACACTTCAAAAGATAATAGGTAAAGTAACTACAACAATAATGTGTAAGGAGACAGGGTTACTTGTAGGACTACCTTGACATTGGAACACAATTAGTGTTACATAAGGAGTCAGTGAATAGAATAGTCATTCAGATACAGATAACATTAAAATTATATTAGAACACAAAGTGATAAAAAACACAGAGGGTTAAATCGTATATTAGAAGGACCAAGTGAAAGCCACAGTTATATTAAGTTCTGACCATCATTAAAAAAGGTAGAGAACAATCACAATATTTTAGGATAAGGTTGTGACATAGAAGGATACATATTAGAGACTAGGAGAAGAAATAAATATGTTGTTACTAAATAAAGATACTTGACTGATTTCATTCACAATTGCTGTATTCTACCAAATATACTGGTTACCAAATTCCATATATTACACAGAAAAGGACTAATCGGGTATTGTGTTTATAAATGATTTGATGACAGGCTTAGTTCAAGACTGTCAATGCAAGGGCTAAAAGTGAATCAAAACTCACTGAGTACAAACGCTAAGTGGGACATGTTAAATATACTAACACACATGGATACTGTTACTCTGACCGTATTTGTTACTCCTGTTTTCCAGTTTTGTAGTAACCAGGAAGAGTTTTGCCTCAGTATTTGCTGCACTATCAGAATGACTTGACTGCATGGACTTCAGTTCCTTCTTTTGGTCTTGCTAAACAGTACTGCAGAAGCAAAATCCTAATGGACCGGTTGCTAAAATGAATTAATAGCTTCTAAGTTTATTATTTTCTAGTACAAAATTGGCACCACTAGAGTGGCTAGTCGAACTGAGCATGCCCAGTTGATCATCAAGATCGTGCCATGATAGTAACAACAATATAACTCCCTATATGTAATCTAGTATACAATGAACATTGTCTGTCTGAATGTAAGTTTATTAAGCACACATATATGAAGCCCTGCCATTGTACAGAAGCATGCCATCATCTTGTTACAATGGGTGGAGTTATCAACTAGCATTTGGACCAATTGAGCCACATATCCCAGGAGACCATATCGTTTAAATATCCTTCCAAATGAACAAAAGTTTAAACATTTATGCATGATTTATAATGATCAGAAAACTCCTCTTCTTGTCAACTTTTTTGGTGTAGTGGATTACAGCATATATATATAACCTGTTATCTTCTCGTTATAGTAAATTGTATACCAAGTATATCTTTCCGCTTAATGTCTTGTATAACTTACTGTATGAACATTTGATTTATTTTGATAGCTTTTCCACATATGTCATTTAATTTCTTGTACTTCAATGTAAGCCTTTTGTCTATCTACTTACTGCCTATTTGTATTAATATAACCCTTAAGTTGTTTATGGAGAGTGTTATTATGTAGTCTACATTTGTTTCTTCCTCCAATATTCAAGTGTTCTAATGTATTGTTCTATGTCATAACATTATCCTTAAATATTGTGATTGTTCCCTACCTTCTTTAATAACAGTCTGAACTTAATATAACACTGGATTTCACTTGGTCCTTCTAATATACCGTTCCACCCTTTGTGTTTTTTTACTTGATTTATTGTGTGCTAATATGTACATGTCTCCTACTATCTGCACTCCTCTAAATGAATACCTGTTTCAACATATCTTAATGTAATGTGTCTTAGTTATAATTCTCTTGTTCAGTCCTTTTGTCACCCTGTGTTTTAATATAACTGTTCTGTTCATTATGTCCTTATGTAACTTAACTATGCCCTTATTTAACTTGTGTTCTATTGTTCCCTTGTGTTTTGGTAGTGTAAACTTCCACCCTTCTAGTTTTATTCAGACTTGCTCTATTGTACTAAATGCACTCGTTAATTTTTGCTAGAATTATTTATGCTTATATTTTTGATTAGTATGCATGAATATTTAGTCTTTTCTGATAGTACTTTATATGGCTCAATTGAGTTCTAAGCATGATTTTTGCTAACTGTTTCCTTACAAAATATATGATTACAGTCTGTTACTGTGCTTTCTTTTGATAATATACTTCTTGTGATACTAAACTGATATAGTTCTCTGATAACTGTTGTGCAATAATATCTTTTTAACTATTTCTACGGTGACGTTGGTATTTTGTTTTCTGCAACATAGATGATGATCTAGGCTGTGTCAATATCTTCTGATAACAGTTTGTAAGTTCATAAATTATATTATATAAATGTACGAGAGATCTTTATTTCCCTCAGGATTGTGAAGTCAATTTACGAATAAAATAACACAGGTACGACTAAACCACATTATGGTACTTTATGTCCACAAAGAAAAACTTCATTGTATTTCACTAACAGACGTTGCCAAAGACTTCGTATATAGCAGGTCATTCGATTAATTAACAGTTTTTTTAAAGTTAACGCCCATCATGAAAATTAATTGCCAGACCAAATCATTCATGTCTACGTTCCTGTGTTGTGCAGTAATATCTTTTTAACTATCTCTATAGTGACGTTTGTATTCCCTTTCTTCAACAAAGATGATGATCTGGGAAGTGACAATATTTTCTGATAACAGTTTGTAAGATCAGACGTTGTAGATGTAATTATTATTAATTGTTCACCCTTAATTATATATTTAGTATCTATTACTGAATATCTGATAGGACATTTTGCACCACAAAAATGCCAGCAGAAACGAAGCTGTACTGTCTACAGAAACGACAGTCACAAATTTGGTCAGAGTAACTGTACTTAAAAATATATGTACATGCATGCATTAACTGCCAAACCTTTTTCTTAGCTTTTAATTTTACTTAAGTTGGTGCATGCATAGATACTATATGTAACAAGCCTTGAAGCACACACATTATATGTTTGTGACTTAGCATTCTTGTTAATAGCATACAGTATAGGTCTGGTGCATATACAGTATAGAACTAGCCTTTACAACTCACCCAGTGGTTAACTGTTGAAAACTACTGTATAACCTAATGACTATGCTATTACTTCATTTTTAATACCACTGATTTAGATGATCCTCCCTAAAACACAGCTATATTACAACTCATTAGTGGCAATGATGAAGGGGCTTTCTATTTTAATAGCACCACCAGAACAATTTATGTTTATAACTCTAGTTTGTTGGATTACGAGTCTGGACCTCTTACTTACACACTGACAGTGGAGGCTATGGATGCTGGAAATAATGCTTTAACAGACACAGCTTCAGTAATTATTGGGTAAACATCTATGACTGTTCTACCTTTTCTCTCTCTCTATCATTACGATCAGACATTGCACGTGTATTGGGTTTTTATGTGTACTTGTATGTACTTGTATTTTAAAAACCAAACCATGTATGTACTTGTATGTATTATTAAATCTCCATGTATGTACTTGTAGTTTGCATTTCTGAAAACCATGTATTTAATCCTTATCATTTCATGTATCATGTAATATAATTAAATTATAATTAAACACATCATTTAATAAAGACGAGTTTTTCCAGTTTTTCAGAAGTAACAACCACATGACTATTCTCAGTTTTACTGCTAGAAGGTAATAATGAAGTAGTAATATGTAACACCGGCGAGAGAGAACGCGAGTGAGAACATCTCCAGACTGAAGCCATTTTCTTCACGCGGCCACGCCCATAATTAATTGCCATGAATTATATCATCTACTTTATTCTGTACGTGTATGTATTTGAAGGCAGCATTACCGTGTAAATACATGTGTATCGTGTATACACGTGCAACGTCTGATTACAATATCTGATATCCCTTTTTAACGAAATAATTGCGTGGATGGGGTCAACAGATGTCGGAATTTAATTTTCCTAGGCACATGTTCATTGAGACAAGAGGAAGACGCCTTGGAGAACTTCTAACAGGTTCAATTACGAGTAAATAAGGCAACCTTCATTGATTTGTAGGTCTAGAGATGTTATAAAACGATTCTTCTTGTAAATTCTACCTCAAACTCTGCTGAAAGTAAGTCATTCTATCGTTACTTTTCTACTATCGTCTTGTAATGAAAAAAGTGCTTGAAATTAAAGCGCTAGTACAAGAGTGATAGCTTTTGTAAGTACTACAAATGACGCAAAACATGTCCAGTATATAAACATGTTAGTATTGCTTACCTTGTTTGTAGAAATTTATAGTTGGATTTTGTGTGTTGTGAGTGTGTATCCTGTATATGCTTATTATTTGAATGACAACTGTTTGTTAAGTTAGACATTTCAATTAGGTGTTGATAAATTATTCTTTTTTGTATACACGTAAGTGTCTCTTTAATTTTCATTAGATCCATGGTGGGCGTGGTAGCGTAGGAAACAGTCACCACTCTTTCCAGTATGACAGAGGTAAAGGCTAAAGTCACTACAATACCATTGAGTATCTCTTCATTTGTTTAGAAATGCATAACAGTAGTGACACCTGTGTCTACTGCCATTGTGCTTTTGAGGAAAATGGTGCTGACATAATTTTTTCACTTGTAGACACAATGAAGGGCGACCAGGACGTTTACGACCACAATACGATTCAATGAGAAGGTGGCCTAAGCTGGGGTGAAATTCTTTGATTGTTTTGAATGGAGATGTGGGAAGGAGAAATGTTTGCAAGAGGTAAGTGTTTGTAATTACGACATCAGTTACAAAGTGAAAGATGTACATATAAGATTATATCCTCTTGCGGTGAGGCAGTAGTACTGCCTCAGTTGATCATTATGATCAACTCCATCCTTTTTTTGGTTATAGTTGGCGATTAGTTGATGACAATTTACTAGTTTTTTTCTCCATTTTGTTGCTTCCTCTCCACTTGTATTGTTGCCAAAGGCTGAGAGTTTGTAGCAAGAGCACTTACTACCTTTGTGTCTTGCCACACAGCCATTAACAAACTTTCATGTTGAAATAGCTTGAATTCTCCCCTCTCATAGAACCCTTTCTTTAGAATTGGTTTGAATTCTGTTGGATAGAACTTTCTATCTGAACGCATGGTTCTGCAGACATAAATTTTGTCTTCTAGCGGATCCTTAATAAGTGGAATGCCGGTAAAAAAGGTTATCACAGTATATGTGATGGTTTTTTCCGACAATGCTTCTTTTTAAGTCTCGGACAACCCGTGACTCTAGTCCTGTTTCTGGTCTCTTCTCCTTCCACAGTATACTTGGTATTCACATACAAACCCATTGTCACTATCAGCCCTGACCCAAACTTTAAATCCTCTCTTGATAGGCTTTTTGGGAACATATTGTTTCATTGCTGATCTGCCTTAAATTTTATCATTATCTCGTCTATACTGTTGTCACGATTGGGATTATACAATGTAAGGAATTTGTTGTTAAGAAATTCCAGAATTGGTCTTACTTTACCAAGATGATCATAGTGTGGTGTACCTGGTAGTGCTAACGTTGCATTGTCTACAAAATGGAGATATTGTGAAATATTCATGAATCTATCTCGAGAAATTCGATCTGCTATGGGAGTGTAGTGATAATATGGGTCATTTTTCCAATAATCATATAGGGATGGTAATTTTACTATCCCCATTACGATTATAAATCCTAAGTATGCCTGTAATTCTTCAATGGACACTTTTGTCTATTTGGCATACTTTTCTCCACCCATACATGTTTCGGCATATCTGCTTGTCTCATCTACTATTAGTTATAGAAGTGGTCTGTAAAAGATAACATAAATGCCTGAAGTAGTTATGAAGGGACAGAAACAGTTGGTCCCACAGATTCAGAAAACGAATCTAAAGTGACTGGCATGTAATTATTTGACCATTTATCTCCCCTAGGTTGTGGTCACTTGGGTATTAGCTATGAAGATATTTACAGTTGAGAAATGTACATTTATTGTATAACTTGTCTTTGTTTAGATTTGTTAGTGGCAGACAAAGGATTTTCAAGAGAAGTCCTATTATGATTGTAGGTAAACTGTTATTTTGGCATGTGTTTGCTTACGCTGATAGTGGTGTATCATTTAGTGAACTTGATGGACCTGCAAGTGACTGTCTTTGTTGGTAGCTATTTATTTCACAATCAGTAAAAGGTAATATTTGTGATATTTACCATAGCGGTGCAGGTAACTGGACTGGAGACTTTTCAACATCAAACAGATGTACCTTCTGTTATACTAAGATTAGTAGGTTTTACATACTTTGTAAATTATCTTATAATTTTATTACCAGTAGTTTTCTGCCATCTCATCATCTAATGTGTTGAATTCTTCATCACTCCCTGGATACATTGGTTCTTCTTCATAAATAATACCCAACACTTCATCTCTTGTAAATAATCGTCTATCAGTCATTCTATTTACATAATGCATTTGTTGTTATTTGTTTACATTTATTTGAGTGATGTACTAATTATAATGTGCAAGTATACTTATCTTTATCGTGGTTTGTATGATATGCATGTGAGTTACTAACTTGAACTGTTAAGTTGCAAGTGGAGATATGCAGACTGAGTTGTAAACAATAACCAATACACGAGGTAATAACTTGGAGTGTTAGCTTTAAATACAAAGACTGTGGAAACTCGGGTGAAATGCTGACTGCAGATTCGAAGGCAAGCAATAACAAGTACAGGAACTACTACTGTAGAAAATATACGCTCTAACCACCTGTCGATGTTGCGCTATTGCTTAGTAAATTCAGTTGACGCGGAATCGCGTCAATCGTCATCTGAGGTCACAATAATGATGTGGTGTGGAAGATGTCAATGGTAACGCTCCACATTTTACTGCTCCAGTTGGTAACACCAAAATCTTAGACATCAAAGAAGTTAGTATGAAAGTATTATTTATTATTTAGTATTTTAAAATATTGTTTAATAACATATAATAATACAATAATATCATTACTGGTACAGTGTTTAATGACCTTACTAATATATAAACACTATTGCTGGCCTATCAGTATATACTGTACAAGCATCTGATCCTGACTCTGGTTCTAGTGGAGAAGTGACTAATGAGTTTAGCAATAGTTTTCTTGAATTTGTAACACCTCCAATATTCCAAATAATGAGACATCAGGATTGATTACTTTAATTGGCAGTCTGGACAGAGAGACTCAAATATCATATGAAGTAAGCAGCCACATCAAATTGCTCTACATTTATTATATCTCTTAATTTATTTAGATTCCTTTATTGGGTTTAACCTGGATATTACTAATCAATCAGCAAACTACAATGTTTGCATGGTTCTTCGCTCTGTCTTCAAGTTTACAAGTAAGTGCTAGAGTATGGTACTTATAATTATGATGACTGCATGTTTCAATTAGTGTTGCTTTATTTTTCTTTTTAACATCATCAGAAATGAAAAGGTAAAGTGTTTTTGGCTAATAGATATATACTTGATTTATAGTTTTTACAGATTAGACAGACTATTTATGAACAATATTGTCCAAAATTAGTAATGGTATATCTTGATCATGTATTAATGATTCAAATAACTTATATATTTATTTCAAGAGATTAAGACAACAAGACCAGGAATTTGAAAAAAACAATCTAAGACAAAATTTGTCTAACACAATAAATACTGTGACTTCTATTGCACTGAGCAGAGAAAGTAGTACTCATTATATTAGTGAAAAAAAGACCTTATATATAATGCAACAAAAACATTGGATGAAGAAATTCATCTAGTAGATGAAATATTATTGCCAGAAATGAACATCAACTCTGCATTTACTTCTGTCATAATAACTGAAGTTGAAGATATTAAGATGTTATATAACTGTTATAAGTATTTTTACCTTACACTGTTAGGCCAGTAGCTCCTGGGCCAGGTACTATGTACTTTGTTTTTTAATTGCTTATACAATTTCTAAATTTACAAATTGGTTATGATAGCCTTGTCTTTAGACTTTGTACCTCTGTACATCCAAAAATTATTGATAACTGTCGTATTGGGGAAAGTTGAGTAGCCCATGAGGCTCTTGTTGTTACTGTGACAAGACTATCATCTTAGCCCATGTTAGGATTGATATCCTGATATAGAAACTGCAACTACATGGCATGTGAAAAATGTCATGCTCTAATTGTCCCTCCCTTAAATAATTGTAACAAGTACAAAGCATATTTTGATATATAAAAAAATTAAGGGACCACCCCCAATCTAGGAGAACAAGCTATGATTAACAGTACTAATATAAGTCACAAGCTCAGGCAATTTTTGTAAATATCTATGATACTTTTGTTCTATGTATAACTTATAAATACAACTGATCAGAATTTTGTACATCCAATATTGGTTGGAGTTAATATACTGTACTCAATCAATGACCACAGGACACTAACTATGATTAGTTCAAGATCAAATACAAATTGAATCACCGGCATGAAAATACTGTGAAAGGTAATTTTATAGTAGTTTATCAGTTTTATGTTGTGGGACTAAACAAGACATCAGATAAGTCTTGCAAAAGTCTATCTTGTAATCATATCACTAGCTTTTGCCTGCTCTTTATCATGAAGAATTTCATGATAGCTACCAGTGAACAACTGTGAGAAGATCAAACAATTTATATTATAATTTGCATTTCATTTACTTATCTACCAACTTAGATGCATAGAGTGGGACAATTGATCAGCTGTACCATGCATCAAAAAGAGTGTCATACTAATCTCATTGAGTTGTGGCTGATATTGTTGTATTGAATCAACCATTGCTGCCATGAGAGCAGCTTTGCAAGGAGAATGAATTATAAGTGGATCATTCTGATATTTCTCAACCTATATGGTAAAAGAAGTAGAAAGTCTTTCATAAGTAAAAACTACATTGTTATTAATTCTTATTACAGGGTTTCGTTGACAGTATTACAATATAGTGTAAGGCCTATAGTTTTACTTCAAAACTAAATCAATCTGACTATACGGAAATGTTGCTAAGAAATTTTATTACTGATATTTTTGTCAAAACTCACACCTTATAGAACAACAAATAAATATATCATTTCTTGTAAAAGGTAATTATGAAAATATATTGAAACTGTAGCTTTTCTGAGATAGTACTTATTAGATGAGGGTCAATAGGTAATATACCCATCTGGGGACAACAAGCACCCAATATTTTGACAAGAATGTTCTAAATATGTATAGAGCCAACGATGACGTTACAACAAAAGGTGGATGATTTAGCAAAGTGATAATTAAAAAAATTGATTTCACTTATGAGCAATGCTAAAATATACTTATATCCTGATCAAAAGTGAGTAGAATAGACTAACTACACAATCCTTACATTTTGCACTATGGATTGAAGGTAAAAGCAAGTAAATGTTTCATGTAGAGGGAAGCTAGTAATTGATGTCTTTTTAATAACACAAGATATTGACTACTAATAATATGTCTTATTATAATACATATGCATTTGTGCTTATACGAGCAGAAAGTAGAAGGCCAGATAGCGGATCAGGCTTTTCAATAGCAATTATAATAGTAGTAAGTCCACCCTAGCAATTGGTGAATGAAATGAAATAAATTACAAAAGAAATAGCACAGAGAGCTTACCATTGAGTGTCCCATAAGAAATGTTGGCACTGAAGGATGTTTGGCCTTCATATCTTCCATATAGGCAATTGCATTGGTTGCATAGGATTGGATATCAAGAATATACCCACAGTCACCTTCACTTCTCCCATGTCCAACTAGTTATAACATTATCCATGAACACATAAGTTAATAAGTCTCACCTAGATCTAATCCAAATAACAAGATCTTTTTCATTAACTGCCAAGCTAACTTTTTATAATGTCCCATTAGTAATGTGAACTAGAGCTCTAATATAGAAGGATGATTACCATAATATAATATTCTTTATTGTCATGTGATCTTATGATTTTGACTATTAAAGTATTAGGAAAAGTGCCTAATATTGCTTAGCAACACAAAACCAGGAAAAGCAACAACCTGAGTGAGATAGAACTATCAATTAATATTCTATTATTCTATACCATGTACTGCTGACCAAGAGGCAATGATATAACTTAATTCTCTAGAGTATATTATTTCTCTCTCTCTCTCTCTCTCTCTCTCTCTCTCTCTCTCTCTCTCTCTCTCTCTCTCTCTCTCTCTCTCTCTCTCTCTCTCTTTCTCTCCTTTTTTCACCCCCTCTCCCCTTCTCTTTCTTCTTTTTCTATCCATTTATCAATGTGTTTATCCATTTATTCATTCATCTCCCATTCATTGATCTATTTGTTCATCCATCTATCTACCCATTCATTGATCCATTCACCTATTCATCTATTCATCTATTCATTCATCCATTAGGTGGTTTCTACCAAATTGTTCTATTGATCCTAATGCATCAGATCTTGAACTAAAGACAACAAATATTCCAGCTGTCTATAAATACATTGAGCTTATTGTATGTTCTCATGACCAAGTGGCATTTGTTGAAGGCATAAATATAACATCTTCATTAAATGTAATACAGCTTGTCCAAAAGCTGACTTAGCATAATCCTTCAATTGACCTTTAAGTACAGACTATATAAAGAGATAGGACATAATATAATATAATATAATATAATTCATAGATCATTAGACAGTACTTATTAACTATTCATATTAAACACTATACAATTAAAAATAAGTGGTAAATATCACTATGAATAAGAGAATAGATGCCACACAGGCTCTTCAAAATAGCAATAGTCTTTAAAGGACCACATCCTATT
The DNA here is from genome assembly GCA_963693285.1 of Xestospongia muta. Taxonomy (NCBI): domain Eukaryota; kingdom Metazoa; phylum Porifera; class Demospongiae; order Haplosclerida; family Petrosiidae; genus Xestospongia; species Xestospongia muta. Next base: position 2,725,092 of record OY848931.1, read on the forward strand.
TGGCCTTCATTAGTAACCAGTATAAAAATGTACACGTACAAATGTATATACAAGTACACATGTTAATATTTATACCTTCATCTTAACATTATGTAGTTTAACTATCTCTATTGCTACTTCTTGTTCAATGGATCCTTATAGATACAAATGTTGACTTCTAACATGAGTCTCACCTACAACAGATTTGGGATATTTAGGAGTTTCTAGTGTCACTGCAGCCACAGCAGTATCAATAGTGAGTTATAATGTAATGATACAATAACATATAATTACAATATATCACTAATATGCATAATGTTTATATTATGTACATGTACAAACAATGCATTAGTGACTATGTATGGTGGAACTTTATTCATCTAAGTACTATTAGGCAACTTAACTGATGTCATTATTAGATACATATATGTAAAAGTGGTGGTTTCAACATACGAATGGACACATTCATCTGCATATGTTTTAACCATACTCCTTCACTTTAACTTGTATAGACAGATCTTTATCAATAACAGCCCCACTCCTTCACTTTAACTTGTATAGACAGCTCTTTATCAATAACAGCCCCACTCCTTCACTTTAACTTGTATAGACAGCTCTTTATCGATAACAGCCCCACTTCTTCACTTTATTATATAGACAGCACTTTATCAATAACAGTCTAGGAGGCCAAGTTGATTGATAGTAGTAGTAGATGAATGTGATTAAATGAACTACATGCAGATAATAATAACTGGCATTGTGTATGGCTGTGTTTATTTCCCTATCCAGGATATAGAAGGTTGAGGTCTTTAAAAAGGAGTACACCTGTGCATATAACAACCAAAGTAACTAGCTCTTTCTCCAACAGAGACAAACACTAAACAGAGAAAGGCAATAGTGACACATGTATTATGATCTAATTCTAATATGACTATCACCTGTACGATATCTGTTGATCATTCTTAATAAATACCTTGACATTAGATGATATAATGATTGGACTTGTCCTTTCTCTTATATTCTGTTGCAGTATTGACTATAATATGTACTTCATTTCCTAAATGAAATAAATAAATATTAAATAGATTAATGGATAAATGGTTGAATGACTAGATGGATGGCTGAATGAAAGGATAGATGGACAAATGGATGTCTGGTTATATGAAAGGATAGATGATGGTTGAATAAATAGATAAATAGATGTGAATAAATGGATCTTTTAGTGCTATTAGAGTTCAAGAATCAGGAAATACCTGGTATGATAACCAGTCCAACAGGAATACCTAATCCAAACTGTTGAGATCAGAATATAGATTGTCCAAATTAATACAAATCATTGATGATTCAGCAGTGTCTGTAGCAGGAGGAACTTCACTACTGCTGGCTTTCTTACAAAGAATCAACAAACTGACCAGTTTGTCTTCTTGTGCAAAACCACCTTTTGGATCAAATTTCAGACTTATCTATTGAACTTGGTCTGGGAACTGGACTCTGAAATGTGAAACTGAGGCTTGTTTGTAAGGATGATCAATCTAAACTGAAACATAATGAGTTAGTTTAACATATAAATAGCCATTTGTTATCCCAAGAAGTTATTGACTACTAATAATATGTTTTATTATAGTACATATGCATTCATGCTTACAGTAACTGGTCCCATTTGATTAGCGTAAATTGCAGGAGCAGAAAGTAGAAGGCCAGTTAGCAAATCAGGCTTTTGAATAGCAATCATAATAGTAGTAAGTCCACCCAAGTAATTGGTGAATAGAATGAAATAAATGACAAAAGAAAAAGCACAGAGAGCTTACTATTGAGTTGTCCCATAAGAAATGTTGGCATTGAAGGATGTTTGGCCTTCATATCTTCCATATAGGCAATTGCATCAGTTGCATAGGATTAACTATCAAGAATGTATCCATGGTCATTTTCACTTCTCCCATGTCCAACTAGTTATAACATAATCCATGAAGACATAAGTTAATATGTCTCACTAAATAAAATAATAAATATTACATAGATTAATGGATAAATGGTTGAATGACTAGATGGATGACTGAATGAAAAGATAGATGGACAAATGGATGTCTGGTTATATGAAAGGATGGATGATGGTTGAATAAATAGATAAATAGGTGTGAATAAATGAATCCTTTTAGTGTTATTATAGTTCAGGAATCAGGAAATACCTGGTATGATAACCAGTCCAACAGGAATATCTAATCCAAAGTGTTGAGATCAGAATATAGATTGTCCAAATTAATACAAATCATTGATGATACAACAGTGTCTGTAGCAGGAGGAACTTCACTATTGCTGGCTTTCTTACAAAGAATCAACAAACTGCCCAGTTTGTCTTCTTGTGCAAAAACACATTTGATCAAATTTCAATAATGACACATGTATTATGATCACATGATTCTCATATGACTATCACCTGTAGGATATCTCTTGATCAATCTTACACTACTGTACATAGTACCCTGAAAGAATTCTGAATCATTTCTGTGTGCATGACTGAAAATTATATGGATGCTATCTGAAAATATTCTAATTCATATACAAATGTCATCTACATGTATAAACATCAATACATATAAACATTATCTGAAATAAGAAAAACTTTTAAAATGCTTCTCAATGTGAAATTTTATATAATATATACCATTGGTTAATAATAAAGTGAAACAGTATGAAATGTGAACACAACACAACTATATAAAAATAAGTGTCAAGTCAATGTGTCAATAAAACTCCATGCATTTTCTGTTAGGTTTCTTTTGTTATCTTTTACCACATACTTGACCTTTTAAAAAATATCTTTTTAGGGTGTCCATAAATGTATTCTCCAGATGGTTCATTCTTGGAAAGCTTCTACCTTTTCCATAGAAAGACATCTTCCTAAACAATGAAATGACTGCAATGACTTGTATAACTGCCTGTACTTATTACTTCTAACTGGTCAAAGCTGAAGAGCTGGAAGTTCTATCTCTAAAATTTGTTCCATAAGATGACAATCAAGCTTGAGAATTGTATATGTATCTATGAAGAAAGTACAGTGTGATAAGAAAAATTAGAACAGCTTTACCATCACTATAGGACTTGTAAGTACTAGTAGCCAGCTTTTCATTTTTGTATGAAATTATGACTGATTGCTTATGTTAAAATATAGATTACATGTTAATGAAAGACGATTATTTCTAATGTACTCTTCTGTAATATCAGAAGAACTCTGACATGACAAAAGGATGATTTATAGCTTAAAAGTAGTGATGGAATATGTTAGAGTGTCTGTGATGATTTTTTGCATTGAGTCTTCCTTATTTAAAGATTGTCAAGTAGTCTTTTGACTAACGTACAAGCACATAACAAAATACACATTACAGTCCCACTGTATAAAATATCCCATCACATATTGTCAGCACTTTGTTTTAATGGAGGGTGGGTGGAGTCATCTTGAGGGCCACGTATTTAGATGAATGAAGTTCCTCCATACCTAGTCACTAATGCATTGTTTGTACATGTACATAATATAAACATTATAGATATTAGTGATATATTATAACTATTTGTTATTTGTATCATTACATTAATAATTCACTGTTGATACTGCTGTTGTTGCAGTGACTCTAGAAACTCCTAAATATCCCAAATCTGTTGTGGGTGAGACTCATGTTATATAGAAGTCAACATTTGTATCTATAAGGATCCATTGAACAAGAAGTAACAATAGAGATAGTTAAACTACATAATGATATAATGAAGGTATAAACATTAGCATGTGTACTTGTATATACATTTGTACGTGTACATTTTTTATACTGGTTACTAATGAAGGCCAAATAGAATGTGGTCCTTTAAAGACTATTGCTATTTTGAAGAGCCTGTGTGGCATCTATTCTCTTATTCATAGTGATATTTACCACTTATTTTTAATTGTATAGTGTTTAATATGAATAGTTAATAAGTACTGTCTAATGATCTATGAATTATATTATATTATATTATATTATGTCCTATCTCTTTATATAGTCTGTATTTACCACTCATCAATCTGTGACCTGTACACCCATTTAACCATTCATTCATCCATGCATGTGTCTATTACCTATAAACCTTCTCCTTGCTTTATTTAGTCATCAGTAACGGTATTGGATATGGTACAATATACACTTCCTGTTGTATCTTCAACTATAGAATAACTTTAAAACCTTATTGGGATAACAAATGGCTATTTAGATCTTAAACTAACTCATTATGTTTCAGTTGAAACTGATCATCCTTACAAACAAGCCCTCAGTCTCACATTTCAGAGTCCAGTTCCCAGACCACATTCAATAGATGAGTCTGAAATTTGATCCTAAAGGTGGTTTTGCACAAGAAGACGAACTAGGCAGTTTGTTGATTCTTGTAAGAAGCCAGCAATAGTGAAGTTCCTCCTGCTACAGACACTGTTGTATCATCAATGATTTGTATTAATTTGGATAATCTATATTCTGATTTCAACACTTTGGATTAGGTATTCCTGTTGGACTGGTTATCATACCAGGTATTTCCTGATTCCTGAACTATATATAGCACTAAAAGGATCCATTTATTCACATCTATTTATCTATTTATTCAACCATCATCCATCCTTTCATATAACCAACCACACATTCATTTGTCCATCTATCTTTTCATTCAGCCATCCATCTAGTCATTCAACCATTTATCCATTAATCTATGTAATATTTATTTATTTCATTTAGGAAATGAAGTACATATTATAGTCAATACTGCAACAGAATATAAGAGAAGGGACAAGTCCAGTCATTATATCATCTAATGTTAACGTATTTATTAACACTACTGTACATAGTACTCTGAAAGTATTCTGAATCATTGCTGTGTGCATGACTAAAAATTATACGGATATTATCTGAAAATATCCTAATTCATATATGAATGTCAACTACTTTTATAAATATCAATACATATAAACATTATCTGAAATGAAAAAAACCTTTATAATGCTTCTCAATGTGAAATCCAATTTATATATTATATACAATAATTGTATATAATACATACCACAGATTAATAATAAAGTGAAACAGTCTGAAATTTGAACACAACACAACTATATAGAAATAAGTGTCAAGTCAATGTGTCAATGAAACTCCATGTATTTTTTTGTTAGTTTTCTTTTGTCTTTTACCACTGATGTAACTTTTTTGATAAATGTCTTTTGAAAGGATTCCGTAAATGTATCCTCCAGATGGTTCATTCATGGAAAGCCTCTACCTTTTCCATAGAAAGACATCTCCTTCCTAAACAATGAAATGACTGCAATGACTTGCACAACTGCCTGTACTTATTACTTCTAACTGGTCAAAGATGACTGACTTCTTTTGACCACTAGCTGGACAAACAGGAGCTGGAAGTTCTATCTCTAGAATTTGCTCCATAAGATGACAATCAAACTTGACAATTGCAGATGTATCTATGAATAAAGCACAGTGTGATAAGAAAAATTACAACAGCTTTACTATCACTATAGGACATGTAAGTACCTGTAACCAGTTTTTCATTTTTGTATGAAATTAAGACTGATTGCTTATGTTAGAATATAGATTACATGCTAATGAAAGATGATTATTTCTAATGTATTCTTCTGTAATATCAGAAGAACTCTGACATGACAAAATGATGATTTTTAGCTTAAAAGTAGTGGTGGAATATGTTAGAGTATCTGTGATGATTTTTTGCATTGAGTCTTTCTTATCTATACATATAAAGATTATCAAGTACTCTTATGACTAACTTACAACCACATAACAAAATCCACACGACAGTCCCACTGTATAAAATATATCACATCACATATTGTCAGCACTTTGTTTTAATAGAGGGTGGGTGGAGTCATCTTGAGTGCCATACCATGAAGACATGGGAGACACTTCTCTCCTTTTACACATCAAGACATTGACTTATCACAGACAAGCCTCTCTTGATACTTGGGATCAGCACAAACATTACCAATAGCTAATAGATCACAGTATTAATGTTAATACTACAGAAGCTATAGGCACCTTTACCTCTACCTGTAATATAGATAGACAGTGTTGTCATCACATGGATACTGTTGCTGTGATAATTATCAATCAATTAATGTTAATTAGTTGCTTTAAAAATGGGGTCTTTAGAGTGTTGCTATGGTGATTATCAGAGAATATTTACATTGTATTTCCTTACCTCCTATAGTGTCTTTGAATTCACCATTCCATTCAAAGTACAAAAGTCTGCTAGTGATATAGACCAATAGAATTTGATAACCATACCCTTCACGAAGATCCATTTTAACAGATTCTTCTTCTTTGAACATCTGAAAAGAGATGGAGGTCATTGTCACTCACATTAGTTAAGTTCTTACTTGTCACCAGAACTCTGTGTGTGTGTGTCTGTAAGATGTTACATATGTGTATCATATCAGCTACTACTTGCAGTATGAGAATACATTCCAGATTACGAGTTTCCTCATTGATCCTTGTCAAATGTAACACAACTTGTCCTATAGCTATAGCTATAGTTGACTTAGCATAATCCTTCAATTGGTCTTTAAGTAAAGACTATATAAAGAGATAGGACATAATATAATATAATTCATAGATCATAAGACACTAGTTATTAAATATTCATAATTACACACTATATAATTACCACAGCTATAGCATTGTATCCCAGAGGTGGTCAGTCATTGTGGCAAAGTATCTTGGTTTAATATTTGGAAGAATACATTGCAGTAAAAAATATACCTAATGAAAATTAAAAGAAAAATATAGAATAATTAGATGTGTATAATGGTACATGTACATGTATATAATTAAATGGTTTGTTAATGGATGTTATGGTACACAAGATAAACTTTTAAATATATGAACAGCTAAATGTACAGCTGTAAATGGATAGGTAGATTGATAGACAGATGGTCAGTCATTGTAGCAATGTATCTTGGTTTAAAATATGGAAGAATATGTTGTAATAGAGAACATACCAAATGGAAATTAAGAGAAAAATATAGAATAATTCTGAGCCTGACCTTATATGTAGGGAATGGTACATAACTATCATTGGGTTGCCCTGGTCAAAAATGTTAGAAATAGATAAAGGTTTTTGTGTTAGTTAATGTTTAATGTAGTCCTGTTCAGACATATCTTGATGAAGGTTTGATTCCCTGTGTCTAATGCTACTTGAAAATGGTTTATCACTGTATGTAGGGTCTTTTCGTCTGATTTGTTGGTGATTCTGCTATATGATAATACTGCTGGTAGTATTATATATATTGGCTACTGAGGAAAGAACTTGTGAATGTCTTCGTTTTCTTATTCTATAGTTTAGTGAGGATTGTCGAGCTTTAGCATTTGTCTTCTTGAAGTTCTTGTGAAGGGAGGGGCAATCTAGCTGACGTCGACCGTGTAGTACTATAATTGTTTTTATTGTCATTTCTCTTTTGGAAATATAAGTAGTCATCCTGTAGTTACTGTCTTTCTTGTAGTTATTCGTGAAGGGAGCTGCAATCTATCAGACAGTGTAGCAGTATTTATTGTCATTTTTCTTTTGTAAAAATAAGTAGTTACCAAAAACATCCCGCAGCGTACGAGTTTTCCAAAACTAAGATAAAATATAGAATAATTCAGTTCTGAGCCTGACCCGGGATGGTACTACGTAACTCTCATTGGGTTGCCCAAGTCAAAAATCTTCGCTTTTGCACCATGCCACACCCAGATAAACATGGAGCCTTTAAATTGTGTTCAAAGAGGAGCAAAAACGTATTGATGGATTGACTGGGTTCGTTGTTCAGGCGAAGTACTGTAGTATGATGATTGTATTAATTTTTGTAGTCAAAACGCTTATTAAAATATCAGAACTCGAAAAGTTACCTGGCAAAGAAGACAGCACAGTATGAAACGTATGTCTTGTAATTCCATTTGTCATGTCATAAACAGTATGAGTAATAGGTTGAAACTTCACCTAAAAGGAGACGGACAAGTAGTACAGATTCAAATGATACTTTCTCTCCTTGTGTTTTATGGGAGAAAGCATAGCATATTTAGCAGACTATTGGCTTAGAAAAAGTATGCCAATGTCTGCCTAGTATTGAGACATTGGAAATATTTGTCAACAAGGCTCAAAATCATGAATCTATTAACGTATTTTTGCTACTATTCCTAACCAGACTCTGTTACTGCACTTCTTAGAAATTTTTCCACTAATAGTTCATCACATGACCTTAACCACTCAGCAGCTGAGACTTTTGTCACAATATTTCATTGTATTTTCCTTATACCAGTACCAAAGGATGTGTCACCATTTCTAGTACCATCTGTTCAGGAGGTAACCATGACAAGTTTACAGAGACTTGTTATGAAATATATTTCTAGCATCATAATAGTTGATAATATATTTGAAATAGTCTCATGAACAAATCTAAGATCACTGACTTACAACATAAAGTTTCATTGTATCCTCACTCATTACCATTACTGGTAGGAATATTTCATGATCTACTTCAATTTGCTTCTTATAGTTGGTCACCTACAGAATTCTAGTCTGTAAGGTATGTTTGAAAACTAATTATACTTGTTATCACATCACAATTTTAGGTTATTGAGTTGATTACTTCATATCTATTCCCATCTGGATGAACTTTTCACATTATAGTTACATTTCTGACTCGTTGGACAGATATCTGAAACTAAGGATCACTGCATGCTCTCTCAGGTGAATATAGTCACTAAATACATATTACTTATCTTTTATTTCCTAAGTCCTACTGACCAACTAGTATCATATCCTTTATAGGAACATTTTGCTCAAGTTTGTTTCAAGTCATTATTGCAACTATCATTTATGCAACATCAGCATTCTAGTATTGGTATGTTTGTAATCTATAAAGTTACTAACAGTTGTTTGACAAACTTATGTGAGCCTGTTGTGACTATGCCTACTCTTACCATTTTAGTACTAGCGAGGAAAGTAATAACACTAAACCACTCCCACTGTTGTTATAACTATACTGTAATATTGTGGACTTGGTGCATAGTTTATGTCAAAATTAACATTGCCATAATGGGAGTGACTTTCCTATGGTAATGGCTGTTTGTATATTTTTATACTGTTACTAGACCCCACCCCAAAACCTAAATGTTAAATGCTTGAGTGTAAGTTCATAGGTTGTATAGACTATGTGCCCTAAAACTGGTGTACTACTTAAGTCAAAATAAATATTGTAATAATGGGAGTGGCTCACTACTGACTGTGCATTGTATGCACAAGTGTTTAAGGTTTATGAATTTTGAGATGAGTCTAGTAACAGTATAAAAGTTTAGTATAATGAGGCTAATACCACTCCCTCAATCTTTACAACATTTTGACACAAATGCCACACCATAATGTAGCTCTGTCTATAGCCATACTACCTTCCATTTGATTGCTATTTTACAGTACTTTGAACTAGGAATCAGATCTTTTTAGCATAACAAACTCATAAATTCATGGTAAGGGCTTGTAAAATCTCAAAAGACATTCTTTCTAGAGATTATCATAGTTTAGTAGACAGAATAAGGAAGCCATCTTATCATAATATTATTGATTGAACACTATTAATCCATCAGTAAACTCCTATATTTTAAACAAAAATAATATTATGACCCTGAAAAAATTACCACTGCATCTTATCTATTGTATGGATTCCCTTATAACAACCATATAGGTTTTTTATAAACATCTTCCTTTAGTTTCTGTTCTTGCTTCTTTGTCTGGATTTAGAAGGGTTAGCTCACTACGACATAAAAATACTATACCATCAAAATGGTTCATTTTAATGGGGGTGTGCAGCATATTGTTTTCCATGAAATGAATTTGTCCATATAGAGAAATCATCATGTTTATAAGTACTTCTGTATTGATTTCTTTGTCCTCATTTATTATCCATGCATAGTTATCACTATTATTGTCTCTAATTAATAATGTGGCTAAATGACTGAGAAGGTGCTATCAATCATCCCAATCATTTTAATACTTGTGGCAGTGGCTAAACCAATTCATTTGTTGCCATGTACATGAGTGGTTTGTAGTTCTTTACATTAACATCTATATAAACAAAACAATGAAACAGAATTTTCCTATACTGTAAAAATTAACATGTTATTGCAACAACTAATTTGTAGTTAACGTGGATGGGAATATATAATATGCTGACTAACCACTCTATAATTTGCTGCTTTTTAATAGTACACCATACCAACAAATTATATAGTGAATAATTCACATTAATTCTAGATTCCATAATAATCTTATCATGTAAGCTACACATTAATTGTTAACATAATTGAACAATTTGTATCATCATGGTCTGAACAATTATCAGTATACATGTTGTATATCAGGCGGTTAAAATGATCACTGATTTATCTAGAATAATCACTCTATAATTTGGTGCTTTGTAAAGTATACCATACCAACAAATTATATATTGAGTAATTCACATTACATGTAAGCTACATATTGGTTGTTAACATGAATAGTTTTACAGCGTGTTTTATCCAAAACAGTTATCAGTATACATGTTGTATGTCAGACAGTTAAAGTGAGTACTGATTTATTATGATACAGTATTAACTTTCTATATCTGTGCAGTTTTAACATAATATTGGTTTCATGATGACATTTTGCTAATTAAAGTCTATCCTCATAGCAATTACAATATGAATGCCATTGGGATTAAAAATATTAAAATTTATGGTTGCTTTCCACTTTGAAGCTGTATTGTAAACTTAAGGATTACTCACGTCTCATGTATACTAGTGATAGAACTTGCCTGTTCATTTCTCTAGCTATGTTTATACCTAACCATAAATGGTAGATTAGCAAACACATCTAGTTAAGCTTTGAAGACTAGAAAGCACTTCAAGTATAGCTTTCACTATTCTACAACTTCTTTTAATTCATTTTCAACAATTTCTGCTGAGCTACATACCCAGTATTAAATGGTTAAAATAATATAATATGCATTAAGGGGTGCCATATGTAGTTTTATTCATTGCTTTAATTTTGCAAACAACAATTTTAGTGAAAAATGTATATACTTGTATGATCCATGACCCAAAATATTTTGATCACTTGGTACCTTATGTGCCAAGCAGAAATACATCAATAAAAATGACACTTAGTATGAAATGGTGGAAGAAATATGCTTTATTTCATCTTGTTTCTTTGCTCTCTCCTTCATTCACTTGTTGTCATTAAAAGTTATATTTTATTATTTATAGAGTCTTAGACTTTGAATTAATAACACCATGCATGTAAATTGCATGAACTTTTAATATATTCTTAAATTCTACCTCACGGTCAGTTCTTAATATAATTCTTGAGAAATCAGAGATGGTGCTAAAGACGTTTACACAAGAAGAAAGACTGACTAAGCGGAAATTACCCTCTCTCAAGGTAGATATGTTTGGTATTCTACATTCATTCTAACTTGTAAGATAACTCATATTTGTGGTTTTTATGTTTGCACTGGCTCTTGATTTTGTGTGGATTCCCTTATAATGTTTAATATGTCACTAAATTACTTGCCATTCCTGGCTCTTGACTTTATGTGGATTCCTTTGTGATTTCTTATATACAGTAAATGGTAAAATGTACACATTGAAATGTGTAGGAGTGATTACTATAGTTTGTTTACAGGTCAACCATGAATGAAATAACATTAGTCCTGAATTGCATTAGAATATGGATACATTCCCTGAAACAAAAGCAAGGATGTAACACAGGTAAAATGATGTGACAATGCAAATTAAAAAAAAATTGAGATTAGTATTATATTTTATAATATCTTTCATTTAATTTCTAATTATTTTTTCCTCAAGTCAAATCCTTGTAAAAACAAGTATCTTTGCTCTATCCGGTACTGGTAGACTGTGTAACTTGCAGTAGCATGGAAGTTCGTGTAGCACTAAAGAACACTTTAACTGAATTTAGGGATATGCTTGCTGTCTTTTAATATAGAATATCACTAATACTAGGAGTATCTGGTACGTTATTATTAAATGTACTTTTTTAGATTTTTGTAATTAAATAAATTCATTACTTTAGTTGGTGCATGATATAAACACCACACAATATGACATATATTCATTGGCAATCACAAACAAGTTATAATATCATTCATGATTGTTTCATAAAATAGTACATCCTTCAGGCCCACGCATTTTATGTTTTCTTTTTCGTCGATGTTTTCGTACTGCTATATCAGTTGCTTGTTCAAATACCTGCCGTGTCCCATCACGATACTTGGCAGAACATTCTACATATGCTAATGCTCCAATATCCTTTGCTAAAGATTGTCCTTGCTCATAAGCAACAATAGTCTGTTGAAGATATTCATTCGTTGTCTTGGATGTTTTCCACCTCTTATCACAGCCAAGTACACATTCTTGACACGAACTACAGTTGCACCAATTTGCATATAGTTCATCACGTTTATCCATACATGTGCCTACTAGTATGTATGGTATACTACTTGTATGTTTTTTTATTTCTTGTATCCAGTAGTCTTTAACATGATCTAGACTGACTGGTTGATCTAAAGCAAAGCAGATCATGATAAGATCACCTTTTTGATAGGCACACCTTCTTATAGGGAGGTAGTCTATACGACCTGGCGTATCAACAACTATGATATCAATTTTGTGACCCTGCACTCTAGCATCACTTGGTAAACAACGAAGAATAGTAGGTTGGTAGATATCTGAAAACTGGTCATGACAATAGGCTGAAATAAGAGAACTCTTACCACAATTCATAGTACCCACTACTACAATTTTTCTGGGTCTTCTCTGGATTCTAACTCTACCTTGCCTTCTTCTTCGTCTCCTGTGTCTAAAACTCCATGAAAATGGATTATCACTGTATGGTCTTTTCGTTTGATTTATTGGTGACTCTGTAGTATACGTAATATTGCTGGTAGTACTATATACATTGGCTACTGAAGAAGGAACTTGTGGGAGTCTTCGTTCTCCGCTTCTATAGATTAGCGAGGAATGTGGAACTTTAGCTTTCGTCTTTCTTATAGTTCTTCGTGAAGGGAGATGCAATCTGGCAGACAGTGTAGCAGTGTTTATTGCCATTTCTCTTTTGTAAATATAAGTAGTCATCCTGCAGCGTACGAGTATATCACTATCTTCGCATCGCACTCTGCCACACCCACCACACAAACATGGAGGCTTTAAAATTGTTAAAGGAAGAACAAAAGCGAAAAAGAAAGGAGCTAGTTGATCAAGGGATTGAAAAGGTTCGTTGTTTGGCCTAAGTAATGTAATATGTTGATGATATAAAGTCGTGATGGTCACTGAGTGTGACTTAATTTTTTGTAGTCTAAAAAGTTTGTTAAAAGATCAGAACTTGAAAGGATACCTGACAAAGGAGAGAGTAAGGTACTTAATGCATGTCTTATAATAATCCAATTTGCCATGTCATGAACACTGATAGGCTGAAACTTCTCCTAAAAGGAGACGGATAAGTAGTACAGATTCTATGTTTTCTCCAACAACATCTGAGGAATCCCCTATTTTCAATATTTCTCGTCATGAGGTAGACTGTTATGTAATGTGTACACTTTTTGAACTTTCATAAACAGGCACTAGGCATGTTCAGTATGTTACATTTCTATTGTATAACTATCTGTAGGTTGTGCGAAGGTTAAGAGAACGTGGTGAACCTATACGTCTCTTTGGAGAAACAGATAATGAAGCATGTCTGAGATTAAGGTAATCAGTTATCAAGTAATGCTTTTTGTTGATAATCTATTAGGCAAATTGAAATATTAGCTCCTGAAATTAACAAAGTGAGTTGGGCTATTTATGTATACTGGTATTTGTAACAATAATTTAGGGTCTTCGCAATGATTTTAAGGATGCTTTAGATAGACTTGACCAAGAAGAACTTGACCTTTTAGCAAAGCAGGTTTGAAATGTTGTTATAAAATAGAAAGATTTATCTTGTATTAAAGGGGGAAGATGACTCTGTTGACTTAAGAATTAAAGATGATGGCACAACATTGAGTGACATGGCTGTAAGTTTATCTAAATTTTAAAATACTCAGGATATTTATTTTAGTAATTTTCCAAACTATTCCCAATTTTAATCTTGTTAAAATAAACTTTGAGCATAAACAATTATTGCAGTATTTGCTAAAATCAATTAACAGTTACAATAAATTATCACTTCATATTAGTTTTGTTCACCTAAGATGTATTGTAATTTTTGATATTCCTTCCTGTTTCTCCAATTAATATGTTATGACTTAATTTATTCTATGCTGAAAATTAGCTTTTATGGAGACTTATTATTTTAAAGCACTGTGCAGATGTAGGATCATGCACCCAGCCCTTATCTTACATTTTGAAGTGTGCTAATGACTCGAATAACGGTGTAAGAACTTGGTTTCATGAGTAAGTGCCAAACCTCTTTAGGTTGTAAGACTTTTTTTCAAACATGCTTCAGTGAAGTTATTCTTGTTAATCTCACATCATAAATAATATTGTTTGCACAGTAGTGATTTTGTATTTAAGGCAATATTTTAACTATTAAGTGTGTATAAAACTGTATGGATGCATTCCTAATTATTGAAATTTCAGGTCTTGTCTAGTGAATTAGGGCAGGGGGATATTGCTAAAGATCAAGATATCATTTTAAAAGTTCTTACAGTAAGTTAAATCAGAAATTATGTATCACAAGTCTTTGTAATAGTTCTTATTAGAAGATTGGGCTCGTGATCTGAATGCTCGTGATGTCAGGGCTAAGCAAAGTACACAGGTATTCTCTGGTTTATATTTGAGCATAGTATAATTAAGTGTGCTGCCAGAATGAACCAAGAAAAGGGTACTGCATTTAATCTTCTGTGTGTCATGACCCTAAAACCTCATGTAAAAGACTGGTACAAACTTTTGTAAGCTCTTGTCTCAAACTTCATTTCCAGATGTTTTCAAAACCATTGAGGGTTTAATGCTCTGGCCTCTACAATTGTCATACACACAGTAGCATAAATATCTTTTTTAAGCGGAATCTTTTTAACACTTCTTATAACTGGAACACATTTGAAGATTCTTTGCAGAAGTCATTTAATGGTCATATTAGTCAGTCCCACAAAAGATTAACAACAATTAATAAGAAAAACTTATATTATTATTCCTTGAGAAAATAATTATTGTTAAGAATGAAAATTTGACATAGATTGTTATTATTAGGGAAAACTGCTGAGTGCAACACACAGACAGACAAAAGACTATCTGGAGCCGCTTTTTAAAATGTTAAGAAAAAAAGTTAGTTTTACAAGACAGTGACTACTGTTACAATGACTGTTATATCATTTGTGTTCAGACAACAATGCCAGATATCCTCACTCATTTATCAAGTATATGTCTTTTCCTGACTCAAAGAGAATATGTTAAGGTAATGGATGTAAGAAAAGCTTCCTTATTTCTTTGATTCCATGAAAGGCAAATGATGTTTATCTTCAAATGTCTATTGGCAATGCTCCTTGGCCAATTGGAGTGACGATGGTAGGAATCCATGCCCGAACGGGAAGGGAGAAAATATTTGCTCAATCAATAGCTCATGTTCTTAATGATGAAACACAAAGGAAATACATACAGGTACTACTGTTTATACATGTGTATTAAACACCAGACCATAATTATAGCTCAAGTTTTTAAATCTAAAATTTCATGATTTTAAAAATTTAGGAAAAACAGATTTTGTGAAAATACCATATGGCCTTAATCTTTCAATACTAATCAACAGAACCTAGTAGCATATCCTTGTATATAATATTATATATGTATCTTTGCAAGGTCTGTTGTTAACACCATATAGTACATATAACAACCAAATTGCATCACCTGACAAAAAATATAAAGCTAAAAGATGATTCAGTACGCTTATACTCTATAAACCAAGTTACACAATGCATTAAAATTAAAAGCAAACATTTATTGCATGTGATAATGGAGAGAAACTAATCAAATGAGGGTAATATAGAAATTTAATGAATAAATTAATAAAATAAATATTTGCACAACAACTAACTAAAAGTAATGATAAGGTGGTCAAAATGGAACTAATACTAATAACTAAAAGTAGAATAGCACTACTTTAAAAAAGCACTACATTTTTATATCTGACCATACCTCTAAGTCATTTGATATAATCATGCACAAACAATAGTTATTGTCAGAAAGCCTGACTAGTCTCATGCTAAAATATCCACTGTGAAAAATGGTGTTCTATCTTTATTTTACATGATAATTTGTGGAAATGATGGCAACAAAGATTTTGAGCATCCAGATTAGTTACCGAATTAGATTAGTTTAAAGTCATCAGAAATCCTTTCTTGCATGAAGCCTATGGCCTTATTAGTGATGATAATATTAACTGTGGCAGCTAAATATACTATATCTACTGATTCAGTGTAATCACAAAGTTATTATTTCATTATTTATTTTAGGCTGTAAAAAGATTAATGACATTCTGTCAGCAAAAGTACGAAACAGATCCTTCAAAAAGTGTTGAATATAAAGGGATTATTGCCAATTCAAAATGATTGTGCATGCCCTCATCAGTAAATAATTGTCATACTTTTGTCTATAGCACTTTCTAAATATAACTATTATTAAATTATTTGTTCAGTAGTGGTGGGTTGTTGCCGACAAAAAGGACATTGTCCTTTACATAGTACTTGCGCTTGGTAATCATCAGCAAAGAACATCTAAAGAACATTATGATAATTGTATCAATGAATGCTGACTGCTCACCTGATAACATGATAAACACAACTGGATATGGACATCAGGAAGAAGAGAACGATAATATTGGAATTTTAATGGATAAGGCCATTGTTTTACAATTACTTCTCTCCAATGCATATTGGATAACATAATACGATCAACGTATATTTGACAAAATCTGCCTTGATCATCAGTCGTTAGCATTCTAGTAATAAATGGGTCACTATTATTTGGACCATGATCAAGATGAAGGATGTCAATATCTAATAAGTTATAAGGATTTAACATCAACACAAAAAATGAAAATAATATATCAAAGGTTGGAGGATACTGTCTGCTGTTTTCTCTGTCCAATCACTAGTCTTCTTTGATTGCGGCTCAGATTTTATTAAACACATTGCCTCATCATCACTAAAGAGCATTCTAAACTTTTACAGTGTGATTTTCAGTTTGTTGTACATACCTTATGTCGTCTTCTAAGAAAAACTGTACAACAGGAAGTACATCTATGTACAAAAATCACAAGTCATAATATTACTCATGTTAACTTCCACTTACCAAACGAGACAAGAGAGTATATAAATATTTCACCACATGTCTCACAACAATGACCACATGAACTTATTAAAGGATTTGTAGTAGAACATCGGTAACAAAACCGAAGGAGTTCCTGTTTTTGAAAAACAAAATCATTATAACAAATTTCATATGATGGTTACCTCCTTATCTTGTAACACTTTTCCTTTGAGTGCGAGAGCTGCATTATCAACAAAATCTTGAAGATCATTAGGTATAACCAGAGACTAATATAACATATATCACAATACCAATATTTACAGCTCAATTAGATCTTAAATAACATACTTGCAGCTGTTCAAAGGCATAACGTGCTGTCTTGTATGCACCAATCATCATACCATACTTAACAAGAGTCACAAGAGTTGATCTTGATAAATATTATTAAGAACAAATACATTTAAGAACATGTACACACTATTATAATAACTACTATGGATACACAGTGGAGACTCCTGAAGGTGTCTCCATCATCATGTGGAGAGTCAAAAAAGAAGCAACATTGAACAATGTTTCTGGAAGCTGCCCAGTAAATGGAAGGTTCTATATAATATACACATATATTATATTAAATAATATGTGATCCTATTAACAGTGCAGGTAGTACATTTAGTATATATTGCATTTTGGTGACAATTCTAACTTTATATATACCACATTTAGTTAGTGCTTTTAAGTGGTATATCAACAGTTACTGTTTTGACGTTTTATGGACATGCCCTGTTGGCAATATCTCAGGATAGGTATAATATCAAAGAAATTAAACAACTTTCTTTAAAAATGGATGTAATGTAGAGACTGTTCGGTAGTAATCTTAAAAAAAAAACAAAGTAACAGTGTGATGGCTATAGCATCATTAGCAGACATGAACTAATGAATTGTAATTAATTACAGTTTTTACAGTAATTGTAATTCTTGTTGATTACATTCACAAGTACTTGTAATTAACCACAATACATCAATTACTGGGAAAGCCCACCCTCGATTATGAATCTAGTTAAACTACATGTTCACTGTTTTAATTAAAACATGGTTTTAATGAAGTTCTGTTGTAGTTGAGAGTGGTGGCTTTACATCCTTTACAATGCCACTTAAGTCCAAAAAATCTTGAAACACTGATTCTTTTGAAGTAAATGTAATGGTAATGGTGAAACATAATGGAAGTTGATTACATTGAGACTGGAATGAACACATCACTGCATAACAGATATGTCACCTCACATCACTTCAGCGTGTTGTTTTATGACAAAAAAGTGACACTTAATATTGAAATATGTATGACTTGTATGTTAACCACTAGCAGCCAAAGAAACTTGATTAATCTAGACCATGAGCACTACAATAATATGTCTAGTTGCTACATTTCAAAACTTATAATAAGCTAGCAGGTTATCTGACTTCCTTTCCTATCTTTTAGTCTCTCTGCTACCTCTACAATTGCCAAAACTCTACATTTTATTATGAAATTGGTAAGTTCAAAACAATTACAGGACGTTTTTTTAATAATTGATTAATTAATCTTGTTTATAAATATATGAAACTGACAAATAGCAGTCAAAGCATAACAACTTAGCTGACCACATCTATAATTATTAATTTGCTTTTTGACTTCACCATGACTCCTAAAATAGTTAGATTAATTTACACTGAAAAAGTTTAACAAAGATTCAGGCTTAAGTGTTTATCTACCAAATTCTTATTTTTCCATCTTAGTGTGATAACTTGTTTAATTCTTTTAAGGATGATGATTCTTGCAGAAAAGAATGACCTTTGATTTGTTACCACCAGCTAATTAAATTACCGACAATTAATGAGCTATTGTTAATTTATTATGTAATGAATTAAAATAGTGTTATTAGAAGGTAGCTGTTGGCATATTTTATTTTGGCTTAACTAATAATCTTGATAACGTTCAAAATGAAAGGTAGATCTTTTTACAGAAGACAATATCTTCCTCTAATATTAACCTGCTAGGACATTATATATGATATATAAACGAAACAACCTATGAATCCCTTAGTATACAGTAGAATGTATAACAGTTAGGGTAGTAAGCCTTAACAAGTTTTGTGGGCATTATAGACAAACAGTTTTGGCAAATTTGTTACTTAATGACGTCATTTATAATAAAGACTTAGACATGATGACAAATTAGCCATATCTAGCACAAAAACAAAGGTAACAGTAATATTAAAAAAGAGGATTGGAGTTGTGTACACATTCATGCTTAGGATATTCCTGGGTCTTAAGGTGAATGAATAACAAACAAACAAATGAAAAGTGTGGGGTTCACTCTATAGTTATGTGCAATCTCTATCAAGTAGAATATTTAATATTATGTTTCTTGTGACAATTTAATAAAATATAATTATGGCTTACTATAAATGAGTGAATGTATTGGTAGGCATAATAAATTTCAGCTTTCTTGATGTGTAAATAAAATTTCTCCACAAAACTAGTAATACCTTTATTCCCTGTAGTAATGCAATCAAAAGGTGAACAAATTGTTAACACATAGCATACATTGCATGCCTTAGGTATTAGTTAAAGCACTGTTACAAGTGGTATATGTGGGATATATTACAAAAAGGGTGTGGTCGAGATGCTCATACAGCACAAGTAGCCTTGTACCCAGGCGTTCTAGTAAAGAGTAGATCAACTACTACTTTTTCAATCAAATGACGAATCGATGGGCTGGGTTTATAATGATTAAGTTTCATTCACTACACGGCTAGTCGAGTTTGTCGGTTATGCAGTGATTTATTGGAAGCCAAAAGGGCAAACTTGTTCAGTGCTGTTGGGATGCAAAACAACTGGGTTTCTCGAATAACTTCTTTGTTTGATGTTATCGTTTTGAGAGATCATGGTCTCTCTTTATATATTTGTATTAAGTGCAAACTTCGAATTGTGTCTCTAGAGAAATCTCTTGCAGACTTAGAGGCATTCAAACAGCTGGTTCCTAACTTCTTTAGAGCATACAGTAGACCAGCAGAAAAGTTTCTATCAGTACTACATGTAGCCATCACAATTAATCTAACATTGAGGTAAAAGGAATTTTGACGTCATAGTTGACAGAGGATTTCTAGAGTATACTATTTTCCAAGAAATCTGTGGAAATTAAACGCACACGCAAACAGTAAATACCAGGCGTTTAGCCTGGGTATGACGAGGCTAAAGGTGATGCCAAGTACTGTAGGTTGACACCACACCCCTTGTGCAATATATTCTATATAGCACAAGAACAAAATTGTGCTTTAAATAATTTATAGTGTGCTTGGATTGATCAAAGGTGCTCAACAAAGCTACAAGGAAGTCTGAAAGTTGTTTTAACAATTTGTGATTGTTGTATATGCTGGAAAAAGCAATGCAGTCATATAAAATTAATGATCCACAATATTCACTATCATACAAAAATGATAAAAATCAAGACCATAATTATCATAATCATGCCATCATTGTTTTGAAGATGTTAATGTCACACTAATACACCAATACTTAATGATAAAGACCTGACAAAATATATGGAGAGATTTCAGAATGCTACAACGTAGAGAAGCAGATCAGCTAGAAGGTTCAAACTTTGATCAGTCATACCCATCATCATAATGCTCACTGTAGAAGCTCCTAAAATTCATTGGTTGTTGTATGCACCAGTGACTGAATTAATGTGGTTAAATTTCATTTGTTGCTTTGTACACAACAACAGCAATAGACACATAAGTAACAGTGCTTTATCCAGTCTATTGTAATTCATTGTGATACAATCAAAGTTGAATGATGCCTACATTAATCCAAGAAAGCCCTTGTATTCACATGAAAATATAGTTACTGGCTTTGTCAAACTGTCATGTATGATGTGACTGGTGTAAAATAGATATATTACATTTTATGACTTACCATCACTAGCTCTTTCAGCTTCAGTAAGGTAAGCTCTTGCTTGCAGCCAATGATAGTAACTGGCATCTTGATATCTATGAAAAATGAAGTATTAATGATAATAAAAACCAATTCCAAAGAGCTGTACAAGTTTGCCATTAGTTTCACATAGTTTTCTCAGCCACTTTTAGATCTGCTTGCAGTAAGACTTGTTCACAACTACAAATTGCTTTAATTACTATCACAAGAATTTTCTAAGTCTTAATATAAGCAAGAATATAAAAATGCTTTGATCAGCTATGTACAGCATCATTTCCCTTACAATAAGAGTCAATTCACAATGAGTAAGTGTTACCAAGTTCAGTTTATTTTTGTGATCTTTGACAATTTAATAGGACAATACGTGAAATTGAAATATGATCCAAACAATGTTAGGATCACCATGCACTTGGTTTCTTATTTCAGACAGATAATCAATTCATAAATAAACTTTATCAACTAACTTGTTTAGACACAATGCAGTTTCAGTTAATTGAGCCAATAAGCTAACAGCTTCATTTTGCTTCCCTCCTTTGGTTAAAGCTAGATGTGAAGAAAGAAATTGTCAGTGTCACTTACAGAAAGGACATACAAGTTTTATCTTTTACAAGAACTAAAACACTTTAAAGACTGCATAAATTTATGATTATTGTATTAAAATGATTTACAAAGACTGAAGCAAAACATTTCAACAAACCTATAACTCTAAAATTGTTAGCCCTTGTTTCTTACCTTCCTGAGCTTCTTCAAATTTGTCATTCTCCATAAGATAAGTGACATAAGGTAAATAGAGCAAGTCCTAAAGAATTTGTAGAATTGCAATTTATTGGGTAATTATTGTTACTTTTAAATCTGGCTTGCTGTCCACCAAATCAAAGCCCTAAGCAAATATTAAACACTAACTATATGTACACGAACTATTTCTATAACCTTTTCCCATTGTTTTGTTGTTGCATAAAGTATAGCAAGTGACTGATAATCTTTTAACTTCTCATATACATCTGCTGCAAAGTTGTACTATGAAAATGAAGAAGAAACAATTGGTTGTCTTAATGATCCAATAATGTAATACCTCCCCCATTTTTTGCAGCTCATACGCACACAACTTAAGTGCTTCTCTCTGGTTTTCTTCTAGACTGCGAGCTACATCTATTAGTCTATCAATTTTGATAGAGACAGAATTTATGACCAAGTAGGACTTACTGATGTGTCCATCCATTTTCTGCTATTAATGATATAGCTTTAGTATATTTCCCAGCTGAAAGATACATCTTACTGATAAAAAATGCAATAAACATAATAGACACAACTCATGGCCATGAAGTGACTAGATCTAATAATACTCACCAAGCCTTCTCTGGGTCATTTTTTGTTTTAGCCCAGTCAGCCTGCTTTGTTATTAACAGTTCTACTTCCTTAGGTTTGCCACTTTCTGTGGCAGGCTCACCTAAAATCTGCTTAGCAAGCTCAAATTGACATAGATCCATAAACATTTCCACAGCCTTTAGTGATGCTAACCATTCAGTTAAAATCATGTGTTACTAACTTTATTCTTATGCCCAGCTTTATGAAAGGCTTTAGATGCTTCTTGATATTTGCCTTCATTTGCATAAATGTCACCCAAGAAGTACTGCAAACTGTTTTTTCCTTGAGCGATTTGTTCCTGTTAAGGATACCAATTAATATGGTGACATGAATGTTAATACACATACTTCAAAGACATGAATCAGCTCCAGAAATTTGAAATCTTTAATCCTAATAAAGCCCTAACCAAAAAGATGATAATTGTTGTTTTGAAGCATAAAACAATTACAGAACTGCTTGTTGTGCCTTGCATGGCATTGGCTCTACAATCTATATGTATTGATGAGTTATGAATGAACTTAACATGGCTACTGAACACTAATTACTGGACACATTTCTATAGTATCAAAGCTCATGTAGCTTCAAATATACACATAAAATGGAAGAGCCTTCGATAAGAACATGGATTTATCCTCTAGATTAAGTGCTAACATTGTAGATACTATTACTAAAGTCAATTAAGGAAAACTATACCTTTTTTGCAACTTCAAAATTAAGTCCCTACAAAATAAAATCATGTTATACATAATTATAAACCAAATTGTTGATTACAAGTGCTCTTTGGCAACTTTTTATAGAAGGTAAGAAATGTGTATCAAAGCTAACTGAAAGTACATGTTTTGTTACTTTTGACGAGTCCTATGTCTTGAAACAAGTTTTACATTACATATATTAGAGTCAAATGTTTTTGTGACAAATAAATCCACCCTAGCTTTCATCCAATTTTCCATTTTAGTGAGGTCTGTTGATAAAACTGCTCATAATAACTTTAAAGTTATCCAACCTTTATTAATCAGTATACTTTATTTCAATAGCTCAAATAAGGTGAGCTGTAAGGACAAGAGGAAACCACGTGCAATAATTAATTTCTTGCTAATCATAAAAACAAAGAAATGTACACATAAACAGTTCTATTGTCATTGCATACTTCCTAGAATCATAAAGTTGTGAAAAGCACAATGAGGAAGTATCTTTTGATGTAACAATACCATGTATTCCTTAACCACAAATACCTTGAATACATTTATAAATTGCCAATACCTCTAGTGCTTCTAGAGCCAAAGTTCTCCAGTCACTTTGTGTTACTCCAAGACAGGCTATCTTGTAAGCATTCTCATACTGCTTCTGTTCTAGATATTGAATCATAGGAGCAGACTAAAAAAAATTAAGCATAATACTGATCAAAGTATTATTTACTAGAGGAACATCTGTAGCAGTCATTGTGAAGTAATGAAGACTAAAAATCTTTGACCCAACGAATCCAACTACAAAACCCTGGCCACTTTGTAGACGCTGTTGTTGTGATGTAAAATTGCTGGCTTTTATATGAAGTACTCCAAGTCCACTAAAACATAACATTTCCTATGTTATCCACAAAAGTATTGGTACTATCTGACAGGAGTGATTTACCTCAAAACAATTATTCCATGCAACACTTGTGGCATTTGGTTCTTGATAGAGCATTTCCTTTTTCCTCAAGTCATAGACCATAAGCACATTACTCTCATCAACTATGGCTAGTTTCATATGACTTTAATGATAATAATGTCATTTAATGCAAGAATAGTTGTAAAATTGTAACCTTAAACTAAGATCCACACATCGAACAACACCAGAGATCTTCAAAAGTTGAAGTGGGAATGGATTGTCCAAAAATACTTTAAGAACCTAGAAAAGTAATTATTCCTATCATCATTTATCTTGTGGTCTTGCCTGGCCGTTCTTCAACCCTGCTAGCAAGGCTTCCTTTCCAGGAGGACCTCCCATAACTTTTAAATAACGTATTTGTGATTCAACTTCCCATTCTCTAAGAAATAAATCTCAGAATTATAGTAATTCTAACTATGAAGAGTCATATATTCTTTTATGTGATAAAACACATGTAATATTATTACTATCATCATATACAAAAACAAATATTTTGTTAATTTGCAGAAATGAACGTGTATTGTTACCTCTCTATTTCACCCTTCATTGACAGACATTGCAACTTTCGCTCCTAAAAGATTAACATCAGTGTTTCATAACTTTTGTATGAATTGTAGCTTACATCTACAACATTACAATTATATAGATCAAATTATCCAATTAAATCTATAATTTGTTTGATTAATTTGACATCAACATTATCTAATTATAGTGAATTTAGAGTAATTGTGACAATAAATTGCATTAAGGATGTAATAATCTGTTCCAAGATTTACAATTTAAATTTAGCTGTTTCATAATAAGCATGAGAGTATCATAATTTATGGGCATAATTCATTACATTGATACTTTACACTTTCAAATAATTTAACTGTTCAACAGCTTTTTCATCACTAAAAGGTGATAACTTTCCAAACATTATAGACAAACAAAACACTGTAAAATTGACATATAGTTATGAATAATTAATAGCACACAGCTATACATGCGTTTCTTGGCCCTATAATCAACACCAAGCGTTAGGTCTGGCTCTTAGAGTTTGTCATAACATCCTAATCTCTAAACAACTTACCATACAAAAGACTATGCTTTCACTGCAACACACAAGCAGACTGCACTGTACATCACGAGCTAGTCTTTCCTAATATCAAGTCATGATAAATACAACTAAGACAAATGGAGTGAACTACTTTGACAACATATGTCATGTCTCCACTATCATCATCAGTCGATGACTCATAAATAACAATTTTGTCAGGAAGTTGAACCTGACAAGAAAGGTATTATGGATTGCAACAATTTTAAATACTTACAGCTAATCTGTTTTTGTAAACAGCAATCTTCTTTACTAAATCACGGCATTTTAGTCGTACTAAAGAAAGAATGAGCATTAGTCTACAAAATATGATTACCTTTTTCTTGCGTCAGTAGATGTTGTACAATAACATCTGTCAGACCTTCTCGAAAAGCATACCTATAACATAATAAGGATTATAAAAGTAAATGAAATAACTGCTCTCAGTATCTAAAACACTCTTCAAGCAAATAATACAGACCCCAAACTGACAGCTGGATATAAGACGATATCAAAATTAAATTTTTTTAGTAATGTTTGAGCACTTCCAAGCAGTCACTTAACAGACTCAGCAAGTCTTTAAAACTAAAACGTGCTAAAGTCAACATAAATTTATTCAGCAAAATATCAGACTTATCCTCAGTTAAAGTCTCTCACAAACAAAACCTATGACCTGTTATAAGTCCTATGGTTTCAGTGGAGAATATCCTATTTGGATAATTTGTTTGTTCTGTAAACTAATTGACTTTAAAACTAACATCAATTGCCACTTTTTGGAAATCAGCATTTACACTACCTTTTGTTACTACAGGCAAGAAAACTCAACAATTTTTTTAACAAGTGAATAAAAATTTCTAAACAGGTAGGGATGGTGGTAAAAATGTTTCAAACAACCCAATATAAGAATAGCAATATTCCTACATAGCAGCTACAATATCAAAGATATAATTCTTATTTGTCACAATAATTATAGAAGTTTGAGAAAAAACAGTCCCACAAGATTAGAAATTATTTCTTTATTTGTTGTGTTATGATTTGAATTGTAAACTAGCTGAAAGTATGTTCACAATGTTCAATGTCCTTAATAATTATAGGTTGGATAAGTATACTCAGAATACACTATACAACAGAGCATTGCATAAATAAATAATAATATATTAAGTATGTATATACCGTCAAGTTATCTGCATACTGGCTTCTTGGTCTGTTATTTTAATGACTTCAGGCTTATAGAATTTTATCATGAATAAAATTACAACCAATCTAATGTAATTACAATGTTGCCTCCTGGAGAGACTACTCCAAAGCTCTATAAGGCCACTATACTTTCATTCATTAAAGCATTTAAAATAAAATTTCTAAAAGTGGATACTCTGTATAGTGATTTTTAAAAGCCTAATTGTTGTATATTTATTGAAAGGAAATCAAAATAAGAAGAAGAGGAAAGAACATTGTCTCATTCTTACATAGGCAGTGTTATCACCTGGATAATTTAGTTACAGTTGTCATGATATTAGTCTACTTGGTAAATCCACTTATAATTGGATACTATGCTATTGACAATGTTTAAGTGGTACTTACTGTTAGAACTGATGATAAAGTAGCTATATTTTCACCAAACTTGTGGTTGATATTCACGTAATTGTTGCTCTACTATTGTTATAATTGGCCATGCTAAATAACCCAAAAGCCAAGTATTGGAGTCAATTACAACAAGATCCACTTTTCATGGGAATCAGTCAGATTGGGAAAATTTTTCTTAAGTGTAACGATTTGGTTACATTTCCCTGGGATCAATATACCTGTCTTTGTACAGTCCATGGATAGTGCCCATGGTCACGTGATAGCATACCACAGTACCATCATCATATGTGACAACTAGATACTTTCCACCAGGACGAGATAAGCAAGACCACACCCATGAATCATGAGATTCCCCAATAGTTCCCAACTTAGTACCATCTTTAGAGAAAAGACAAACAGCTTTGTTAGAACCTCCAATCAAAAAGAAATTGCCATCTGCTGAATGCGATAAGGAGCATGGATCAAAACCTAGTGGATAATCTTTGCCAATCTATACAAGAAATATAAGTGCTTAAATATGACTTTTAATATTTTACCTGATTTTATGCAACTCAAACTACATAGACAAGTTTAAACAATCTTTTCATCTAAACACCCAAGGTATGTAATTATTGTTAATGACCACTATTTTGATTGCATGCTCTAAGAACTTAATTTCAACAATTTTTCAGCAGTTAGCTTATGAATGTTTGATTTTCCTTCTACAGCAATGGTACCACATATTTCAAACAAAAGCTCTTAAGATCAAACTTTGCTCTATCAAAATGGTACCAGATAGGAGACAACAAAGATAATAGGCATGAAATTTTGAACAATTCTTTAAGAGCAAAATTTTGAGTTTTTTATAACAGATTGTTTACAGTGGGCGAAATTCAAACATTCTCAAGTTTACTGACAGGATATCATATAACAGTTAATCATGTCTTTCACTGATACTATTTTGTCTAAAATAGTAAAAACGTCATTCTTAGTACCTGTCGTCCACTCAGTTGGAAAAAGCTAAGTCGTTGGCCCCAGTCACAAACTGATAGTATGTCATAATGATCACCTCTAAGAGAAAAACAGAGACACTTAGTCACGTTCTAGTAACTATATTCAATATACTGAATTTTAATAAATAAACTATTTGTAAGATTACTCTAGGTCAATTAATAGTTATAAATTTTATGTCAATTTATATAAAAATATAAATATCAACATTTATCTGTCTTTACTTCATTGACCAAATAGAGTGATGCACAAACAGATCATGTAACATCACACACTAAAATCAATAGCCATTTCCTAGAATTTCTTGATGACTAATTGCAAGATGTCTCACAAGACTATAAACATGGGAAACTTACAAGACTACACTAATTACCTAGAAGGATTCCATGCTAAGCACCATACTGGATGTCCACCAGGCCTTTCTATTTTGATTTTCTCGTCACCATTCTGGATTCAAAATAAAGTAGATAAAATAATTATTTACAATAACATCTCTAGAACTCAATGGATTGAACATATTAACTAAATCTTTCATTAAACACAAATGTTTGCAGATAAATATAATTTTTGAAGACAAGACCGCATTGTGTGTTCATGCAATGATCAGTATATTCAGTCTGTTTGTTTGTAGCAAAAAGATAATTTCAGTTTTTTTGAAAAAAACTTATGGAGAACAAGAGACAGGACCAAGCCAGCCTTAGTAAAGAAGATTTTAAGTAGAGAAAGGTGTTACTGATTAATGTTTTAGAAGTCTTGAAATGGTTTCTATTATACACTTATTATTAAAAAACATGGTTTATAAATACAAGCAAAGCACACATAACATTCCTAGCCAGTGGTAAATAGCATAAGTGACATAACTTTTTTTGCACATCACATCCTTGAAAATGGTGCATGTAGAATTGTAGATCTAAAAGTTATAACAAATCGTGTTGTCAAAATGGTTAGTTTCAATTTTGAAGGGCTCAAAATAATATTTACAAAACAGGTATTCCCTTTTAAACTGGTTACTTCAGTGAAAGTGCTACCAAAACAGTTTTGGTTTTGAGTTGTGGTGATAGGAAAGACACAGCAGAAAGAAGAAAGTCAATCAACTCTTTAACGTGATGCTTACCTACATACATTATATAACTAAGGTTATAGGCATGCCTTAATATGGTGTTGTTCTAAAAAGAAACACTAGATGATGTTAAGACTTTCTGATCAGGTATCAATGAAATAAATGTTTCTCCCCAATACATTTCAATGGACAATCTGGGGCCTAATATATAACATGCAGAATCACTCGCCTTAGTCCAAATAGTTACTAGCCCGTTGAACAACCCTAGTGCAAAATATTGCCCGTCATTAGTCCAACTGCATGAACAAACTCTACTCGACACTTTACGTTTAGCTACATTACGGTGTTCAGGTGACCATAATCCTGAGGAATGTTAATTGACTATCATAACAACAATCACCATACCAATATCACTTATAGCACAGCTTAAAATCCGGTGAGATACGGGATTATAAGCAATACACTGGATACCATCGCCATGACTGAAATATGTGGATCAGAGCAGGTTTATTTATGCCAAAACACTCACGAATACTTCAAATGTCCTTCAAGTTGGCTGGTCCAAATAATGACACTCTTGTCAGCACTACCAGATGCAAAAAACTCTCCTGTAAAAAATTATATTATTTTAAAATGTAGTAATATTACTGAAATGTAGTGATTTAAGTTAAACACATTAGTTAGACACTACAACATTTGTATGCATATAATTTCTTGAAATCAAATGACCATTTGACAGCTAAACAATCACAGTTCACAACAAACATAACACAAAACGGATACAGCCATCCTGGTTGAAACAACAAATATATTTGTTTAGCATGATGTATGCTTGTGTATATCTGGCATGTGTTACATGTACCCATGCCTTTGTTGGGATGAAACAACATTTTCCTTTCTTCTAGCCCACAATATTTCAAAAACAATAAGGCTATCAAGTATTTCTTTAACATGGAAAGTGAAGATTCCACACAAGGAATACACTTTTGTAAGTTTTATTTTGAGTGTTTCATTAATGAAAATAGCTACTTCCAGAGGTGATATTTTATTTATATTAGTATTCACAAAAAGCTAAAGTTAGTTAGTATTCTACTCTGCAATGAAGCTTGTGTTATTTCTTCTATTTTAAAAACACCTTTACTTTTGTCTCAAGGAGGGGCTACTCAAGTGATAACACAGTCTTACATATTTCAGGCTTACTTCCTATAGCATTTTGCTAAATACATTGTTCAATCTGAAGTATAAATACAGTGTGCATTAAAAAACAAGGTAGGATTTGATGTGAGACATAATTTCCATGTAATAGTCCCTACATTAGTAGCAGTGTTCTGCTGTTGGCAATATTAATTATAACAAGTTTACAAATATTTTTTATACCTAATAGCTTCCTAAGAAAATAACAAAGATATAATTATTATTTAATAATGTCTTCTTTCTTGTCATAAAAACTATTACAATATAATGGAGCAGTCTTGAGCTACAGCCATTTAAATTTGCCTTCAATGTTAAGCTTATACTAAGCCTTATGCGTATATTCATTACTGGATTGTTATAATATTTGGACTAACATATGCATTGAAGTCTAACTCATCATCTTGTACCAAACATATTATGGTGAATCAAACAAAGCAAAACCTACATCAATAGTCAGAAAAAATCACCTGTTAGTTTTGGGCCATATCCAAAGAAGTAGTTACTAAATCATGCAGGAATATCTCTTAAATTGTATACAATCTATATGTCATAAGGTGAAAAATTAACATTGCTAATGGTTAATTAGCGTTATACTATCACAACACTACGCCTATGTCCCAATAAAATTTTGTGCATATGAATATAAACGAAGTGTACTAGCAGTCAATGTCATGTACATTCAATTGTAACTCCTTGGTGGTGATATTTAGGTATTTGTTACATAGAAGTGAAACAAAAAAATATTACAAATAAATCATAACTGCATACTCTGAAAAGTTCAGTTTTCATTGCAAATTCCTACATTTTTGTAGTCAAGGTATCCAATCACTGACACAAAAATCTGCTAGCCAGTATTCACATGCTCACTCTATTTATCAGCAAACAATAGTACTACAGCACTGTCAATTTTAAAGTACTTACAGTATGTGGGTATGTGAGATGATTCAATTGAGTGAATTGGAAGAGACTAAGATTAATAATGGTTAGATCGTGATAAATTAAGGCTCATCAAAGATATGAACAACTGTGATCACAAATCACAATATCAATGTTAAATCTCACCATCTCGTGAATATGATAGACTGTGAACATTGTCTTTGTGGGCGTTTAGCTTATTAAGCATTTTTCCATCCATTGCATCATATACCTATAGGACAAAATAATAATAATAATACATGGGAATCCCAGAGATTTATCAGACCTGAATAGCATGGCCTGTTGCTAGCACCAGTTGGTCACCATCAGGGTGGAATGCTATATCATATATGCTATGATACATATAAAAAAGAAAGTAAACAATATTGTAATAGCATAATTGTTTTAATGCAACAGAAAAGTTAAGATTAGTTGAACAGAGAAGGGTAGAAACTTAACAAGATACAATAAAAATCACAATAAGTTATTCTATAATTGTTTTGAAAGGTACTGACTTCACAATGAAACATTGACTAGAGCTACAAAGATTTGAGATTTAAGACTGTGGAAGACTATTGAATGCTAGAAATTTAACATTATATAGACAGAGAAGCAAACATGATTACTGTAATAGCTTGGACTAATGAAATTCTTTGTTTACCATAATGTACCAGTAGTGATGTGGCTTAATTTTATTCATTGCTCGCATATAGACTAAAATAAGCAAGTGGCAGATAATAAAATTTCAGATCAATCATAATCATAGCAATAGTATGTCACTGTTAATCAGCATACATGAAAAGAGAATCATACAATGCTTTAGCACTACCATAAAGCAGGATGCCAAGTATTGACCAATTCTGGTATACTGATAAGATATTCAGTATTTTCCATAATGACCATAAACAATTCTGAAAAGAATATGTGTGGCTGTCCCTACATAAGCATTGCTAACAGGTGCCTGACTTACTCTCCCCTTCTTCTGTGTTTAACTATAGTCTATTTAAGTTGAGAAAAGCCCTCTACTAAAATTATTTAAGTTGAGAAGAGCCCTCTACTAAAATTTCAGCATGACAAGTATGGAATTTAGGGTGAGGAATTTCTCACTCTATTATGTGAAATTTGCACTGCACTTGTTTTTAATAATATTCATTTTATTCACATACATTTACATGTATCATAACAATGTATTTGTCCACATGGTTAGAGTGTAATTTCCAATTGTTCACAAAATATATGGCTACCTGACAAAGAGGAAATTTTATATTAAAAACTATTTTTGTACATGTACATGTGAACATATATTATTTAAGATTCTAGGAGTTGACATAATGGTAGTTGACGTTGTGGACTGAATCCATTCTGATATTCTGATTAACAATAAAGGGATTTGGGCTGAATTGAACGTTATACATTGGAAGGGACAAAAGAAAAAATTGACCTGTAGTCACTGTAAAGACTGTTTATGCCAGTTTATTAAAGGTTGAGATATTCAATAACTAACTATTACACAAGTGTATAGCCAGCTATATAGAGGTAGGGAGAAAAAAGATACACTGTGTAAGTGCAAAGTAAAAATATATAGGTAGATTTTAAAAAGGAAAAAAACGAAATCAGTGAAACATTAACGGCATAATACAATGGACAAAGTATGAGGTAATAAATAAATCCAAAACAACAAATCTTGTACATTCTGCCATAACTTTATCGGACTGCTCAGAAAATTGACTTGAGGTATTACTTTTAAATCTAAATTTAGCTGAGGCTACAATACAATTTAATGTCTATAACAAAAGGTTGTTGGCTAATGGATTAAAGGGTAAAACTATAACATATCCAAACAGAACATAAACGCGCCTTGGCAGCGATGTCAAAAGTTATAACACTATTGTTGACTTTACCATATCGGTTTTCCTTCTTTATCTTTAACTTGGTCTTTCCAGATAATATTAGCCTTCATTTCTAAACTTTCGGAGCAAAATATTTACAGCAGATACAACGCAGCCGCCATTTTCGACTAAACCACACCCACAATATAAATTATAAATAATAATTATAATAAACTGTCATTCTGTTTCTTGGCGAAGGTTTTGGGCGTGGCTGGACAACTATACGAGAGAAACCATCACTAGAAAGTTAATTATAAAACAGCATGTTCAATATATCCAAATTTGGACAAGGGAAAGTTGTGGTCATTCTGAACAACGGCAATAATTATTCACTGAAATAGGATGAGAATTGAGACTATTGTCTGCAGCAGCGATACATTCTATAGAGTCGTTAGAGACAATAGAAGTAGCAGCTAATGAAAAATTAGGGGAATGACCAGGTGCACCAAAGTGATGTTAAGAGTGATGGGTCTGACATCTACAAGTACATGTAACTTGTGTATATCATCATTCGATTCATTAACAACTTTAAATTGTATTTGTCATGTGAATTGACTATTTATTTACTTTCCTGACTCAATAATATCATATTTAGCAAAGATGTCTAGTAGTGCATGGATATGAAGGTAAACTGCAAATATAACTACTCTGGAAATCTAATTTTGGATGAAATATAACCTTTATCTATACAGGTTGAACCATAATGAACTTCATTTGCATGTTGCAACTTGCAAGTATATTATCACCTTACTTAATATACTATTACCCATATAAGATAGCAGTTATCTAACTGCAGATAAAACATCTAACTCAAATAAAATTTTATTTTATCGCATCCTATATAGCTAAGTGAAGTCTCTTAGATAGCTTTTGACTAGTCTCTAAATCTATAATATTTAACAGATAGTCCAGTATATTCAGGTCTTATATGCATGGATTAACTTTATATAATAATATTATGATTAATGAAACAATGATCATTACAGAGAACCAGGCTACTTTTATCTGGTGGATTAGACCAAACTTTTCTCTTATACATACATATGAAGTATTATAACATGTTATCATACCATTTCTTTAGAGGTGGATTCTCAATGAAATCTTGAATAACATATTCATCATTAGCTTTGTTGCTACTATAGTGCTATATCAAAATATAAAAGTCACTGCAGTACCGTACACAATCTACACACGCACTTTTTGACATCATTTTCTACCTGATGGCATATAAATACACATCAATCAAGTAAATTGAAATTCATGTATGAATATTGAACTGGTAGAACCAGCACCCACTGTTTCCAGTTTCACTAATCTTCGAAAATATTAATACTATATGATAGATTTGATTTGAGGTTCCTTTAAATTTTTGAATTTTTTAAGACTTATTATATTTTCTGTACCTCTTTCCTCAGAGTGTTGACAATGGATATATACCTGGTAAAAAGGACAATTAGAATGAATTATACTATTCAAGATATTGTTGCCTTGGCATACTGCTTCCATAAACCTTCAATTTAAAGATATTTCAGTTTTGATCCTTTTAGTTTACATACTCTACTTTCTAAGCACTATGAAAAATCTGACCTAACAAAAGCAGGCAATAACTGTGCACTTATTTTTGTATCATTTTTTCTAATGTCCCTAGACATCTTGAATTAGAAACAGATCTCTTCTGATATCTGATGAATGTGTGAGCCCATGGCCAGTACAGTCTGAATCAATGCAAATCTGTATCATACTAAATTAATTATCAATCATTCCCTAAATCAGAATGTAAATCTAATGTTTATCACATTACGTACACCACTGAAATTACATCATTTTCCATACACACGAAGTATTCTCAATTCGGTACCGCGACATAGTATGGGTGTGTTTGCCACACCTTTCTTTATTAATCTTTAATTAAGGAAGTATTCAAAGGAATGGATGACGATAGACACAGTATTAGAGTTGGTCGAAATGAAGTAGTGCAAGCATTGGTTGGCTCTCAGGATGAATTGGACCAATACCAGTCACCTTCTACTGGTAGTTTGAATTTAGACACAGCTTTACCCCTGGACCAATCCCAACTAATGGTGAATACATCAACGCTAGAATCTGAAGGCTTAATGTATGCTCATTTAGAAAAGCAGAAGCTTAAGCATTTAAACTACAGCCCATCTCCTCCTCCTGAATCAGCTCTAGATGTCTTAATATCAGAAAATGTAACAATAGACATTTCAACAAAAGAGGAAATAGACAGCGACATGGTATTGGTATGCCACCAGGATAACTCTGACAGAATGGAAAATCTATCTTCAGATCATCAAAGATCAGTAAGTTACAATTACTTCATTTAAACATCCTCATGGAGTATTGTATTAATTGTCTAGTTCCTAATTTTGTTTTCACACATTAATGTGCTAAATGTTATGATGAAAATTGTTAGAATAATGTATATCATAGGTGTAAGAAGTAGGGCTGAGACGAAGGTCAAATGTTGACCTTCAAACCTTTGTCCCCCCCCCCCCCCCCTGCGCATGATTATTAGATGTGTGGGTGGTAAATTAGGGTGTGGGTGGGCTTGGAGTATAACTATTAAAATTTATTACCGTATAGCGCTTTATTTTTGAGGAGCTTAAATTTCGAGGTTTTCGTGGATTTGGTCTTAGACATGAAAATTGTGCCTGCGAATTATATGGTATAATCAAGGTCAAGTATAGGGTCGATTTTAGCCACACCCTCACACACGTGATAAGTTAGAACTCAGCTCTGATTTGATTTGATTTCAGATTTGAGGCAGTCAAATCACAGTTTCTTATTGATGTAAAAGCAGTTGTTGAAATGGACGAGATTCCTCATGAATTGATCATAAACTGAGATCAGACAGGGATCCATTACGTTCCAGTGGGGTCATGGACTATGGAAAAAGAAGGAACTAAAAGGGTTCAGATTATAAGGGTTGACGATAAATGTCAAATTACAGCTGTTCTAGCAGGACACTTCCTCCCCCCCCAACTCATATACAAAGGTACTACAAAGCGATATCTACCAATGGTTCAATTTCCCCCAAAATGGCATGTTACATATAGCCATAACCACTAGGCAAATGAACAAACCATGAAAGATTACATTCAGAAGATCCTGCTACCATACATTAGTGAGAAGAGAAAGGAACTTAAGCTTTTGCCAGAGCATCCTGCACTGGTACTTTTGACAAGTGT
This sequence comes from Xestospongia muta, assembly GCA_963693285.1. Classification (NCBI taxonomy): domain Eukaryota; kingdom Metazoa; phylum Porifera; class Demospongiae; order Haplosclerida; family Petrosiidae; genus Xestospongia; species Xestospongia muta. The sequence continues at coordinate 2,761,316 of OY848931.1, forward strand.
ACTGGTTAAGGGACACAAGAGCTTTTTGATCTTCTTCAAAATAACAATGTCAACATTGTTGTAGTTCCTGCTAACTACTGACAGGTTACAACCACTTGATGTAAGTGTAAACAAACCTGTGAAGGAATTTTTGTGTAAGCAATTTCATGGATGGTATGCAGAACAAATCTGCAAACAGCTGCACACACAAGAGTCTCAATTTGTGCCTGTTGATCTTAAATTGAGCACCATGAAGCCATTAGGAGCTCAATGGATGATAAAGCTTCAAGATTATCTCAAAACAAAACTTGAATTGCTTCAGAACGGTTCAGGAAGATTGGGATCACAGGATGCCTTTCATATACATACAATCATAATGGTGAACATATCTTATTTACATACAATCACAATGGTGATTCTATTCATTGTTGGGAATAATGACATAACTCCATCATTGAAACATTTAACTAAATGAGCTCTCATTTCTTTCTGATAGAACTTGAGTGAGTTGGCTCCAAAAGCGATTCCAGTAGCTATGGCAATCGCAAATAGACCACAATCTATACTTCCTTCTTGTTTCTGGGTGTCCATCATCTCAATGGTGGTGGATCCAAATAGGTTACCTATAACCTCAGTTGTTGTCTTGTCAATAGAGGTATAAACCGAGTCATAAACACACACCACACCATTCTTGCTCCTAACAGTTGAAGCAACAATCCAATGGTCCCCACAACTATGAATCACCTGAATCTGGTTCTTTACAGCTTCTTTCACTTGCTCCTTAGATTGAAGGAGTATTGACTGAAGTCCACCAAGCTTAGGGAACTGCTTCTTTAAGACCTGCTGGGCAAAGTTGATATGAAGATCTGATAGATTTCTCCCACACACAATACTCTCAGTTTCTGGACTACCGTTCACATCTGTAGCATTTTCAAGCTTTTTTTTCTTCTTTGTTGGCTCATTCTCGTTTCTAGTAGTGCTTGTAGATAAAGCATACTTGATAAGCTTTTCAGCTTTAGCCACATACTTCACATCCCCCTCAAATTTCAGTAAGCAAGGGATTTCTAATCCACCCTGAGGTAAATCTTCAGAGTACCTTCTACAGGAGGCTGTAATTTGAGACACTATTGTGCCCCCTCATTGAAGAAACAAGGAGCAGATGGATGATATTTTTTTGGGAACATGGCCTACAGTAGTAGTTCCATGAAGCACAGCCACAGCGAAGGGATCTTGAGTGTTTCCGTATTCCTTTCTTCATGGCAGTTTTTCCCCAACAATAGGAGTCCAAAGGCACTGGTATACATGGTAGCCACGAACCATCGCTTCAACACTAAAAGTAGCCATTGCAATAGACCCATGTGCACTACTCTTGCGGGCTAGGAGCGGAGTTTACTAATTGCAGCAACCTCGAAATTTATTCCGCGAAATAATTCAGTTATAGCAATCCTCTAAATTTTAGCTCCTTGAAAATAAAGCGCTATATGGTAGTATTATTGTTCAAAAAAATTAGTGCATCAATTTTTTTGGTTTGAGACAATTTTTTCATTTGGTGACTGTTAGTCCAGCAGTTGAGAAAACTTGTTCTGAAGGTGTTGATGTTGCTGGAAGGCATAGTTACACTCTGACTACTTTAGCAAGTTTCGGGTAGTGCTTACTGTTTGCTTTCCACCACAATAATGGAGACTCATTATGGAGAGCAGGATTTTCAGAAAAATACTGATCAAGTTCAGAAATAGTGGATGCATACAGTGCTTGCTTCTTCTGGTCCTTGTAAGACATCAAGAGCACTCTTCTTCCTTTTTGGAGTAGATTCAAGTGATATTTCACAGCCTTGTGTGTTATCAAGAGCTTCCATGTATTTGATAATTTTCTCTTTCAGATCTTTTTGCTCATCAGCTTTTAGTTTAGAGAGTACACAGTCCTTGAAACGGGGATTGAGAGATGAGCTAAGAAGAAGGGGACTAGAAACATCAAAAACATCAAGTTTCCATCTTCACTTAATTTGAGATGAAACAGCTTCTTTAAATTGGCAAATTGCCATTGAATCTGCTTCATCATCACTTGCTGGTGCTTTCAAGTGATCAAGAAGCCCATAAAGAACAGGAAGGATTGAAGAGGCTGAAATATTTTCTTCATAACTAAGAAAAGTTGTTGCAATGTTGAATGGTTCAAGGATTTTTACTAATTCCTCAGCCAACTCCACTGCTCACTTCTTAAATCAAGGCTGCGATCACTTTTTTTGTTACATTTTCATCTGATAGCACAAATGTTTTTATTTACTTGTTTGTTTAATTTATTTTAAATGCAAGGGTTTTGACAATAGCAAAAGCTATAGCTTGCAGGAAGGCAATTAGATTTTGTATTTAACCAACTTGCAAAAACTTTCTTACACATTGTGATGAAAATATTATTATTATTTATAATATTTAAATAAGGTGATAACAAGAAAATAGCTGGGAAATTAGAATGATTTCATCATGAGTTCTGGACAACAAGAATCTGCCATTGCTTTTCTAGCAGACTCAATACCTCTTTCTTCTCAAATAGCTTTAAATAAAACTATACAACTTTGCTTTTGTGTCTAATTTTATCCAAATCTGCCATGTGATTTAATTAGCACAGCTGTCACATGGATTTAATTTCTCGTACATCTTCATCATACCTTCTTCTTTCATTTCCTCCATGTATAATTTAAGTGAAATAGTCAATTCTCACTAACAGGGTTGTCCAGTTACCTTGAAAAATACCTGACATTTTATGATAGCACCTGGTTTGAGTTTGTATATTGCCGCATTAATATTCTGGTTGTTACAAAGTTAATTTCATTGGATTGGTCTTGTTCATGTGGTTCTTATAATAGTATTAATAAAATTACTGGCATGTTCTAAGTATTCTCTTTGACAACCATCTATATAAATTTGGTAAATAATCTTCCATAAAGAATCACTTCCACTTCAAAGTCAAAAGAATGGAGGAGAGTATACTCATCAATTAACTTGTGTGTCTGATAATTGCTGGTAAGGCTTATCTTTTCTCAGCACATTTTATGTGGCCCTCCTGACTTTTGGATTTGTCTGAGTAATCACATTGTGGGTGATAAGAAACCCTTTACATCTGCCAGATCCATCTGTGGGTTTAAAATATCTTAAAAGAAATGAGCTGTTTCATATTTTGACATGAAGATGCAACACATGCATTTCATATCCCAAATATTTCTAATATCAATATTCAATTTACAGTAATTTTATAGTGTGTTTCATTTTTTTATACTCAGAAATTCAGTCAGTTTACTGTATTGGTACTGTTATGTTAATGGTCCTTAATTTTGTGTTTACTAAAAGGATTTTTGTATGGCAATTCATTCTTTTCCAAAGTGCCTGGACTGCTTTCCATAACTTTGTATACAAACAACAATTTGCTGAGACCTCACTAAGATGACCCAGATGTCATAAAAACAGACTTTTTATAACAAAAATTCAACAGAAACAACACAAGGATTAATTTTTCTTAGATTCTTAGGTTCATATTTTTATCAGTTGGTCGGAAATGCTTACAATTTATTATTATAGTCAATTAATTCAAGATTTGATCATTAATTTTGTTCACACCGTTCTTCCTTACTAGTGTTGTAATTGATAGGAATTTGGTATAAAGGAATGAAGATTTGTTTGAGGAACATTTCACTGGCAATATAAAATCTGTATTATTTCCTTTAAAATAAGTTACCTGACATCAGTGTAGTAACCTGTGTTTACATGCATGCATCAACTCTCTATGATACTATCCTGATTAATAAAGAATAATGAAAGTTAAGATGGCTATTTACTAAAAAACAATTTATCTGCAACATGTAGCAATAAGAAAAAACATTGTTTAGCTATGTTATATAGATTTATCACACTGCTTCTGTCTTTCAATTAACTTTTATCCAAAGCATCTACGCTTTTACAGATCACAAAGTTTACCCCTTAGGAACATTTATTTTACAATAAGATTTCGGACTGGCTATTGCATTATAAAAATAATTTATGATATTTTATTATATATGCTAAAGGAAACATGCCACAATCTAAAAGCCTGAGTTAGAACACTTCATGTCACTACCAATATCTATCACTGTACATTGCATTTATTTTGAAGGAAAATATGTACTTGAATAGTACATCGATTATTAATTTATATATATTAATTTTTCATATTACAGTCATTGCAATATGGACCAATCAATCCAAATATTCTACTTGACCTTGAGAAGCATTCACAAGAGTTAGGATTACGACTGGAGCAGATGTTAGGTGGACTGGAAACTAACCTCATGGCTGTAAGGATTTCATTATAAAAGCTATATATATTCAACAATATTACATAGGCATATGAGGACTATTATTATTGGGGGGGGGGGGGCTGACAGGGATAAGATATGATTGTAATATTGAAATATCAAATATAACTACATAGGAGGCTCATGGGGAGAGCTGGAGGGGCTAGAGCCCCCCCAATATTTAGAAAGAGGGGGCTCCCCCCCCACATTTTTATTGCTTGCTACTTACCCCACAAAAAGAATCTAAGTTAATCTTATTGGTGTTGATGAAACTGTCAAAAGTTTTGACATATTTGCAGGCCACAATGACGGAAAAACGGCTTAACAATTGTCTGGTCCTTCATGTACACAAATGCATAACTAATGAGTGTGATCTTGTTGAAATAGCTAAGGAATTTGTTATGGTAAATGATGAGTAAAGGAAATACTTTGGTACATTTTAAATTAATGTTGGTAATACTGATTGTGATTATATCAAACATACTTTCTGCATTATGGATACATTTGTGTCTGCATATTCATCACATAGTTATGGTGTGAGCCCCCCCCCAAAAAAATATAAGTGCCTCATCAGCCTATGAACTATTAATCATTGAATATCCTAAAATAGTTTTCCTTTTAGGCTTATGGGACATAAATTCTTTTGCTATTTGTTTGATATCTAGAGAGTTCGTTTAAGCTTTGTGCAAGTGTCTTATCTGTTTCTGTTAGATCATTGTACAAGAAAGTGTGCATAACCACAAATTAGAAGTGCAAGTGTCATTGTTGTAGTTGTAAACGTTTGATAACTATTGGGGGGGCTGAACCCCATATGAAAATATTGGGGGGCTCCAGCCCCTTCAGCCCCCCCTTCCTACGCCTATGTATTAGTATTAATGATATTGTGAACTGCAGGTTTAGTTGGAATAACATTACATCCTACCCATCTTATGTACTGTACATAGGGCATACTAATAATTACAGGACTGATTCCCATGTCCTGTGTCCACCTTGTGTCTCATGCATGGGATATCCTAGGAATCATTGAACTGATTTACATGTCCTATAGGAATCCTTAGGGTAGCATTAATACTATCCCATTGTATGTGCTATACTTAGAACATGTTATAAATAACTGGACTTAATTTTTATGATAAATCATTGGAAAATCCTATAACCTATCTCCTGTACATGGAACATCCTGGACTGAGTTTCATGTCCTGTGGTAATCCTATATGAATCATAGGACTCTTACTAGAGATTCCTATCCTGTATCCTATATACATGAGACATTATATGGTTTCCTGGACTAATTCATATGTCCTGTGGAATCCTGTAGTAGGACTCATTACTAGAGAATCCTATGTCCTGTCCTGTACAAGAAACATCCTTGGAATTACTGGACTGATTTGTATGCCATGTGGGAATGCTATGAGAACCCTAGGACTATTCTTTTCAATGTCCTGTATTTGTGTGTGTGTGTGTATATATATAATTCATACAGGTTTTTTTTATAAACGCGTTTAATTACATAAAGTTAAAAGAAGGAAGTTTAATGATTTCTGTCTCATTATCTAAGCCACGAAGAGAGAAGATGAAAAACATAAACATATGCTGTGTCGTTTTGAATGTCATCTTTCTGTATTATGACAATCAAGAAAACACCTGTTCACACTTGTCTTTTTTAATCTAGATAAGGAAACATTATTATTAATAAAACATACTTAAGGTCATAGCATTTGTATGCCCACTTACATTTTCTATAACTGTGAACAATTTTGGACCACAGTGTTGTTTGCACCAACTGTCAATGTGATTAACCATGTGTATTTGTGGCAATCACATTTTGTTGTAGGAGTGCAATCTTTTTAGTCAATATTATTTGCATACTTATAAAGTTGACAGGCATGATCATGCAAATGAAATCGGGAATTGTTATACAATCAGTTAATAATTTATTTTAATCAGAATTCATTTTGTTGCTTTGTGAAGACATATAGTGCAAACAAATACTGCAATTAAATATGAATTAGGGACTGATGATAATTCAAACCTAACATTTCCGGAGATATGGTATATTTGTTCATACTCAACTCACTAGGTTTTTCCTGTCTTCTGCTAGGACAGCACTGATTGCTTGCTGTTGCTCTATGATACATGACACCATGTTATAAGTTGATCCCAACTTGTAGCAACTGATCTTATCAACTTGTGTTGGGGATGGTCTAAGGCTTCCTGTTTTCCTGTTCCAAACGTAGGTCTCGGTTCTTCTTCCAGCTGCAATGAAAAGTTCCACCAGAGATTGACACCTTGCAATCGCACAACTAACTTGATCAACTTGAAGACTTTTTTTGATGGCCAAGTCAAGGTTATAGCCAAAACAAGTCAGATATAACATGTCAAGGCATCTAAAGGCAGACACAATGTTGGAGCCATTGTCAGTTGTAATAGCAACAATCTGTTCAATTGTCAGCTCCCAGTTGGCTAACACATTGGTAACTGCTTCTGAAAGATTCTGGCCAGTGTGGTCCTCAAACGCTGGAAAACTACCAAGACAGAATGACTGCAGACTCCACTCATTATCAATGGAGTGAACAGTAAATGTCATGTATGGAATAGCAGAGCAACTTGTCCACATGTCAGTGGTAGCTGAGAAATACTTGGCTTGTGTTAGCATAGGCTTGACTACAGAATCTTGGTCATGGCTGTATAACTTTGGTTGCTCATACTCACAAAGTGCCTTTGTGAAGGGAGTTAACTTGCAGACAATTTTTTTAAAACCTGGCTTTCCACCGTATGTAAAGAATGCATGTCCTGTCCTTAGCCAAAAAATACATCACAGCATAGTTGAGATCCTGAGCAATGGATGAATGAGTGGCATACTTAGCAGATTGCTCAATACTCTGTTGTAGGGTGGGTTGAGCCACAACAGCTGCCGCCGTACTACCAGCTGTTCCTTTTCTAGCAATCTTGGGATATGCTTCAGAATACAGGTCAGGGTGATGTTCTCTTAGGTGACTTAATACATTAGTAGTGTTGCCTCCCTTTGCTGACACGCTTTTTCCACATGAACGACATACTGGGAAGGTGGCTTCTTCTGAAATCATGCTCCCTTCAGGATTGATGTTAAGCCCAAAGTAATCCCAAACAACACTAGTTATGTTGGGCTTTTTGATCATTAGTATACCACAGCAAAGTAGAACATGACTTGACGAAGTAGAAGAGGCAGCCATTTTAACTTGGCAGGCAATTTGACATGTGGTTTGAAATGAAGTGCACATGCAGATAGACGGTATGTGCAAACATTGCCAAGTACAACTTTTAGTTGGTTACGATAATCATCTGTCAAAATATTGTGGTTATACCACCTAATTGATTTACCTCCCAACCCTAGTATTAGACCTAAATCCTGATTTATTGCCCCAAAACAAAGCTGAGGTGTGAATGTTTTTCATTCCATTTCTTGTTTTACAAACAGCATATAACATGTATGTCTTCTTAGTACAGCCCTCAGCATCACATTCAGCTGATATCACAGGTTTTATGTTGTAGAAGATTCCAAGTTGGTAGAGTTAAATTTATTATATTGAAAGAACTGGAGGAACTCTCCTCACAAAAATCAACTTTCTTTATGTAATAGTACAAGATGTGACATAGAACGTTCTAGTAAATAGCAGAAAAAATCACGTGACAAAACAGTTCTAGAAGATAACAGAACAATACCTGTGTATACAGAATTACCACAGTACATAAACAAAGAACTTTCTAGTTCATCCCATTCCTATCCTCTTCTCCAGCAATAACCTAGTTTGGAGCACATCAAGAGAGTGGATCGGCATTCTTGTTCATTTGACCTTATGATGATGCTTAACAACAAATGAGTATGGTTGAAGGGATAAACTCCAATGAGTTAGTCTTTGATTGTTCTCTTTGAGTCAATCCAACCATACGAGGGCATGATGGTCAGTATGGATCTCAAATTGTCTTCCAAGTAGGTATACCTTGAATGCTTCAATTCCAAGCTTTATGGTGAGGAATTCTTTCTCCACTGTGGAGTAAGCTTCCTTCTTCGGCAAGAGCTTTCTACTGAAATACCCAACTGGGTGGTCAGTTCCATCACTATCCCATTGGCTGAGGACAACACCAACTCCTCGATTGGACACGTCAGTCTGAAGAATAAACAGCTTAGAGAAATCTAGACTTTGTAACACTGGTTCAGAGCATAACAGTTACTTTAACTTCACACTCTTCTGTCCATCTAACTAAAATTGAGAGCTTTCTTCTTCGTTAGGTCCATCAGAAATGCAGCAACTGTAGAATATGAAGGAATAAGCCTCCGATAATATCTGGTCAGTCCCAAGAATATCCTGACTTTGAGGTAGGAAATAACTCCACTGCTTTCAACTTCTCTGACTCAGGGCGTACTTCATCACTCCCTAGAGTATGTCCTAGATAACAACACTGATCCTTACCCAATTGGCATTTTTTGGCTTTCACTGTTAGACCCAGCACTTCTGATACTGTTGTTTAAAACTCGAGTGAGATGTCCCAAGTGCTCACTCCAGCTGTCACTGATAATCACAACACCATCCAAATATGCTGCTGCAAATGTTTCCATACCATGTAAGACTTTATCCATTAATTGTTGAAATATTGCCGATGCACCTTGGAGACCAAATGGCATAACATTGAACTGAATTAGCCTAAAAGGTGTTGCAAATACTGTCTTCGGTCGGCTATTTTTGGCAACTGGAACTTACCAATAACCACAAGTAAGGTCCAATGCTGACATGATCTTGGGCTTGGCAACTCAGTCATATTGCATCACCTTCCAAGAATCCATTCAAATGCCAGTAATCAACACACAGCTGCAATGTTCCATCTTTCTTTACCAGTACCGCTGGAGCACTCCAAGCACTAGATGCTGGCTCTATAAATTCCCTGGTGGAGCATTTCATCCAACTCTTGCTTCACAGTGTCTCGATAGGACTGTGGTAGGTAGTAAGCTGGCAGTCACACTGGATGGGGATCTCTAGTGAGATCATGATGTTCCACCAAATCTGTACGACCAGGAGTATTACTAATCACATCATTAAATCCCTCCAACAACTGCATCAGGTCCTCCCGTTGTGATTATGTGAGATTATTTCCAAAAATTGGTCGACTTTTGACTGTGTGTTACTACTCTCTGACCAGGTAGGTATGTCCTGCTCCCCATCCTATACCTCTGTACTATATAGAGCAGTGCTTGACAGGGCATACCACTCACATAACATGTTGACATGGAACAACTGTTTCCTTTTTCTTTGATCATACATGTCCACAATATAATTTAAATCTCGTACAGCCCTTGTCATTTGTGCAAGCAGCTTAATACTGGATGTGGGAAGAGGCACCAACACTTGCTGTCCTGGCTTGAACTTCCTGTAGGTGGGTATTGCTGTTATACCATTTCCGTTGCTTCTCCTGGGCATTAGATAAATTACTCTTCACCAGCTCTGTCGTTTTTGCTAGTTTGTCACGAATTGAGAAGATATGGGATACCACACTGTCTTCTCCAGGCCTTCCAGCTTTCCAGGTATTCTTCAACACATCCAAAAGGACCATTCACAGCTTGCCTATACAAAAGTTCAAAAGGAGAGAACCCCACGAATGACCGAGGTACCTCTTGATAAGCAAACAGGAGATGGTGCAACATTTTGTTCCAGTACTTGCCTTCACTTTTTGTCGCCTTCTTTAACATGGACTTCAGGGATTGGTTAAAACGTTTTACAAGCCCGTTAGTTAGCAGATGGTAAGGACTTGTTCGTAACTGATGGATGTAAAGCATTTTGTATAATTCTGATAAGAGTTTAGATGTATAGTTTTCCTCTTGGTCTGTGACGATCTTGTCTGGGATGCCCACAAAAGCAAAAATGTGGACTAGTTCCTTGACAATGTATTCAGCATCAATTGATTGTAAGACAACAGCCTCAGCATACCAAGTCGCCTAGTCACACAAGACCAGAATGTATCGTTTTCCTGACTGACTGTGAGGGAGAAGTCCGACAATATCCATAGTAACTCTCTTGAATGGAGTATCAATAATAGGGAGTGGAATGAGTGGTGCTGGTTGAGCCATGTTCTGGATGATCCACAGGTCCGGCAGTACCCAGCAATGTCTCTGTATATAGTTGGCCAATAGAACCACTGTAAGACACAATGTAGTAGCTCTTCCATCAAGGAACGCCTCTTCAGGTACTAGTTTTTGATGCACTAGATTCCTTGAACAACCTGTGTCTAATAGAATATTCTTCACATATTTACCCTCTACACCCTCTACTGTCCCAGATCTCAATTACTCCAGCCTCCTGCTGAGTGTTGTTCCACCCACAGAACATAGCATTATGAGGGCAATGTGAAGAGTTATGTTCTTTGTCATGACAATTGTAGCATTCTAAATTCTTCTTTCCTCTTTCTGTCCTTCTACTACCTAAGCTTCCATTTTCAGTACTAGTCGTTGTCAGTAGGCCAGCTTTCTTAGTAGTAGAACAATCCTTTACCTTATGTCCAGGTTTACTGCATCCATGACACAACCCACATGCTCCTCCAGGCTTTCTGTTACATGAGTCAAGTCAGGGTCCTCTGACCTGGAAGTAATCATTGGGATTCGAAGTGTCTTGATCAACTGCTTTATCATTAGCTTGTCCTTCATTGCTTCCACGTCATCACATCTCTGCATCCATTTATCCATCAAATCACTTAATCTCGCTGCAAACTCTTTGCTTGTTTCTCCTTGATTTCTCCTGGCTTGTCTGAACCGTTTTCAGTAGTTCTCCTCATTCACACAATAACATTTCAGGATTGCCGCTTTCAACTTTTTTTAATGTCCTTTGCATCATTGGGTGTCAAGTCCTACACATGCTTGTTGAGGTCGACCTATAAGCTGAGATGCCTGCCAGCTTGAATGACTATTGGGGTTGTGGTACCTCGTATGCTTCCATCAACTTCTCGAATGTAGTTATGTATGCTTCAATGTCATCCTCTTCCATTAACTTGGTCACCTTTGCCTCTTTCTATGTCTCATACGTACTACAAGACTCTAGACCACCTTCTCCATTTCCTTAAAATTCTTTCCACCAGCTTCTGTAATAGCTCCATTTGCTGTCTAGTCTCTTCTTGCCTTTTTCGTTCCACTTGTAACTCTATTTCTTTCCTGCATTGTTCTTCCTTTCTTTGCTCCTGGTCCTCGGCCAAGTCCCTTTCACAAGCCATTCTGTCTTCAATAAGTGCCTGCAACACTTAACTAAGATCCACTGACAAGACTTTTGCTTCAGATCCATACTTCTTGTATCTCCTTCCATAAAGAGTCGTCATACATCACAAACTTAGGTGGTTCTGTATTTATGTGTCTTGTTACTTCTGCTACGACTGATCCCACCACTGCTACCAAATGTGGAGTATTCTAAATTGGTAGAGTTAAATTTATTATATAGAAAGAACTGGAGTAACTCTCTTTACAAAAATCAACTTGCTTTATATAATGGTACAACATGTGACATAGAAAGTTCTAGCAATAACAGAAAAAAACCACATAACAAGAAAGTTCTGGGAGATAACAGAACAGCACCTATGTATACAAAGTTACCACAATACATAAACAAAGAAATTTCTACTTCATCACACATGCCTGATAATGCTGCTATACAACTTGACGCCATGGTATATATATATAGTCTATTATCAAGCCTGACTGACCTCTTTCCTGATGCATGTGAAGAATCTAGAAAAGATCACCAGTGATTATGTTTCCATTGACCAATCACATTTTGCTACCCAAATTCTGGTTAGAAATCTATACATAGGTGACAGGTAGTAGAATTTGTTGTTGGCTGTCTGATATCAGGCTTTTGCAAAGTAGACAAAGCTCTTTGATTCTTGTTATCTAAGGAAGACTGTGTCATATTCGTACCCATATTTTTTAAGTCTTTTAATCTTTATGTGTAGCCAAATATGCATTCAAAATCGAGATTGTTTGTTGCTAGTGTATATACAGCTTTTTTGTAAGTAATTTCAATTTTACCATGTCTTTTGCCAGACTTTTCTTGTGTATCAGTAAAGAGGATGTCATAGTTCAATATACTACTATTACTGATACACTTATACCCATTTCAGCGAGAATGGATAAAATTTAATTTGGACAAAGTGGGTTACATGAATAAGTAACACAGGGCATATTTCATTTACAGGGATACTTGACATTGAGAGTATCATAAGGAGTTGTTAGGAAAAAATTAATAGAGGGAAGGGTTGGTTAAAGACAATTAAATTTTATCATGTAGAGGGTTGGAGGGGTGAAGGTCAAAAGAATTACATTGGATATGAAGTGTATTATCAGGGGTAAATAAGATACGTAAACAAATTTGTGTAGTAGAAAGAATTAGGGAATTTGGTGTATGTAGAAATTTCTTCACTAATTAACTTTTATATTATGTAGATGTCAGTATGTTGTCATCAGGCAATTTCATTGCATAAAGAATCAACCGAAGCACTACAATCCACAGTGGATAACAGTGTCAAGGTATAGTTGTGAACCTTGTAGTGAATTAATTACATCTTGAAGTTAAAGTGTAATGTGTAAATGAAAATATTGACAATAACTGTTTGGTTAAACCATAAAGGCAATTAACCCAACCATGCAATGTTTTAAAGACATGTCATCAGATTTCCAAAACTAATTCCATTAAGTGTTAGCTGTCTAGACCTATTTTGGTTCACTTGTTAAAACCAAACTTAATATTATAATAAAATCTGACACAACCCAGTATATTGGGCTAGTTGACAGCATTAATTAATATTGTTCTGTGCATATACATAACGTTTTCAAGTTCACTGTCTCCATGTATTGTAGGATGACATATAAGGTAATGTATATGCGAGGAGGGTCAATGCCTCTGTATAGTCTTAGTTGACAGTCCCTCTTTTACCTTAAAGCTAAAATTTACTACAAGAAGATTACATGTCAATTGTCCTTAAGTATAAAATACCATGCAAATTCTTGTATTTTACTATCTTGTTGGAGGGGATTTTAGAAATGCCATGCTTGTTTTATTACTGTATGAATTTGTTAACACCAGCATAATCACTATATAAACTCTCCATTTTCTCTATTGCTAAGTTAGCCTGGTGTTAGTGATCATCTCTTTAATAAAACAAAATTAAGGGGTTTCCTTTATAATTTCATGTCACTACCCATAATCAGTTTCTATCAGGTTAAAAGTGTGAATCATCTGAATTTCTACAGATTTGCTAAGTCATATAGTTACTTACAAAATCTCTTCATTTACTTAACTAGGCTATGTATAGTTTCTTATCAAGATTTAATGAGCTCTCTGATAATATGAAGCCAATCAAGGAATTGTCAACTCAAATGTATCCTGTTTACTGTATATTGCTCTAATATGTGCATGTCAGAAATTTGAATTTCCTTAACTAATTATTATCCACAGAAATGAGGTCAATGAAATTTTAAAGAATCTTGAAAAATTAATATGATATTTCATTCTTAATTTTATAAAATAATAAGAACTAGAGTTTAACATGTCAACTTGAATTCAAAACTGGAATGTCAACATTAAAAATTATTTATAGTTGAAGACATCTTATGTAATAAATGACATCCAAGCTCATGTTGAAATACAATCTCTGTACCCATAGTTTCTGTGGTGGATCACTCAATGGAAATTACTTTGTGTTTACACATTAGCCCTCAATTACCTAGTGTGTGTCTGCCTGTACCAGGCTGTGAACTTTGATCTGCTGTAATTATAACAACCATGACAACACATGATGAATTTAGTGATAACTTCATTTTCGCTTGCTGAGTCAGCATCACCACACCAAATTTCCAATATGATGTTGAGTATTCAACTTAAGATAAACAAAAAGCTTTGTGTTGCTATTGATATTAATTTTATTACCAAAAAGTGTTGGCAAACAAATTAACAAAGAACACAAAACTAGTATTCAGCATAAATTTATAACTAACACACTAATACAAACATAAGCCACCAAAAAAAGTTGAAACACAAGTTTACTCTTAACAAATCATTTAAACACAATGATATTAGAATACAAGCATGTCATCTGTTCTCTCAGCACAATTTTGTCATATTGTTTGTTGCCTCATTTACAGTTGTTGAAATGTCAGCATTTAAATCTGTAATAAATGAGACAGTGTTATGATTTGCCTGCAAACTAATCTTATAAATCTTTTTAGCATTAATTTAAATAGCCATGAGAGATCACTTTAAATATGTTATGTATTCATTATGATAATTTGTAAATAATAACAATTATGTTGACAAGTCAACATCATGCATGTATTTGAATTTATTAAAAGTAGATTTGGGTGCTAAAGCAATTCTGTTTTTACCATTTTGAGATAAAAGTTCCTGCACAATGCGATTTTCATCAATTGCTTTTAGAGCTTCAATGAAGTCTGCTCTGTTAGCATTTCCACCTTTTAACCACTTTACTAACATGCCTTTACGAGATGGTGCGGGTTGAAAGTGATTGATTACTTTAATATCTTTTATTACAGCATCTTTAACACCCAGGTGTATACCCAAAATTTCCCAGTTATCAATCTCTTTTACAAACTTTACCAGAGCAGAAAGGTGACACTCATCTAAAAATATATCCATTAACTAAATCAATGTGGAACTGACACAGTTACCTAGTGGTCCATTTGGTAGATTTGAGGTAACTGGGATAACATCTGAATCATGAACTAAAATGTGTGAAATTTATATATAGATTTATTGAGTTATAAATGCCATAATATAACAGAACATTGTTTATATTTGTTGCTCCCACCTATTTTCTTGTCAATGAGGTCCAAATCTGATTCATCTACAGAAAGTTGTTAAATAAAGTTTAATCACCACAACAAACAAACATGATAGTCACATACCATGTTGTTTACTTGCATTGCATCCAGACATGTCAGAGTAGGGATCTACATCAGGACAAAAATGTCAACACTAGATAAGTAACCTTGCCTACTTGACTTACCAATTACCCAACAGGTTTGTCTTTCATCATTCAGTTCAAGTGTTGGCAACTGCTTTTCAATGCTGCATCTTATTAAAGGTGGACCATGATCCCATGATATAATAACTGGATGCAACTTGTACCCACTGTTGCTGTGCTCTTGTTTACAAGGGACTGTTACTTCAGCTTTGAGTGCTCCTTCATCATATGCCAATATATCAGCACAATCTGATATAGCTTTGCAGATCACTTTGCGCAATTTATAACAATTATTAGTCATGCCATTGAAGTAGACCTCAATCGAGTAGAATCGATCAACTATTAGGACGGAACCAAATAAATCTTCAGAATAAAGTAAAACAGCATAACGGAGCTGTCTTGGAAATGCAATTGAACAACTATCTATATCAAATTGTGGACTTTCTGTTCTACCAACAAGAGCAACTACAACAGCTGGAAATACACCCTACAATTGAAATTGGTGTTATTTGTATTAATTATAACAGAACTAACATTGCATGAGTTGCACAAACAATATGTGAAATAAAACATTAAATTTTACAATAATTGTAGATGGGCAGAATAGTTACATTACTCACCTGAGGAACAACTTTACTTGCGAAAGTAATAATCATTGGATCACATTTCTTTTGAAAGAGAAAGACATCTTTCTCTTTTACTTGATTTGGTGGCAATACTGCTGGCATAAAATAGCGCTTAACACTATCAGTTGTTGATAGTGGTGTAATGATATGAAGATATCGAAGCAACATTAAGAAGTCACATTTTGTAAATAGTGAAGAAACAAATGGTAGGCAAATGTTATCGAGTAAAGATTCATCAAATACTCCAAATTCACGAAATGCTCGCTGGGTGTCTGGTGCTATAGACTTACCCTTGAGTAAAATATCCTCTAAGGAGTCTACAAATGAAACACGTATCAATGCTGATAGCATGTCAAGGAGATATTGAGGATTAGTGAAGATCACATTATAAAGGACAATTGGAAAATACAGGAACAAGGCCATGGTATGTAAGTAGGATAATGATTTCAAGACATCATTTTCATCCATTCCAAGACTAACTCCAATACCACAGCAGGTTTTTAACGAGATCATTCCATGGTAATCTTGTGACACTTCCTCTTTTAGACGCAATTCAAACATGTACCAACGTACTGGTATGGGTGCAGCGATGCCAATGTCCTTCTGAAAGGACATAATATGCTGACGAAGAGAAGATGATATTTTTTTTCGATTCCACCAACAAAGATTATCAACAGGAAATATGAGCTCTTTTGGATTACCATTATGGAAAATAAAATGATCATGAAACTCACTGAGAGTAGAGAGTAGCTGTTCATTCTTTAATTCCAATGGCTCATGCAATCCTCTTTTTGCACCCTTAATCTTGTCATAGTAAGTGCCAATAATCATAAAAAGTGGTAAGCTTTTCTTTCCCTTTACAACAACAGCATTTTTAGAAGAAACAATTGAACGCACATAATGTTCTATAAGTTCTAGGTTGTTCATCTGTAACTCATTGGGTTGATTGAGCAACTTACCATTCAGTGAGTAACTAAAGTGAGGCTTTTCTAAGAAGCTTTCTGTTAACTTTGTACAGATTATATTTATGTTGTTGCCACGAATAAATGCTCGAGATACATCACCAAATTGCGGCTGACCACCACTGTCTAGAATATTTATCCACGTGTCTTTATGGCGGTTTTGTGTTATTTTTTGCTTTGCTAAAAGTTTTGTTAATTCCTTAGAATACTGATCAGGATGTGAATTGGTACTGTAAGAAGAGACGATTTTTGCTGTGCTGTTACTAGAAACTACAGATGACATTGATGTGTTGCTTGAAGAAATACAAAAGCTAGTAGAATCCTTAGTTTCTTTCTCTGCTTGTTTGGGTTTTGTGGATTTAATTATATCAAAACCCAACTCCATCAATTCATTTGATGTTGGTAACAATAAAGCAGTACTGTGACTTTTTGCATTTTGCTTAGCTGTCACACTAATGCTCATGCCAGTTTCATCAGTGGTAAAGTCAGGAGGCAATTCTGTAGGTAATGTTGTACCACCAGCAATACCTGAAATAGGAGCATCAATTTCTTGCTGTGTATTTTGCTCTAGTGCATGAATGGCATCTGAGAGCATCTTTAGCAAGTCAAGGTTAGTAACGTTTTCCCATACTTTTCCTTCATTGTGTCCAGCTATCCTCTCTATAGCACGTATCGGTCGTGTTGCTAATGCTGTACTGTCGTGAAATTTAGGTGGACTCCAGTTGAAGAGAAGTGATTTGAATGATGTTTTGCCAACACAAGGTGGTCCCATAAGAACTAATCTCATGTTAGTCAGTCGAACAATGCCTTTGTGTAGGCCACGCTTAAAAAGCCGTTGTAGTGCTGTGGAAAAAGAAAGAAAAGGAAGTTAGATAGAGGATTCACTAAAATATTGTCTGGTAGTATGTTACCCTTTTACAAAGTAATACTTTTATCGACTATAAATGCAGTCTTGTAGAGTATTATTACATTTTGTGCTAATAAATAAAAACATATAGTGCCAACATTGTTTATTGGTAATCAATCATGTGCCTAAAAATAATGCTTTTGTAATTGGAATTACTATATTCATCAATTGCCATGACTATTGTCATTTAGAGTTTGTATCTTAACATTACTCTGCCACTGTAATATTCACATTTAATATAGAATAAAATGATGAAAGGAAACAAATGTACAAGTGGTCTAAACTGGTCTTCTAGCATGATTACCCAAATCTAACTCATTAGTTGTAATATGCATTGGCAGTCACAATATATGGTAGTGATTTCATATGTCTGCTTAGATACAACAATTAACTAAATAAATTAGGCTAAAATGGCTATTTATAGATACATACTTTACATAATATAGATAAGAACAAACAGATGACTGTCTGCTAGAAATAAAATGTTCTATTTGACCTTAAACATTTGGTTATTCAAGAACATAGCAACCTAGAAGGTACACTGTTCTTTTACTGTACTAACTACTTCAGAATATGTTAAGAAATGGTATCAATAATTTAATAAACATTTTAATTATCTGATATACAATAACTAATGGCAGTACTATAGGTTTATGCTTGTTGTAACAGTATTACTTTAGTTTAAGGAAAATATGAAACAGACAGAAGATATTAAGCACTTGATCACATAAAAATATTTGACAAAAGTTAGAAAATTGACAAAGTAAATTATCCATCGAACTTCCCAAATACCTTCGTCTATTATTAGCTTTGCAATGTTCCGATAGCCCTCTCCTCGAGCTACTTCAGCTGCAGTCCTACCATCCTGAGTGGAAAATAAACAAAACCTGACTTAATTGATATATATATATATATATATATATATATATATGTATGTATGTATGTAGAGAGGAAAGGAAGTACTACTAACTAAGAGCAAATCAAGTATGTATATATTAAGACATTCAATGGTGGGTCCAAAATCAAGTTACATTGTTAAGGGTTATGTGATTGGTGCCTTTTTTTGAACATAAAGTCTTTATGTCAGCCACTTAAAAACTATGAACAATTATTGGACAATAATCTCTAGGTTGGATTACTATTGAAACAACTAATAGCCCTTGCACATTCATTCAGATTATTTCAGACAGACATATATATTCTAATCAAGTAGATACACACTAACACACACATGTATACACATATAATAATGCATGTCAGGTAGTAAAATCTGTTATATTAGATTCTAAACAAAACCATGTTTAAAATAATAGTTGTGAAAAATTACACTACTTTATTTAGCAAAGCATAGATAAATTTGGCTATTTGATATAATTACATTATAATCTGTCATACCTTATCTATAACAGTAATGTCAGCACCATTGCTAATTAACACCTTGATAACCTCTGGATGATTATTTGAGGCAGCAAGATGTAAGGCAGTATGGCCATTCTGTAGCAATAAAACAAATAAGCACATTGTCATTACATACATATCTTTTTTTTCAACTATGCTGGTAATACATAAAACAGGTATGTTTCGAATGATATCATATACACATCTACTGTACCATATCATTCACTGTACTATTTCATGTATTATAGATTGTACATTATTTACTGTATTGATGAAATACTACAAAATGTCCCATAACAATTCAATAAATCATCAAAATGTTACTTTAGATTATAAAACAAAATGATTATATTGTCTAGCATATAAAAGTTTTAAAAATAATTCACTAAATAAGTAAATATGACTACTATAATCTGTTCCAAGATCAATGTTACCAGATAAATGAACTAGTGATACTAAAATTAATGTCAGCCTTTGTGTTTGTACTCAAATCCTTTCATACAAACAATATATGTGACCAAGTCTCACAAAAGGGGTTTTATGGTGCATGTGCCTTTTGAGGAAAACAAGAGTTAGATCACCAAAGTATAAAATTCAATGAGGACTTTACATTTGATTCTGCCAATGTATAAGGGTAAGAACCCTGCTGTTCTTATTAGATGACAGCAGCAATGAGGGTGATGATAGCAGTGATGATAAGAACCATCAATACAGAATAACAGAAGTGATACTACCATCAATATTTTAACATTGTTTTTCTCAGAATTTTATTGCCTATAGAAACTACCACTTACTGCTTGTAACTCAGCAACACAGGGTACTTTTCAAATGAAACAAACATAAAAATGAAACCCAGGTAGTGTAGAACTACATAATATTGACAACTCATTTTTCATAGATTTCATGATAAGACCTCTTTCTCAGACCTGGTTACATATATACCCATACACACACATATATAAATATATATACAAACACCCACTCACATAAAGTACCTGTTTATGTGTGACAAAGGGTAAAAGTCATTATGTCAAACAGCACTTAAAAGACAAATAATCAAACATAATGTAGAGTAAACTTTCTACACTACAATTTCCATGGTATTGATATTTTTGGCAACCTGATACATTTACCCATTGATGTTTTCATACCTTATCAACAATAGAAATGTCTGTACCAATGCCTATTAACACTTTGATGGCCTCTGTGTGATCATTGATAGCTGCAATATGTAAGGCAGACCAACCATCCTGTAACAAACAAGCAGTTTGTTAATAATTCTAAATATACAATAGCACAATGCAGGTCATTGTTTATCACAACATTGATACAGTTTGATCACTGCTTAGGTTGACATATAGATTCACACCAATACATGTATATAAATACTGAAATACATGAATAACTTTTATGGTTTATATTTGTGCTTGCATGACCACTGAGGGTATTCAGGGAAATTTCACAAACAGTACCGAATGTAAACATTCATAAAATATTAGTAGCTAATTTATTTTCATATAGGATGTGGTTAATAACTGCACCTTAGTTAATAAATATTAATGCACAAATGACACATGTTTACTTGAACCCACATGTTATTATAGCTACAAGGGTAGTGACAAGTTGATGGAAGGCTTTTACTTTGAAGTTAGAAAATCAATGCAACATAGGTGAGCAATGCTACACTTGGACTCAGATCAATTTTTGCAATAATGAACAAACACCTCTATTTTGATACAAAATGCCATGAACATATAAGTCAGATGTTCAAATGAGACATTTTGTTATTTGCCATTTAACAAAGTTAAAATCAAACTCAAATAGGATCCTTATAAAAAGGTGGGGTCTCAATAAACTGTACTAATCCAGAAACATGCTTAGTTCACTGTGCAAGCTAGGGATATTTAGTAAAACCATTATGTAAAGCTGTGGATGAAGGTAATGAAATACAGTACAAAACGTGTTATCAAATAGGTTTATATTATATATATATATAGTATTGTATTGATAAGCTGTGTCTACTTCACTCAATCGTAAGATGATATATCATACCTTATCAACAACAGCAATGTCAGCATCACTGTTAACTAACACTTTGATGATCTCTGTATGATTATTGGAGGCTGCCCGATGTAAGGCAGTATGGCCACTCTGCAGCAATAAAACAAATACACAGAACATAAATGATACAAACTATCATTATACATCTCATTAATTTTCTACAATCATAATGTTAAAGTGAAACCAGTCTAAAGTGACAACCTATGGGACCAATAGAGGTGGTCAGTAATTGACATGACTGCCAGGAACAAGACAGTATAATGAATAAATAGATTTAGTTGGAGAGTTATTAAAATTGATGGATACAGTAGACAATGGCAATTGAAAATCATCGAAAAATTTTGAAAGATATTTAGATCTCATAAGAGAAAGTTGAGAGTGTACTTTAGCAATAAAAAAGTGTGCTTTAAAGTACAAGTAATCAAAGACAAAGTTCTATATGCTTGAGAGATAATATAGTTATAGTGATCTGACCATTTGAAGTTATATGAAATAATTATTCCCAAGGTCTTTGTGAGTCTATCTGGATGGAATAAGATGATTTTTGAGGTAGTAATTCAGTGGGAGGATTATGGTACCAGTGTGAAAACTGAGGTGGACACACTAAGATTCATTGAAGTAAATTTTGATCCCAGAATTCTCCCTTTATGAACCCCTGATATAACAGGTAGTATCATGGTAAGCACCATTAATAGAAACATGCTGAGTACAATTTGTAAAATATTCTTAAATTCAGCACCATGAATTACCAGTTATACCAAAACAACAATTTTGAGAAAAATATTATTTGGGGCACACTGTCAAAGGCTTTTCTAATGTCAAGATAAATTGTATCAGTATGAGATTTGTCCCTCTGAGGCTTGTGAATGTCATTCACAAATAAAAATAGCTGTTGAAGGGTTGAATGTATACAGAGACAACCAACTGGTGTAGGAGTAATAGAGGTCATAAGAAAGCTTAAGTCTATGATCTTATCATAGATAAGCCTTTTAAGAATCTTCAAGATAGTGCAGATTAATAAGGTAAGTCTACAATTTTTAATTTTAGACTTGTCTCCTGATTTGAAAATTTGTGTGATGATATGTACATGCCATTTGAAAGATATTCTTTAAGTGAACAAGTAAATAGAAAGGAGATGATGGATGGAACCACATGTGGCAGCAGCACAATGTTTAAGATAGTAGGGCTAATACCATCAACACCCTTTATTTTTATGACGGTAGTTTATTTATTGAAATCTGTTTTAAATGACCTCTGTTTTCTTTATGTTTCTCATGATCATAATTACGGCATATAAGCAATTCCCTGCAAAATATATGGTGACTTCAAGAGAGCATACTTCCAATCTTTGTATATTCATGTACTTTGTTAGTTAGTGACTGGATATCTCATGTAAAATGCCAACTCTTAATGTAAAACAAAATCATTAAAACCTAGTAGGAGTTACTGTGGCTTAAAACAGAATAAGAAAAACTGTAAAAGAAAGTAAAATGAAAAAAAAGAATGTTGTGCTATCCCTTCATACCCAGTGCTATCATATGCTTGCTAGAAAGTTCACTTGAAGACTTCTGAAAAGTTAATTAATTAATTAAGACAAAAACTAATTGCTTTCAGAAATGGTCCTAGTGAATTTTGATGTTACCTAGCATGAAATGTGTTTTAAATGTGTAACAAAATGGACATAATCAGCAACAGATGCTACAAGAAATCTTTAATGATCATGATCTTGTAGTTAAAATAGGTTACCAAATATTGGTAGCTCTTTTGCTTTTGTACACCCTTTCTAAAAATAATGGGAATACTAAAATGGAAAAGTCATTATCATTTGTATGAAAGAATAATATTATTATGATAACATTAATTATACCAAGCATTTGAAAGCAACAATTAAAACAGAATTTGGTTTCTATAGTTCCATGAAGATCAACAGACAATTTAACAGTTTTGTCTCAAAAGTATTAATACAAAGGAGGTAAAACAATAAGTTTGAAATACTTGTGGTGAACCAAAGTGAGCTGTAATAAAGACCTGTCATATTTCTGGTCCTCCAATGAAAGTCTCTTTCAATTTCAATGACAGTAATTATCATAAACTTAAAACAATGTTCATACTGGTATAAGGTTGTAATGAGAGCAAACCTTTTCTCCCAATTTTTTTACATAGTCTAGTAAGTCTTAAAACAAATACTCTTATTCTAGCCATTCTCTTCCTTCCAAATAAAAGCCTATCATTTATCATTATCTAAACCACAAGCAGTGGTGACTCACTCAATTTTTAACTTGTTTTACAAGTAGTAACATGAAGCAGGCTGTTTACTATGATAATATACAATTGTTTGAGTCTTTTTTTAGATTCAAATGGTTATTCTACATACCATCACACAATTAAAATTGGTTCATCTGTCCTAAACCTATCATACACATATATACTGACCTCATTAGTATGGTGAATATTAGCACCATTCTCCAGTAAAAGCTTCACTATGTCTAAGTGGCCATTTGCCACAGCTGCTATCAGTGGAGTAGATCCATACTATAGTTGATAACAACAAAATATAATCAGTGACACAAATATGGAATAATTTTTGATAAGCACTACAACATGTGTGTGTTTTCAATATTACAACTGTAATTCCACTGTTGTACAATATGCAGCATACAGCATACCAATGAAAAATAAAGTCAAAAATAAAATTGTACTATCTGTCACTATCATAATGCATTATTGCTATCTTAAGTGGTTGTTTTTTACATACAAGTTCTATGTCAACATTAAAGCCTATTTTTAAGTATCAATAAGGTATTATTGAGTGTGGTTATGCTACTTAAGTAGTAGGACCACAATATTATTCTGTGTAGTATAAATCAAAAATAAAATACTATGTCCTCTTTTTAGAAAATGAACGTTATGTCTACCATTTAAGCTCATAAAATAGCAACTCAAAATATTTAAAGTCTTTTCTAGCTAAAGTAAATGATGTTGGCTTCCTTTGTCTACATGTAGACATTAAAATTTAGATAATTGTTTATTGTACACATAGTAATATTTTAAAGCTATTATCATAACCATATTACTTTTGGAACAGGCACACGCACACACACACACACACACAGACATGCGCAAGCAAGAACCGTAATGCTCACCTATGCATGACAGCAAGTATTTATTAAAAAGGGTACAGCAGAGAGAGGAGTACTGCATGTATAAAGTACAAGTAGCATCCAATTTTAATCTAAGAATTTTTTCTCTTTCAAATTATGAAATGTTTACAGTTTACTCATTTGAGGTACATTGCAGCTGCAGAAGTCAGTAACTATATCCCAAGATAGCAATATCCTGAGATAGATACCTAAATGAAACTGCTGCTATAATAAGTGTTACAAGCACTGTGTCTATGTTTAAAAAGTAAGGTGATACAAAGAAGCACAAACTTGCTACTTTGACTGACAAGCATCGCATAAAGTGAAAATCATATGTACCCAATACCCTAACCAACTAAAAATTCTTAGTGTAAACAATATCACAAGTTGTGTAGAGAAAGTCAAATTTAAAACTCAATGAAAAAATGAAAAAAAAACAACAGAGGAATTTCAACCTACGCCCATCTGCCACCAACCACCAAGCTTAGCACTGATTCCACTGGACTACAAAGCTCTTAACTTCAACAATGACACTTTTATTCATAATGATTTTCGAAGACTGTAGTAGTTATGCAATCTAAACTTGCCTATATATGGCAGGTTCATTCTCCAGTGATACTAACAAAGTCATAGTTCTTTAAACCACCAAACTTTCACCAGCATAGACAGCCACTTCAGAACAATTACTTGTTAACTATAATAAAATGGCTCAAAGGTCTGTACTTGAGTTATGGCAAAGACCAGAAAGAGGACTGGTATAAAAACATATAACTCCAGGGATAAAATTTTAAAAACAGACTCTTACCATCTCTTTAACTTTAAACTAGTAAACATGTTCTTGATGGGAGCATGATAACTACCTATACTCACAATTGGAACCAAGGTTCTGCATTTAAGGATGCTTCATCTATTGAATGTTTGACAATCCAGTTTGTTTTTACATAGTGTAGTTAATTGTCCAAATCATATTATGTAAATACACCAAAGACACGATAGTATGTATGTTGGATGTGCTATAGAGTATGTGGTCAAACAGTATGTCTCAAAAAGTAACTAGTATATCATTTATATCTATAGTACCACATACCAACCAGTAATACTCATCTATATACTGTATATTGGTAGTTATGTATTGTGTTTAAATTTCAATGAATAATATGTAAACAATTATAAGCTATTAAACGAGCATGTGTCGTTTATAATGCCACTCTCCGCGCATTCCTGCTCGCTATAAAAGGGGGGTGGGCTGCCCGGAAGAATGTGACACCTACCAAAGAGTGAGATGGCGGCAATATTCAAACCTAGAAATTGTTCTAGATAGTAGCCATACCAACCTGAACAACCCACACAAAACATCTATAATAGTTAGCTCTAGGTACAAACACGTGTTATGTCAATTACACAGTTTATAATAATAGATAATAACTTTTATTGCTGTACTGAATTATACATGACAGAATCAAAGATGGCTGACACAAGACCATAGTTGTCTAAATCAGATTGTCCAGCAGGAGTTAGAACTTTTCTAATATGGTCCAACCTTCTCTTGAACACCTTCTTCCCTTTTAGACTGTCAAAGTCGATCACAAGAGAAAGTCTTACATGTTTTCTACTGTTCGCCATTTCACTACAGAAACTTACACCTATCCAAAAAAACGGGAATATCTGCACCGAACATACGCATAATATTAATTAAGCAGCTGTTGCAACAGCTAGAGGAAGTTCATATTATGATGTAAACAGGAAAAGAAACACAGCCTCCATTTTTTTGATATTGAAAAGTTTTGTGTGTGCCATTTTGTAGGCAGCCCAGCCCCCTTTTATACTGCGCATGCTCGTTTAACAATATCAAGTGACAATATTGTCACATTTCAGACAAAGCCATGATCTGTATTATTAAAAATACACTTACTTCATTAGGTATATTCAAATTGGCTTTGGCTTCCAGTAGACATTGAGCAATATCTATGAATCCTTTCTGTGAGGCCCAGTATATACTCGTTCTATTCAGCTACAAGTAATAATAATAGTATGAATACTCATTGGTACATAACTGTTACTATTATTATACATAAAGATACACTGATGCATACATGTGTAATTACATTATATGATTATAATGATAAAATCACAAGTACATAATATTAATTATAATCTAATAATCATGTATAATAAGACATGACATATATGATTTATATCTCATTGGTTGATGTTATCATAGACTAAGTAATATAGATGTCAACAAGTAGACTGTAAAAACAGTGAACAATATAACTATATAAGACCAGGTCTACTACTTTCAGGCTTTGCCTGATCAATTTAAAGCAAGAGAAGTATGTCATTTTCAATACATGATAAAGGATGTTATTACTAATTTGAGAGATTCATATTGAATTAAAAACCATTAAGTTTACATCTTTATATAGGCACAATTTAAAATCTTCAAAATTTAACCATTGTTTACAAAGACGCACCAATAGAATAGAAATGTCATCAAGGAATTAACCAGACTCTAAACAATTTTGTTGCTTTGCTTACAAAGATCTGGAAATACAATGAAATCATCCTTTCACTATAACACTATTGTAAAAGGTCTAAATAACATTGACATTAACATACACACGATGCCAACTTGATTATATAACCAGAAGATTACAACCTAGCATTTACACATAAGTAGTAACATCATTTAAAATATAGGAGTGTTAGCAGGAGAAGACATAACAGTAGAACATCAGACATATTCTGAAAAATTGGCTGTTGTCCCACCAAAAGCATATAAGTTTGGTTAAAATTGCCCAAATAAACTTACAGTTATATAGCTTACTATTTGCCTCTTCCTTACTGGTTAAGTAATGATAATAACAGGAGACAAATTAGATTTTGTTGTTCAATTCCAATTTAACTTGTTTCTCATTTTTATAGTATTGTAGAAGCTTTTCTTAATCTTGGCAATTAATAGCTGATGGTCACCTGTGTTTAATCTTTCATCTAATGCTATGTAATACTGTGATTATTAATGTCTAAGATCATGTTTCAGATGGTGAATCAAAAATAGTTTGTCTAGTCAATTTCTGAGGACTCTTCATTTTGGTTAATATAGTACTATCATTATTCACTACTTATTGTCATATGTTATTTCTCTCATAGTAAAAATATATACAATCACAATAACATGCACTATGTCATATATATTTAACTACATGTGTAAAAGTTCATAAAAACTTTCTATAACACTCATCATTTAGTAACACATACAGACATTAATTTATGCCAGGCTCCTCTAAATATTTGCTGTGATTATTGTTCCTGTAACAATTAAAAGACTAGGGAGAACCATTGGTTTAAGGTAACTAAAGCTTGCACATCATACAATGAAATAATTACAATGACTTGACAATGAGAATGAGTCATGCATGATCAAACAGTGATAGTTATATGACAATGTATTCTCTGAGTAGTATATTTACCTTATCACGAGCATTGACATTAGCACCTTGTTGTAAAGCACATTCTACATCATCTAGTTGTCCATTGAAGGCAAAGTCAATCAGTGATTCATCCTAATGAAGATAAGTTCAATTTTATATATGAAATGAGATCACATACAAGGAGTTAGGAAGTAATAAAGGTAATAAGGATTATATGGTGCACAAAGAGCACTACCTAATTTATTAAGGTTAATCAATTATTAATCATATATGACTATTAATTACATGTCACAGAAACAGTGGGTAATAGCAATCATAAAATATAGCAGATTGTCATCGGATCATACTAGAGAATTCCTTTTCAAAGAGGTAAAGCAAAGAAAACCCATAGTGGATAATACTGCTTAAATATTAAAAGTGCTACAATTTGAAAGTAATACAACAAATAGTTATAACTCTATTAGGAACAAGAGATCTGTTGTTTTAGTCACTTTTAAAATGAAATAAAAGATAGCTTTCATGACTTTTAATTATATTCTGAAGATGTCAGTGAGCAAGTGTTCTCTTTTGCCTGCTCTGAATGAAATAATAGTCACTAATAGCCATTGTTCCTGTTAAAGATAACATATTTTTCTTGTTTTCATTCAATCAAGAAAGATGTTTTATATATTCTCAGTACATTGCTAACTGAATTAGCTACTTCTGACTTGATTATACACACGTACATAGATCATATTCTCTGATAGCCATGATTCTGCACGAGAATGAAACTGTCATTACATGTCAAAATACGCTCACTTAATGATCTTGTGTTACTTGTCCTCAGAATGTGTTTAATATTGTGTTACATTTAGTCAATTTGATTAGCACTGACCATTATGACATAACATAACATTACAAAATAGGTGGGTCGGGTCAAAATTGTTTTGAATATGAATTAGTTAGTGGTATTGCATTACTTACATTTAATTTATAACTTTGACAAAGCAAAAACTTTGAAAGTTAAATTGCAAAAAAATTAATTTTCTACAATAAACTCGTTAACACTTAAGTTTATTTCATGTCTAAGGTATACAGGAATAATTGCTTTAAATCAATTAATTACAGGTGTTATAAAATATAATTTTCCATACAATATTTGTAAGTAGATCCTCACCAATTGCCATTGATTCATTATGTAGACTATTGAAAACAATTCCAAGATTTCACTTCAACAATAATACACAGCATTACCTGTATTCATCTGAATTTGTCTACTGAGTAATATATACTCATAAATTGACCTAATATTATAAAAAAACACAGTTAACACTACAAGATGGATGAATATTAATGTAACTACAAACAAAGTCCCAAAGTATAAAAGTGCTAAAGTTGTAACAAAGTCACGAAATTCGTGAGTTAAATTTTCATGGATTTTCATGCATCTTTTGTCTCTAGTCATGGTATTTATAACCATAGTTAGGGGCAAAGAAATCTCTGTGAATTAACAGTGAACAGACTGTTCATAGGTCTTTTAGATTAACTAAAATGCAATTAACAAAAGATTTTGTTGAGAAATATGCATCAAATGTTTATGTAATATAAATATATATGTAATATAATAATACCTAATAGTTAAAGCATAGTTCACAGTAAATACTAGATTGTGTGCATGAACTTCTGGTCCCAGCACTTCAAATAAACCATGACATTGCAGACCAAGAGGTCTACTTCATAGCTACTACATGGATACTGGTGTGCAAACATGACCAAATGCTATATAATATTCTAAACAATATGCTGTGACATCATTCCTCCTGTGCATGTGCACTCTGCCAAAGAAAGTGAAGAAAAATGGTGAGTATATTGTTGATTTCATTTGCTCCATGTAACAAAGCAGTAAACAAAATTATATATTCTGAGATATATATGTATTTCTAGATGTTATGTTTGCGTTGGTCATATATAAGCTTCTAACAGGTCAGTTTATTTAAAAAGTATGGTATTTAAAGCCTAAAAAGTAGGAACATTTTGTTTTCTCTTAAAAGTTTACTATACATTCATATATTATATGTCAGTAGCTGGTGACAAAATTTTATAATGCCTTAACATTATACCTACTATGTGAAAATGTATTGCACTTTTTGAACATTTTTTGTGCATTTAGAAGAATTTGGAAACATTTTATTTATTTGTGTTGATAATTGTAGTCTCTATAGTTGGTATCTTTTATTTAAACTGATATCTTGAGAAGAGTGAAAGTAGCTACGTAAGAAATGCGTTTTACTGAAGATTAAATGCAAGTAGTGATGATGATGCCCTATTTATTGTTGGCAGTGTCTATTCGTCTGGCAGGAAATGTATACTTTGTTGTGTAATTAACTGATCCCCACCCCCTAAACCTTAACCTACCTTTATACAACAAAGTATACATTTCCTGCCGGACGAATAGACACTACGTTTATTGTTTGTATATCTTGATATTTCATTTTCATCACTATTTTGCTTGTTCCTAATGATTATACCTTACCAATTTAATCGAAGATCAGTGATTTGTTAACTCACTTGTATAAAGCAGCCATGTATGGTAAAATACCTCCGAACTCCAAAATACTTCCTGTGCAAAGGCCATGTATACATCCTGTTAATTTTCATGTTTGAAGTGTTGGGACTAGGAACTCGTGAGAACATCTTCGATAAACATGACTGAAGAATGCGTTAATTACTTAATATGTAAGTCTTTGACGAGTAAGAAAGCCTTAGTTACTTAACAGCCAGTGAATTAAAGGCAGTTTTATCCCAAGCATGCTCCAGTTACGGGGTGAAATGATGGTAATCTCGATTTACGGGTGAAATAATGGCAATAGTCATTTTAATTATAGGTAGCGCCACTAGCAAAGCGTTCAAAGGCTAAAGACTTTACGCTTACAAGAACTTTTATATAACAACTTTTGAGCACTCGAAATTTAAATAAAATACTGTGGTGATTTGACTCAGCTTTTACGTCGTCTCTGATGCAATTCAATACAATAGACAACACATTTTACGTATTGTAATACTATTGCTTACCAATTCTCTAAAAAGAAGAGAAACTTCAGATCAATCGAGCTCAGCAACTCTCAGACAAAAGGCACGTCCGGCAGGAAGTCATAATTGTTGCGTAGGAGTTAATGTGTAGGGTTTCAGGGGTGGGAATTAAAATATGCACTTCCTGCCAGGCATGCCATATAAAACTTCAATTAATTAGACGCCAACTTGTAACTTTGAAGTGTCATTTTCTTAATACAGGAAGTCAAATCTCTGAAAGGCTTTTTTAAAGACATTTACCATAATTAACAATAAAATTGTTTATATAGAATAAAACTCTAATAATGAATCTATATTACTTTCTGATCCTTTGTCCACTGTCATGTCTCTCACGTACATTTAAAATCATTCCTTTAATAACTTAGCAAATTGTGGTATATTAATACTATCATGACGGTATACTTGAATGTTAATTTGAACAAACACTAAGTGTTCTTATATTAAGTAAAAGTACATATTATAAACTATTATGAAAATAAAACAATCATCATTTTATATAGTTCATGTATACATGCACAATGAAAGCATTGGTCAAAGGAAGTAATATTTTTCATTAACTAGTCATGGGAAGACACATATCCAGAATATGTTTTGCTACAGAAGGTTCAAGACCTGGAGGCAAATCCACTGCTGTTATTATAACACACCAAGTAACTTCGCTAGATCGTTTGTAGTACAAAATTGGATGACATCTGCAAGACTACCAGCATTATGGTTCCTTTGATCTAGTATATTCTCCAGATTACATGGCTAATTTTCAAAGCACATCCTATCTCTCTCCAATCATATTCTATGGCTATAGTAAACGAATAAGACCCAGTTTGTTTTCTATATACAAAGAATGTCATCAATATATATTGCGTAATAAATTAGTTTATGAACATAGACATGCAGGGAAATGCTGTATGTATTAGTTGTATATAAAGCCTTACCAACATTAACAGGAACACAAGCTTTTTTCTCATGTTGAATGAGTAGACTACTATCAGTAATGTCTATAATGAAAGTAGAAATATAATAATTGCAGCTACAGTTACATAATCTAATTAAAATGGATACATTAGTTTATGTGCATTATAGTTTACAATTATGGTAGTACTCTGGCCTAAATACAATAGTTTTTGACTGGCCAATGAGTGATCTTTGTTTGCATGCTTTTTGTCTGTTGAAAATAAAACGTTGATAAATAGGCAATAAATGACTGTAATGCATACAGTGTATAGCAATAATTATATTCACTATTGTTAGTGGTTATATTAATTATAACTATAAAGTAGAGAAAATGTACACAAACAATATAAAAGTAATAATAGAATGAAAAATAGATTTAAGAATTAACTTTTTATCCACAGAGTATAGATGAAAAGTGGATTGTACATATGGTAACAAATAAATTGAATTGAATGTCTATACATCTTACCAGGATCTTTCATATTCCTTTCTAGATTTATATTTGTAGCTACAACTTCTGAAGTTACACCAGTAGTGTATGTAATGAAAACCCTAACATGGCCAATGTACTCTTCAACAGTCATGTCTGGAGTCTACTAAAAGCAGTCTGTCAACATATCATTGACTTATGTATTATTCTTCCACATATTGAATCAAAGGACTTTGCTACAATGACTAATGTGACAGTCTTACCACCTCTTGGTTCAAGCACTATAGCTGAGGCAGATAACTCAGCTGCTACTATCAATCAACTTGACTTCCTAGACTGTTACTGGTAAAATGCTGTCTGTACAAGTAAAACTGAAAGTGCAGGGCTCATTTATATTACAGGTGAATGTGTCCATTGACATGTTGGAGCAACCACTTTTACATGTACATATGCAATAATGCCATCAGTTAAGTTATCTAATAGTACTTAGATGAATAGTCACTAATTTATTGTTTGTACATGTACATAATATAAACATTACACATATTAATGATATATTATAATTATATGTTATTGTATCATTACAATAGAAAGTCACTGTTGATACTGCTGTGGCTTCATTGACACTAGAAGCTCCCAAAGATCACAAATCTGTTTTAGGTGAGTCTCATGTGTGATGTACATTTTTTGCACTGGTTACTAACGAAGGCCAAATACCATGTGGTCCTTTGAAGACTGTTGCTTTTTGAAGAGCCTGTGTGGCATCTATTCTCTTATTAATAGTGATCTTTACCACTTTATTTGCAATTGTATAAAGTATAATATGAATATTTAATAAGTAGTTACTATGAATTATATTATATTATATTATATTATGTCCTATCTTTTTATATAGTCTGTACTTAAAAGGTCAATCGAAGGATTATGCTAAGTCAGCTATTGGAAAAGTTTTATTATATTTAACAAAAGATCATTGAAGAAGCTTGTAATGTGGTCCTGGAATGTATTCCCATTCTGTAAGTAGTACCTGATATGATATATAATTATGCATGTAACATCTCTCTCTCTCTCTCTCTCTCTCTCTCTCTCACACACACATACACACACAAAGTGGGCTATTTAGGATGTACATATATGTTGCTATGGCAATTGTCAATGAATATGAGGTAAGTAATTGCATTTATTACCTCCTACAGTGTATTTGAATTCGACCATTCCATTTAAAGTACAAGAGTCAGCTAATGATGTAGCCAAGTAGAGTTTAATATGACCACACCTTCATGTTACTATAACTTTTACAAATGTAAGAGGGTAAGACAATTTGTCCATCTATATGTCTGACTCTCTAGTATTTTATCAACTATCTATCTATTCATTCATTCTTCCATCCACTCATCTTTCTACCTATTTTTTTCTATCCATTAAACATGTTACAATGGTGAAGCACACTGTGCTGGTGCTAGTGATAATTTTGATCCAACTGAACTAATTTGTCCAACTTGTTTTAATAGTAGAGGTCAGTTCAGGTAAATTTGTTATGTACAAGCTCATTCTCATTACTGTAAGAATAGAAATTAGTCTTCTTTTAATACTATGTAGCATAAATGTCGTTAATATTGTTTTGTGGTCATGTACTTCTGTTTTGGGTACCACCCAGGTTTGGATACTGACTGATATAGAGCACAAACTACTGATAAGTTTGTTACTTTTAGGGAAGTCACATTTGCTTGTATTTAGTAGCAATGGCAAATCATTTATGTTCAAGTCATGCATAGACAGTCATTGAGTTTAATGTATCTTGATGTATGCAATTTTTTTAGATAAACTAAATGCTTCGATCTAGCTTTTTAGAAGAGTAGCTAAGAGCATACTAATGATAAGCATTGTGACAAGTACTGATGTACAGTTTATTAACTTTCTTAGGTCATTATTGAATATGTTGTAATGTGGACTACATTATCTAATGGTACTTAATAAGATATCCTAGATGTTGTTAGCCAATCTTAGCCCACCCACTTTAAATATACATTCCTGCTTTTTTACACTATGACTTGACTAATGCATGAATAGAAGGGAATCTGTGACAAGTGGCATCGGTACATCAAACTTAAACTTAAGTGTGTTTCCTTATCGATTTTTATGTCCATATATTAATGACCAACAAATCTGTTTGTCTGTTCATTCTTCTATGAACCATCTTTTCTTATTCAATTCTTTTCTTACTCATTCATTAAGTCTATGAACAATGTGACATAGCTTCAACCAAAGATAAAGGCTGTCTGTTGTCACAGGCTGTGGCTAACACCTAAGAAATATAATGAATCATTGCACATAATCGAATACTGTGTATGAAAATGTGACTGAAACGTTTTGTGCAAGTATCAAATACATCCTATGTATTGTATTATACTGAAACTGAAAGTCATCATGTAGCCTTCCTACATATCTGTGACAGTATACCCCAATGGAACTGACTCTGAAATGCCTACTTCATTTTGAGAGTCACAATACCTAGTAAGAAGGATTTATAATTTTTTCAGTCCTGTGGTAAGACTGATGTTGACTATATATAGCATACTATGGTAAGCATTCTAAGTGACTGTATTAAGTACTAACTGGTTTATTAACTTTCCTAGGTCATGTACTTCTGTGCCAGCTTTATCTGCTCTTGTTGACCACCTTTTATTATCTTTGAATTGTGTAGGTTTACAGATAAATATTCTATTTACAAAACTATATTATATGTAACTAACATGTAATACAATATTAAATTGCATTGAAAAAATGATTTCTATTGTTTAATTTTGTACTTGAACTAGTACTCCGGTGCATTTGAAAATTATTTGCTGTATAATTATCATCACCTTTCCAAGCAGAGGCTAACACAGATTACTACATCAACACCAAAGTTACAATGGTAGGACATGTTGTTATCAAATGCTAGCTATTACATGTATATCCTTAAATTAGTGATGTTCTCACATCACTGTTAACAGAGACATACAGAAAGCGAGAGAGAGAGAGAGAGAGAGAGAGAGAGAGAGAGAGAGAGAGAGAGAGAGAGAGAGAGAGAGAGAGAGAGAGAGAGAGAGAGAGAGAGAGAGAGAGAGAGAGAGAGAGAGAGAGAGAGAGAGAGAGAGAGAGAGAGAGAGAGAGAGAGAGAGAGAGAGAGAGAGAGAGAGAGAGAGGGAGGGAGGGAGGAAGTTAGGGAGGAGATACAAAGTTCCTTTATTCAAGGTCATGTGACAATCACATAACGTGTACATCTATACGGTATAATTTTCTGGAAG
Organism: Xestospongia muta; assembly: GCA_963693285.1. Classification (NCBI taxonomy): domain Eukaryota; kingdom Metazoa; phylum Porifera; class Demospongiae; order Haplosclerida; family Petrosiidae; genus Xestospongia; species Xestospongia muta. Next base: position 2,796,873 of record OY848931.1, read on the forward strand.
TCCTTAAAACATTGTCCAGCTGAGCATCAGCATGTCATCCATGTTATTAGATCACACAGTTGGATTTTTGGAGTGTTAACTCAGTGATGGACAACAGTAATGACTGTTGAAATTTTGTCATCATCACTCTTAGTCTCTGATTTACTACCAACTACTATAGCTCATTTAGGACCTATTGCTTCACTATCTATTTGTCCATCTGTCCAACTGTGATATGTCCTTTTTCCCATTCATCCATTAATCCATACTTCAATCCATCCATCTGTGAGCTGCACACCCATTCATCCATTCATTCATCTATCTGTCTATCCATCCATCCATACAAACATACCTTGTCCTTGGTTTATTTAGTCCTCAGTAACAGTATTAGATATGGTACAACATACATTTCCTGTTGCATCTTCAACTGTACAAGAATTTAAAAATTTCCTTGAGGAAACATATGGCTATTTAGATGTTAAACTAACTCATTATGTTCAGTTGAAACTGATCATCCTTACAAACAAACCTTAGTCTCACATTTCAGATTCCAGTTCCCAGACCAGGCTCAATAAATGAGTCTGAAATTTCATCCTAAATGTGGTAATGTGGTTTGCATGAGAAGAAGACAAACTGGCCAGTTCGTTGATTTTGTATAAGAAAGCTTTTGATAGCAAAGTTCCACCCGCTACAGAGAATGTTGTATCATCAATGATTGATATTAATTTGGACAAGCTATTTACTGATTTCAACACTTTTAAGTAGACACTCCTCCTGGAATGATTCTCAGGTTCTCTTTCTCTGTCTCTGTCTGTCTCAGTCTCTGTCTCTGTCTGTCTTACTCCCTCTCTCCCCGTAATACAGCATTGTTCAATGTGGCTCCAATATTAGTTCCAAACTTAATGTGAAGGGGTCTTTCATTGGCTAAAGGGAATAAAATTGAAGCTATTGAATTGATATGAAAGAGAAATAAAGTGGAGATGCAGGTGGAGCTGGAGCTGATGATAATAGCCTCCATTCATAATGTCTTGAAGAGTTCTATGCATGTTTAACTATATTGCTATGCAAAAAGAATGTAAAACAGAGGTACTTAGATTATTTGGATTATTGAGTAGAGTGAATTGATACATCATTCATTCATCCAACCAATGGCAACCATCCATTCATTTATATGATTTTATTATCTATACTTACTATTCAACCCTCAATTATACATTCATGGTTCATATATACTATCATATGATGCCTTTATAGTCATTACACTGCAAGGCAAAACATTTGTTTGATGAAAGCATCAATGTAATAAGAATATACAGTAGCTCATTTGCCCAATTTAACTGCTTTTTGTTGTTTGAATTGTCCATAATCTCTGGCATGTGGTATTGATATAAACCAGTAATTTGTAGTGATATCACTTTTGTGGATGTACTTCTTGTATCTTCAGAACATTCATGGCATCTATATTAAAAGGATAAATGAATATGTCTTGTTGTATAATGATTATAAAACAAAATATTTTTAATTCCCAAGTGTTAATAATTTTTCCATTGTTATGTTATGATACAATGGCATGTTTCATTGCCTCTTATAACTGTCTAATTTCTTTGGCGATTGATATGATCAGTCCATTGAATGACTAACCCCATTGCAACAAGTTCATGTTTTTAGTGCTTTTGTTCTTACATTAAATTATAATGTATAGAGACTGGATATAATATGGGTGTCCTACAGGAAAAAAACATCACCTTGATACAATATTTTTGATCTGTTTTACCTGTAGACAGTGTATTAACTCTGATATAAATAGTGACCCTTCTGATGTATGATTGTGTGATGACAAGGATAGATAATCGACAATGCATTGATGTCAGTGTTGATTCTGGACATTTTGTTGATTCTCTGTAAGAAAGCTGACAATAGTGAACTTTCTCCTGCTACAGAGACTGTTGTATGATCAATGATTGGTATTAATGATTGGTACTAATTTTCAAGACTTTGGATTACACATTTCTACTGGACTGGTTCTCATACCAAGTATATCCTGATTCTTCAACTACACGTAGCTCTAAAAGGATTCATCTCTTCGCTCCTCTGTTATCCATTCATATAGCCATCCATCCATTTCTCCATCTACCTGTTTATTAAGCTATCCATTCATTCATTAAGCCATCCATCTAGCTATTCAAGCATATATCCATTAATCTATATAATCTTTTTATGTAATTAGGTAACGAAGTGCATATCATAATTAATACACAAATAGAATATGAGAAAAGAGACAAGTCCAATCATTATGGTATCAAATGTCAACTTATTGGTTAAGAACAATCAAGAGACATAAACAGGTGATAATCATATGAGAATCATGTGATCATGATATGTCACTATTGTCTGTCTCTGTTTAGTGTTTGTCTCTCTTAGAAAAAGGATTACCTACTTTGGGTGCTAAGATCTCAACCTTCCATATCCTAGTCACTGAAATAAACAGAGCCATACACGATGCCAGTTATTATTGTCAGTGTGTACATGTACCATGTGCTACCATTGACTTGTGTACTCTGATTGACCTCCCCTTTTTTCAATAAAGAAATTAACTGTTAGTTATTATCCTAATGATACTGAAAACGCTGATATCAGAAATTGTCTCTGGTATGTAAGAGGTTGAGGGAGAGAAACAACCTGCAAACTAGTTGTAATGATTGTGGACTGAAGGAAGGACCTCTGAAAAGCAGATAGAATCAGAAATAGATTAGATGTACAATACATAGATAACTATCAAACTGATTGATAGGTACATTTAGACATAAATGTTACTATTGGACAAAATACTTAATACAAAAGTAAATGGACACTGCATTTTTATATTTGCAGAGCACATTAGTGGAATTAATAACTAACATATTATCTGATGCATGGTAAACCCAAGTTCTCCTCAATGCAATACAATGTAAATATTCATTGATAATCACCATAGCAACACCCTAAAGACCCCATATTTATAGCAACTAATTGACATTAATTGATTGATAATTATCATAGCAACAGTATCCATGACAACATTGACTATCTATGTTACAGGTAGAGGTAAAGGTGCCTGTAAGTTCTATAGTACTAATAGTAATACTGTGGCCTGTAGCTATTGGTAATATTTGTGCTGATCCTGAGTGTCAAGAGAGACCTGTCTGTGATAAGTCAATGTTTTGATGTGTAAAATAAGAGAAGAAGTCATGTCTCCATGGTGTGGCACTCAAGATGACTCCACTCACCTGCCACTAAAACAAAGTCCTGACAATATGTGATGTCATATTTTTATACAGTGCGACGTTCAAGTGCATTTTGTTTAATGCCTATAAGTTAGTCATAAGAGTACTTCACAATCTTTATATGTTTAGATAAGGAAGCCTCAATGCAAGAAATCGTCATAGGTACTCTAGCATATTCCACCACTACTTTTAAGCTCTAAATCATCCTTTAGTCATGTCAGAGGTCTTCTGATATTACAGAAGAGTACATTAGAAATAATCATCCTTTATTAACATGTAATCTATATTCTAACATAGGCAATCAGTCTTAATTTCATGCAAAAATGAAAAACTGGCTACTGGTACTTACATGTCCTATAGTGATGGTAAAGCTGTTGTAATTGTTCTTATCACACTATGTTTTCTTCATAGATACGTATTCATTTTCAAGCTTGATTGCCATGTTATGGAGCATATTCCAGTGATAGAACTTCCAGCTCTTGGTTGTTTAGCTAGTGGTCAAAGTAAAGTCCAGCTTTGACCTGTTAAAGGTAATAAATACAGGCAGTTAAACAAGTCATTGCAGTCATTTCAGAATACTTTCAGGGTACTAGGTACAGTAGTGACCTGTTACTGATATCATGTTTTCTGTGAACAAATCTCTCCTGTTAAACAGGTTTGGAGTGTTCAATGGCTTAGGGGATAGTTCTTATACATATGAAAATCTTCATCTTAAAGGTAATAATTTCAGTGATAGTTACAACAAATGTAATTGATACATTCTTGCATGGTGATTACAGCAGATACAAACAGTCATGAAAATTACTATGGATACCTTTCATTAATAATTGGTATGGTCACTTTATATAGGATGATACAACTACAGGATTGCACAAAGGATCGTTTGATTGATCAGGTTTTTATGGAGACAACAATTTCATCAATCCTTGAACCTGGAACCAGAAGTGATCTACATGACTCAAGATGATTTTGTGGTTTTATTTTACCCTATGTTTTAAGGAAGAAATGAGTATTTTATGACCAGAGGGCATGCTTTTCACAGTGTATTTAACTGGTAACCCTAAGCCTAAGCCATAAATGGGACCGGCTACAAAGTTCTATTATTCAAGGTCAGATGACAATCACATAACATGTACATTTACATTCATACTGTATAATTACATATCATTTTATAGTCCTGCATGTCCTTAAAACATTGCCCAGCTCAATACAGTAGAATGATGGACCGACATTAGAGGCTGTTAAAATTTTCTTATCATAATTTAGTGTCTAATTTATTACCAACTACTATAGATCATTTAGGACCTATTGCTTCACTACAACCCAAGGTATTGTATCTATTTGCATATCTGTCCATCTGTGATATGTCCCTTTATCCATTAATCTTTTAATCCATCCATTCATCAATCTGTAACATTTACACCCATTCGTCCATGTGTCCATTTACCAAAATACCTTGTCCTTACTTTATTTAATCATCACTAACAGTATTGGATTTGGTACAACATACACTTCCTGTTGTATCTTCAACTGTACAATAACTTTAAAATCTCCTCAAGGCTACTTAGATGTTAAACTAACTCATTATGTTTCAGTTGAAACTGATCATCATTACAAACAAGCCTCAGTCTCACATTTCAGAGTCCAGTTCCCAGACCAGGTTCAATAGATGGATCTGAAATTTGATCCTAAATGTGATTTGCACAAGAAGACAAACTGGCCAGTTTGTTGATTCTCTGTAAGAAACTGGCAATAGTGAACTTCCTCCTGCTTCAGAGACTGTTGTATCATTAATGATTGGTATTAATTTGGACTATCTATATAATGATTTTCAAGACTTTGGATTAGACATTCCTGCTGGACTGGTTCTCATATCAAGTATATCCTGATTCTTCAACTATACGTAGCTCTAAAAGGATCCATCTCTTCACTCCTATGTTATCCATTTATATAACCATCCATCCATTTGTCCATCTACCTGTTCATTAAGCCATCCATTCATTCATTAAGCCATCCATCTAGCTATTCAAGCATTTATACATTAATCTATATAATCTTTTATTTAATTTAGGTAACGAAGTCCATATTATAATTAATACACAAATAGAATATGAGAAAAGAGACAAGTCCAATAATTATGGTATGAAATGTCAACTTATTGGTTAAGAACAATCAAGAGACATAAACAGGTGATAGTCATATGAGAATCATGTGATCATGATATGTCACTATTGTCTGTCTCTCTTATAAAAAGGATTAGCTATTTTGGTGCTATATGAACTGGTGCACTCCTTTTTGAAGATGTCAACCTTCTATATCCTAGTCAGTGAAATAAACAGAGCCATACACGATGCCAGTTATTATTGTCAGCGTGTACATATACCATGTGCTGCCATTGACTAGTGTACTTTGATTGACCTCTCCTTTTTTCAATAAAGAAATTAACTGTTAGTTATTATCCTAATTATACTGAAAAAGCTGATATGAGAAGTTGTTTCTGTTATGTAAGAGGATGAAGGAGAGAAACAACCTGCAAACTAGTTGTAAGATTGTGGAGTGAAGGAAGGACCTCTGAAAAGCAGATAGAGTCAGAGATAGATTAGATGTACAATACATAGATGACTATCGAATTGATGGATAGGTACATTTAGACATACATGTTACTATTGGACAGAATACTTAATACAAAAGTAAATAGACACTGCATTTTTATATTTACAGAGCACAATTAGAGGAGTTAATAACTAACGTATTATCTGATGCATGGTAAACTCAAGTTCTCCTCTAATGATGCTATGAGTAATAGTCTGTGTAATTGATCTAGAGAATCTCGTGACGAACCATGTTGGAACTATTACTGTGACTTACAATAAAGTATCAAGATATTTGGAGGCTTCATTCATATTGGTAACAGTTGACTCTGGAGTAAGAATGGATGAATAGATGGAGAGATAGGTAGTTGGATAATAGACGGGTAGGTAGATTAATAAAGGGATGGATTTAGATTTTAAACAGAGGAATGAATTTATAGCTAATTGGACAAAGAGAAGGATGTAGATATATAGCAATCCATTGAACAGTTACTACTAAAAAGCTGATATGAGGATTGTTCAAGCTTGTGCCCAAAAGGTAATTATATCACTTAATTTCTTTAAAATACACACGCTCTCTCTCTAGTTTCCTGTTGATTATATAGCTCAACAGATGGCTCTCAAATGTTGGTGTCTTGACTTCTAACCTCAAGATCACTTGTTTCTTTTTCTATGTCTGGTATTTGCTAACATTAATGAAGCTGTCACTGGCATGTAAGAGGTTAAAGGAGAGAAACAACCTGGAAACAAGTGGTAAGATATTTGACTGAAAGAGGGAAACTCTGAGAAACAGAGAGAGTGAGAAAGAAAGGGATAGATTAGATGTACAACACAATGACTTGACTAATCCAGGAGTAGAAGGGAAATCTGAGACAAGTGGCATCAGTACATCAATTTTTAAGTCACTTTCCTTGTCAATTTTTCTGTCCATACATTATTGACCAACAAGTCTGTTTGTCTGTTCATTATTCTGGGAATCGTCTTTTCTTATTTCAATTCCTTTATCTCAATTATTAAGTGTATCAACAATGTGACATAGCTTGACCAAGGATAAAAGGCTGTCTGTTGTCTCGGACTGCTGCTGACACCTATGAAATGAAATGAATCATCGACATAATCAACTACTGTGTATGAAAATGTGACTGAAACATTGTTTTGTTTGAGTATCAGATACATACTATGTACTACATTACAATAATATAACTAACAGGTAATTTCTGTATTGAAAAAGGGAGAGGCCAATCAAAGTACACTAGTCAATGGAAGCACATGGTACATGTACATGTAGACAATAATAACTGGGATCTTGTATGGCTCTGTTAATTTGACTGACCAGGATATAGAAGGTTGAGATCTTCAAAGAAGTACACCAAAGTAACTAATTCTTTCTCAAACAGATCTAGAGTCAAACACTAGAAAAAGACAATAGTGACATACGCATTATCACCTCATGATTCCCATATGACCATCACCTGTTTGTTATCTCTTGATCATTCTTAACTAATAAGTTGACATTTGATGATATAATGATTGCATTTGTCCTTTTTCTCATATTCTATTGCAATATTAACTATAATATGTATTTCATTACCTAAATTATATAAAAAGTATTAAGTAGATTAATGGATAAATGGTTGAATGGATAGATAGATGGCTTAATGAATGAATAGATGGATGAATGAACAGACAGATGGACAAATGGATGGGTGGTTATATGAATGGATGGATGGTGGTAGAATGAAGGGATAAATAGAGAAGTGCAGAAATGGATCCTTTTAGTGCTACATTTAGTTCAAGAATCAGGATACACCTGGTATGAGAACCAGTCCAGCAGGAGTGTCTAATTCAAAGTGTTGAAATCGGAATATAGATTGTCCAAATTAATATCAATCATGGATGGTTCTTGGTGCAACTTGACTATGATGACATCATAATGAAATGACACAAAGTGCTGTCATCATATTGATGACATCACCTAAACGCTAAACCAAACCTAACATGATTAACTCTATGACACATAGTGATGTCATCATCGGACATGTTGTACACCATCAGTCAAGTTACACCAAGAAGCACCCTCAATCATTGATTATATGACTGTCTCTGTAGTGGGTGGAGCTATGCTATCACAAGCTTTTTTACACAGAATCAACAAACTGGCCAGTTTGTCTTCTTCTTGTGCAAAACCACATTTAGGATCAAATTTCAGACTTATTTATTGAGCCCAGTCTGGGAACTGGACTCTGAAATGTAAAACTAAGGTTTGTTTGTAGGGATGATCAATTTCAACTGAAGCATAATAAGTTAGTTTAACATTTAAACAGCCATTTGTTTCCTCAAGGAGATTTTTAAGTACCTGTACAGTTAAAGATACAACAGGAAGCTATTGTACCATATCTAGCTTGATGCTTATGCTATGTGACTAGGTTCATCATGGAGAAGAATTACACAAAGAACATCACTGCATGCGAGAAAGAATGTCACATATTTATTCCTAACACTAAACAGTGATTTAAAGATTATCTGCATGCATGCATAGTGGAACGTGGTTACAACAAATAAACAATCTTTAGACATATTAAATTCTTAAGATAAGTTAATAGTCTAGTTTTATTGTTTGATTTTATATTGCTATGATGATTATCAGTGAACATTTACATTGTATTTCCTTACCTCCTGCAGTGTATTTGAATTCAACCATTCCACTCAAGTTACAAGAGTCAGCTAATGATATATATATATATATATATAGTCCAATAGAGTTGACATGACCATACCCTCTTTATATGAAGAGCTACTTTCTTCTTCTTTGAACATCTAAATAGATGTGGAGGTCATTGTCACTCACATTAGTTAAGTTATCAGTATGTTTGTGATGATGTAGTACACAATCATATTCTCCACGCAAGTTACCACAATGATTACATAATATAAGAGCTTTAGTTTCACCATAATCATAATTATCACATAAAGGCTAATTATCACATAAAGACAATGTTATTATAAATAATTCTATCTTCCTCAAGTATCCTCATCTGAGGTTTTCCATCTTGTCATAGACCTCGTCCTGAAGAGATACCAACAGTATGTTATTCATCAATGACATACAGAACAGCTAAATATGACCACGTGCGCGAGTGTGAGAAAGATATTATCAGTTACTACTCACAGTATGGGAATACATTCCAGAATCTGCATTATGAGCTTCTTCATTGACCTTTCCCAAATGTAACACAATCTGTCCAAAAGCCAACATAGCCAAATCCTTCAATAATATAAGTCATAGATCATTAGCACTTCTTATTCAATAAAATATTTATAATTTTATACTATATATACAGTGACAAAAAATGTGACCGGATATACAAAAAGGGACTACTTGTGTCATTTCTCTCATTTTGACTTTTTTATATCATTTTGAAGTATTCACGACGCTGAATTTGTTGACACTTTTGATAAACGCATGCATTGTTAAAGTCACACAATATAAACGAACCAACATTTGGCCACTACACAAAATTAATTTTGAGAAAAGTGGAATTTAATTTTCCACCTACACATATCGCATATACTATTCCATTTCCGCGAATGCTGATATACCTTGTCCTCGCTTTATTTAGTCGTCAATAACAGTTCGATATGTTACAACATACACTTCCTATTTACATTGTCCTTGCTTTATTTAGCCATCAGTAACAGTTGGATATGGTACAACATACACTTCTTGTTTCAGGTGGCGTTGGTCAGTTGTAGAATTCGTGTGCTAAAAAGTGATAAAAGGTGTACTTAACAAAATATAATAGCACACTTTAGTCTTCACCACTAGCTAGAGTTGCTGTTTTCCTCCAGGAGATCATCATGAGTTGAAGAAAATAAATGAACAAACTCAGACGATTATACATGTACATGCATTTGTTATCCTTAAAAGAACGAAATGGGATGAAAGAAATTACCCATTTGTAATGATACAAATAACGTTACAAATAACATGTAGTTATGATACCTCACTAATAAATGTGCAATGTTTATATTATGTACATGGAACTTTATTCATCTGAGTACTATTGGGCAACTTAACTGATGGCATTATTGGATGTAAAAGGTGGTCCTAACATGTGAATGGACACATTCACCTGCACATATTTTCCTTCACTTTAACTTGTAGAATGTACAATAACTACACGATCACTAAACGTCCATTCTCACAGTAATGAGAATGGATCTGTAAGGAAGATAAGAATATATTACCTGTCTAATGGGTGGATAAAAACAGGTAGATAGATGAGTGGATGGACGGATGACTGAATAGATGGATGTTTGATAAAATACTGGAGAGACAGGCATACAGATGGACAAATAGTGTCACCCTCTTATACATTTGCAATAACATAGACTGGGGAAAAGTGATAGCCTTGTATTACTCCAAACATAACTGACACTTCCTCCTTACATCATCGTGTACCTCAAACAATGGCATGGGTTGCCTGTACAGTGAAGAATGGATCAGTACAGACATTACCAATAGCTAACAGACCAGTATTAGTAGTAATATCACAGAACCTACAGGCATTACAGGCACCTTTACCTCTACCTGTAATTGTCTGGATAAACAGTGTTGTCATGGATACTGTGCTATGATAATCACAGTGATTATCAGTGAATATATTGTATTTCTTACCTCCTACAGTGTATTTGAATTTGACTATTCATTTCAAAGTACAAGAGTCAGCTAATGACATTGTCTAATAGAGTTTGACACAACCACACCATTGTGTTTGACCCATTTTAATGTGGGTGATATTTTCGATCAATAAACAATAAAGTAATGGCTGAATAGATGAACCGTCACTTCCTTGGCGAAGGAAAGTCGGCCTGACTTGACTCAGCCACATGTCGACCGCCTCACAAAACAGTCACTTTGCCGGAAAGAATGTCGGCGTGACTACGCCTCAAGTAGATCGGCTCTTTGGAGCGTCACTTTCCTGGGAAGGAAAGTCGGCCTGATATCGCCTCTGATGGATCGATGGACTCTTGGACGGTCACCTCCCAGGAGAAAAACGTGGCTTGTCTACGCCTCTGGTGGATGGACTCTTTAGACGGTCATTTTGCAGGGAAGGAAAGAGGGCCTGACTTGGCCTCTGGTTGATCCGCTTTTTGGACCGTCACTTCTCTAGGAGGAAAGTGAGTCTGAACGCCTCAGAGGGATCCATTCTTTCTACCGTGACTTCCTCGTGGAGGAAAGTCGGCCTGACCTAGCCAGAGATGAATGGACTCTTTGGACCGTCACTTCCCCGTGAAGGAAAGTCGGTCTGACCTAGCCGAGATGAATGGACTCCTTGGACCGTTACTTCCCGGTGAAGGAAAGTCGGCCTGACTTGGCCTCAAGTGGATGGGATCTTTGGACCGTCACTTCCTTGGAAAGGAATGTTGACTTGACTACGCCTCAGATTGATCGGCTCTTCGGACCGTCAGTTACCGGGGAAGGAAAGTCGGGCTGACCTAACCTGAGATGGAACGCCTCTTTGGACCATCACGGCCTGGCCCCGGCCTCAGACGAATTGACTCATTCGACCGTCTCTTCTCTGTGAGGAATGTCCGCCTGACCTACAGTGAATGAATGGACTCTTTTGGACAGTCACTTCCCGGGAAAGGAAAGTCGACCTGAGCTCGCCGGAGATGGATTGCCTCTTTGGACCGTCACTTCTTGGGGAGGAATGCCGGCCTGACTCCGCCCTGAGATGGATTGGCTCTTTTGACTGTCACTTCCCTGTGAAGGAAAGTCGGCCTGACTCCGCCTGAGATGGATCGACTCTTTGGACAGTCACTTCGCGTAGAAGGAGAGTCAACCTGACCACGACTTAGACCGAACGTCTGTTTGGACAGTCACTTCCCAGGAAAGGAAAGTCAGCCTGACCACGCCTCGGATGAAACGTCTAATTGGACCGTGTCTTCCCAAGGAGGGATATCGGCCCGAGCACCTCAGATGAATGGACTCTGCTTGTGTGCCTGAACTACTGCACTTATTGTGCAAAAAATTTGTAAAACTGAGACAGACTACTTAGATTATTGACTTCGCTATTAAAGGCAATTTATGCACTGTTATCCAACCAATGGTAACCATCCATTCGTTCATATAATTTCATTCATTTACCTATCTATCTATTCAAACGAGAAGAAGAGACAGATTCCAACATAGAATTACCATTGAAGAACCATCTTCATGGTCGATATTCTCTTCAACAAGAGTGATCTCTGTGATTTACACTAAAGGCAATCTGTCAACATTTCATGGACTCATCTATTATTCTTTCATATGTTAAACCAAGAGACTTTGCTACAATGACTAATGTGATAGTCCTACCACCTTTGGGTTGTTCAGACTGTTATTGGTAAAGAAAGCACTCTCTGTGCAAGCTAATAAATGAAAGGACAGGGTTGAAATATATTGCAGGTAAACGTGCCCATTCACACATTGGAACCACCAAAATGTCCGATAATGCTGTCAGTTTATTCACCCAATGATACTTAGGCGAACAAAGTTCCACCAGACCTAGTCACTAATGCATTGTTTGTACTTGTACATGTAATGAACATTGATTAGGCTGCTATAGATGAGGTTCGTGTTGAAGGTCAACATTGGTATCCAGAAGGATCAACTGAATATTTTAATAATGATAATAATGCAGTTAAAGGAGAGATTTAAACAACATTGTCCAACCAGTAAGCTAAGTAAACAAAAAGGAACATAATTAATGCAAGCAGTTATTAAAACAACTGAAAATGTCCTGGAAATCAATTGTATGGTGATGGCTGGAGAAAATCTTTAGAATTAAAATCTTTTTCACTTTTACATAAATTCACGTTTGTATGTTGTATGTGGTCTTTCCTCTGCAAGAACTCAAGGCTCTGCTCCTTCCAATTCCTAATTTGTAACCAAACAAAAGCCAATACTTCAGATAAAATAAAAAATAAATATATACCATTGGTTAATATAAAAAAGTGAAACAGTCTGAAATGTGAACTCAACACAACTATATAGGGATAAGTCTCAAGTCAATGTGTAAATGAAACTCCATTTATTTTAGTTTCTTTGTCTTTTACTACAGACTTGACCTCTTTGAGAAATGTCTTTTGAGAGGGTTCTGTAAATGTACCCTCCAGATAGTTGCTTTTTGGAAAGCCTCTACCTTTTCCATAGAAAGATATCTCCTTCCAGCTAAACAATGAAATGATTGCAATGACTTGTTTAACTGCTCGTACTTATTACCTTTAACAGGTCAAAGTTAGACTTTATTTTGACCACTAGCTAAACAAACAGGAGCAGGAAGTTCTATTACTAGAATGTGCTCCATAACATGGTAATTAAGCTTGATAATTGAGAGCTTAAAAGGTAGTGGTGGAATATGTTAGAGTACCTGTGATGATTTCTTGCATTGGGTCTTCCTTATGTAAACATATAAAGATTGTCAAGTACAGTTATGACTAACTTTACAAGCATATAACAAAATGCACTTGAAAGTCTCACTGTATAAAACATATCATGTTGCATATTGACCACTTTGTTTTAATAACAGGTGGGTGGACTCATCTTGAGTGCCACACCATGGAGACATGGAGACACTTCTTTCCTTTTACACATCAAGACATTAACTTATCACAGACAGGCCTCTCTTGATACTTGGGATCAATAAAAACATTACTTGGGATCAGTAAAAACATTACCAATAGCTAACAAATCACAGTGTTACTGTTAATACTGAAGAACCTATAGCACCTTTACCTCTACCTGTAATATAAAAGGTCAGTGTTGTCATGGATACTGTTGCTATGATAATTATCAATCAATTAATGTTAATTAGTTGCTATTAAATATGGGGTCTTTAGGGTGTTGGTATGGTGATTATCAGTGAATTACATTGTATTTTCTTACCTCCTACAGTGTCTTTGAATTAACCATTCCGTTCAAAGTACAAAAGTCAGCTAGTGATATAGACCAATAGAATTTGATAACCATACCCTTCATGAAGATCCATTTTAACAGATTCACCAGTGTGTTGCTGATGGCATTATTGGACATGGACATTTAAAAGAGGTGGTTCCAATGTGTCAATGAGCCATTTACCTGTAATATAGTTAAGCCACGCCCCTTCACTATAACAACTAACAGACAGCCCTGGAGGTCAAGTTGATTGGTAACATTAGCTGAATTAACAGTCTTAGCTATAGCACTGTAACCCAGATATGGTCAGTCATTGTAGCAGACTATCTTCTTTTAATATATACATTGAAATAGAGAACATAACTAATGGAAATTGAAGAAAAATATAGAATAATTAGATATGCATAATGATACATGTACACGTATATACTTAAATGGTTTGTTAATCAATAACTCATAACAATATCTATCAGGTCCTGTAAATGAATGGATGGTTGCTATTAGTTGAATGAATGAATGATATATCAATTCACTATACTATTTAAGTCAATAATCCAAATAATCTAAGTACCTCAGTTTCACAATCTTTTTGCATAGCAACAGGAGTAGTTGAATAGGTATAGAAGAACTCTTCAAGACATTGCTATATGATATTAGATAGAAATACTTAGTATATATCTGCATCTCTCTCTTTGTCTAATCATCAATATGTCCATTTCTCTGGTTAAAATCTAAATCCATCCATCAATCAATCTATCCATCCATCCATCTATTCATCCATTCTTACACCAGAATCCTCTGGTTATCAATATGAATGGAAGCCACTACCATCAGCTCCAGCTCAACTTGCACCTCCAATTGTTGAATTTTATTCCCTATAGGCCCTTTAACCAATGGGAGAGAGAGAGAGAGAGAGAGAGAGAGAGAGAGAGAGAGAGAGAGAGAGAGAGAGAGAGAGAGAGAGAGAGAGAGAGAGAGAGAGAGAGAGAGAGAGAGAGAGAACCTGAGAACCAATCCAGTAGGAGTTTCTTATCAAAAGTGTTGAAATGAGAAAGTAGCTTGTCGATATTAATATCAATTTTGATAACACAACAGTCTCTGTAGTGGGTGGAGCTTTTCTATCACAGACTTTCTTAGACAAAATCAACAAACTAACCACATTTAGAATCAAATTTCAGGTTCATTTAATGGACCAAGTCTGGGAAATGGAATCTGAAATGTGAGACTGAGATTTTTTGTAATGATAATGAATTTTAACTGAAGCATAATAAGTTAGTTTAACATCTAAATAGCCATTTTTTCCTCAAGATTTTAAAGTTCCTGTACAGTTGAAGGTAAAACAGGGAGTGTATGCTGTACCATATCCAATACTGCTACTGATGACTAAATAAAGCAAAGACAAAGTATATCAATGGACAAATGGATGAATGAATGGGTGTGCAGCTCGCAGATGGATGGATTGAAGGATGAATGGACGAAAGGACATATCACAGAGGGCAAATAGATACAATACCTTGGCTTATAGTGAAGCAATAGGTCCTAAATGAGCTATAGTAGTTGGTAGTAAATTAGAAACTAAGAATGATGATGAGAAGTTTATACAGTCTCTACAGTTCGTCCATCACTGAGTACACACTCCAAAAATCTATCTGCGTGATCTAATAACATGGATGACATGCTAACACTTAGCTGGACAATGTTTTAAGAACTTCCAGAAGGACTATAATATGGCATGAAATTATACAGTATAAATGTACATATTATGTGATTGTCACCTGACCTTGAATAAAGGAATTTTGTATCTGGTCCAATTTCTGAATCAGGCTTAGAAACACCGATTGAATACAGAGCGAAAACCACACACTCTGGTCCTGAAATACTCATTTCTCCTACAGAACTGAGAATAAAGGAAGAGCCCACAAATCAACTCGAGCTATGTAGATCACTTCTGGTTCCAGTTTCAAGGGTTCT
This sequence comes from Xestospongia muta, assembly GCA_963693285.1. Classification (NCBI taxonomy): domain Eukaryota; kingdom Metazoa; phylum Porifera; class Demospongiae; order Haplosclerida; family Petrosiidae; genus Xestospongia; species Xestospongia muta. The sequence continues at coordinate 2,812,616 of OY848931.1, forward strand.
AGGATTGATCAAATGATTCTTTTTGTGATCCTATAGTTGTACTGTCCCATAAAAGGTAGCCATAGCAATGATTAATGAAAGGTATCCATAGTAACCATCATAACTATTTGTATTAGTTGTAATCACCATGTAAGAATAAATTAATAGTAGTCATGGCAACTATTGCTGAAGATTCTAGAGAGAGGGGGAGGAGTAAGTAAATGAATAAACTTGATGCTTATACATGTGCATGTTTTCTTGTCCATAAAAGCACTAAATGGGATGAAAGTCATTACTGGAATATAGTTTTGGCTAAACAGTTAGGATATTGTCTACTAATTAGGAACATTAAAACTGGTAATGCCACTTACCATAACTTGTTTTGCAAGTTGAACTCGTAGAGTTCAAGAAACGAGGCTAACAACTTTTGGAAAAAACAGCTGGAAAATTTAATAATTTCCCTTCAGTAGAAATTCCGCTTAAATAGAGTTAATAACATTGATTAGATTGTTTATGTCAATAACAAGATTACTGCGAAGTACTGAAAGAATATTGACAGTTATTGATATATTATACAAGTGAGTGCTAGGATGCTCGACTGTGGTGGTAGTCATATAACAACTTGCTATAAAGGTTAGGCAAATTTATTTCTCAAGGTAACTAAGAGGTCATCACAAACCATCTACCTCTTTATTTAGACAAGAAATCAGGAAGACATGAAAGCATAATTAGATACGTTATTCCACCAGCAGTCACTTGTAGTGTAATTATTACACATGTTATGTCACCACCAACTATCAATTCATGCAATGTATAGATTAGAAATTCATGTTCATTAAAGGTTAAAGCATTCTTTTTCAGTATGGACTTTCTTCCATTATAACTTCACCTGTACATTCTCTTTTAGTCAAAGTACAAGTTTATGAAAGGTACATGTAGACATAGTGTTGTACATAACCACTGGAAAAGATTACAGCTTTTGGTATGTAATCTATCTTATAAAAATTGTCTATATTAATACTCATAGGAGTGCTACCAGGGTGTCTCTATAATAGTGAAATAGAATGCACTCTAAACAAAGGCTTTAGAAATAGCACAATGTTGTAGTAGTTCCTTACAACTCTTACATGTAATGTTAATACCCACAGTCTTATAGGATTAAATATTAAGTAAAGATAATGTTCACCTTCATGCTTTCGTTATATGACTAGGTTCATCATGGAGGAGAATTACACAAAGGACATCATTGCATGTGAGAAAGAATGTCTACAAAATTTATTCCTAACATTTAAGTTGTAGACATATTATAGTTAATATTAAAAAATGAGGCCAGTTATTATTGTCTGGATGTACATTTACCATGTGTTGCTGCCCAAGAGGTAATGATATCACTCAATTCTTTAGAGTATGTTATCTCTCTCCCTCTCCTCTTCTCTTCTTTCTCTGTCTATCTTTTTATCAATTTGTTTATCCAGTTATTCATTCATCTGCCATTCATTGATCTATTTGTTCATCCATCTATCTACCCATTCATTGATCCATTCACCAATTCATCTATTCATTCATCCATTAGGTGGTTCCAACCAGATTGTTCTGTTGATTGTAATGCATCAGATCTTGAACTAAAGACAATATATACTCTAGTTGTCCACTATTGTATGTCCTCATGACCAAGTGGTATTTGTTGAAGGCATAAACGTAAGATAGCATCTTTGTTAAATGTAATGGAGCTTGTCCAACAGCTGACATAGCATAATCCTTTAATTGACCTTTATGTACAGACCATATAAAGAGATAGGACATAATATAATATAATTCGTAGATCATAATTACACACTATACAATTACAAATAAAGTGGTAAAGATCACAGAGAAGTGATATCACATAATTTTTAAAGGACAACATGTTATTTTGCCCTCAGTAGTAACCAGTATATAAAATGTACATCCACATATACATGTATAAGTACGCATTCTAATGTTTATAATTTATCAAATCATATCTTTGAATAGGTTAACTATCTCTATGACTACTTCTTGCTCAATAGACCCTGTAGATGCCAATATTGACCTCTAACATGAGCCTCACCTACAATAGGTTTGGGATGTTTATTCACAGCAGTATCCCCAGTGAGTTGCTAATGGCATTATTGGACATACATGCAAAGAGGTTGTTCCAATGTGTCCTTTTAAATAGATGCCACGAATGTTCTGAAAATAAAGAAGTGCATCCTCAAAAGTTTCATCACTACCTGATTACCAGTTTATATCAATACCACATCCCAGAGATTATGGACAGTCCAAACAACAAAGAGCATTTAAACCTAACAAATGAGCTACTGTATAATCTTATTACATTAATGCTCTCATCAAACAAATGTTTTGCCTTGCAGTGTAGTGACTATAGAGGCATCATATGATAGTATATGATCCATGTATGTACCAATTGAAGGGTTGAATACTAAGTATAGATAATGTTAATCTTGATGATTATTTTATATTACTAAGTTCATCATGGGGAAAAATTACACAAAGGACATTATTGTATGTGAAAAAGAATGTCTGGACAAGTAATTCTTAACATTTAACTTGTAGACATATTATAGTTAATATTGAAAAATGAGGCCAGTTATTTTTGTGTGCATGTTCATGTACCTTGTGCTGCTGTCCAAGACGTAATGATATACTTAATTCTTTAAAGTATATTTTCTCTCTCTCTCTCTCATTAGTTAGCTGTTGTTTCTATAGTTCAAGAAATGTCTCTCAAATATTGTTGTCTTTATTTCCAACTTCATTTCTACTTCAAAGTGAAGTATATGCTAACATCAGTGAAGTTCTCTCTGGCATGGAAGAGGTTGAGGGAGAGAAAGAACCTGCAAACTAGTTGTAAGATATTCGATTGAAAGAGGGAATATCTGAAAGCAGATAGAGTGCAACACAAAGAGATAGATTAGATGTACAATACATGATGTATCCATGACAACACTGACTATATTAGAGGTGGAGGTAAAGGTGCCTATAGGTCTATAGTACTACCAGTAATAGTGGTCTGTTATCTATTGGTAGTGTTTTTGGTGATCTTGAGTGTCAAGTGAGTGCTACGTCTGTCTGCATGATAAGCTGCTGTCTCTTGGTGAACTCTGTTGTGGCATAAAAGGAGAGAAGGAGTGTCTATATAGCATGTCTTCACGGGTGTGGCACTCAAGGTAAGTCCACTCACTATTGATTAAAACAAGATGCTGACGATATGTGTACGATATTTATACAGAGGGATGGTCGTGTACTCTAACTATCACATTTTGTTATTATCAGTGTTTTCATAATACTCTCAGTAAGAAGTTATAAGGAGTCACTTCAGGTTAATGTTATGCTCCATTTATGAGGTAAGAGGGTAGCAGCTATCCATTTAACTTTATGCATTGATCTGTTTATCTGTCGTCTATCCATTGTATCATCCCTGGTAGTTGATTCTGTATTCTATTATTGACTATAAGGACAAATACGCAGCTTATCCTCATCTCTCAGATGTGGTCACACCCTTGTTTGAGGTTTATGACGATGTGAAGAAGTGTTACTTATGTTTGAAGTATGAGAACCAATCAAAATGTGACGCTATCATTTTCTCTCATCTAGTTCTATCAGAAACCATTTGAGTATGCCACGTGGGAAATGTGCTTACTATGTCTGTTACAAATGTAAGAAGGTAAGACAATTCGTCTTTCTCTCCAGTATATTATCAACCATCTATCTATTCATTCATTTTTCATCCACTCATCTTTCTACCTATTTTTATCCATCCATTAGACATGTTACTGTGGTGAAGCACACTGTGCTGCAGATGCTAGCTAGTGATGATTTTGATTCTTCTGAACTAATTTGTCCCAACTTGTTTTAATACTGGAGGTCAGTCCAGGTAAATAGGTTATGTAGGAACCATTTTAATTACTGTAAGAATAGAAGTGAGAATAGAAGCGAATGTAAGCAAGTCAAGGCTGCTTTCAATACCTGAGGACATCAGGACAAAATCTTGATCGTGCATCTCACCAATGTGAGCGACTCCATGATGTTCCCTTAACCAAAACACACAATCGGGTGTGTGTGTATATTCGGCCAAGGTAGGTCACGACTCTCGGTTCCTGAGTACCTTGCATTTGACCACCAAAGCGAGCAAAGCCACATCTTGTTCTGGATAATCAAAACACAACCGGAATAGTTGGCCCAGCTTTTTACTTAGATGGAAGTGAAGCAGACTTTCCTTCGCCGTGAAGCGAGGGTCCAACGAGACGGTCCATCCGAGGCCAAGCGAGGCCGGACTTTCCTTCCCCGGGAAGCGAGTGTCCGACGGGGCGATCCACCTGAGGTAAAGTGAGGCCGACTGTCCTTCCCCTAAAAGTGACGGCCGGTAAGTGAGGGTCCAACGAGGCGAACCATCCGAGACGAAGTGAGGCCGACTGTCCTTCCCTGGTAAGTGACGGCCAAAGGGTCGATCAATCTGAGGCGAGCGAGGCCGACGTTCCTTCGCCGAGAAGCGAGGGTCTGTCTAACGAGTCGATCCATCCGAGGCGAAGCGAGGCCGACTCCTCTTCCCACGAAAGAGAAGGCTAAAGGGTCGATCCATCTGCGGCGAAGTGACAGCAGCGGCCAAGCTTTCTACTTAGATGGAAGTGAAACAGACTTTCCTTCCCCGTGAAGTGAGGGTCCAACGAGGCGAGCGAGTCCAATTGTCTTTCCCTAGAAAGTGACGGGCAAAGGGTGGATTCATCAGCGACAAAGCGAGGCCGACCTCCTTTCCCAAAAAGTGAGGGCCAAAGGGTCAATCCGTCTGAGACGAAGCGAGGCCGATCCTCCTTCCATTGGAAGTGATGGTCAAAACGAGTCGATCTATCGGAGGCAAAGTGAAGCCGACTGTCCTTCCCCTAAAAGTGACGGTCAAGGGTCGATCCATCTGAGGCGAAGCGAGGCCGACTGTTCTTTCCCTGAGAGTGACGGTCAAGGGTCCATCCATCTGAGGCGAAGCGAGGCCGACTGTCGTTCCCATGAAAATGAGAGCCAAAGGGTGCGGCGAAGGTGTAGGGGCATCTATCGGGTGAAGCTTTGTCAGTTGGTGCTCTATATGAGAGGAGGGAGTTGATGCCGGAGTTGTGTTTCGTTTGTGCGATTTGCATTCTCCGGCAGCTGCTCCAAACCTCTATGTCTGGCGTGTGGGGGGCACTGAACGTGGCAAGGTGGATGCGTTGAATGCAGCGTGTTCGTCTTGTTCGGAGTGTCCATCGGGTGTTCGAAGCGATCTGTTCTTTCTTCTGAGGGAGCAGTGTCTTGAATTGTCTGGCGTTGCAACGAGGTTGTTTTCGCGACACTGTGGTTGAGTGGGGCCTTCGAGTGGTGGAGGTTTCGTTCAACTCGTCGTTGCGAATGAGAGAATGGCACTGGCGGCTATCGTGCGTAGCTGCTTTGGTGTCCTCGTTTCGGAAGTGTTTGTTGGTGCTTGGCTTTGTTGCCAATGGCCGTGTCTACTAGAATGTTGTGGTGATCCTTTCAAGGGGTTGCCGTAATGCCAGAAGTGCTTCCGTCTTCGGTTGGCAGTATCCGCCAAGGTTGACGGTGCGGTCGGTCGTTCTAGCCAGTTGGGAAAGAGTCCATATGGTGCTGTTTGTCTCTCTACCCCGAGGCATCTGGTGCTGCAAACCAAGGTGCCTGGGAAGTTGTCGTTCGGGGAGGTTTCCGAAACGAGTTACCTGGTTGATCCTGCCAGTAGTCATATGCTTGTCTCAAAGACTAAGCCATGCATGTGCAAGTATAAACGCTTGAACCGTGAGACTGCGAATGGCTCATTAAATCAGTTATAGTTTATTTGATGGTGTTCCCACTACGTGGATAACCGTGGTAACGTAGAGCTAATACATGCCGAAGGCCTCGACTCCGTTCTCGCGGGGAAGGGGCGTATTTATTAGATCCAAAACCAACCTGGGTGCAGTCCTCTGGGCTCTCCCAGCTTTACTGTTTGGTGATTCATGGTAACTGTTCGAATCGCCTGGCCTTCGCGCCGGCGATGGTTCATTCAAGTTTCTGCCCTATCAACTTTCGATGGTAGGGTATTGGCCTACCATGGTTGCAACGGGTGACGGAGAATTAGGGTTCGATTCCGGAGAGGGAGCCTGAGAAACGGCTACCACATCTAAGGAGGGCAGCAGGCGCGCAAATTACCCAATCCCGACTCGGGGAGGTAGTGACAATAAATAACAATGCCGGTCCCCAAAGCGGTCCGGCAATTGGAATGAGTCCAATCCAAACCCCTTAACGAGGAACAATTGGAGGGCAAGTCTGGTGCCAGCAGCCGCGGTAATTCCAGCTCCAATAGCGTATATTAAAGTTGTTGCAGTTAAAAAGCTCGTAGTTGGATTTCGGGGCCCGCGACCGTTCCCGGCGCTTGGGGTCGTTCTCGTCCAGTTCGCTGGTCCTGGCGTCTCCGTCGCTGGCGTGCGGCGTGCTCGGCCGGTGCGGTCCGCCGAGAGGCGAGCACTGCCCGGCGGCTCCCTGTGCTCTCGGAGGCTCCGTCTGCTCTTGATTGCAGCGGTCGGGGAGTTCGGGACGTTTACTTTGAACAAATTAGAGTGTTCCAAGCAGGCCGGTCGCTTTGAATACGTTAGCATGGAATAATGGAATAGGGCTGTGTTTGTCCTATTTTGTTGGTTTTCGGGACGGCAGTCATGGTCGATAGGGACAGTTGGGGGCATTCGTATTCAGTTGTCAGAGGTGAAATTCTCGGATTTACGGAAGACGATCGAGTGCGAAAGCATTTGCCAAGGATGTTTTCATTAATCAAGAACGAAAGTTGGGGGTTCGAAGACGATCAGATACCGTCGTAGTCCCAACCATAAACGATGCCGGCTAGGGATCGGCGGACGTCGGGTGCGACTCCGTCGGCACCTTTGGAGAAATCAAAGCCTTTGGGTTCCGGGGGGAGTATGGTCGCAAGGCTGAAACTTAAAGGAATTGACGGAAGGGCACCACCAGAAGTGGAGCCTGCGGCTTAATTTGACTCAACACGGGGAACCTCACCAGGTCCGGACATGGGAAGGATTGACAGATCGAGAGCTCTTTCTTGATTCTATGGGTGGTGGTGCATGGCCGTTCTTAGTTGGTGGAGTGATTTGTCTGGTTGATTCCGTTAACGAACGAGACCTTAACCTGCTAACTAGTCGTGCCGTTTCCGAACGGCGGGCGGTTCTTTCGTTTCGGCGTTCCGCAGTGCTCCGGCGGTGTCGGGAGGTCGGTTTCGTGTTCCGTCCCGGCTTGCAGCCAGGCGACTTCTTAGAGGGACACTCGGCGTTTCAGCCGGGGGAGGAGTGAGGCAATAACAGGTCTGTGATGCCCTTAGATGTTCTGGGCCGCACGCGCGCTACACTGACGGAGGCAGCGAGCGTGTCCTTCGCCGGGAGGTGCGGGCAATCTTGCGAGACTCCGTCGTGCTGGGGATAGATGGTTGCAATTGTCGATCTTGAACGAGGAATTCCTAGTAAGCGCGAGTCATCAGCTCGCGCTGATTACGTCCCTGCCCTTTGTACACACCGCCCGTCGCTACTACCGATTGGACGGTTTAGTGAGAACTTCGGATTGGAGCCTTGGCGTCCGGCGACGGTCGCCCGGGATTTGTCCGAGAAGTCGTTCTAATTGCGTCGTCTAGAGGAAGTAAAAGTCGTAACAAGGTTTCCGTAGGTGAACCTGCGGAAGGATCATTACCGTTTCGGTTCGCAGTGCGTTCCGAGCGTCGGTTCGGTCGGGTGGGTGGTTGGCTTCACCCGATCGAGTGTGCACCCCCAGAGCTCAGGCAAAAGGTGGTTTTCGCCCTTGTTTTTGGGCTCTCCTTTGAGTCGTCGAAGGGGTGCCCAGGGGGCTTTTGCCGAGCTGTTTTGGCTTTTTCTACTTCTGTAATCCGTTCTATTCGTTTGTGTGTGTCCATTTAAGAATGCACAACTTCCAACGGTGGATCCCTAGGCTCGCGCGTCGATGAAGACCGTAGCAAAGCGCGACAGGGTGTTGTGAATTGCAGAATTCAGTGAATCATCGAATTGTCGAACGCACATTGCGCCTTGGCGGCTCCCCGTTGAGGCACGTTCGGCTGAGGGCCGTGTTTTTGTTCTTCTTGTTGGGGTGACTGACCTCGGCAGCGTGAAGAGGTCAAGAGTGCCCGGCGTTCGAGGGCTGTCTATACCGACGGAACGGGGAAAGACTGCACCTTGAGGTTCTTTAGCGTGTTGCGTGTGGCGTGCTGGGGAACACGGTAGCCAGGATTGTTACGTTTTGCAGTCCAGGTGTTTCCCCGAGAGCCTGCTTGCACGGTGGCTTTGAGAGATGCGGCCTCAGATCGAGCGAGAGCTACCCGCTGAACTTAAGCATATCAATAAGCGGAGGAAGAGAAACCAACTGGGATTCCCTCAGTAACGGCGAGCGAAGTGGGAAGAGTGCCCAGGTCTGAAATCTCCGGCTTGGCCAAGTGAGGCCGGCGAATTGTGGTCTGGAGAGCTGGACTGTCCCGAAGTCACCGGTCCTTGTGGGGCCCGAAGTCGACTTGGAACGGCGTGCCGGAGAGGGTGAGAGCCCCGTAGGCGCCTGTAAACCTGGATCGGCGGGACGAGGGTCCGGGCTCATCGAGTCGGGTTGTTTGAGATTGCAGCCCCAATCGGGTGGTAGACTCCATCCAAGGCTGAATACGTGCGCGAGTCCGATAGCGGACAAGTACCGTGAGGGAAAGGTGAAAAGCACTTTGAAGAGAGAGTTCAAGAGACCGTGAAACCGTTGGGAGGGAAGCTCGGGGTGTCGAGGCGGTCTCGGGGCTTGCGACTTCATCGGTCCGTGGTGGCGGTGTCCCTCCGAAGGGTAGGAGCGCCGCTTCGACGGTCGTGCACTGTCGCGTCTCTGCGGTGACCGCCAGCATGGGAAGAGCCCTTCGCGGAAAACGGTCGGTGGGGTAGGTAATCTTTGTGGGACGCAATGCTGCCTGCGAAGGGACCTATAGCCTTCCGAGCGGGCGTCGTGGCTATTTCGAGGTGTGGAGATTGCGTCGTTTCGCTCGATGTTGTTAGGTACGGGCCCGTCCTCCTCAACGGGAGAGGGTTCGGGCGTTCCCTGTTCGAAAGGTCCCGGGCGAGGTTTGCGACCGGATTCCGAGTGCTCTCGAAGCGGTTGGCGTTCGGCGTGTCCTTTTCGGTCGGCAGTTCGGCAGGGGTACGTCCACGTTTCCGTGCCTAGGTTGCTGGCGTTGAGTCGGCACCCCGTGCCCCGTCTTGAAACACGGACCAAGGAGTGCAAGAGGCACGCGAGTCTGGAGGGTGGTGAGCGTTCGGTTACGTCCGATCGCGTTCCCGAGAGACCCACGGGAGGCGAAGTGAGAGCAAGTGGTTGTTCGGTCGGGTGCGAGAGCCCCCTCGAAGGGCGCATCGCAAACCGAGCCTTCGGTCACGCCGTGGCCGGCTTCGAGTGAGAGCGTGTCTGTTGCGACCCGAAAGATGGTGAACTATGCCCGAGGAGGGCGAAGCCAGAGGAAACTCT